>OZ023199.1:3095905-4295905 GCA_963995505.1 Hypericum androsaemum
TGACTCTAAGGACTAAGGTGCTGATTGTCCCTTTTAAAAAAAAATATAGGATTATATTCACATCAATTTTAAATTTAAAGTGCTAATTGTACTATTTATCCAAAAAAGACATGTGAGCTTTATTCTAAATATATTTAATAACATAGACTCACAGACGTGACAATATTAACCAATGGCAAAGATAAAAGGACAAATTCAGCTCACCATGATTTGAACGTGAGATGGATATAAAATTGTAATAGCTTTAGGATTAGAGTATGTTATCCCAAAAAATATAGCTTGCTATATCCAGTACTTTTGTTTCTGAAAAACAACAATATCCAAAAAAATTTAACCGAATCAAGTTTTCTCCCTTTTTTTCCAGTTTAAATGGTTAAACCGGGCTTGGATTCAGTATTGTCGGGGCTCAGTAGCATAGTACGAACAACATGAAAGGACCTGCGCGCGTCATGACTAACTTGTAATATCAGAGATTATATAGGGACAATTTTGAAAATTTGTATTTAAAGTGTGTTGTATCATTGTCTGACGCCGAAGTATCATGATGTCGCGTGTTGCAATATTGTATGTCGCAAGTTACACCATTGAAATTTGATATTTAAAACATGTTGCACCGGTAAATGTCGCATGCCGTACCATTGTTTCACACCAAAGTAACACTGTATATCGCATGTTGTACTATTGTTTGTCGAGTGTTGTACTATTGTCTAATCTTAAGTAAAATACCAAAATGCCCTTGTATTCTTCTTAGTGAATCTCAACCGTGTGATTAAACCTACACATATCTTGCTCTATCCAACGATCCAGATCACACCCCAAATAGAAATGCTCGCTCTATTAATGGCAACACTCAATCATACCCTAGTAATGTTAGGTTTCTTTTACAATGATTCTAAATGTCCTCTAATCTTAACGCAAAGTTTATTATTTGTACCAAAATTATAAAAAAATTATTTAAAAAATTCAAAAAGGATCAATTTTAGTCAGTTTGATTTGGTCTAATCAATTCAACTGATTGGACCACTTACCACCAATCCAACCACCCTCCAAATTTGATTTAGAAATGATTAAGCCTCAATGGCGGGTCACAACGGCTATATCTCGTTATAGGAGTAGATTTCACAGCATAGGGTTTAGTTCAACCGAAAACCAGTTGAAAATAAAAAAAGATTTACATCAACAATAGCACCACCACCTGTATAACAACACCAATTACTTGAGACATTCTGAATCTAACAAGTTGAAACCCGACCAACCACCAAACTAACACTTCCCATGTCCCAGTTATCGTGCAATGAGAACTCTTGTCCCGCCTCTTCTTTGCCACATTCGGTATATGTGTGTGTGTGATATGAGCAAAAGCACAGAATGCGCGGCATGAAAGCATGACGCGTCTCGAGGCAATGAACCAGGCTCACCAAAATCTATCATCTTTCTTACAGTGAACCCTTTAGGCTGTTATTATCCTTCAGCAACTGAGCTGCAAGAATAAGGAGATCAACCATCTCGAATCCAGCAGCAGATACATGATCCTGCTTCTCGATATTGTTCGCATCCCTATCTGCATCATCTGACTCGCGATGAATGTTTTCATCAATCAACGCGTCTTCTCCCTCCGCTGACCAGCTTATAGGTAAAGAACTTCCAAGGGCAATCTTCACGAGCTTAGCCTCGGAAATAATATCATCGAGATCTTCTTCACCTTTGGTTGTACCTCCATGCGTAATCGAGTCTTTGGCCTACAAGCAGCTTGCAATTTATCAGGGAAATTTCATAAACATGCCTGCACCAAGCATGATCGGCGATAATAACAGAGATGCAGTTAAGTGGTGCACAAGCCATTACCTTTAGAATAGCAAGACGAAGTCTACGTATTATTGAAGTCAGATGCTCCATGCTTCCCATACTTTCCTTGAGCGTCGCATTTTCGATCTTTAAGCTGAAAAAAATAAAACACAAACCCAATTCACTCTACCAGATGATGAGAGATATCGAAACGATGCACTGGCATTCACTTTTGACATCTATAAAGTGTATAACTACAAGAAACATGGGTTTTGGCTAGAAATGAGCAAGCAAGTCTACAATGACAACATACGATCCAGAGGCAGGAGAAACATATTGATATCTTTTAAGGCATGTCAGAGAACCTGGAAAAATCAATGTTCCTGCCCTTTGGTCTGGAGAAACTCCCGTCACTGTTCATGTCTGTCTCAGTTGCATTATCAAGCATGCCCATCCACCGATTCAGATACGTCCTCCTCAACAGGTTTCTTATCCTTCCATCTTTATCGATGTTAAAAGACACATTCACCCTAGCTCCACTTGCTACATTTCCTAGTTTTGCTCGACTGCCTAAGCTCCTGCATTGAAATTTACAGCCTTGGTCAAGCCACAAGAAGCATAAAATGGCACGGGCTAAGTTTTCCCAACTTCGCTGCCAAAGAACTATTTTCTTTTTTTCAAATCTAAATGGATTACATAAGAATTAGTAATAGCATAATAACACTCCAAGACAAAACTATTCAAACTAAAGAAAAAGTACACCAACAAATGCCGTACTACATCAAACCAGAACAACTTACTCTTGTAGTTGCTTATAATCCTGCTTTAGTTGTGCAAGCTCCATGAGCGCTCGAACTTTCTCATTAGTGACCTGAGTCATCTCAAAGAAGAGCGCAATACATCAGCAGCCCATTCTAACAAATTCCAGTAGTGAACAGAAACAGAAGCAATATGTTAACATGGCACGCATAAGGCTAATGAATTGGTAACAAGAAACGCCCACGGACAGAAAGGAAGAATGTCTATCGCTCTGACTAAATCTTGTTCAAACTGCTAGCATCAACATTGTCCAATGGAACATAACATAGCGACGATTGAAGATTATAGGTAATTAGTTCATGCAATTTATGAAATGCAAGTATAGAAGGCAGAAAAATCACAAGAAAATAGAGGGCTCAAGAAAATATTCTGGTAGCAAAGGTGAGCCAAAAGTTCATCTCTGTTCCCTCTTGAGTCAATGCCCTATAAATAGGTTCATGATCCAACTATAGGAATTTATATTCCATCATTCTTAAATTTGATGAACAGCTGAAGCAACTTGTGTCATTTTAAAAGCAAAGCTTTTTGTAAAAACGTGGATGTTTCTTTTGATTACGAGACCTGAGCTTAAGTCAGAGTTTTTAGTACACACAAGTTGGCACTCACTCCTGAGCACTCGAGCAAGTTTACTTTGTCGAGGTAAAGAAGACTTCTTCAAAAAAATTGCAACAGTTATCATGCCGAGCAAGGCGTTTTGACCAAAATTATCACCAGGTATAAGTTTGATAGATCAACTACACAGCTACAATATGTGCAGCTATAATCATTTTTCATTGACTTCTGAACCATACGGACATATACTTGATAGTTCATGAGCAAATAAGTTAGAAAAGTAGCTGAAGCAATGAAGAAACTTGGAGGCACCGCTACTTATTGCATTGCAGAGCAAATGAGAAAAGTACAAATAAATGACCACAAAAACTTTACTTGCAGCAAGTTTCTGTGGAGCTCCTCAATTTTCTTCTGAAGAGCTGCATTAACATTTTTCTCCAGAAAATGCCTTTCTTCCTGCTGTGATAAAAGTAACAAAGCAGAAACCTGACCACAAAGCACAATCGAGACTCAATAAGTTGCACTGGTAATTAAGAGAACATATTAAAAGCCAAAGACTTGACATATGGAAAGTAGAGAAAAACCTTCTCTTGCATTGCTTGGGCAAGAGCTTGATATATGTAGAATTCTTTGTCCACCATAGTATTAGTAGGTGAAGTCCGATTATCGTCTCTCTCCTTAAGAAACAGGCACAAATGAGAGCAGAACTTTACATCATGAAACATCAATTATTGACTCCCTAGACGGATTTTCTACACTTGCAAGGATTTCTGGATTCCATTATCATATACCCACACCAATTACAAGAAAAAAGACTCAATCTAACAACTTTGTCTATATAATAATCAAAAGCCAGTAAGTAAAACAAAACAAACACCACATCCTACATCTGACTGCAGGCCCAAATTTCAAATGTTTCGACCCCCAAACTATTAAGAAGCTCAAAACCTACTGACAAGGTACTTCTAGAAGTCCACACAACATGATTAACATGTCTTAATCTCACACAAATTCCACATACCTTAGATGCCAAAACAGGAATAGCATCTGTGCTTATATGCACATCTTGACAGTAGCACTCATCAATCTTTACTTTAAATGACGGGTCACAATTATCTTCTCTTCTTGGCAAAGATTGCCCGGCTTTCTCTTCTACCATTGCAGTAACCATGTGAACATGTGATTTCCCCTCATTCAACACATTTGTCACATGAACTTTGAGCTCAGAGTGGTCATGACGCAGCCCTGCTACAGCACTTGAGATTCGTTTTCCCATGAGAGTCTGCACATAAATCAAGAAGGCTTAAAGTCTGTAGCAGTAGAAATCAAAAATTTATCCAAAAGCAAGAGGTCAGTATACCTACTTGTTTCTTTTCAAGTTCACAAGCTCGAGTCTTTAAGTGATTTTCAATTTCCAAACCCTGTCCAGTGACAACATTTATGAATGACAAAATTTCCAACAGTACGGGGCAAGTTGTATGTAGAGATCTTTATGAGAATAGACAATACCATGCGTAATCTACTTTGAAGACTGTCAACGGTATTTCTGGTCGTCTCCAGCTTCGCTTCTAATGAGCTCTGTCTAATGGAAACTTTGGAAAGTTATTTGAACTGGCAGAGAAAGAACAGACTACTGACCACTCAAAATGCATGGAAGTTGCTCAAGCAACACTTTGGGTAGTTGAATTAAATAAATGAGAAAGAAAGCAACAAAGGAAATTCATCCAGATAGGTCAAACATGGAGCAATAAGTGGATGCTATTGAAATAGAACAAAGGATAAATCTAGGTGGAGGCAGGTTTTCAGGAAAAATAAAGATCTTGACAAGTGAAGAATAGGGAAAGGTCATCGGCACTCACAATGTACTTCGAAACCGAATCATCATTGTAACTCCACATCTCCTCTGAATCACGTAACAGACAAGCACATTTATCATCCCAAGTGGCATCCTCGAGCACCTTAAGAGACTGCTGCCTGATCCCATAAAATTTGTTGATAACCTGAAACAAATTTTGAATCGGAGATGCACATAAAAGCTAGTTAATGAAGCCAGTTCGGCTAAGAAATCTAGCAAACTAAGCATTAAAATTTTATAAGAACTAAAGAGCACAGCAAGTGAAATATAGTTGCCCGGCAGTATTCTGGGTCACAGATATGTGAGTATAGACCAAAGAGCACTCGCTCTAATGATATAAGGGAAGGTGGGTGGGGAGTGACCACGGTTCAAAATCTTGGTCACGAAAAAAATCTATTTATCAAAAAAAAGATATGTGAATATAGATGTCGCCAATAATTAATACACTAAAACCTCTCTAAAGTGACATCGTTGGGACCGAAAAAAATAGCACTTTAGAGAGGTTATCACATAAAAGAGGTTTACGTTTTTTGCTCCAAAATGTGAGTTTTTGGCAAATAAATACATAAAATATCAAAAAAAATTACTTTGTCTATACTCAAGTCACCTAAAATCTTGACTTATAACATTATTCAAATGCAATACTCAATTGGAATTTTTTTTTTCATAAGACAGCGATCACAATGACCATTTGAAGACAATTTAGAAGAGGAATGATGATGCAAAATTTATCAAATAAGCAAGTCTAGCACAAACTAGTATCTTAAAAAAAATTCCAAATTCGTAAATTATGTTAAAATTTATGTATTTATTCAAAAATATCACTTTATGGGAAAGTTGGGACCGAGATTTAGCACTAACAATTTCTAAAAAAGTATTAGTTATTACGATAGAGAGGTTATTAAATTTTAACACTTGTACCGACTTGGGACCAAAACTTTTTATCAGTTTAGTGTGGTTATTACTTTACGAGGATCATTTTATAGTGGTTTTAGTGTAGATCATTCATGTTAAACTCCAATTTATCCCAAAACATATCCTCTTCGGGTTAGAAATGTAACATGTCACAAGCTCACTAACAGAAAAGAGTAACTACCTTCTTGAAATTTTCATTCTCCTCTTCCTGCTTCACTAGCTCAAGCCGCAATTCATCACTCTGTCTCTTTTGTTCAACGCAATCAGAGTTAACCTCTTCTAACCTGTATAAATAATAACAGAAAGATAGATAATAAGAAGGAAAATCTATTCGATCAACAAGCAAAAACAACAGACCCTTATCCCATCAAGTGGATTGGCAACAGAAAAGGCATAATTTAGTTAGTTTATAACTTCAAGGAAGATATTCTATAGTGGACTCCGATAAAACAGCTAAAAAATCTGTCACAATCACACTGTCAAATCTATCCCAAATATGTAGCAAAAGAATTTACTTCTGGTAGCTGTGAAAATATAAACAACACCAACATAATAACTTGCAATTGTCATATACCTCTTCTGCATCTCATTATATTTCATATACATAAACTCCTCCTTGTCCTTGGCTTTCTCGGCCTGTAGTACGGATAAAACTGTAGGCTAAGCTCCACACAAAAGTTTTTACCCATCCAGAGCATAGGGAACAAATGCAAGAGAAGAAGCGTATTTCACGAACCTCCATTATTGATTGGTCACGTTCAGCAAAGGCAGTGGCTACACAGCCTTGGAAAAACTTGAGCTGCTTCTCTGCCTCCAGATTCTGTAGGTTTTTTGAGGAAGAATATTTATTGAGATCAGCAATCAAAGGCCAAATGCAACTTTTTTTTTATCCCCGACAAAATTTAACCTATCGTTGCAGCTACGGGAAAGGGATGCATAAGGTGCACAAATACTATATTATCCCCCTTATATTTAATTATTTCCAAGAGGAAAGAGAAAGATCGACCATTAGTTCGAGTAATATTCACCAATTAGCACTTGCTCTAATGATATATGAACAACAAAAATCTACTTATAAAAAAAGGTCAGAGTAATATTCATAATTAAAATATCTAGGTTGGACAAAAAAAATAACGATATCAAGATGAACGACCCTTTTAAATGTGTGCATAAGTGATCGAGAGACAGAGAGAACGACCTTTGAAACCTCTAGACGATGTAGATCTGCCATCTGAGTCTGAGACAGCAGACGGAAAAAAAAATTCAGCTTGCAAAAAGACATTGTAACTGCAGTAAAATAAATGTAAACATCAAATCTCTCACTTTGATTCGATAAGCCTCTGAAAGTTCCTCTTGGAGATTCACATTCTCATTGGTACAAGCAGACAACTTCTTCTTCAAGTTCTCAATCTCTTGCTCCAAGCTAGCTGTCCTAATAGGACATGAAACATTCAGTGAAATCATGTGGACCTCGTATGATAGCTAGTGAGCCGCAAGCCTACTTCAAAATTTGACAAGGGATTCCAAGAACCTAATTTCATCTACTGGAAACAAAAAGCACTGTTGCAACAAACAGAATAGATATATACCTCTGAAAATGCATTCTTGTGGCCACAAGAAGGTAGCTCGGTCCAGCTTGCTGAATGCACAACTGTTCTATATCTTTACGCAACTCATCGCGCTCTATTGAACCCAAGGAAAAACAGAATTTGACTCAGATAATATCAAGCCGAGTAAACTCAGTTTGACTGAGATGAAACACAACATATTCAGACAGGGGCATAAGAATGACTAGGTAATATGTGACAATACTTAGATAGGTTATTTTGCACAGATCATATTAATAAATCCGCTACACAAACCAATTTGGGAATTGCAGATGTTTCCTTTATTCTTTTTTTGTCCAAGGCTGATGTTTTCTCTACATTTCAATTCAAGTCAGCAAGATCTTAGCTTTCTTTGGAGAAGGCTCCCTGTTTTCAGTAGAGCTATCATTGCAAACAATATTTCTTCATCTTTATTTGAATTGGGAAATGGTAAAAATATTGCAGATGAGAAGATCCAAAGGCCTAGCCTTTATCCAGGGAACAAAACCTACTGCTCGCTCATCTAAGAGCCCAGGAAAAAAATGATATCTACATTAGTCCTACTCATCATTCTGCAGGATCAAGAGAGAAATATGTATAGTCTAAACCCAAATTGGAGCTTCACTTCTAATGGTCCATGTTAAGGATTAGATTTGTGTTATGGTTGGACTTACAATGTTACACACGTGGTCCCTCTGTCCCTAGCCTCCTCTTGTTAGGATAGTATGCAGAAGGACAAAGGTTCCGTAAGGATAAAATCATTAAAAAAGAATAACAGAGCCTTATCCCATTCGACATTGTCAGTTATATGGATCCAAACACACCATTGTGCCTTGCCGTATAATAAGTCTTCAATAACTTCCAAATATTAAATCTTTCCTAATGTCTCACCACCAAGTTTCTCTAGGTATCCCCGACTCTACCCTTCTTAATGTTACAATCTTCCACATTTTCGCATCATCTAATATCTACGAGAGCTCTACAAATACATCATCATGCTTCCCTTACGTTCTTATCTCTTTCAACTCCTAGTCTCCTACAGCTTACAGGCTCACTGAGATCTTGATACAAGAGTAGATTTTAATGACAAATTGACTACAAACAGACTAAACCATTCAGCTTAGAATATGCCGAAAAGAATTATTCTTTATTCATACAACAAATCTCTGATCAATAGCCTTCCCAATCCTGTATAGACCTACTCATTCAATCCATCTAAGAAGAGTATTTAAAGTCAATCAAGTCAACACAATTCAAGCAACAAACAGAGCTGTTACCATGTTCCAACTGTTGGATGCGAGCCAACGAGGATTCCTTGTCGTCTAAGCTAGCTTCCATTTTCGTAGAACAATCGAGGACTGCGTGCCAAGTTTCTAAAGAAAGCCTCCCCATTAGTGATCAAACAACCAATAACTATCTTACAAAAAAAAATTCAAAAAATGTCAGAAAGAACCCATTTTCCCCCTAAAAGAACATACATGAAACTCTAAAAGCAAAGAAAACCGATACCTCCTCCTCGAGGACCCGAATGATGATGGGCACCAGACAAAACCCCTTCTTTACCAATTTCTGGGGGTACGAATCGCAGTAAAGGAACCAACTTTATCAAGCACCAAGCGAGGGAAGGGTGCCCTTGAGGAGGAATACGGCTAAGGCGGCAATCTGCTCAAATGGGTAGGTCGGAAACGAAGAAATTTCACAAAAAGTTTCGATCTTTTTTAGGGGAGGGAGGGGGAGAAGTCTGGGTGTTTCAACTTCAGGAGGGAGAAGGAGCCTTTCTTCTTCTTCTTCTTCTTCTTCTTCTTCTTCTTGTTTTGTTTTCCCCCCCTTGTTTTCTCCTCTCCCTCTCTCTGGGGGGAAAATATAGAAGGAACTCTCCCCGAGGCCCGATGTTCTTTGATGATTTACCTTCCGTAGGACTAGTGCTTCAATCTATGTGGAATCTTCTACAGCGGTATCAACGTTAAGACACTCATTTATTATATCCATGTGATATTTTTTTCTTGTGAATTTTTTCCACTAGATTTTACCGCATGAGAATTTATTGAGATCAGCGGCTGCAATCTCAAAAGAGGAAATTCTGCTTCATATAGATATAGTATTAGCCATCACAATAATAAACTAGATAGATCTTTTGTTTTATTTTTGTATGGAAACATTACTTGCAAGTCCTTCGGATTTGCTTAAATATACTCAAAAGTTCCTCATGTCACAAAATACATTCCAAAGTCCCTCTAGTTTGTTTTTATTATACTTTCGGGTCACTGGCGCACGTTAGCAGCTCTTTTTTTCATTTTTGTCAATAAAATGACCAAAATACCATTTTAGAACAAAAAATTAAAAAAACTCTGACATCATCTCTCTTCTCCTCTGTCTCTTTCTTCAACCCACATAAAGTTCCAATCTTTAACTCAAAAAGACAACAACCGGACGAGAACTTGACGAGGAGAGCGAAGGAGACTCCGGCGACCAACATGCAGACGAGAACTCGACAAGGAGGGCGAAGGAGACTCCGACGACGAACATGCGGGACGAGAACTCGACGAGGGTGCACTCTGATGCCTAGGAGAAGGGGAACGAGGTGGAGAGGTTATGGAACTCGTTAATGGGTTGTTGGTCCACCGGAACAGGGCACCCTGTGTTCGCCAGCGGCAAAGGGAGGAGGCGCGTGAGGATGGCGGCGAGGGTGGGGGCCTGGAAGTGGGAGAGCGGGGCGGTGTCGTGGGAGAGGACGAGGGTTGACTGTGTAGAGACGGAGACCAAAAGGTCACCGCTGCCCCCCGTCGTCTGCGTTCTTCCTTGCTGCGGACCCGTCGAATCGTTTATTAACCGCTCTCATCCACCGCCTCCACCCAGTCCTCCTCCCACCGGAATTCGCTCGGCTTCAATTTTGGATCTTTCCAGATCTGAGGACGGGCAGAGAGGGGTCGAGGAGGCGAGGAAGAGGGAGATGGAGATGGTGTCGGAGGGGGCGAGGCGGTCGACGGCAGAGAGGGCGTCGGCGTAAGAGGAGATGGGGAGGGAAGGGTCGGGGAGGCGTTGACGAGGAGGGACGATGGAGTTGGTGGATTTGGTCAATGTTGGAGTTGATGTTGGTGCATGCCGCCTTCATGGAGACGATGGAGTCGGCAAAGTCGATGATGTCGCGGTAGCGGGTGCCGTTCGTGGTGGAGAATGATGATGATGAGGAGGTAGAAGAAAAGATGATGTCATCATTTTTTTTGTTCTAAGGGTATTTTCGCCATTTCAATGACAAAAAAAGAAGAAAAAAAACTCAGTCAGGGACCTAAAAGTATAATAAAAGCAAACTAGAGGGACAACATGATCATTTTTTAAATAGGAAGGACTTTTGAATATATTTAAGCAAATCCGAAAGACATGAGAGTAATTTTCCCTTTTTGTATTTATATATCGTAGTTTTCTCATCAATTTCAACTATGAAAAAACCAATATAAGAGCAGCTTGCCAAAAATATCCTTTGTCGTTTGGCTGTTAAAAAAAACCAAAACTTGAGTGTTTTATATTATATAGAAAAATCGGAATATAAAAAGTACGTCAAGTTCCTCGGAATGGGAAGTGGCACAGTTTCGTTGAAGTCGACCAAACCTTTGCTTGTTTATCTATCCAATAGGCTAGAAGATTATAAGCTTTTGGAGCATACAGGATTGAATATGATGAAATAAGTCATAACTTATATCTAATTCAAGGTGTCTGTTTGATTAGAAACCTGGGAATCCTGTAATTCAAGGTTTCCAGGTTCCGGTTTATTTTGCTTTTAAATATTGTCACGCCATTTAATTATTTTCTTGTTCTGTATGATTGTCCAAATTTTCTTTAGTTTCTTTTTGAATGTTGGAAGTCCGAGTTTGTATCTAAACATCTATTAAACTAGTAAAACAAGTTTGAGTCCGATACATCATCTTAATTGAATTATAACAATGTCCTCGCCATCTAAGTGGTTGGTTCCATTGCTCCTTGTGTTGTTGGCTTAAACAGTTTTTTCATTGGCATTAAAATAGAGGATTAATCAAATTCTTTTATTGTGAAACGTTATGATACTCCCTTTAATATATATACTAGCTTTTTCTGGAAAAAAGTTATATTAATACCGGCTAACACTATTGATCGGTACTTCTAACAAAAAGGTAAATTTGATGAGTAAGACTTTGGGGCTACTTGTGGAATTTATAAATCACGACAACTAAGGAGTATTTTTTATACCATATAGTACCAACATACCACACTTTGAACCGGGTAGATCCTTTGAAATGTTGCAAAAAATTTCAACAATTATGTAACATAACGTTCCCAAAGACCCAAAATATCTTTGCTAGAACAAATATAAGTATTAATTTAAAAAAAAAAACAAATATAAGTATTTATTAGGAAACAATAGGCGGGTATTGGAAATACAGACTACTGTGAACTTCACGAACAGAAAAATAAAACTGCCTTAAAATATGTCCCGACAATACAAATACAAAGGTTAATTTTCCCTACCTAGTGGAATGTTTCCCAAAAAAGCTACAACTGTACCCACCTTTTCTTTTTCTAGACAAAAGATCTACAACTAAGTTTCGAAGTTTAAGACAAAGTACAATAATGAACTGGCAAATGCAGCTGACCAGAAGTTCTTCCACAATGAGCTTTCAACAGCTAGAAAAAACGCCAAGTTGGCAGAGGTCGGGCGGATCTCGGACATTGTTCGTGCTCATTGTCACCGGAACGCCATCAAGCTCAGATCATCTGCAACAATGCCGAAAGAAGTTGCTTCACACATCATCCACAGTAAAGTTTGAACTCGCACGACAAAGAAAACACGAAAACCACAAAAATAAAGGGAGAAGAGTAGGACTTCGGAACAATCTGTTTTCCACGCTGTACCTCTCCACCGTAATTTGACAAATGCCCATTAGTATGTAATTATGATGGGTTGCTAAGAGTTGAGTTTTTTGGTTTTCTAGGATGATATAATTGGAACAAAAGGTATCGTAATTTGACAAGTGCACCATCAGAAGGGAGCAAAGCTAGAGCCAATTGAAAAACTTGGGAGCGGGGGACAAGGGACGGGAATTATATTGTCATTTTATTGATATAGAGACGCTTCCCGACGAATAGGAACCATGAAAACATTGGATGTCAATGCTTGGAATGTCGAGGCTTACCAACTTATCTTAGGAGCTGTCCTTGCTCTTAGTGTCTTTGTTGCTGCTTCTGCAAATGCTTGTGCTGCCACGGCATCGGCTTCTGCAGCCTCTGCCTCTCTTGCTGCCTCTTCCGCTTCTGCTATAGCAGCTTCAGCCTCTGTAACTGCTCGAGCAGCAGCTGCCGCTGCCTCATCAGGAGTCATAGTTCTCATTTTAGCTAGCTCAATATCAATTTCAGATTTTGTGAGCATATTTATGTCACCCCTCTCAACTCTGGGGGAGATCAATGGTCGTTCCTCGGACATGGAAGACGGAATCCTCCTTTTCTCAAAAATTGTTGGAGTCATCCTATACCTGCGTTTAACCTGCAAGAATTAGTAATAAGATCTGATCAAGCAATGTAACCATATACAGAAATGAAGCAACAAATAGGCGAGACTCATACTGAATGTCCGAAAGGTCTCAGGGTCAAACTTCCATGAGGTACAACCCAGGCATAGAACAGAGTGAGGTGATGTCAGGATACAAAAGATCAAACCAACACATGAAGCAAAAGACATTTATCACCAACTCTAAGAAAACACCGGGGGAAATAAAATGCAATGAATCCAGATCGATTATTTTCAAGACACCAGCACGAGCCACTCTAGACCCTATATTGTAGATGATGACTTCTACGACAACCTATAGAACCAGCAAAATTAACAAACGAGTAGCGAAACAAGATTCGTGGCTATTAGGCAAGTGAAACAATTTAACAAAGACCAAATTAGAAACAACCTAGTAGCCTTGAGGCCTAGCTCAAGTGTCAGAAGGTGGAGTGGAGATTTGAGATTAGAGTCTGGGACCAATGTTCAAACCTTGGAGTAAAAACCTATTTATCAAATAAATATACCATCCGGAACACCTACAGATTAAAGCATGCACCCAAGTTACCTTAATCAGTTTCCCACGTGAAGTCAAATGCTTTAGTTTTGTAGACAATATCCCTTTGAAGTCATGCGGTGGCCAGTATTGTTCCTGCAGAAAATTGCAACCTTCAGTTGGTTAAACATCTTTATGTCTTCCTATTTAAGGCCAGCATCTGTGTGTCTGTTGTAGTTAACATATAAGAAACAACATATATGGCAATAATGGGTCAATGGCCACTAAAACTGTAAAAATCCAGCGTTTATTGCAAACACTGGGAAGTAAATTATGCATCCTTAAATGGGTCCCACCAAAACCACGATGAAGGAAAATTCTACAATTGTTTATGAAAAAGAAAAAATTATGGTGCCAACATGAATTCTACATTCTCGTCTCCAGAATTCAAATGCCATTTGATCATGCACGACCAAACGTCTCGTCGACTGTAGTCAGTCTTCTAAATCAGAAAAGAGAAGAACCCATCGACTAGTATAACTTTTGTTATTGCTCGTTTTAAGATTGTTCAGGTAAATGGATCTGCCTAGCAGGGTAGACGACCATTTCCCACAGCCACGCTCACCAAGACAACATAAGAAGAAAAACCAAGGAAAGCAGTTGAACCTAGCATTCTTCTACAGTTGTAGATAATGTGAGTACCTCAATGTAATTGGCAATTGACGTCTTATGGGAACCACTAGGCTCATTCAAGTTAGATATAGCCTCCATTATGAGGTTCTCAATCCTGTCAAACAAAGAACATAAAAGGATCAGGAAAAAAATGTCACCAGAGAGAAGAAAGTCTTGCAATTGAAGAATATCAAAGGTACAAACTTAGGGTTTCTGTTTCCCTTGATTTCTAAGAAGAAATTTTTTACAAGCAGCACAAGGTGCCCAGCGGCACGTTTCCTGAATATTCTTTGAACAACAGGCTCTGAGATCAATGCATAACAGCATAACTAAAGGTGGAACACCATTAAGCCCTTTCCATCGAAGTGTAATCCAACAAGGAAATGGTAAGCAAGGGAAGTATCTCTAGCAAAATGAGATACCTCACCCCATAGACTAATGTACATCACGAAAAAGAGAAGAACGTCATAGAATGCAGTGAGAGAGGAGATTCGGACCTGATCTTGGACTTCTTTGATCCAGTAACTTGCATACTACTACTACCACCACCGTTAACACCATGGGCTGCTGCATCAGTTTTACCATCCATCGTATCTTCCTCATACGGAACAATGCTGAGAGCAAGAGACGCGTCATCTTGCCAAGCATGATGGGGCATTCTTCTAACTGTTATCCTGCCCTTATCTCGCGGCCCGATCCCATTTGCCATGACATGCATGTTTCTCCATTTATCCTAACCACACACAAAAAAGAGTGAGAAACAGTTACAATCAATCCGATTACACCAAATGCACGGAACCAAGCGAAGAAGCAAGACCTTGAGATCCACATTCGACCGCAGGTACAAGACATTACTGAATTCCGGATCTCTGAGTATCGTTCGCCATTTCCCCGGCCCGTGCTTAACGACTCCGGATTTGAGGGCTGATTCCTCCTCAGAGGTCCACTTCTGCTTAGGAGCACCCATATGGCAAATCCCTCCTCAATGTACAATCTACATCAAGCAACCCGAGAAGTCAAATATAAACCCTAAACCCGATCGTACCCCAACTTTAGCCTAATTTTCCATCAACCCTAATCATGAACAACCCTAATTTGAATTTCCATCGACAACCCAATTCAATGCTAACCCTAATTTCTTATGGTTCCAAAGTGAAACACGACATCGAAGGCGAAGTAATTGAAGATTACATGAACCGGATGATTCAAAAGTCAGCAAAACTTGAGGAAACCCTAATATTGAGAGGAACACCAAAACACAAGGAAGAGGAAAATTGAAGATGAGAAACCCTAAGGTGTTGGAGGTGACAGAGAGAGATTTGTTATTATTTTCTTCTATTTTATAATTTTATGAGATAATAGTATTTTTCTTTAATTTTTTTTGTTAGACCATCACTCGTATTTGGATATTAATTAAGGTTTGAATCGGATAAAGCATTTTATATTAATTAAGGTTTGAATCGGATGAAGTATTTTCTTTTAACCTATAGATATTAATAAAATTTCTTTTGTTTTTGCTACATTTATGGTCTTTTTGTTGTTTCTTTTACATCCTTTTTCTTTAGGTAATTAATTATTCCTAATTTTTTTTGTAAATCACATGTATATAAAGTTAGTCTAATTTCTTGGTTGAGTTGTTAATGTTAGAATCGTCAAATTTAATTTTTGGTATTTGGAAGTTAAAAATTCATAAAAATCCGAATTGTTCTTGCAAATTAAAAATTCTTATTAATTTGACAATAACGAGAAATCAGCCTTGGGACGGATTTGGTAGGGACTAAAGGATACTGGTTTACATGTGTAGCCATATTGGATATTGGTTTGCATATGTAGTGATATTAGTTTGTCGTGATATTGGTTTACATGTGTAGTGATATTAGTTTACATATAAAGTGATATTGGTTTGTATGTATCCAATATATGTAGTCATATTGGATATTGGTTTACATGTGCAGTGATATTAATTTGCCGTGATATTGGTATGCATGTGTAGTGATATTAGTTTACCTATGAAATGATATTGATTTGCATGTATAGTCCCTACTTGGAGATAAGTTTTATTTAGTCTCCAATCAATCCAGTCTCTTTACATATCTTCCTAAGAGTTAGCAAAGTCAGGCATAAGACTTTGTATTCTTTTAGGAAATTCTCGCAGACGTATTTTTTACATTTGTAAATTTTTAATTTAATATTTTTAAAATGTGATTCTAAATTTTTTAATCAATCAAACCTAGGTCTGCCTAGGGTTCCACAGTTTCAAAAATATATAATTTGAATTTTCCTATAAAGTTTTGGAAAGGTTCACGGAACGTCGGTCTGGTTCCAAATGGATCAAAATCTAACCTAGTTCTATGGTTCCATGGTTTAAAAGTTCCTAAAAAGTTAGGACTATGGGTGAGAATAAGTCGGTCTCATGGTTTTTTCTCACTTTGGGGCCGACACCGATCAATCAGTTTTTTACAAAGTTCAGCTGACGGTGTCACAGTGTTGGGCAATACCGACGGCGACACGGTGTATCAAAGAAACACAAAAATTGTCGGGCTGGCGATGTAACTATTTTTCCCAAAAAAACTGACTTTGGCCCAAAAATTACATATTTTAACTCTACATGTAATCAGCTGTTAAAGTATTCATCTGAAACCAAAGCTTCAAATCCAATTCTGCAAAATCAAAAGATGTTGAATTACAAAAATTTGATTTGCAGCTTTTAACATACTGCAGCATAATCTTCAAGCATCTTATATACTGTCTTACCTACACAAAGAAGCTGTCGAGGCTATGAAATGAACGAGGTTCGAGAAACGAGTCCAGAAGTGAGGGACAGTAGCGACTAGAAGTCTATAAGTGAGAGAATCGGTTTGGGTATTTAGGGTTTCTGACTATTTGGGAAGGGAGAATAGCGACCATAAGTTGATAGGAAAGGAGAAGGGAGGAGTTGGGAACGGAGGACGACAGGAGAAGGGTGGAAGAGCAGTGGTGGCAGGTGGGAGAAGTGAGACGGAGGACGATGGGATAGGGTTAAGTTGAGAGACTCAGAGGGTTCATTTGAGAGAAGAATCAACGAAGGTCAAAAGTTTATAGGTTTTTTTCAACTGAGAACTGACTATATATATTTTCTAAAAACGATGTCGTTTTCATCGGTATATCGGTGTCACAAGTTTGGTAACAAACGACCTTGAACCAACATCAAAGACTTCGGTTTAACGCAGATACTAACCCACGACACCATTTTTATCCTTGGGTTAATTTTTGGAGGTACTTCGATGTGGTCGGGTTTTTGATTTTTTTTGGGTTTAACCTCGCCCCTAATTAGGACAATAACATAAAAAGTTGAGAAAAAAACTCAGAGGTCCCTATGGTTTGATATATTGTACTGAGAAGTCCGATCCTTAGTTAATTAGTCCCTGAGTTTTAAGAAATTGAATTCATTAGTCCCTCTGACTAATTTGTATCTCAAATTACAATATGAGATTACTAAAATACCCTTATCTCGAATAAAAGCCCAAAATCATTAAAAAAATTCATGCTAATAAAAAAAAACCCAACGACAAGTAAAAAAATGCTTACCTGTTGTGAAATTGCAATATGAAATAATGACAAGTAATGGAAAATGTATATTTTTATCATGTTTCTTCTTCCCCCTCCTCTGTAGCAGCCAAGTTCCGAATGCTCTCTCTGGCTTTCCACAAAGCATTTTCCAGAACAGTGGTAGTCTCGTTCAATCTCAGTGAAAGAATTCCATGAGGACAACCATCTCCCAAGTTCCTTCTCCTTCCTCACTTGCGTCAAATTCGTCAGCACTCAAAAATCTACCCCAACAGCAAAACCGAGCACAACATAGTCACACCCAAATTTCTTTTGGGGCTAACCCCAAACCAACAGTTGCACCGAAAATCTAACCCAAGTAGCAACCAGTCTCCATCTTCTCCAATGGTAATTGGCTCTCCCACCGCGTCGAACTCGAAGAGTGTTGGCGGAAGCCCGAGGACGACTTCCACTTCAACCAGTAATAAAGGTGGGCCAAATCATGCTCCATCACAGCAGGTGAAGAACTCTGGTCCAATTCTCGGGTGCTTGTACCCCGAGTTCGGCTCCAAAGCTTCAGCAGCTTACCAAGCAACAGCAGCAATAATACCCTTACCTCACAATAGGGTTCTTTGATAGACACACAGGGTATTTTTAGTGGGATGAATTTTTTATAATTTTGAGACTTTAAGGTGCGGTAAGGGTATTTTAACAATTTCATGTTCTAATAGTTTTTTTTACTTGTCGTTGGATTTTTTTATTAGGGTGAATTTTTCAATGATTTTGGACTTTTATTTGAGGTAAGGGTAATTTAGTAATCTCATATTATAATTTGAGATATAAATTAGTTAGATGGACTAATTAGTTCAATTTCTTAAAATTCAGGGACTAATTAACTAAGCACTGGACTTCTCAGTACAATATATCAAACCATAGGGATCTCTGAGTTTTTTCCCCTAAAAAATTTTGTGACAGTTCAAAAAACCTCGGCAACAATTTAAATTCTGGTTACTAGAATCGTCGGTTCTCGATTAGACGGTTTGAAACTTGAACCAACTGATAATAAATTGCAACCATATTAGAAGCCGAGCAATTAGCGAAAAGGCCCAACAAACTTCCTCCCAAAATAAAGCCCAATGGTTCGTTCCCTAAAACCCTCACCCACCCCACCCCAACTTGGTCTCTCCCTCTCCACCCTTAAACCCTTTTCGCAAAGAACCTTTGTCGGGAGCAACAACGTGGTGCCGTTAGAGAGTTCAAAAGGATGGAAGTAGATTTAGGGAATATTCCCTTTGGGATAGACTTCCATCCTTCCGACCAGTTGGTCGCCGCTGCGCTTATTACCGGCGACTTCCACCTGTATCCAACTTCCTCCCCTGTTTAATTTTTTTCCCCACAATCTTACATTTTTCCTTGATTTCCTGTTATTTGATTTGATATCTGATCTGGGTTTTTTTTTTCTCAAATTAGGTATCGATATGGTGATGCAGATTCCTCTCCAAAGAGGTAGTGCCAAATTTATCGAATTGTTTTAATTGGGAAAAGCTTCTGCTTCCTGTTGACTTTCTGTTGCTGGTTGAATCGATTCGTAGGTTATTAGAAGTGAATGCTCACGGTGAATCTTGTAGAGCTGTGAGGTTTATCAACAATGGGGAGGGTAAAGTACAGTTTTTGTTTCTTGTCTCGCATCCGTTTGTCCGCTTTCTACGAACTGGATTGCTCGGGACTGCCCGATAATTTCTTTGTGTGCGCGAATGTGTTTGGTGCAGCAATTGTTACGGTCTCGAAAGATTGTTCTGTCCTGGCAACTGATGTCGCAACTGGGTCACCGATTGCTCGCCTTGAAAATGCTCACGAGTACGTAATTTGGTTATCCGTTCCACATTCAATTGAATGGAATTCTCCTTCTCGATGTTAACACTGCCTCTAATGTGCTGGTGCTTGGCAGTCATGCTATCTACAGCCTAGTCAACATCTCGGAGTCAACGATTGCAACTGGTGATGACGAAGGCTGTGTAAAGGTAAAACACCCTTTAATTACACTTCCATTCTTCTCACTTGTCTTGTCGTCGGAAATTCGGAATCTTTGTTTTCTTGTTTGGCATATGATTCTGATTGAAATTATTTGTTCTTTGGGTAGGTATGGGATACCAGACAACGGTCTTGTTGCAATTCTTTTAATGCCCACGAAGACTACGTATCAGATATGACTTTCGCATCTGACTCCTCAAAATTGTTAGCAACAAGGTAAATGGTTTTCCAGACAATATACGTATCATTTTTCTGTTGTTAAGTACATTTCTTTCTTCTTTCATCAATCAAAGTGTAGTTGTAAGGGGCGGTGGTGCCATCTGAAAAAGGACTAGTTGGTGTTCTATCTTGATTTGGAGCTATGACATTAATCTGACTAGTGCTTTCTTTTGTAGTGGAGATGGAACTCTCTCTGTATGCAATCTTCGGAGTAATAAAGTAAATTATATCTTCCCCTTGTTTTAAAGAACATTATAGGTTTAGCTTAATGCTATGTTTGGTCACTTATTTCTATGACTTTTTTTCTAGATCCAAACTCGGTCTGAATTTTCAGAGGAAGAGTTGTCATCTGTCGTCATTATGAAGGTAGATGGATCTTATCTCTTACATTATGCTTTTACAGGTCTTCTTGGTCTCTTGGTAAAAATTTGATTCTTTCTGTAACATTCTTCGTTCTTATTTCTGTTCTATGACTTAGCATTATATGGTGAACTACAAGCTTGATTTATTATCTGGTGAAAAATGATGGTTTAGCCATGTTTTTAGGTTTGTTGCTTCCACATTCTTGAACTTTGATGTGTTTTGGCTTTCTAGAACAAGCTCTAATAAGAGTTTTAAGCCTTCTTTCCATGAGCAACCTGTAAAGGTCTAATTACCTTTTTTGCATGTTTCTGTTGACAAAGGCATCTTTTAATTCCTTGCTCTTATATTGTGGCACTAACTCTAAGTTTGTCTTGTCAGAATGGTCGGAAGGTCGTTTGCGGATCCCAAAATGGAACTCTTCTTCTTTATTCCTGGGGATTCTTCAAAGATTGCAGGTATTATCGTTGCACAAGTAAAACATACAAGGTCTTTACATGTCAATATGTATGCATTTGCATAAAAATGGAGATACTGAACTTTTGTTCTTCTCTTCAATTACTATACTGAATATTCTCTGGGTCTCAGTGATCGTTTTACTGGTCTGGCTCCGAACTCAGTGGATGCTTTATTGAAGGTGAGCTATTAAACTTTTTTATTCCGAATTTGTTGGCTTGTTGTGGAAACCGTGTGTTAACATTGAATCTTTGTATTAGCTTGATGAAGATAGGATCATTGCTGGTACAGAAAATGGGCTTATCAGGTGAGATTGTGTTGAAAATGGCTAGAGATTTCATGCAACAATTTGTTAATCGATGGCTGTTTAATTACTACCCTGAATTTAATCTAATCACCCTGATCGTTATTTGCATCCAGTTTGGTAGGCATTTTGCCAAATACAATTTTGCAACCACTCGCAGTGCACTCGGAATACTCTATTGAACGACTAGGTATGTTTATTAACTTCATTTTTTACGAACCAATCTTGCGAATTTTGCTATTGTGGATAATGGCTTCAATTTGTCACCAATACTGTACCTTGAGCCTTTTTCTTATGTGTGTCGATGAACCGGTGACTATTTGTTATCATCTTTCTCCTCGGATTATTATATTCCTTCGCTACATGTCTTTTTCTATTTTAAGATGTCTCTGGAATTTTATCTGAGGCAACTTTCCTGAAAGTTTGTTCTTTCTGGACATGCAGCTTTGTCTCACGACAGAAAGTTCTTCGGAAGCATATCATGTGATCAAATGTTGAAGGTTTGTACATCTCTCTCAATACGTATTTGTTAGTATGTTCAAGGTGCTTACATATGTCCATGTTCAGCTATGGGATTTAGAAGACTTGTTGCAAGGTTCTAGCACTGCTCAACAAGTTGCCAATCAGTCGGATAGCGACGACGATAATGAGATGGAAGTGGATATTAATCCACCCAAGTCTAAAAAAGGTACAACCAATTATTGCACGATCGCCTCTTTTCATTAGCTGGCCGTTCGTGAAACCTTGTTTTATGCAATGAGCCAAGTAGGTTGTTTAGAGGGATTGCTTCATCACCGGACATTACTTCGGCTAGAATAAGACTGATTGCTCTGTAGCGCGAAGCATTTTCTACGTAGGACATGCTACACTTACCATTTAGCAGGGTGATTTTCCGACATAATTTGACCATTCCGACTAGAGTTGGGAAATCAAAAGACTGCAGGGACATTTATCTGCAGCATCTTGTTTTCATGTTTATACAGCTTTTCCCTACTCTGACTACCAAGTTGGTGCTCTTGATATTTCCAGGAACCAAGAGGAAGAACGGGAATCCGGGCAGCTCGAGTAGTAATCCGAACGCGAATTCGTTCTTCGAAGGCTTGTAGTCTGGTGGTGGTTTCCCCAAGTTATATACCTTTTATTTTCATGTAATACTATATACGTTATACGAATTCTGTCTGATAACCCGACGAGGCATAAACTTTGTTCCCTTCCTAAGCAAAATTTTCTCATTTCCGCAAGGGTGGGAGCGGACAATGAATTCTCCGTCGAAAGAAAACCGAAACAAGACCCAAATAATGTTCCAACTGTTGGTCTCCTCTGGGGTGGTGCAAGTTTTGGTGATCCTTCTATTTGTTCTCGTTTCATTCGCAAAATTCTCCAAAATATATTAGTCTCGTGGCATTGTTATTTTGTTGGTATGGATCTGTGTCGTTATGTTAAGCAGCAGATCATTATTTTCCATGAATTAGAAATAATTTTTAAGAATTATTATTCAACAAAAAAGTCAAAAAAAATTTAGTGTAGAAGATGCTGATTAATAGTTTAATTATGAAAAGTAAGTAAAAACATTTATATCCAACTACTGTTTTTAAACTAAAGGTCCCTATCGGAAGATATAAAGTCAACATTATATCACTAAAATATAAATATTTCTCCTCACAAAGCTTCACAATTAGTTGCTCCTATCACATTCCATGGCCTACAATTCCCTGCAAGCAAAGAATGGAATAAAGCATCGCAGCATATTCTACCTAACCGAGCAAGTGGAGGGATTTTTTTCTCAAATACACAAAAATTATACATATTTTTTTTTAAATAGACAAAAAGTTATACATATTTTTAAAATAGATTAAATTTTTTTAAATATTATTCATCTGTTATTCACGTCAAAAAAGTCTAGCAAAAAAAAATTGTAGTGGAGGCGCCATAGTGGGTTGGCGCCTCCAATTAAATAATAATTTTTAGAAAAATGGCAGCAATATTTTTTTTAGAGTAGCAGCGCCCATTAATAATAATATGAAACGAATCAAAGAATTACACACATAAAGAAACCAATGCAAACACACACATTACATCAGTAGTAGGCTAATAATATGAAACAATGGCAGCAATTTACTTGCCTATAATAGTGGCCGAAATTATCAATTTTGTTGTAAATTATGAGTAAATTAGATTCAATTCATAAATTTATGTCAATACTTTGATATGAATTTATCAAAATATAATAATATTTTTACTTACAATAGTCTGAAATAATACAAACAATTCAACAATAAAATTTGTATAAAATATTTAAAAATTCCTAAAAAACAACCATTAAAAAACTCCTAAAATATCTATAGCCTGGTTCGTTGGTAGATAATCAAATTTTCATACCTAATTAAAAAAATAACAAAATTTCGAAATTAAATAATAAGATAACTAATTACAAATTTATATGGTACATAATCAAATTTTCATACCTAATAATATAATTAATTAAGTTTTGGAATAATATAAATGCACAACCAAGTAATCAATTAGAGACCAATTTCTAAAAATTATTATTTAATTGAAGATGCCATTTTGTGAGGACGTCTTCTTCAAATTTTTTTAATATCAAAAAATCTTTCAACCTATTTTGGAAATATATATAACTTTTTACTTATTTAGGAAAAATATATATATTTTTTGCCTATTTGAGAAAAAATCTCGCAAGTGGACCCACTAACTTGAAGTAGAATTAGTCGACCAACATAAACCAAGAAATACTAAATTGAAAAAGGTCGATGATAAGCGAGGACACCAAACAAACTTGTAGGTGCAATATGCTGGTCAATTATAAACTTAACAATCATTTATCTCCCCACAATTTACATAATGTAAGACCCATCGTCACCGACACATATCAAGTTCATCCACTGTAACGCCAAATATTTCCAAATTATTTTGCGCAAGGTAAAAGAAGACGAAAACCAAGAATCGTCACGTAATAGGATCAATCTGCCTCCATCGCGGCTTCAATTGCAGGAACTTCTTGCAAATGATCAACCCCAGAAGCGCTCTCATCAGAAACAAGCATCAAGAAGGCAGCAACAGCAGAGTGCAGCCAAACTGTAACACATCGAAAACGAAAACGAAAAAGATCTTGTGAGATATGCCATTGTGACACTAAATACCAGGGTCCAGATTCTCTTGTAAGCTAAAATGGGTGGAAAGTTTGCAAGAAACATGCTTATTACCTAGACTCAAAACACAAAATAAGAACCGAAGAGTTGAAAGGGAAAAACCAACTCTGAAAAAATATATCAAGCAAAGAACTATAAGCTCCACGGCCGAAAAAAGAGGCAACCGAGCAGGGGTCAATGAATATCAATAACCAAACCACATCAAGTTGTAACCACAAGCAATAAATACCATTGTAAGCTGAAAGCCCGAAACTGTGAATCCTCGCAAGAGTGACAATGCTACAGAGACCAAGGCACGAACACAAAATGTACCCGGAAAGGGGAAAACACAACTCCAAGTCATAGCAGCATCTTCAAGTGCCATACTGAAAAACTCGGTATGAAAACCTCGACCCCCTAATTGAATTGAAACAAGAACCTTGATACGATGAGAACGGTCATGTATATCCGATTGATATGTCAACATGAGAACGCGACGAAAAAACTCCGTTGTGTTTGAACAAGTTCCGCTAAAAGTAAGATTGCTACAGCTCATCTGGTCAGTACTTGATCTTGAGAAACCGATCGCTTAGTGCCTTAACCAATAGCTAGCTACCAATTTTAGTATGTTAGGATTCGGGTCAATCTGCATAAACACGCAGTCTCGAGTTCGGTCAAGTCATCAAACATTAGAGGCGGGTTGACATTAGGGGCGGAGCCAGAAAATTTGGAAAGTGGAGGCAATATAATTTTTTACCTGCGTGGGCCAACCTATCTTTTTAATTTATAAATATAGTTAGACTAATTAAGATCTTATAATATATATTAAAAGATTAAGGAATGCCTAAATTTTTGTAAGATTTTGGTTTCAATTTTTAGGTTTATTAATTTTTTAGTAGGGTCAATTTCTAATTTTAGTGGAGACACACATTAAAAAATATACTTAGTTATCAAATCCAAAAAAAATTAAGCGGGGGCCGCCACAATGTTAAAGGCGGCTCCGCCCCTGGTTGACATACTAAGACCCCCAAACTCAGAGGTGAGTTCGACATCCCCATCTACGAGATCCATTGAAAGCCCCATTTTGTCTGATTGGATTGGTTCCAACGCACCATCCTCAGTTGTCCATGGACCACATTGTAATAGATTCTAACGTCAGAGACACAAACCACCCAACTAAAATCAATGGTAGTTGTTCCAATCGTTAAGAGACTTGAATTCCCTCAAGTACGTCATGGGTTCAAACCAAGACACTCAGGAGTGTCACTTCTAAATAGAATCTAACCGTGCTCAATTCTGGACATCAGAATCAGAGATACACCAAAAAAACAGAAAAAAATTATTCAAAATTCCGAAACCTACCCAGATCTAAACCAGTGATCACCAAACCCAAACAATAACCCAAAATTAAAAAATAAATTAAATTAAAGACAGAAGAAGAAATTACCATCCTTCCATGCAACCGACGTTGCTGTTCTGTTGTCGGGGAGGGGGCTGGCCGTACTGGGGAGCGTACATCGGCGGCGGTGGGCCCTGCGGGTACCCCTGCGGAGGGTACCCCTGGGGCGGGTACCCCTGCGGAGGGTACCCCTGGGGAGGGTACCCGGCCGGCGGGTACGCGTCCTTCGGGTACCCTTCCGGTGGATAACCTACAAAAAAAAACCAACAAATCAAAATTCAATATTTTTACGATTCGATACATCCTAGATCTAATAATCAACCCAAAATTGCCAAAATTTTTGTAGCCCAACAGCACAAGGCGTTCTAAATATATAGAAGTTCCAGGTTTTAAATTCGGGCATGCATCACGGCGTAAAAATTAACCTTTCAAAAAAACAACCGAAAATTCGAAACCACCCGATATCCGAACACACACGAAATCTTACCTTGTGGAGGGGGGACGCCAACCGGGTGTTGCTGCTGGTTGTAATAACTCATGTTTTTTTTTCTGTGATTCTTTTTGGGGAAGGGATTATAATTGGGGGGATGATTTTGGGATTTTTCTTAGGATTCTACGAAGATGGAGATATTGGGGTTTTTTTTTCTAATAAAGGAGATTTCGAGGAAGAAGAAGACGAGGAAGTACAGGAAGTTAGTTTGTTTTGTTTTTATCGTTCTTCTTTTTTCTTTTTTCTTTTTTCTTTTTTTTAATCTTTCTTCTAGAGGAAGTGGCTGTCGTGAGTTGGGGGAGAGAGAACTCCTAATTTTTTTATTCCATTTGTTATTTTGTATTTCATCTACTAATTTAAATTTAATTTTGATAAAATATTTAAAAAATTAGCAAGATGTTTTTTTAAAAATTCAAATTTTTATAATGACTAATTTAAATTCGAGTTAAATATTTTTGGTATCGATGGGGTTACTAACGTGTGCTTTTTTTAGGGTAACTAATGGGTGCTTTTGTTTTCATGTTTGACCATGATAATGGAACGGTTAGTTACACTGAATTTATGTAATTTTGCTAGGTTTCTGGATTCAAATTTTAGAGAAGAAAAAAACATTTAGGTCTATGATTTCGTTCATTGTCGTAATATTATCTTGTCCTTTTGAATTCTTTGCCGTAGTTTACCTACGTGTCATGCAATGCAATGTCATTGATTTTATATGTACATAAATAATTTTATACCTGCGGGATCTCGATAGTATATGGTCCGGATATTGTCGATTTTCAAGATTTGAATTAATAAAATACTATCAAGGTTATCATTTTTATATAAAATAAGTGGCTTGACATGCTGGGATTTTTTTTTCTCGATATCCCATGTTTATACCGGTCCTTGGAATCTCACCTATGATAAATTTCATACAACAAGGTCACTTTCCGACTCGATCAACGATTTGACAAAAGCAATGTTTCGGTCAATTTTTGCCAACTGGTTCTAGTCCTACAAACTTAATTAGCATAAATTAATGAGCTAATTAGCGTGACCGGAACCGGTGACAATTACTCCAACTAATATAATATTTAAAGCCTTTTCTTTTAGAATATATTTAAAGCTTTGATCAAGCTAATATTTGATAAATTAATCAATGGAAAGAACAAACAGTGTCCCATGTAGGACAAACGAATGTACTAATATTTAAAATTGAGAAAGTAACAACTGCGTACTAACATTTAAAAAAAAGAAGAATACATAATTCAAAAAATATAAGCGATACATGAATATATTTGAGGTTGAAAATTAAGATAGCATGCATATGTATGATATAGTTGATCCATTAAAAATTTCCTCTCGAAAAAATGTGGTTCTGGAAAAGAATTATGGGTTCCCTTTGTTGACCTGCAAATGCCTACCAAGAAACTCCGGACTGACTTATCTTGGAGAGGCTTAGAGAAATAAGTCAATCCGGCTTAACAATTTCTTTTTGTTCTCTATATTTTGGTAATATTAGTATACTTTTTTTTTGGGAAAGGTAATATTAGTATACTTAGTATTTAGGTAAGATCAATATGATAACAAAATATGAAAGTCTTCGGCCCATGAAAATTTGGGACCCCGATTTTATCTGGATTAGGCCCAAAAAGCATGGTCCGAAGTGCACAAATGGCCTGCGTGCAATAATGACAAATTTATAATATTATTCAACAATAGACAGAAACAAAACTTGGGCAAGATTCCGAGAATGGATTGAGTGAGGACTAATAAAAAAATCTTGCAAAGAAGATGAATGTAAATCAAAAAATATCCCTGAGAATATATGCGTTAACTTTTACCTGTCATATTTTTGAAAATGTTAACTTTTATTCGTCATATTTCAGACACGCCTTACTTTTGAAAATGTTAACTTTTACCCGTTATATTTCAGACGCATGCCTTACTTTTGAAAATTGATGACCCAGATTTAATCTGGATGGTGCTGCCCACCCTATAAAAGGCAGCACCCAATCCATTCCAAAAATAATTTGAGGGTATGGCTTAGACAAGTTTCCTTTTTGGTCCAAACCTTGTTTTTGCACTCAATATGAATGCTTCTTGGTGTTCTTCTACTGCAGATGCTAGCACATCAGTTGCAGTTCGGGGCCATCAAGGCTCTCTGCAACGAGTTTTATCCTCCTTTCACTCAACCTCAACGATATTGGAAGCCGAATTAGATGCTATTGCTGAAGCTGTTAAACATGTTTAACAACAACCTCACCGAGACAGTATTGAATCTTATTGCAAGGCCATCGTAGACTTCATCAACAACTCATCTTCCTATGCAGATTGGAACATTGAGTTGGTCAAACCAACCTTTTGAAGCTTCCATTATGTTAACTTGTTTTTGTACCTAGGGAGGCAAATTAGGTGGCAAATTGGATTGTTATTAGCCGTAGGAATGGCTTTTGTATTGGGGATGCAATCATCAACACTCTTCCTTAGCTTTTGGAACTGTTATGCGTTGATTCTAATGATTAATATAAGTTCTAGTTCTACTGCTGGTGTCCGAGTGGCTAAAAAGGTTAAATTGGGAAGTTTTTCGCTGCCGACTCCAACCCGTTCAAGCAGCCAAGTTAGGAAGCCGACGAGTAAAGCCGCCGCTCTCCTGCAATCTTCGATTCCTAAATTGAAGGTAAAGTCTCTGAAGCCAGCGTTGGAGCTCTACCTTCCCTTGATTATGAGGAGCTCTCGGCTGACGCGTGGCACCTGGCAATCGTCGCGGGCTTTTCTTGGGAGGTTGATGACTCGAATATCCTTTGTGCTATCAAGGACGTGGCTTGTGGTCTGGATCATTACCGGATTTTCGATCCTCCTTAATTATGGATTTTTTTTGGTAGTTTGTATAGGTGTATAGTGGGGTATTTTGATTTTGAAATACTTTTGGTGATTCTATCAATTTTGTACCTAGATATCGCTTATCATTTGTTGTGCGTTTAATAGGCGTTATCTAATACCTTTGGCGTGACCCTCTTAATATAACTTCTCGTGGTCAGTTCGTTTGAGGTAATTATACGTTATAAAAAAAATATTCTTGTTAAATGTCAATTTTGTTGGAGCCCAATCGAGGTGCATCATCTCGGGCCTCACTTTAGGCTATCGGGGAAAAGTTGTTGGCCCAGATATAATCCCCATTAAACAAAGTTACAGCATGCTCTAGTTATCGATTTCTTTTCGTACAGCGATCTACTGTCCGGTCTCTTTCGGAACTGGGTTCTAGGCCACCAGCTTTTTTTGAGAAGGCCTCTAGCTCCAGTTTCGGAACTTCGGCCTCTTTACCAAACAAGTCATAGTCCGACAGGTATAGTTTAATACGAGGCCTTGATTTATTCATGTGAACACATTAATTTTGAAATTCGGTAGAAATAGTTTGCTACCATTTATAATTTTTCAATGTTCAAATCTGAATTAGTCTATTACGTAATTGTCTGACTACAACAACAAAAAATTCTTGGACACTGTACAAAATATTACTTGTTTTTTCATGTGCATTTCTAGTGCCAAAGATGCCACTTCTCATATTCTACTGGGGAGTAACGTATATATGAAAAAATGGAAAGGAACTTTACAGATGAAGTCTTGGAGTGTAATTTTGTTCTTCCAACTAAAAAATACCCATAAATAAAAAAATATAATTTATTATTTTTATTTCGAAGAAGTAATCAGTTTCCGTATTTTCCTACTTTTGGATAAAGCAATCGGCTTTTTTGCGTTTAATATTATATTATGAAGTATAATTTTCCTCGATTTGAAAATTAAATCGCACTTATGTGAAATTGGTGGAAGTAGTTAATCCAATCGATCCTTTGGTAACAGTAAAGAATCTCACCTTTCTTATATAACCGCGAAATGAGATTCACGTTAGCAATTTAAATTAAAAGAAAGTATCACGTTGGCCTCCACAAAAGGACAGAAGTAAATAAGTCGCCAATTATTTAATTGGTATAAGCAATAATACAAGTTGACCAATTATTTGATTGACCTAAATGCAAACATATGAGCAATGTTTTAAAAACCGTGGTCCGACCGGTCAGATTGCTACCCGAAACTAAATCCGGGTTGATTTTTTCTTAAAACCCAGAATGCGGTTCGACCGGCTAAAATCTGGTCGGACCACCCAGTCAGGTGCTTCCGGTGATCCGGTTCACCCGGATTAGCAAAATTAGTGTATATTTTTTTCATTTTATCTGATTTAATTTAGAAACAAAACCTCAACTTCCACATTCGGAGCGTGTACATTACTTTTTAATCACAAAAAACTTATTTTTTTAATAATTCTTGATAATATTTTAACTAAGTCAAACAAATTGGATTAATATGTCGAACCTGAAAACTTGTATAATCATCTTCTTGTTCTTCTAGACTTGTTCAATTCATGTTTGAAGACTTTGTTTGGATAAATTGTATAACAAAGTTGCTAAATATTTGAACTAATTTGATATTTTATCATTTTTATGTTAAATTAAATTTATTAAACATTATTTTAATTATATTAATATAAAATAAAAATCTCGGTCCGACCGGCGGCCCAACCGATCTGACCGAATGAACCAAAAATTTTAAGAATTTCGGTTCGTCTTCCGGGTCGGTTTTTAAAACATTGCATATGAGCACAATGAGAATAAAAAATTTGGTCCGGTACCAGTAAGTGTAATTAGGGGGCCATGGCTATTGGACAACTACACAGTTGCTGTTCTTTTATATCTACAATAGAGATCGATTCATTTAATTAAAAAAATTTATTCGTAAGATTTGAATTGAAAATCTTTTTATTAGATTCAAAGTTTTTTACTCTTAGTACCACCTATAAATCCAAAGCTCTGTAGGACAAACTACCAACCGGGGGTGTTCACATTATCGTGAACATGATTTGATTCATTTGAACTCTGATCGCATTAGAATAAGATTAACTCCTTATGTTGTTAGATAAAATCATAAAAAAAAACAAACTTGCTCCACAAAGTGGACTTAATTTTATATGGGGAGGGTTGATGAATATTCCTTCACATTTGAGTTTATTAAGACAACTTAAGCAATTCAATGATCGGATCAATTAATCTCTATATAACTATCATTGCACTCACTATTCTGGTACGTATGAAAGGCCATTATTCAAAAGAACTAGTGTACTAATTAAAGATAATGAATCATTAAAGACACTTAGTTTCACTTTAATTCTTTTATTCAATTAAAACATACAACTTGGTATTTATATGTCATTTTTCTGCTCGGGACAGGGAAGAGACAGCGGTGGTTCGGGTCTAATGTCGTGAGATAAGACGTGGGCCTCACGCAGGGGGGAGGGAGGCAAGGACGGGTAAACTTGCAAGGAGGACTCTGGATTGCAAGGTAAGAGTAAGTAGGTTGTTGCAGGGGGTGAGAGTTCTCGGACGCCAAGCAGAAAAGGGGGGATGACCAAGTGGGGGTGGTTCCGAGGAGGTGGCAGCGATTAGTACATCAAATACATTCTCTTTACTGGCAGAGGTAGAGGAGGATTCAGTGGGGGGGTTGCCCTCTCTTAGGGTCTGGAGTGAAAATTGGTGTTGTTGAGTGCTGTGGAGCATGACTGGGACTTGGTGAAAAAAGAACCTTCAAGTCCGCACTTGCAAGGGGGAGAGGTAAGTGGGGCTGATGATTAAAGAGAATTGGTTGTCTTTGAGGCTGACTAAGATTATGGAAGTGATAAGGGCAAGGGTGCTTTGATGGATTCTGATCATGCTACAGCGGATGCTCGGGAGGAAGTTTGGCCCCGGTTGGAGGAAGGATCTGATACACGAGCTGCGGGAGGAGCGGTAGCTGATGTGGACGCCAATACTGGCAATCTGCGGAGGGAGACAATATCGATTAAGGAGGTTAACCCGGTTGATAGTCGATTTGGTCTTAATGGGGCCAACTTCTTGCAGAGTTTGAATGGCAATGAGATTGATGTTACAGACTCCATCGACGAGGAGGCTTTTCGAGTAATGTCACTCCTTTCGGGTCAGAAGTGTGGGGATCTTGCGGAGGAGGAGCAGCCTACACGAAGCAGCCAAAAGGACAAACAGACTACTATAAGCACATCAAATTCTATTTCGGGGTTGCAAGAAATGATGTTAGCTACCGATTCGAAATGGAAGCACTTAGCAGAGGAGGAGCAGTCTAGTGCCTTTTGAGTTTCGTAAACTTCCCACGTGAGAATTAGCAGGGATCCTTTTACGGGTTGCTTTTCATGTAAGATTATTTTCTTTTCTTTTAAATTAGTATTAATAAAATTGGACTTATTGAAAAAAAATCTCATTTTTCTGCTCGTAGCTCAACTAATATACATTTTATTTAAGAATTATATTTATTTAAGAAAATATTAGGTAGAATATTTTCAAGGCCTGATTTATCATATTCACTGTGGTGAATTTGAGCATTTGAAACCTAAGAAATCAAGTAATTTACGAGTGGCTTGATGTAATTATAATGAGATTGAACATACAAACTCTACTTGTAAAAAAACAATTAGAGAAGAGAATATGCAAAGACCAGTCGTTTTCTAATAAATTCATATTCGATTCTCTTACAAGCACACACAATCCCCATTCCCAAAGTCACATCTAATACGGTGATCATTGGCATTGCTATCGGATGACGAATAAGATTTTTCCCTATGGGTAATTATGAATTATATCGTTGAAAATGCAAATATATATTTTAATCGACAAGAGCTAGAAGCCAGAGAAATTGAATATTTGGCGAGGTCCTCATCCATCAAGTTATAAGTTATAACAACCATGTGATCATCACCTAGTTCTAAATAAAGGGATTCCGAAGAAAGTTACTTTACGTACCTTTTAGTGACTTGATCCCAGCTGATCATTGGGGTCTTGGTCATCTCTTGCGGCCGGGACCAGAGAAATTTTCTCATCAATTTCTTAAAGCACTGTCTAATGGAAACCAAAACTTTGAAAATGGACATTTAGTAAGTAGGCAAGCAAGAGAATGGCAATAGGTATGATAAGAGTCCACATGATTTAAATCAGGATCCTAGATTTAGAGGTAGGATGGAGATCTTATTATAGATCATTTGGTATGGATCTAGACCCAGGTCTGCATGGTCCTCGGGATCTAAATCAAGATTCATATCTTATCCATAGATCCATTGACTTACGAAATAATTATAACATTATAAATCATTATAAATATTGATATTTACCTCTATTTCGACACACAAATAATCGTACCATTTTTCATTACGAGTGTCGCATAAATATTTAGAATACGGCACTCCCATTATGAGAGAGAAAGGTCACTCCCATTACATAAAAGAAATTGAAGTCATAACGACACTGCCTAACCTCGTCCACCACCCAGCAACCATTTCCTCCCATTTGTATCTGCAAGTGATCACCAAACCCACAAGAAGAAGAAGACCCTAAACCATCAGAAAAAATATATAAAAAACTCACAAAACCAATAATTACCATCAAAACTCTTGTCCATTACAGCCAGCTCCAAGAGGAAGAAGAAGACGACCACTAATGACGACTAAGTCAGACGAGTTCCAGCCGTTCCCGGTCAAAGAGCAGCTCCCCGGCGTTGACTTCTGCGTCTCCAGCCCTCCCCCTTGGCGTATGCATATTCCCCATTTTCGTTTTTATTTAAACTTTTGGTCTTCCAACTATTATTTTCCTAATTTATTATTTTGTGACGATATTTTTTTTAAAGTACATGGTATCTCGAGAACAACCTAAAAAATTAATCCAAATTTAAATCGATTATAACTTTAAAACAACAAAATTAATTGTCAGCTCATCTAACTACCTGCAATTGTTTTTTTTGTGTTCTTTTCGTTACGGTAGTAAATGCCAGAGAAGGAAATTAAGTATATATACGTGTTTCTCTCAGTTTATTCAACAGGCTTCTAATTTAAATTTTATAATAGGCTTCTTTTTTGGTACAGCGATTAACAATGATATGTATCTTTAATTTTGTTGAGATCTCCACATTAATTGTGGTGTTTTTAAGGGACAGAGCCAGGAAAAAAAGTTGGTGGGAGAAAATATGTTTGATCCTTTGAATTATAAAATTCTTTTGCAGAAGTTTCAATTTCGTTAAATGAAAAAGTTAACTATGCATTGGGTCAAATTTAAAATTAAATGTTTTGTATGGCTATTGTAAATTTAAGTGGGTTTTCCAGAAATTTTTTGTTAGTGGAGGTAATCCATTTATTAATAATTTAATTTTTAGTCTTGCTTTTATATTTTGAGAATTAATTTATAAATGTATCCAGTTATTTTATAATAACTTTTTTGAATAAAGTTTTTAAAAATCAATGTTAACAGATGCTGCCACTAAAATTTGTGTAACGCCGCGGCATTCTAATGTCTAGTTTTGCTCAATCTATAGGTATGGATGTGAAAATTGTAATAAAAAAATCTCTCGCAATTTGAAACACAGTTTGGGAAGTGAAAATTGGAATGAAAATATACATATTTACCAGATCCTGCACCACTATCAGGAGTTCTCGAGACTTGAAATTTGACAAATTTGTTTTTAGAAAATGAGAAATTTGACTAATTTCATATGTCATATGTGAAGGCCTCTATAAAAAAGAAAAAAATATATAAACATTCGGGTGTGAGGCATTATTTTTTATTTTTACAATTACGAGATCAAATTTTGAAGGATCCAACTTTATCGTTAAAGTTAAATGACAAATGTTCAGGAAGCAACATGAGTCTCTTTTTTAAATATTTTTCAACAAAGCATACGTGTAATTAGCACCCAACACTAGAACATTTTTCTATTTCGATCCTGGAATCATTTTACATTTGTATCCTTCTTGATGTTGCAATTTTATTATTAATTATAGAGAAAATTTTATTTCAATTTGTCACTTGTGTGTTATCTACATATGATTTAATTTGGCTCTTTGATGTTCCTGATGATCAACGCTAGGAAGGTCACTACAATATTTTTGGATATCATTAAATATTTCTTAAAATACCCAATTAGAGAAATTAGAAGTTGATGAGTAATTTAATCCAAATTTTACATGGTGCAGCTGAGGCAATATTTCTAGGATTCCAGCACTACCTTGTAATGCTTGGGACAACAGTGATCATCCCAACCATACTTGTCCCTTTGATGGGTGGTGGCAATGTAAGAAACAAATTTCAATAAACCGACTAATTTATGTTTGAACCGGAAGCAATTTCTGCCGAGTTTTGACAGCCAACTTCTTTTTTAGTGCACCATTTGAATGTGGTTTAAGGTATTGTTCAGGTGGAGAAAGCTGAATTAATCGACACATTGCTGTTTGTTGCCGGGATAAATACACTAATCCAGACATGGTTCGGTACAAGGCTTCCTGTTGTGATGGGAGGATCTTATGCCTTCCTCATCCCCACCATTTCAATTGCTCTATCTAACAGCAACAGCACCAATTTCGCATTACTCGGTCCACGTCAGGTAATCTTAGTTCGAGCCGGGTAGGATCTCTAAAAATGTGATAAATCTCTCTCAACAAATATTTAACACTGTTGTGTTACCAATGACTTGAAACCGAGAACTAATCTTGCCATTTCATTGTACAAGCACTTGTTGGTTTTGTAAAATATATGTTGTTGTTTAACAGAGATTTGAGAGGTCAATGAGAGCTTTGCAAGGAGCCCTCATCATAGCATCCATCTTCCAAATGATAGTTGGTTTCTTTGGGTTTTGGAGGATCTTTGCAAGGTGAAGAGGGTTTTCCATTTATTGTTTTGATTGATTTAAAAATTATGTTTCTTGTTACACTCAAATTAGACTTTTGGTGACGTGGATTTTGTTCTGGTGCAGGTTTCTTAGTCCTCTTGCTGCTGTTCCTCTTGTGACTCTCACTGGACTTGGGCTCTATGCACATGGATTCCCACAGGTTAGACCACACCTTCTGTTGAGTCCCATATGACGGGGTTGATCGTCTTGGACAAGGCATCAGCTTCGAAAATGCCAATGATCGATTTCTTGTTTGCAACTCGACCGGTTTAAGCTGCTAAATAGGAGCCTTCTTAATGTTGTTTCTATTCTTGAATGTATAGATTAACAGAATGCACTTTGCTGTTGATGGTCTCAGCTCGCAAAGTGCGTCGAAGTCGGGCTCCCTGCACTTCTTCTTCTTGTTTTCTTCTCTCAGGTATGTTAGCTCTTCTTGATCCTAGAGTTTGCTAGTCTGCAATGGTAGAATTGTTGCGGGGGGAAAGGTGAATCCGACGTTTCTCCCGTGCCTTGATATTTTCTGCAGTATGTTCCTCATATGATGAGTTCATACAAGTCGATATACGAGCGGTATGCAGTCCTTGTCACGGTTGCCATTGTGTGGGTCTATGCTGAAATCTTGACTGCTGCTGGTGCATACAACAACAAATCTCCTGAAACACAATTGAGTTGCCGTACGGATCGAGCCGGACTCATCGACGCTGCCCCTTGGTAACCAAATTCTCCACCATCATCCTGTTGTTGTACATAACGATCTCTCACCGCCTGATACGCGCAGGATAAGGATCCCATATCCGTTTCAGTGGGGGCGTCCTACGTTCGATGCTGGAGACTCTTTCGCAATGATGGCTGCTTGTTTTGTTGCTATAGTTGAGGTAATCTCTTTGCTACTCTGCTCAACCAACTGAGGCAGAACACGGATCGTGTTTCGTTCTAACTTCTCTGTATATGCAGTCTACGGGTACGTATATCGCGGCACACAGATACGGAAGCGCTACTCCAATACCGCCTTCTGTGCTCAGTCGTGGCATTGGCTGGCAGGGAATAGGGACTTTGATTAGTGGAGGATTCGGTACTGGAACCGGCACCACTGCATCAGTGTAATGATCTCTATATAGAGTTCTGTCCAGTTGGTATATCTAGCAACTTCATCTAATGCTCGGATGAACTGTAATTGCAGCGAAAATGCAGGCCTTCTGAGATTAACTCGGGTTGGAAGTCGAAGAGTCATCCAAGTCTCGGCGTGCTTCATGCTTTTCTTCTCTGTGCTAGGTGCAGCATCAGCATTTTTCTATGTTATGTTCTTATGCAAAAGAACAGACGGTCTAACTAAGGAATGATTTGTTTCCAGCAGGAAAATTTGGAGCTCTTCTTGCTTCTATCCCATTGCCAATCATTGCCGCGTTGTACTGCGTCCTCTTCGCCTACGTTGGTACGTATATATTCATGTCTCGGAAATCATATGCAAGTTTCTTAAATGATTCATTATATTGTTACAATGAGCAGCTGCGGCCGGTCTCGGGTTCATCCAGTTCTGCAACCTCAATAGCTTCAGATCAAAGTTCATCCTAGGCTTCTCCATCTTCATGGGCCTATCAGTGCCACAATACTTCAACGAATACCTTCTCATATCCGGCCGAGGCCCTGTCCACACCGGTGCCACATCGGTTCGTGTCCTAAACTTGCAACATAACTCTGTGCTAAAGTCCTGCTGATCTCTTCTTTGCTCTGCAGTTCAACAACATAATGCAAGTGATATTCTCGTCACCCGCGACTGTCGGAATCATCGTTGCTTACTTCTTGGACTGCAGTCACAGCCTCGGCCACAGCGAGACACGGCGGGACAGTGGTAGGCATTGGTGGGAGAAGTTCAGGTTCTATGATAAAGATACCAGAAGTGAGGAGTTCTATGCACTTCCCTGGGACTTGAACAGATTCTTCCCATCATTCTAACAGAAACACCACTGTATTCACTACAAATCTGATCAATTGCTTGTATATTACAAGAAAACAATGAAGTTGTTTGATAGGGCTACCAAAAATTGATAGTTATTGGTGTAATTTGAAGCTTAAAAAAAATCAATAGATTTCATATGATAGATTATATTTTCATATCATCTCCAATTAAAGATGACAACATTGGTGTAACTTGCAGGTTAGCTGTTTGGTGTAGCTTAGTTGAAGAAAAAAGAAACAAAATTAGCCAGATATACTTTAACATATGCAAAAGTGTTAGTGTAAGTTAGAAATATTTTCTGAAAAAAGGGGATTCGACTAACTCTCCGGCTAATCGGACCTTTAGATTTGATCAAATTCTTTTTTTACAGATCTGATGGTCAGAAACTGTTGAGAGTATTTTCGAGTTTTTATCCAAACATACTCATTAGGATATTTATTTTAATTATTGTATTTCCAATATTACCTCTATCCTTTTCAGTGGGGATTACCCATGTCCCCACTGAATTTGAACCCACTATTTTTTACTTCCTTAGATAAAGATAACAGTGAACCTTTCAAATAAAAAATAGGGAAAAGTCTACATTAGTACCCTGTGGTATACCCTAAAATCACTTTAGTACCCTGTGGTAAAAAATTGATCAATCGAGTCATACGTATTCCAATTAACATCAAAAAGTCCACGGGCAGCTGCCCGGACCTGCCTGGATACTGCCCGGCCATGTGGAATCCACGTCAGCATCCCTAATGACGTGGCACCATCTTTCTCCTCCTCCTCCTCCTCCTTCTTCTTCTTCCAAAAAATAAAACCCAGAAAAATCAACAACCAACACTCAAAATAAAACCCATCCAAGCCCACAACTCACGAGGGGACGCCCTTTGCTTTACATCTCCACCTCCCAAGCCGCCCGAGAGAGAGAGAAGAGGAAGGCAAAGAGGGAAATCAAAAAGATGGAACTGTGGTGGCTACCGCGGACGAGCTCGGCGGCGAGGCTCCTCAATAAGTGCGATTCGCCGGCCCCGTCCCTGTCCTCAATCGTCGCTCCAAGTCCCATAAAGTCGTCGTCCTCAATCGTCATCCTCAATCATCTCCTCGACCCCTGTCGTCCTCAATCAGCCTCCGCCTCAGGTCCCACGAAGAGAAACTCCTCTCTTCCTCGAAACGATGTCAGATTTCGGTCCCAAGAAGCTCGCTTGGCAGTTGGATTTTACCGCCGTCTGTCAGGCGTCGGCGAGTTTATCCACACCGGAGAGTTCGCAGCTCCGCGCCCTATCGGCCGAGGCTCCACCTCCGCCATCGCCTCTTCAGTTGCATTTGCTGTTTCCGATGCCGCCGAAGCAGCCGCTGGTCCAGGCAACTTTGCGTCTTTGTGTCGTTTCCTCTTCTGGGTCGTCTTATTCTTGTCTTTGGTTTAATTGATTTTGGTTTTATTTTTTGGAAGAAGAAGAAGAAGAAGAGAAGGGGGTGTCCACGTGGCGCCACATCATCAAATTTTGGTGACGTGGCTGGCCAAGTAGTCCGGGCAGGGTTCGGGCGGGTCTGGGCAGCTGCCCGAGAACCTTTTTGATTTTAATTGGAATAAGTATGACTCGATTGGTCAGTTTTTTACTACAATGTATTAAAGTGATTTTGGGCGATACTACAGGATACTAAAGTGGACTTTTCCCTAAAAAATAAGACAACAGTGAAAACGTGAGTGAAACAACTATTATTTATTTACTATGCTTATATAAAGACAACAGTGAAAAAGTCAGTAAAACAACTATTATTTACTTTCCTTACATCAAGACAATAGTAAAAACATGAGTGAAACAACTATTATTTACTTTCCTCGTATGAAGACAACTATGAAACCGTAAAGTGAAACAAATATTTATCTACTTTCCACATATGAAGACAACTACAACTGAAACAACTATTATTTACTTTCATTATATGAAGACAAATACTGTGAGTCAAACAACTATTACTGTTTTTTGAAAAGTAAATAACTATTATTTACTATCTCTTTATATACCTTGATACTGAAAATATAGTGATTATACTACTTTCTGTCTTGATCAAAATTCTTATTCTATGATGGCGAAGCTTGTTTCCACCCGTTTGTTTGTCACCATTATTATGGCTTTTGCATTTTCTCTATTTTGATGTCTTTATTTTAGGTTAGACTATATTCGAGAAGATATACGCAAATTTTTCAAAATATATTTTCTTTACAATTACATAAAGACTCTCACAACTAGTAAATTTTTACACGCTTTGGAATATGAAATTGCGTCAATTCATTTTGGTCTTGTATGGTTAGGCAAGTGCCTTTGGTTTGGTTATTAAATAATTGATCTTGTCATTGGTATCCCACGGTCATTTACTTGAATAAAAAATATTTAGCATAATGGTACAAAGCGTTCAAATCCTGGCATGTGTAAAGCGTTCAAATCCTGGCATGTGTAATTATGGTGTAAAAAATTTACCTTTCAAAAAAAAATAAACAAGTTAGTTAGTGTTTTAAAGACTAAAACCAAAATTAACATATAGAGACCTAGAATTAATTTTGTTTTGCCAACTAACTTGTTGCTTTCCGTATAGTTGTTGTAGGGTTGGTGATGTCCGAAGCAAAAGGGAAGACACTTGTCGATCGCCCGTTCGTTATTATCTACGTGAAAGGACGACTGTTCGAAATATTGTATACATTTGGGTAAGAAGGGGGAAAATGTGCAGCTGCAACCTCAAGTGCGGGGTGGGTTTTTTTGGGTATGGTTGTATCAGGGACAACACATGTCACTCAGCTTTAGCAGTGTTATCGTTAGAGTGGGTCTTTCTGCAGTGCGCTCTTTTCCTAATCCGGATTTATCATAGTTGGGGCAGGTTTACCGGATAGGTTTTTACCGAGGCTGGCGGCTGTAACCCTGTACTCTGTGCAAGGGGAGTGCCATGTGTTAAGGGATAGATTTAGGAGGGTAGTATTCTCGTGTTGTTGTACGGTGAACGTTAAGATAGGTAGGTAGTATAGGTTGATAGGGCCAGGCGGATAGTGGTGGGCCTAGGTGGGTAATGCTCTTTTCGTGCTATTGTGCAGCTCGAGCTTAGATTGTTCTTGTTTCGATGCTTATGTTAGTTTGTTCTGATTATATCAGCTACATTTCTAATCAATAAATGAAGTATTTTTACTCCTAAAAAAATGGGGGAAAATGTGGGCCCAAGTTGATTTATATTTGCTCTCCGTCATCACCATGATTAGGAGTATTAATCTCTACCGAGATTAAAATTCTCGTTTAAGAATGTAAGCCATAAAAAAAAGAAATAAATGGCTTGTTTGTTATTCCTTTCTATGATAAACTTTGTAAGCCCATTCATGTGTGTTTTGATCCAATGACGAGGCATTAGGCTAGCTCGAGCCAGTCATAGTTATTTCCAATGGCTTTTTAAATGGACCGAGAGACGACGTAGATTTTTTCGTTTCCCGATCTGTCAATTGAACCATTGGTCTTGACTGATCGGTACAAGTGAGTGAAACAGCCAATTTGATCAATTGAATTGATAGTCAATATCATAGTATTAGTGCCGGGTTGAAGTGTCAGTGGTCCAAATTTTAGTTGAAAAATGACTTCTTATTCGTATCTCGTACCCGATTAGACCATGAATTTTAAAATGTTGGTTATTCCATTGTTGACTACGCATAGTTAGATTTCTTCACATTGCTCAAGTCTTTTGACGTTTTGGTGATTTTCTTTCTATCTAGTAGAATTTTCATCCTTTATTGAGGCTAGTAGTTATGATACCCCGAAAATGATATATTCTGTCTGAAAGTCTTAAATGATTTGATTGGTACTATCCATATCAACAAGGTGCACCTTTTTTTCTGGGACACATCTTGAGAGAACTCAAAAGTTAAACGCGTTTGGCCGGGAGTAGGATCATGATGGGTGACCTCCTGGGAAGTTTCTCAGGGCGCGTGTGAGTGAGGACAAAGCACGCTAGAAAAGACCCGTGTTGGTATTGAAAACAGTCGGTCGGATCACAGAGCGTTATATTAGAAACGCACGCTAGAAAAGACCTGTGTATAAGGATTGACCTCATGTTTTCCAAAAAATAATAATAATTTCCATCCTAGTTTTGTGGCATTTCGCATTGCTATGGTCAACATGGGTCCCATTTCAAGGATGTATACAAAAGGAATAAGGATTTCACTAAACCAATTGAAATTGTTAGAATTATTAATTTAAGGAGGTCTTGGTTGAAGCCTTACGAACTCAATATATACTATTAGGAGCATTGTTTTCGAGACGGTCGGACCGCGAAATGGAGCCAATCCCGGGTCAAAAAACTAAGTTTGACCAGTTACCTAACGAACCGGAAGATTTTCGGTCAGACCGGGCGGTTGGCTCGGATTTTTGACCCGGAAAAATCTGGTTCGTTAGGTTTGACCAAAAAACCAACCCAAAATCCAGATTTCACCCAACCCAACAAAAAAAAATCAGATTTTCTACTCGATTTTTCTAAATCAACACAAAATAAACTAAATCTACAAAGATAATTATACTAAATATGAAATAAATTTACTAACATTTCAAGAATATTAATTTTTAAAACTATTATTTACTAAATATATATTTAAAAAATATATAATAAACTACCGGTCCGACCGGTCCGATCGGTTGACCTGGAGAACGGACCAAAATCCGGGTCGCTCTCCGGGTCGTTTTTGAAAACAATGATTAGGAGTGCATGCTCTTTAAATAGGGTTAGAAAATATTAGACTCTAGGTTTGAAATTACATTGGTCTTTTTTTAGGGGAACATTTGTCTTTAATTTCTTTTTGTTTTCTATCTAAAATAAGTTTTGGGCTTCTCGAGTAATAATTAGGCTCGTAGATTTTTTGGATTTATATAATACATGATATCCAGACACCTTTTATACCAACTAATTTAGATTTAAGTCAGATAAATTTTTTATAAAGTGAAAAATTCATCGAGCAAGTATTTAACATTGATGTATCACCAAGAACTCAAACTCAAAATCTCTTAATAAAATAATTAAGGAGAGAAAAGCTTTATACAATCTAATTAGCGAGCGATGAGTCAATTAAATAGTATCTCGAGTTTGAACCGTATCTCAGTTCCAGTGTGGCTTATCATCCTCCGCGATTAGCTATTTGTGATAGCAACTATCTATGAGCTCCTCCTCAAATAGATTCCTCCTTTGCTCCTCAATCAATGAAATATTAGCAATCGTTTTTACATGTTTTTTTCTTAATTGGTTACTACGCGTTACTCACGCGTCTACCATTTGAAACACAGTTTTGACCTATAATTAAATACTACCAACAGTTATCTCCGGTATAAATTCTACAATGCTGAATTTATATACTTTGTGCTCTTGGATCACTGTAAGAATCGTCTCCTGAATAGAACCCGATAATAGAATAAGATTTTTTTCATGACTATCTTCTTCTCTCTTTTGAGACTCTCTACCTAAGATTATGTTTATCTTCTTTTTATCTTGTCCGCCACTTTCCTGCCCGAAGGGGATGGTCACTGTCGACCTCCTCTCTGGTTGTCTCTATTGCCGGCAACGCCTTTTGTTTGGCTATGGTCTTTGCCGGTTGTCGTCGACTTCGGTTTCTGTTTGCTTTGTCTTTACTGTTCTCTATTTGTGTTTGTGTTTGTTGTTTCTCATTTGCTAAACTTGCTTTATGCTTTATGTTGTTTTCGTCTGGATCAGATTAGATCTGATATGAGATTGTATAGATCTCACTACCTTTCCTGATGATACAGGTTGATAATCTTATCTTAGTTAGATTCGTTCGACCCTGGCATTCATTTGTGTGCATCTTGTATGCATTCAAATGCTCGATTTTACGAGGTTGCGTCTATGATGTAGCCTTGTATTTATTAACCGACTTTTGTTTCAGCAGTTATCCATCGAGGTCGTTTGCTCTTGTAGCTCTTTAACCTACCTTCGCCTCCGCCCATGCCATCTTGTTGTCATTAGATTGGTTTCTGTTTTCTGTTACGTATCATTGTCATCAGTTTATGTATTTTATTTTCTCGTATTGTAACTCATTTAATTAATATAGACTTCGCGCCACCATTCTGGAATAGAACCCGATAATACTCAGTTTTAAACAATAGAGATTTCACACGAAAAATAATAGATATGGACTTTGATCATGTGTGGGGCTGGCGAAAGAGTCTTCCCTTCATCCTACTGAAAGAATTAAAAAGCTAAATAGTGCTCTGTTACGCTGTTTCCTCTGCTATGTTGTGCTTATTCTTCTGTATCTCCGATGTTCTGTTTCATTTTTTTAAAAGATATTAATATATTTCTTTCGAATTTTTCTCCTTTTGCCGTTTCTCTTGTCACTTGTTTATTAGTCAATAAAATTTATGTTATTTTTTTGGGTAAATAAATTAATTTTATATATCTTAAATAATTTATACCAAAAGTAGAAGGCAGAGGGCCAAGCACAAGAAAAGTTTGCCCTAATACATCCGTTTAGGGATTCTAAGTACAATAACAGATCTTGATGCTCTAGGTCTGAGACTGAATTAAACCATTGAAGCTACTAATGAGCTCGATACAAAATAGCATTGATGAGAAGCTCGTGATTGCACCTGCCGCCTCGATACAAAATTTATGTTATTTAATCTGAGAATTTAGAACCACGACATATTAATGTACAACTATGCAACAATGAGTAACCATATAACTTCCTTTCCATTTATTTTTTTAATTACTTTATTTGTTCGACAATACTTTGTAGAAGTTTTATGCATAAACGGTTGCCAAAACTAATTATGCAAATGCAGAAATTTTAATTTTTGTATCGAACTCGGACTCCGGAGGTGGTGTAATGTATTTTGGATCGAGACAAAAGTTTGTTCGTCCTCAATAAATGGAAAGCCTTTGGATAAGCATATGATGTAACGTATTCAGATATATTTTTTCATTTAGTGGTCAAGAATTATTAAAAAAATTTCTTCTAGTTTTTGAAGGTGTAACAATTTTTTCTTAGGGCCATTTTCCAAGTGTTAATTCGGGTTTTTTTTAATAAAAATTATTTTAATATCATATTATATGACGCATTTTTAAACAACCATTTTGTAATTTCGTTTTGTCTATTTTAGTGACGGTTTTTTTTAGCGAAAAATTTCACATTATGCATTATGCTCCATCTCCTATGGGACTCGCTAGAATAAGGTTAATGATGGATGACCTGTCGTGTTGATACATATATCAACCGAGCAATAGGATAAAACTAAATAAAAAGAGGCCAACAAAAACGCCAAATTATAAGAACACGACTGAGAATGATTAATTGGTATTGCCGGGAATCTACGTGGCAGCGTCCACCAAGTTGGGGTGGGGCCAGCTGGTACTCCGACCGTACCACGTAGTTGTCCCCCACCGAGTTGGATGGTGATCCAATCCTGAGTCGAGTATTATCAAATTATAATTAAATAATTTTTTAATATCATTTTTCTATTCATAAAGTTTCAACGAATCCAATTTTTTTAATTAGATAAACTCCCGTGAGTTCAATTGTATGTTTGGTTCCACAACTGTACTACTATTCACCCAAACAGATAAAGAGAGTAGCATGTGGAATTTTTAATAATGGGATGTTCATTGTTTCTTTTTTTTTTTTTGAGGAGAAATGTTCATTGTTTCTGGATGTACCTGTCGATCTCCAATTTTATCGGGACCAGACAACATGTGAACATCAACCAACGGGGGAGAGGGACAGTGACACTTCGTTTTCCATTTTTTGTTTATGTTTTATTTTTGTATAGCACTCGAAATTTCTATTCACATATTCCAATAAAAAAAATTTAAAAGGTAAATTATTATACCATGATATTATCAAAATTTGAATCTTATATTTCCTAAATATTTACGACGTCTTGTGCCATTGGGTTGTGCCATTGGGCTACAAGCCTTTTGACATATTCCAATAATTTATTGACCTTCACATCAGTACTATCGAAAAATATATCTTTTGGACAAAGACTCCAAAAATGAATTAAACTGTTAATTTTTTTGAATAAAATAAAATGTAATCGTTAGTTGTTGATACTTCCTTTTTGATGTATTAAAATATGATACCATAAATAAATGTTTAGTGCGGATGGAGAAGGAACTTTGGTTTTGTATAGTTAGATTTTTTAGGGTTTTTTTTAAGGTAGATTTTATTCCCGTAAAGAAATTACACAGTGATTACAACAAAGGTATACAATCCCCTAAGTTGTTAGATTTTTTAGGATATGTTTATACAAGACAAATTTTTTATTAGAGATGAAACTCTTTAGAATTAATATAAAAAACGAGACCTGTAATCTAAAAAGACATCACTCTTTTTTTTGGGTAAGAATTTAAAACATCACTCTTTAGGTCCGGTCGTTCTACCCTACTTTCTCTAACAAAAAAAAGTTAATATTAGTATTTTGTAGTTTTAATTTTTTATCTCATAAGTTCATCGATGAAGTACATAGATTGGATACGTGGCCTTGTACTACACCTAACCACCAAAACGATTCAACACCCTCGAGAATTTAAATTTTTACAACAAACTACACACGCGAGAAATTGAACATAGATCTATGTGAATTATTCTCTATGTTTTGTGTCATCAAAACAAACTAGAATTGCCACCTAAACAAATCTATATTTTTGTCAGTTTGTTATGTACATCGTATGTCGACCTGATTGATGTATCTGTTTACTAAGCCAGTTAAATCTAAAACACAATTATTTGTATTGATATAATAAATTAAAAATAAAAACTAACGAGAATATTACCATTTGAAATTTTTATTTGTTAAATTTTTAACTTTTTTATTGGCTGATTTAGTAGATAGTCACGTCAACAAACACCATCCATGTTAATGTGTAGCACATGAAATTAATCGACGAAAATTGTGAATTTTTCTTATCTGTGCTTTAAAAAAAATCACAAAATACATGGTCTAGATATCTATATCTTCACAACTCTAAAATTAAAATGTCAAAGATAAAAAAAACAACAAAAGTGAACTTTTCCAATCAAACTGAGCATGGTCCAACTGTTTTTTTTTGGGGTATGTTTTTTTTTTGGTGGAATTTTTGGGGGGTATGTTTGGGGACAGTTCGGTTACCTGAAATGCCAAAACAAATTACGGGTCCAGTGGGCAAATGACCCAAAATGGCAGCAACGAGTTTATGGCCCATATGAGCTGCATCCAAGCATACAAGGCCAGGTTCACTCTGAAACATCTTCTCTTTATTTCCTTCTTTTTCTTTTTTGAGCAGACCATCCGTACATTTGAATGAAGCATTTATTGAATTTGCACGGGAGACAACTGTTGGTGGTATTTACTTCATTTACGAATTGCCCGTAAAAAAACTTAGATATTCGTGTTTTTTAAGGCGTATGTATGAGTAACGACTAACGCGCAAGAAAGGATAGGATCTTACGTGTTAGAAATAAAATACAATTATGGACAACAATAAAAAAAAAAATCGAAAGATATAGAATTTGTTAATCTGGTTCGTCTGAGGCGCTGTCAAGTCATGATTTCTCCACTATTCTCAATGATTGTAATGGTATCGGTGGATATTTATATCGCAAATCCTAATCTAGTTGTCAAATCCTAACATGACTCGTATAGTTATTAAGACCCAAAATTAATTTGATCACCGACAATAATGGGCTAGTGTATAGTCCATTAGACCGGAGAGCAAAAGGAGGAATTCCTTCGGATGAGAGACTCGCGTCTAATTAACAAGTTGATAAGACAATAACTTACCTTATAAGGCGATAATGAGTAACTGGTATGAGAGGATGACAACCCCCAAGACTATGAGAGGCTATTAAAAAGAATTCGACTCATCGCCCATGAATGAAACATCTGTTAGTTAAACGTTGATTGCTCCCTAATTCTCTAAAATCCACGTGTAAGCCGTAGTATCGAGTTCAAAACCTAATCACAATCCACCACTAAACACTTCAAACCACTGATCAAAGTTAATTTAAGCACAACTAGAAATTTCGAATTAGAATTTTTTAGAAAATAAAAATTGATGTAGGAGAACGTGGATAGGAGATTGTGAATTCGTTGATTCTGAGAATACCCAAAAATATACTATCAAAATTTTGATCCGTTGATTCTACGAATATCGAAAAGCCACAAGAATAAGAAAAACCCTTAATTTCAATTATATGTCCTATTTATAAAGAAACTAAAGAGACCTATCACATAAAATCTAACTTGAAATCAAACACTAGATAATGAATAAACTAATATAATTATGTATCTCCATCTTTATCTTCATCATTCTCCCCCGATTGAAGAAATTCGCCCTCGAATTTGGTATCGTTGGCCAGTTTGGATCTTCTTGCATGAACTCTTTAACACCTTCGAGACTCGCGGGGAGACATTTGATATCTTCCATCCCAACAAAATAAATAGTTAGAAATCACGTAATCCCAAACATTCTTGAGATGACATACCAAAAATGCATTTCTTCGAGCGGCTTGTTCAACTGCCTTTAGCCTATTTCACAAGTTCAACAACGGAGAACCCTCAACATATTCAAAGATGTCAACTCTGAGAAATTTAATATGCTCGACATACTCAATCTCATAATCCTGGGCTACCTGGGGTAAAGGCATATTCACTAACTCACCGACAATGTTATATGGGAAAAGAGCAACAACTTCTTCAACCTCGTCCTCCACACTAGAATAGGAGTCATAAATTGGTTCACCAAATAAGTCTGTCTCATAAGAGTAGGAGTCATAAATAGGTTTACCAAATAAGTCATTAGAGGATCCACCAAAATCTTCTCATACCAAAGCCTCTTCAACTTCTTCTGATGGTGCAGCCCGTTGCTTCCTCGAGATCTCATCCATCAGCTGCTTCAAATCTTCAAAATTAACTTGTATTTCATGCATCTTAATTTGTAATTTCTGGAATATCATATCTGATTGAAGATTATATTGTTCCCAAAAGCGATGATCCTTATCATCAACAGCAGCCCAAACTTCGTAAGCATGTCTAGGAAATAACTCATAAATCAGCTTCTCTTTCATCTTAGGCCATCAAGAGATTTTTTTGCTTACCACAACATTTTCGTCAAAGATTTAAGTCACACCACCAATCCATAAGATCACCTCGCAATCGTTGTTCGACAAATCTGACTTTATCCAGCTCCGCAAACTTGTAAATATCAAAGTATATCTCCACATTGACAAGGTACTTCACAAAATCTCTTCTCGAAATTTCTCAATCGAGATCAGGAAAATCACACAAAGTAGGAATATGCACCATAGACTGTAATTTGGCCACTGCCAAATTTTATAAGCAGTACCCAAAGTTCTGCAATTGATCAAGTAGTCTCGAAACTTCGCAAAATTTGCAAGTAGGTCGTTCAAATTCCCAAATCAGCAAAATCCCAAAATCAACAAACCCTAATTTTGACAGAGGGAGAAATCCAAACTAGTAGCCACGGGGGGCGGCAGCCAAAGCTCCAACAACTGCATGCCAAATTTGAGTGTGACTGACGGAACTGCGTAGGCAGGCCGCGCGGTACGGCGGGAGCCTGGCAGGGGCAGCGATCGCATCGGTCTTCGACTCTGCTGGTGTCGGGAGGCCGGGACTCGCGATCACGGTCGGCTAGTCTGGGGGTGGCCCTTTTGGACAGGCTAACGCTGAAACTCTGGAGGGAAAGCGACGCATTGACTGGGGTCACTAGCGTCGACCAGACTGGTCTAAGGACAGTTGATCGATGGTGAGACGGCGTCGGTGGGTTCTTCGCCAAAAACCCTAAACGATCCTGCTGTTTTTTTTTTTTTTTATAAAATGAACTCCGATCAATTGAATCGAACACTACGAGGAACGAACGCGGCTCTTGATACCAACTGCTGTAGGAGAACGTGGTTAGGAGATCGTGAATCCGTTGATTATGAGAATACCAAAAAATATACGATCAAAGTCTCGATCTGTTAACAACGCAATGTGGGTAGGATGTTAACGGGTCCTGCCTCGTTTCCCAGGGGTTGGTGGGTCAATTCCCACCACTTGCAAAAATGACAAAACTTTGCTTGGGAGGAGAACAAAATTCAATGCCATTTAGAGCCCCGGGGTTTAGGCCAACCTGCTTAAATTTTCCGTTACCAAAAAAAAAGTTTCGATCTGTTGATTCTACGAATACCGGAAAGCGACAAGAATAAGGGAAACTCTTAATTTCAATTATCAATATTCAACTACCTAAAATAATAGCGTATATGTCCTATTTATAAAGAAACTAAAGAGAACTATCACATAAAATCTAACTAAAAATCAAACACTAGATAATGACTAAAAACTATAGATAATGACTAAACTAATATAATTATGTATCTCCATCCTTATCTCCATCGTGCTAATTTTTGGTTGAAAGAATTACGAAATCCTGCAAGTTCGAATTCAGCTTTGTCAACACGGTGATTAACCGGATACCAAGCGATCACATTCCCTACACATTTTGAAAAAGATCTAAACGGAATCAACTCAACGTTTTTTTAGGGATCAACTCAACTCAGCTTTTTCAACTTTTTTTTGAGGAATCAACTCAACTGGGGGCGATATTATTACGAGTTACGAGTAACCCAAGAAAGGAAGAGGAGAGCACATGGTGGGTTTTTGATTTCTCAAGAGGGTCACCTCCGATGGCTTACAATTGGTGGCATGTGCTCTGTGGCCTAAGGATACGTACTATTTACTAGGTATCCTCCCCCTCAAATATGGCCATGGTTTTTATTAGCCGGGTCATCGGTGCACTGCAACCACTTGGAACTTTCGTTTCTCTTTCCATCTCCATTTGGACAGTTTTTTCCGGATAAATTTAAGCGAGTTGGACTTAATTATGGTATTTTACATAGTATTGGGCTTTGTTCTTTTACTAAGTAAATTTTTTTTCATTTTCGTAACAAGCGGAAATTGACCCACTAATTTATAGAAAACGAGTTATGATCTGTTGTCATTTTACCCGACAAACGTTAATATATGATATACGGACAATCTTTTAATTACTTTGCATGTGTTTCCTCTTTTTTGGGAACGCTTGGAACACAGTTCACTAGCACATTCACTGTGTAAGAACTGTCCCTTTGTGGACCACAACACTAACACTAATACTCGTCATATCCTCACTATTTTTTTCGGTTGATATTTGATATTTACTGTATTAATTTATGAATTAAATTGGACTATAAGACAAACAAATTTGTATCGACCAATTTTTTTAGGGTTTGAATTCAAAAACTGTAATTAAATTAAAATATTTTTTATCAGTTGATAAACGATCAGGTGTCGTCACTACTTTGTTGTTAATAATATACCTTTTTTGCGGATTATGATTACCAATGAGATTAGTTGCCGAACACTGCTTTGATCGTGTCTCCCTAATTTGACCGTCACGTGCGATTAATTTGACTCCCAATATACAAACATCACACCGGGTACTTTACCCTAGCATCGGCTATAAACAAAAACTAGTGGTAAAATATTTTTCAATATTTTTACTTTTATTAAAGTAAGCTGTTTCTTTTACAATTAAGAAAAATATATTTATTAGAAAAATATTTTTGCAGTTTATAAATTTGAAAATTTTACATATTCAAAGTATCAAAGTGTCGATAAATTTAGAGATTTTAAATAGTATCAAAATTTGATGATCTCATACTAATTATTCTCGCACCGTTTCATCACACGTCAAAGAAATCAAAATCCGTACAAATTTTATAGGTGTGAAAATTTCATCTACTCACTTCATTCGCTAATTTGGGTTTAGGCCAATCAAAAATCTTTTTTTAAGAATTGCAATCAGAAGATCTTGATCACATCACCAAGCTACTAAATGAGGGGAAAATCTATAAATACCCGAGGGAATGACGTCGTACTCATGTGGTGGAATTGCTTGTCATAATTGTGAATCGCGAGAGGTAATCAATGAACAACCTCGTCACATGGATGTTAAACATACGATGGATTCAGTAAAATCTCAATAATATTATATTAAAAAATTCTAATAATTATTATAAGACAATATCCTTTTTCCGGCTCCAGTGTGGACCTGTTTATAAAAATTACCACTTATACTTAATTAATAAGATACCACTTTCTAAGAAGTACCTTATATAATTTATTTGCAGTCATGTTAATATTATAATTACTGATTCCCTAGCATTATAAATAGGGCAAATTATTGTAGCACCCCTCTTATTTGACTTAATCGACGATTTAGTCCCTCTAGTTTTGAAAAATATTCTGACATCCCTCATCTTTGATTTTATTATACTTTGGGGTTCCTGACTGACGTCAGCAACTCTCCTTCCTCTCAGTCCTCGCTGGCGGGAACTCGACGTCGTTGATTGGGTCGGTTCTTATTCCTGTTTTGGTGTATTGGAAGAACAACCCTGACTCATGCGGCAACCGGACACGTGTTAGCAGATCTGAACCTGCGGGCCCACCCGAAACACGGTAGTGCACTCCCGAGGTCGGCGAATAGGGACTCGTCCTCCTCCCTCATTGGGAAAAACACCGACATGTCAGCCTCCGAGGTAGCGCCCGTCGTCCTCGCTGTAGTCTCTGAGTAAATAGCGCTCTCCAGCATAACACACGGCACCGTTTCCATGGACAAGGCGATGTTCTCTGACTCAAATCGCTTACAGATGCGAAGGAGGATGAGCTCGGTGGTGGAGCAGCTGTTGGATATCCCGAAGAGCATGGCCAAGGCAATGTTCCCTTCCCGGCACTACGACGCCGTCACCGCCATGTGCAAGAACGGAGACGACAATCAATCAATCATGTAGCTTACTAGGAAAATCTTGGTCGGGGACGACAACCGACGGACGATATCGACTCAAATCGCTTGCAGTTTCCAATATTGATATTGGGTTTAGATGGTGTAAGTTAATTGAGTGGGGCGAGAGAGGAAGGGACAAAAAATTTGGAATGAATTTGGTTGGCCAGTGAACGGAAGCTTGGCCGAAATGAATTTGGTTGGCTGGCGGCGAGAAGGATCTGATCCATGGAAGGGGATGTTTTTATTTTTATTTTTTAAGAGTATTTTAGTCATTTTAATAACAAAAATGAAAAAAAAGAGTTGCTAACGTGAGCCAAGGACCCGAACGTATAATAAAATCAAAGACGAGAGATGTCAGAATATTTTTCGAAACTAGAGGGACTAAATCATCGATTAAGTCAAACAAGAGGGGTGCTATAGTAATTTTCCCTTATAAATATAACTAATTTATTAATAAAATATGAATCTAGTATTATTTGTTTTTCCCCTAAAACTAGATCCAGTGGCTAGATTTTTATACTATTTATAGAGTTTTGCCGCCTGAATTTCGCAGATAAACAGAGATTAAAAATAAACTAAATTTGATTTGACGCACCATCTTCATATACCAAAAAACCTCTTTTTAATTTGATTGAAAAACGTACGTGTGCGTACTTTTAAATTTTATATATTAACAATAAATTAATAGCTTTCTAAATTGATAATTTTCTTAAGGCTATTAATTTAATGAGATTAGACCATATCAGTCATCTCCCAAAACATAAGTTGGGTTGTTTTACAATTTCCCTCGTCAACTTTTAATATACTTGCTACATTGAATTAAATAATAACCGGAAATTAAAAGAAGGGTCGAATAAGGAAGAAAATGCATGATATATAGGAAGGGAACGAACCACGTAATTAGAGATGTAGTAAAAAAATTGGGACTAAAGAGAGTAAATTATTACATATATAGGGAGGAGTTTCACTTCGTAATTAGAACCAAAAAGATCACAAGTGAGCATTATAAATGTGAGATTTTCACAGAGAATTTCACTGTTTGGAGTGCGTGTGAACGTGCACACATGTGCATGAATATTTTTTTGGTTTGATATCATTTGAAATCCGTATATAACTAAAATGATTAATATATGTTCAGAATAAATTGATTGTTAAATAATGATAAAATTTTCTTTGATTATTAATGCATATATTTTGATCAATTTAAAGCAGTTCTCTTACTATTAATTGTTGGTACGTGTGTGAATATTTGGAGGTTCGCGCGCGCACATATATATGAGTTTGGATTGGGTACGGAGTGAAAAAATCATTCAGAACGGTTTGGAGTGAAGGGGGGACCGCACTGTCAAGCGCAGTTATGTGATAATGGCATGTGTATTTGTGACAGTGGCAAGTCTCGTTTATGATACTGGCGCGCATGGCTTTTTTTATTTTGGTCCCCGTAGTTTAGCATTTTTGCAAAAAAAATATATTGGCATGCACAGTTATGTGATACTGGCATACGCAGTTATGTCATAATGGCATTTGTTTCAGGCATGTGTTTGCACATGACTTTTTTTATTTTGGTCCCCGTGTTTTAGCATTTTTGCAAAAAAGCTTCAGTGTGTCTTCATTCCGAACGGTTCCGAATCTCGGCATTCCGAACGGTTCAGAATCTCGGTATTCTGTACCCAATCCATACCCTATATATAGGCACACGTGACCACGTAGAGTTGAATATGAAAGTAACTTGAGAAAAATAATATAAAAAAGAACAAAAAAAGAAATCAACGACTCTTGCAAAAAGGAGATAAAGTTTCCGAACAAACTCTTTTATTAAGTTAATTTATATTTATAAAATATTAAAATATTTTTTATTAGTAGTCATGATGGATGGGGTAGTTTTGAAATTTTTTTTCGAATTTCATTACTATATTTTTAAAAAATTTCTGATAGATAATAAAAGTCATAAATCTTTTTCCCTTCAAAAAAGAAAGTTGTGAAAATCCATATTCCTCTATCCGTATAATCAATCTTTGACGATAATCCAGCAAACCAACTAATCGCTACTGTCCCAGAGCCGCACCAAACAGAGCAATGAAGTGATTCGTGGACCCAACTGATGATTCCATGACAAGTAAAGAGTCGGTATAATGTTAATAGAACAACTAACTTTTTATATTAAGTGATAATATTTAAAAATGTTTTAATAAATTTATGAAAAAGGTGAATTACATGGGATTCAATCTGTTCCTTAGTAAAATTCAAGTTAGTAAATATATTAAGCCATACTTATGGATGAACAATATTATGGATTTTGACATAAAATGACATTTATGTATTTAATTATGTGCAATTCTCACTCAAATTTTTTTGTGGCTATCCGTAGCCAGCAAAGGAGTAGGGCGTTGGTTGGTTGTGGAAGAAGAAAAACAAACTTTGCTTTCTTAACTATAATTGACAAAGCACTACACATGCTGCGATCTGATAAAGGGATATTACACAATCACTGTACTTCTTTGTCACAACAAGTACATAACATAACTGGTTGCGCCTACACAAGGCACATATGCACTAACAAAATTGTGCTCATTCTTTAATTATGCTAAATTGTTCGAGTATGAATCTTACATCGTTTACGAGACATATAAGTATACATTACTCTAAAGGTTTAAGAAGGATACAAAGGAACTACCATACTAATAGGAGTCAATTCAAGTGGGAAGTAACTTAGATTCACTTAAATATGTCTTGTGTTTAAGCCTTGATGGTAGTCACACCTAAAATAGGGTCCGACGGTAGTCAACTTTGAATAACATAGATTGACAAAAAAATAGTACCCAGATATCAGACTAAATTTGATCCACTTTACGATATGCTATGCAAAGTGTTTACGCGTTGCCAACTAGTAGACTAATTGTACAAATTTCAGACCAATGGTTCAAACAGTGCCTTAAAATTCTCGTTTAGATACATAGATTTTAACATGTATTAACAAATTTTAATAAATTTTAAAAAATCCAAATCAGCAATTAATAGAAAAGTGCAAAATTAAGACAAATTTAGTGGGAATACCAAGTGGGGTGGAGAGAGAGAGATGGACATTACTTGTCAAGGGATATGAAACCATGTTATATGGAAGGGAAAATGGACTTGTACCCAGTTTTGTGAAGAGAGTACACAATGCTTCGCTGTCTAGCATGTGAAGAGGTTGTGGCTTTCCCCTTCTATTTATTTCTCTCTCTCTCTCTATATATATATATCGCTTTTACTCTATTCTCACTACACATAATACATGCACCCAACTATATATGCCCTAAAAAAAACTATATATGCCCAAAAAACCAACTGGCAAAATTTTATGATTCGAGCTTGTTTCTATCTTTGTATTTTGTGTTTGAGGATTAAAATTTCCTACAGAAAACAAAAGAAAATCTGATCCAAAACAGGTTTGTGTCGTTACGTACTTATAAACAAGAACTTGATAATAATGGTTGACAACAAAAGGAAAAACATAAATGTTTGAGAGGTCGGAGAATAGAGGATATCCGATATATCTAGTTCGATCGAAAGATCTATATCTATTTAGTCGAGATAATCATCACTATAATATGGGGAGACGGTGACATAATTATCACTTTACGAGATATATATATATATATATATATAGAACGTCTTGTGCCGTTGGGCTACAAGTCCTATAGTAACTTCTTATGCAACACCTATTTTGATTTTTCATAGTGAAACTCTATCACCTTCATTTGCTAGTAATTTTTCCTAATTGAGATTTTTCAGTGAATATTGTATCTGATTGTTGTGTTTATTTTGATTCAATTTCTAATATACTCTCTGTTAATCTAAAATTCAACTTGGTAAAATACGTTTTAAGTTTTTAACTACTCACATTAACTCTTCTTCTAGTTTGATTAGTACTTACCTTTAAAGAAAAAATAATCAGAAAAAGGTCATCCACTTGCAAAAAGGTCGATCTCTAATTTAAAGGTAATTCTCCTAGTAGCATTTTAATTTTTAATATATAGCTAAAACCTTTGCATAAAAGAGGGCCTAGGAGTTGAGACAGTGCAACCCCACTTTGTCTGTATACCATCTTCCACTTGAATAAAAAGGAGTCTCTTATAGAATTGGAATCCCATTCAGAATAACAAAGCACCAAACAGAGAAAAGAGAGAGGAAAAAAAAAACAGAGGAGGGAATGGATATGTTAGCCTCAGAGTACAGTAGTGGGTGTGAGTCTGGTTGGACTTTGTACTTGGAACAGTCATTTCTTTCACCAAACATTAGGCACAGAGGCACCCAGTTTGTAGGCACAAAGAGTGGATGTTTCCTCAACAAGGGCAAGAGAAATGTTGCCCAAGAAGAGACCCATGTTGGTGGTGGAGTTGAGCAAGATATTGAACAAGATCAGAAATTTTGTGATGATTATGATGATGATGAGGAGGAAGACTTGTCCATGGTCTCTGATGCATCTTCTGGGCCTCAACAATTCCAACAAGACAATAACATTAAAAGTGCTACCTTTGTGAGTCACAAGGTTGGGAAGGAGAAGAGGCATGGAAAGGATCTTCAAGACTCTTTGCTTGATGATACTGCTAGCTCTCCTGCTTTCAACTTCTCCAAGGTTATATATTAATGTACATTGCGGTTCCCGGTTTTTTTTTCGAAATCGCCTGGTATCCGAGCACTCGATATTTGACTAATGCCATACATGCATTAAATCAACTTCTTGTTTTTGTATTATTAGCAGAATAATTTTGCTCACACCCACAATCAAACTTCAATGGAGAGCGACTTGGAGTACTCACAAGGCTTTTCAGCCACTTATTTTGAGGTATAGCTATATTTTTGGACACAATTTTTTTATGGTTGAAAATTTATTTGCAAGTTTACATTGTGCATTATTTTATAAGACATTTCCTTGGCCAATTTCTTGCAGGGAAGATCTGCATATTGGGACAACTTTGGTTATGTAGAACCTTCGTATTCTGGAAATAATCAGCTTCAGAATAACCAATCAAGGACATTGTAGGTAACTTATATTATTTGTAAGTCCCATCAATACCCATTTTTTTAAGACATCGTTCGGAATTCGCCTCATAAATAAAGTCGATGGTGTTCGACTTTGAAAAATCTAATTTTCTGTATTTTGTTAGGTCTTCTCAAGAAAAAGGCAAGAGGGTGAGAGATATATAAGCAGCAGCTGTTTCTGGAGAAATTGATGTTGAGGAAATGTGGATGATCTTGTTCTGTTTTTTTCTTCTTCTTCTATTTGTTGGTTAATGTCATTCTTTTTGGCCTTTTCCAATTTTTTTTTCTTCTTCTCTTTCCCTTGTCAATGCAATGGGAAACAACCTGAGAGCAAAAGTATGGAAATAAATTTTGGGTTCTCAGAAACTTATGTCCTTTGAATTTTGGGTACGTTGCTCTGACCAGTAAAATCATCAGTCCTTTGCCTGTGATATGGAGTCCCATATCCTCTTATTAATAGCAATTCATAAGTTTCACTATTTCTAAAATTTAGAACAAAATAAATACATTGTATTTTTCGTTCGTAGATGTTTGAACCATCTCATTAAAAAACTCGAAGTCGATTATTACTTGCATCACTCTGATTGGTCACTTGGAACAAAATAAGTTTAAGTAAAAGCTGGCGAAGGTTGACTGAGTTATATGCACTTTGTTTCAGTCAAAATGTAATTGCGACTTTCGGATGTGTTCCAACAATTCTTTAAGCCATTCCACAAGTCCAATTTTCAACAAAGTGAGACAAAAGAGTACGTGCTACCTTACTTAACTCTGGTGGCTTATCTAAGTTAATTAGATCCAAATAATAATTATCTATTTATATTTGAATTTCTAGGGAGTTTATTCAATTAGCAAAAGAATTGAATTGTGTTAAGCAACACGTCGAGTTCAAATTTCATGAATAAAGTAGACATTGAAGAGAGCCGTAAGTTCTAAGGACTGAAAATTTAGTCGTTCTTGATAAATATAATAACAAATACAAGGAATTATAGATAACAAAAAACCTCCAAATTTTCAAATTAAAAAGGAAGAGACCGGCCATTGAAAAGGCTAGAACAGACACTACGATTTCTGAGACTACTTCAAAACTTCTGGCAGAAATATGGACAAGCGATAAATGAGACAAGATGATGAGATGGTGTAAGAACTAAGAAATGGGCAGTGGATATGTTTTTTGGATGATCTATTCATCCCTATGATTTTTTTGGGTGGCATATTTCTATATAATAACAAGAATGTTTGATATTTTTTCAAAACATTTAAGATTTAACTTTTTATCTTTCCAATTTTTTTCTCCAAGTACTATATTTTTATCGAAGAAAATCTTCATACGGATGACCGTACAGAAGTGGGGCTGAGTGGATATATTCAGATAAGTTCAAATTAAGGAAATGACAAAGCTGATATATTGTTGGAAATTATTTATTCTCTCATAAGACCCTTTTCTAAGCCAGCCAGCCCAAGAGATCCTGCCTCAGATCTTCCTGACCCAATCTAACATGCCACTTTTTGTTTATTATATCTCGTTTGGAAGTATCTTAGCTTTTGAACAATCTTAGAGAAATTTAGCAAGTACATTGGATGACATAAATTTTTGGGAAAAGTCCACTTTCGTACCCTGTGGTATCGACCAAAATCACTTTAGTACCCTGTGGTAAAAAATTGATCAATCGAGTCATACTTATTCCAATTAACATCAAAAAGGGCCTCGGGCAGCTGCCCGGAGCTGCCCGAACCTACCCGAGCGCTGTCCGGGCCACGTGGTCAGCCACGTCACCAATTTTGATGACGTGACGCCACGTCACCAAGAGGAGGAGGAGGAGGCGGGGAGGAGGAGGAGGAGGAGGGGGACGCGGGGAGGAGGAGGAGGAGGACGCGGGGAGGAGGAGGAGAGGAGGAGGGGGAGGAGGACGCGGGGAGGAGGAGGAGAGGAGGAGGGGGACGCGGGGAGGAGGAGGAGAGGAGGAGGGGGACGCGGGGGAGGAGGGGGACGCGGGGAGGAGGAGGACGCGGAGGAGGAGGGGGACGCGGGGAGGAGGACGCGGGGAGGAGGAGGAGGACGCGGGGAGGAGGACGCGGAGGAGGAGGGGGACGCGGGGAGGAGGACGCGGAGGAGGAGGGGGACGCGGAGGAGGAGGGGGACGCGGGGAGGAGGAGGATGCGGAGGAGGAGGGGGATGTGGGGAGGAGGAGGAGAGGAGGAGGAGGGGGACGCGGAGGAGGAGGAGGAGGACGCGGGGAGGAGGAGGAGGAGGAGGAGGAGGAGGAGAGGAGGAGGAGGAGGAGGAGGAACGCGGAGGAGGCGGAGGAGGAGGAGGAGGAGGAGGAGGAGGAGGAGAATTGGTGACGTGGTGCCACGTCATCAAAATTGGTGACGTGGCTGGCCACGTGGCCCGGGCAGCGCTCGGGTAGGTTTGGGCAGCTCCGGGCAGCTGCCAGAGACCCTTTTTGATGTTAATTGGAATAAGTATGACTCGATTGATCGATTTTTTACCACAGGGTACTAAAGTGATTTTGGTCGATACTACAGGGTACTAAAGTGGACTTTTTCCTAAATTTTTTTAGATAACACCGCACTTGATCAAATATTTTAAATTATATGGTAGTGATGTGCCAGTCCCTCCGACAACGTGATACTACGTTAACCTTTTTTTAAGAGAAAAAAATTACTTTAATATTTTGTAGTTTAACACTCTTTTAATCAAGTATTGTATGGTTTCATTTTTTATGACAGATATTTCTCAAATAGTACATTTTTTTGTCACTAAAAATGTGAATTTAGAAATTTTATTTTGGAAAAAAAAATCACATAGTACTTAGTAAAAATACATCAAAATTTAAAAATACTAAAATTAATCTTTTTTATATATCCATAATCCATGTTGGATTCTGATTCTCCAACTCTATGTGTCACATGTCGCCCTCGTTTAACCTCAAGTACTTACACGTCTAAGCGAGAAACAAGTAGGCGTGACATATGTGCCTGGCAGCTGTCCTTGAACTTGGTTTCATATGCACAATTATGTGCCTCCCCATTTGATTTGTTTATGATCAGAAGAAATCCCCCCACCGAGTTTTAATTGCATCACATATATAATTTGGTATGAGTTTTTAATTGCATCACATATATAATTGGGTAAAAAAAGATTGAATAAACAAAAGGAAAAGTATCACTTTGGAATTTTGGATGTCAAGGTTCTGAGCTAAACGCACATGTCACACCGTTATTTTATTACCATCTTTAATTATTTTGCAAGGATTTTGTAAAATTGGAGTCTTCCATGCGGTCAAAACACTATGCAAACCCCAAAAGAAGCTTTCATACAAATATTTCAAAAACTATATGAATTTCATTTTGTCATCAAGGATGCTTAAGACCTTGCCACTTCATGTTAATTCCGATTTTCATCGAAGAATTTTCATATTGATGATAAAATTTTAAAATAATAAATAAATGTGAGATTCTCAAATACAAAATTTCAAAATTTCAAGTATATGGCATTCTTCCCCTTGTAAAATAGTGGGAGTATACGTTTCCTCTTGATTACCACATTTTTTGGATAGCTTGAGGTTAAATTTAGGTGATAGTTTAATAGCTTAAGGTTAAGTTTAGGTGGGATGTCAATTCTTTTTTACTACCCGCTTTAGCTTAAAAATAAATGGCAGAGTGCTTTGTTCTTTCATTATTTTTGTTTTTCTCTGGGTTATAAAATCGGTCGTTTATTAAAAAAATAGACACAACAACTCTTTACTTCCTAAGATTCCCCAACAAGGTGCACTCAAGCTTTAGACTAAAACTATTCGACGTACTTTTAAAGTGCAAAATTAGGATCAATAAAAAATATTATTGTTGAAACTAATGAGAATTTGTCCAACTAAAAAGTGAGTTAAAATCTTTCAGAGTTCAAACACCGTAAATCAAATTAACTATCGGTCATATTTTGTTTATGAAATGAATGCAGATACTAGAAAGTAATAGACAAAAAAAAACTAGAAACACTCCAAAGAAAGATAGAAACTTTGTAGATAATACATGAAAACGTACACGTCTCCTGCCAATTGAATTAAACTCGGTCTGGACTGAGGATCTATGAATTAAGATAAGAATCTGAGTGGGTGGGTATGGGAAATAAAATGCATTGCCTTTGCAACCACCGCCAAAACAAAAAGCCCTCAGTTCCTTTATTGTGTGATCCTTCTCCCTCGAGTAATAAGTTTTTTGTGTTTATACCAGACCGACTAATACAAATTTAAATCAGATCGTAAACTTCTCCCAAAAATATTTAACAAATTAATACGGTTTTTTTTCCAATAAATCAAACTCTAGACTCTTGGTGTATTGTAATAAGTAACATACAAAAAAGCAAGGGAAGGGCAGGACCTTGTCGTTTAATAGGGCTTGTGCAGATTGGTAGCTCAAACTTGTCTCCCGATGCCGTTTCATATGCTCAATTCACTGTTTCTAATTATCCTGACAACTCCTTTACTTGCCCCTTCCTAATGGACCTGTATATTCTTTATTATTTAATATTTATGGTGTTTCACCATCAAATTCCATTTTTTTCTGAATAATATAAATTCCCTTTTCTTTTTTGTAAGTAAATCTTTGTTAAAAGTTAAAAGGTATTTACATCCTACCTAGTATGAAATTCCCTTAATGAAATTGCGACCGCCGGCCTCATTAAAATTCAACTACGAGAAAATTTAACGAGAAAAAACTAAATTAGGGAAAGAGTACCTCGATAAGAAAGTCATATCTTGATATTTAAATTTCGCTAAAAACTATTCCATGCCGTCAAAGGCTCAATTGACACAAGACATAAAAGAAATTGTTGGATGTGTATGGCGGGTTCAATCCGTCATAGGTATAACTTGGTTAAAATTTTTTTTTAAAATCTTTCGTTCAAGGTTATAGAAGGTTAAGTGACACCTTGGAAATCAAGGGACTTTTTAAATTGACTGCTAATGGTGTATATGAAAATTATGAACCTAACTGAATTAATGATTTATTGTTACTGTCATAGTTGAAAATTATAAATTTAACTGTTAATTTAAATATTAATTAAATAGAAATCCTCATCTTGATTATTTTAATACAAGGCTCTAGGATTAAACTTTAAAGTTGTAAAAATAGCATTGAACAAATTCAGAGTTAAAGAAAACAGTGATATTTGAATTTTCATTATTGTAAATTCCTACTTCAAAATTTTCAATTAACTCAAAATAGAACCATATTCGTTGTCAATAATTTTACATCAGACCGTAAATTAATATCGACGGTTTAATCTATATGTTGACTTTTTTATGCAAAGAAAGGATCTTGTTTGTTTGTTTCATTAGAATTCTGCAAGCCCAATTATCGACCAGAATAGGTGGAAGCCCAATAGTTTTGCCCAACATCCACCCGAAAGAGTTATAATGAAAAAGCCCAACTTCAACCGTATTTGATATTTTGATTCATAAAAATACACATCAATTATGAATGGCCGAATTTGAATTTAAATTAGATAGAATACGAATCCGTCTTAATGGACGACGTTCACACCTCAAGAGCCGTCATCTCAAAGTGATGACTCGAATTCGCCAAATAATTGGCCAAATCGGGAATATCTTGAATCGTATTCATTTCATCTCTAGACGAACTAAAATCGAAATTTTCGACGAATCAAATTTTTTACAAATAAAATTAAATTTTGGACAAATCGAATCGAATCAAATTTTTGATGAATCGAATCAAATTTTGGACTAACCGGATCAAATTTTTGATGAAATGAATTGAATCGAATTTCGAATTTCGAATTGGATTCAAATCCCTGTCACCCCTACTCGAGCCATATAAGAAACACAAGAACTTGGCATAAGATTATACTAAAAGCCAGAAGGACCAGTCAACCAACACAACATAACAGATGCCTATACTTCATTACAACGTATAAACAGCGGAGACAGAGACATTGGCAGGACTTCAAGCACCAACTAGAACAGTTTGTATCAGGGTGATCTGTGGTTTCATTAGGGTATATTAGGTAACATCAAGCATAGAATGAGGTTCATTACCTTTCGATATAGTAGGCGATGAAGCAACCCGACAATGTCTTATTCGAGCAGCCGCTTGTGCTTGCACCATGCAATAGCAATCACGTACAAGAATATGCTCCCGGTAGTGCCGCCACCAACAGTCCACATGAACTTCTGCATCCCTGTGCTGACATCCTCCTTGAACATGTCGATCTTTACGTTCATGCCGAAGATACCGGCTACTACGACGAAGCAGCTAATCACAAGTGTTGCTGTTGTCAACATGACACCCATCTGCAAGAGATGGTTCTGCTTGTCATCCAACATTATGTTGATGTAGTCTTCTGTGTCGTCGACGTATTCCCTCAGCTTCCAAGGAAAAGCGTCCGGAACCAGAAAATGAAAAGAAAAGGAAGAAAAACTGTCAAGTGAAAAAGAAGCCTCTTTCGGATCACACATCATATTTTCTAGGGACATGGCGAGCAAGAAACGGAAAGCATACAACACTTTTACACATATTGATACTCAAGAGGCCGATTTTTGGGACATGCATTTTCTACACTTTCTATCTAAGGAAGATTTCTCTTTAGAGTCTAGACGTAGTATCGGGTTTTAACAAAGGGTGGACAGTAAGGTGCAACAATCAAAACCAAAAACAAGTGATTTCGAAGCATAGGCAACGGTCAACCACAACTCATGGGCATTAAATGCAAGAGTTCATTGGTTGAACCACGATCCAAGAGGCAAAACATTCGGATGACCAATATACATACCGTGGACAGCTTGTTCACTGTGCCGTCAATTTGTACAAAGTATGCCTCCAAAAGCATTTCAAGCTCATCTATGTCAAGCTGCTTGCTGATGCCACTGCGAGTGGTACTAGTATGTGTCCCGTGGCTAGCTCTGCTTAACGTTTTGTGCATGCTGAATAGATGCTCGTTTGGGTTTTCCGCATTATGGATGTCGCTGACAACGCCAGTAGAAGTGCCGTGGGGTTCCGATGAGACATCAATTGCAATGCTAGGTAAAATGAAGAGGAACCATTCTACAAATAAGCGACCAATTTTAATAAAGAATCTTAGCAGAACGGAAACTGCATAACAAGTTACCTATCTTCCAAATCATCTTGAAGATTGTCCTCATCTATGTCCTCTCTGTCATTTAAAGAGAACGAGGATGAATTATCCAATTGTTGTTGAGCCAATTTTTCAGTCAGATACATCTCAGCCATGTCTTCATCATCATCCAGCAAGTGTTCCAACTCATCTCTAACCTGCAGGAGGCACATGCATAATCAACTTTGAGGCAAGTGGGAAGGTGATAAAAAAGCATAAATGAAGAGCCTAAAAGGGGCAACTGACCTTCTGAACTCGGCCTGATATTGCAACCAGACGACTCTTAATTTGGCGGACACGTTCTAGATTGAGAGTACTGATTTTTGAAGTCAGCTTATCCAGTGCTGGATGTGCCTCTTGCTCCAGAGTCTTAGCCTGTTGGTCGAAAAAGAAAGAAGATATAAAAGGATCAGCTAAAGTTACAACAAGGGCCGACAGAGCAAGAAAGCAACTGCAACGATTCCGGTCTTCTATGAGATGAACTTAGGAAAGAAAAGAAGAAAAAGACCTCATTTTCCAAACAGCTACAGGCAGCCTCAAGGCAGGCCTCCAGGGCGACGAATTCAAACGGAAGAACCTTGGATCCATCTTGGTTCTCAATACCTTGTTTCCCGTCCGCCTTATTTCCCGAATTATCGTCATGGGAAGGTGACATTTTCACTACAAAGCTTTGAGGATTGGCAACCGTCTCATCTTCCCTTTCCATGTGAAACACACAAGGCTTGTCTGACTCATCAGCATTGCCCGGCTATATGAAACATCAACAAAAACCCCAAAAACAACACCAGAATCAATCCATGAGCTCGGTCTATCATGAAAAATATCAAGGCCCTAACTTTGGACTGAGTTGGATTAGTTTTCAACAAGTAGAACAAGCCAGCAGAGGCAAGCAACAACAACAACAACATAGGCAAGGGAAAAAAACCCGAAAAAAACGTCAACCCTGTTCCCTAAATCCGACGAGGCATTCACTCGATAGCTATCCCTAAAGGGGTCTCGGAGTGCAATCTCGAATCCTCGCTCCACCCTTTGCCACACTAAGGCGCGGTTATTCGAACTAATCCTAACCGAGTAAGACTACAATAATCCGCCCTGCCCTTCGAGCCTGGCTCGAGTGGCAAATGCCGGGAAGCGAGGATTGAACCGAAAACCTCAACTTCATCACTACGACATCCATTCCAAAACAACTACGAACTAACCCTAATTATTCGAACTAATCCTAATCCGGGAAGACTACAATAATCCGCCCCGCCCTTCCAAACCTCAACAAATACGAAAGACGGACGGACCGACCTGGGAGGTGGTGGTGGCGCGGTGGTGGAAGAGGAGGCGGCGCTGGAGCTCGAGGACGAAGGGGGAGACGGAGGGGTCGCGGGAGTTGAGGAGGAGGACCTCGTGGGCGGTGATGATGGCCTTGATGTGCTCGAGGTTGATGACGATGGCCCGCTCACGGCCGAGCACCGTCGAGGGGTACGAGAGGAACGGGTCGAGGATCCGGAGGTCCCGACCCGGAAGCCCCGTCCGCCTCATTATGGCCTGCTTCCCGGCCTCCACCACCTCCCCCTGCCCCGCCGCGTCCACCACCAGCCACGCCCTAACCCCCGCCCCCTTCTTCCGAACCCCCGCCTCGTTCATCTCTCTCTCTTCTTCTTCCTCTCCAGAAGACCGGTCGGGGGCAGTTGGGTGTTCGGTTAATTTTACCGGTGGTGGACTGGAGGAGCCTTGCCCCTTTTCTTATTTGCCTCCCTTGCATTAATCTATAACTAGCAAAATGTGCTCGTTTCAAAATTGGCAAAATATATCGTTTATTGATTTTTTTTAATTTGTACATATCTTCTCTTACATATTTAATTACATTATTTTTTTTCGATTTACCTATGACACCGTAAGAACTTCTTTGTACACTATATTTTTTGTAAATATTTCAAATTTATCAGTATCATCACCCTCTTGACGTTAGGCTACCCACAACAGTAACATATTCTAACCTAAGTCACGGAATAAAATATTAATTTCTCTCTCATCTATTCCCAACTCAACCCAACTAAATATTTACTACCCACAACAACAACTCATCTCATCCTAGATCACAGAATAAACAATTAATTTATCTCACATCCACATATTAATCTACTATCTTTTTTGTTTATATAAATTTATAACAAGTATACGAAAATGATTAATTCGTAATACAAATTAAGAAATGATTAAATTTTTTAATTAAAATTAATAAAATTAAAATTATATTAGTTGCAATTCAAAATTAGTACTATATAAATCCAGTAACAAATACATGGCTTAAATGATAAATTACAAATACGAAAGAGATTATTAAAAAATTAAACTGGATTGCCGAATTTTTGCCAAATATGCTCAATCAAATCACTTCTAAGAGTGTTATGAGCTTCTCTATTGCGAAGTTGTTCCCTAACATACATATAGTTTAATAGGTTTTTGATGCGTTCAGTAGAGAATTGAAGAGGTTCTTCATCATCCCCTCCTTGTTCTTCATTTGTTCTTCTTCTAGGTATGTCATTGACGAATTCTGTCGGATCATAATAATGGAGGTATGTGTCGTGTTCATCCTCTACTATCATATTGTGCAATATGATACAAGCTATCATTATTTTTTCTATTAAATCCTTGTCTCACATAAGACATGGGTGTTTAATAATGCAAAACGAGTTTGTAGAACTCTAAATGCTCGCTCCACATCCTTTCTAACAGCCTCTTGATGCTCAGCGAACAACTTATGCTTTTGGATTGTTGGAGATGTAATCGACTTGACAAATGCAGCCCATGAAGGATAAATCTCATCAGTGAGATAATATGCCATATCACTTTTGCGACCGTTGACGATGTAATCTACTTCTGGTGCTCGGCCTTCCAAAATATCACTAAAAACAGGAGATCGGTGAAGTGCATTAATATCATTGCATGTACCTGGTGTTCCAAAGAAAGCATGCCATATCCATAAGTCATATGATGCAGCCGCCTCCAAAATTATTGTTGCCTTCCCACTCCTTCCTGCATATTGACCAGCCCATGTAGTAGGACAATTTTTCTATTCCCAGTGCATGCAGTCAATACTCCCTATCATGCCTGGAAATCTATTTGCTCCCCAACATAGAGTAGTCTTGTCAAATCTTGTTCATTAGGCCTTCTCAGGTATTCGTCATCGAAGCAGGAAATGATAGCTTTTACGAACTTTATGAGAGCAACTCGTGTTGTAGATGCACCCATTCTCAAGTATTCATCAACGACATAAGTAGCTGTCACATACGCTAACACCTGTATGGTTGCAGTACATTTCTGCAATGCTGAAAGACCTTGTCTACTTGTAGCATCTAGCCTTTGTTGAAAATATTCATTAGAAGCATAACTGCATCCACGATACGAATGAATAACGATCTTTGCATGCGAAACCTGCGTCGAAAGATCTCTGGTAGATACGTTGGACTGCTGACAAAATAGTCGTTCATCAACCGTTCCTCACTAACTTCATGTTCCCTATTGATATATCGTCTTCGTCGTTGGGGAGTTTGATTCATGAACGTATCATAGAGTAGACGATCAATTTGTTGGTAGTGTTGACGGGATCGAGTCACCCATTCAGAAAACTCTACGGTGAGTGCATCATCAGAACTAGAGTCAGAACTTGACTTAACTGATGTACTTTCACTGTAAGACATGTTGGTGAAGTATGATATGGAAGGATGTTGGGTATGTTTAATTATGATTGGCATCCAAATATATATAGCAAAGTTGGAGAGGTATATGAACCAAAGTTGAATTGACTAGTGAGTCGCTACGGGACAATTTTCTTTAATGGGGAGGTATGGGATCCAAAGTTGAATTGACTAGTGAGTGGCTATGGGACAATTTTCTTTAATAGGGAAGTATGAGATCCAAAGTTGAATTAACTAGTGAGTAACTACGGGATATTTTGCTTTAATAGAGAGGTATGAGATCCAAAGTTTATGAGTACTAAACATTGTGAACTATGTGATTTTCATTTTATGAGTACTACAGTTATAACTATCATACTATAACAATTCAAAAAATAATTCAAATTTCTGTTATATTTTAAGCACGAAGATTTAAAACAATTGTAGAATTTAGATTTAATTTGAATAGCGTGTTGCGCATACGTGCCAAGTGCAAACTTTAAATCTTATAGATTGTGTAGTGCGCACCAATCATATAGATTAGCACGTAACGCTAACATGTTTTGAACTATGTATTGTGTGAGTACTACAACTATAACTATCATTTCTTAAAAATTCAAAATTTTAGTTGATTGCAGCTTAAAGTGCCAGGCGCAATGTTTGAAATTTATTGATTGTACGCCAATCATATTGAGCCCCAACCATAGTTTTAAAAAATATGGCCTGACTGGTCGGACTGTGAATTAGATTGATTTCGTGCCAGATTTAAGGGTTAACCTAGTGACCTTGCAAATCGTCCAAAATCTTGTCGAATCGGACAATTTGTCCCAATTTTTCCAGTCAGACCGAATGGTTCACCTAAAAGTGAAAAAAACTTTACTAAATCCTCACAAACTCCCCGATTTTTCCCAATTTTTTTGAATTTTAGCTTTTTCTAATGGTTGGATTCTAGAATCTAAGATGAAGAATATCATTTTCAGAAATATATTTAGTTATTTACCTATATTATTTACCTATATATAAATTTAAAATAGTTTTAAAAGTTTTCAAAAGGTCTGGTCTGACCAGCTGACTCAAAGGTCGGACGGACCAAAATTCAGATCACCTCCCCATCATTTTTTAAAACTATAGCCCCAACCTGACAACTTCCCCGCCAATTTCCATTCATGCCCGTTCTCCATCTCCCCCTTTGCCTTTAAGTCTTTTAGTTCTTACCATTTTCACATTTGATTTGAAAAAAAAGTATTAATTAACTTTTTTATGATGTGGAACCATCTATGTGTATGCCATTTATGACGATGAAGTGACATTGAAGGTGTTAGTTGTCCTATTATTTATTAAACCAATTTTAATTAGAAGGGGTTAATTGAACTTCTTGAACAAGTACAATGTGATATTTAGTCTTTGTTCTAAATTAGTATTATTTTTATTAAAATAAAAGAGAAATTATTCTCAGGTCCTTGAGATTTAGTCATATCGTCTCTCGCGTCCCTCAATTTTCAGAAATAATTTTCTCATTTTTGTGTTGGTTTTCGGTAAAATAGGTATAATTCCATGACGTTTGAGGAAATTGATTTAAAATTACAGCCCCTAAACACATTGCGGTCACTATTCTGACGTGGGACCACTAAAAATACCAAAATATCCCTAACTAAAAATTATTAAATTGCCACCATCCCTAACCTATATCATAGTTCCCAATCTACCGAAAACGCTGCTCCGGGTGGCCAACCAGTGTTGTCCTACGTCTTGGAGCAGTTGGAGCTCTTCAACCTCAAGCACCTCATCTTCGTAAGCCACCTCTCTCTCTATTTTCTCTTTCTTTTTACGTTTGTTTTAATTTAATTGCTTGTTTCTAGAGTTAAAGAGCTTTCGTCGTTCCATGGTGTTCAATGGAGAGGGTGTTCCCCAGTGAATGGATCCCAATCAAGTCTTGTTTTAATTTTTTGAGGGGTAGTTTTGTATTTTTAGTGGTCCCTCATCGGAATAGTGGACGGAATTTATGTTCATAGACTAATCAATTTCATTGGGACTAAACAATACCATGCTCTCTTTTTTAATCAATGTCTTCAAACATCAGGGACCTAAGTTTTCAGAAATGATTTTCCCGTCTCTTGTGTTTGGTTTTAATATACTCTCGGATCACCTTCTTCTAAATTCAGTTTTGGATTTTTGATTATTTTGGAGTTTTAGTTGAAGGGGGAGGAAGAAGATGAAGTAGGAGGAAGAAAGTAGAGGAAGAAAGAAAGAGGATTTTTTTTTAAGTGGGAGTGACATTTATGTCTTTGCGGGTGGGAGTTCGCCGGAAAAAATCACTAATTCCGGCATTAGTGATTCAAGAGTACAATAAAATCAAGGGTAAAATAGCCATAGGTCCCTGTTATTTGAATAAATTGATTAATTGAGACAGCGTAATATTATTTAGTCCCTGATATTTTCCAAAACAAATTGATTAGTCCCTACGGCCAAATTCTGATCACTTTTCCGGCAAGCCATGACTAAAATTACCCAAATACCCCTAACTCTAAAATTACTAAACTCCCACTTCCAAAATCAAAAATCTTTATTCCCTTCCTCTCCCCCACATCTCTCTCTTTCCTCCGCCATCTTCCGCCGTCGTCCATCCGTCCCAATATTGCAAACACAAAACTAAAATTCTCAAATCTTCACTCAAACCTACCAACATCGAATCTTCATCAAAAATTAAAAGAAGTCCATCCATTTTCTAAGTTTAAACAACGAAGGCAAATACATACACAAACTAATAATAAAGACATGAAACTGGGTTTGGCTAAATCCGATCCTAATGATGGAGGAGAGAGAATGGGCGGCAAAGGGTCGCGCGACGTCTAGGTTCAGTTTGATTGGGATGGGGCAATCTGGCACCCGACGATGTCGGGGTTTAAATTTTGGGTTCCAACATCGGCAAAGTTGAGGAAGAGGAAGGGAACTGGGACAACGCATTTTCGAAAAGAAAATAGGTGGGGGTGAAGAAGGCCCACTCCCACTACCGAAGGCCGACGACGAAGAGGAACCAGAGCCGACGGTGGCGCGAGGACGCATTTCATGAAAAAGGACTTCCTCGTCGATGACCGTCCTGTCGTACGTGAGGCCCCCAAGCGGAGATGTCGGAGTCCCTTCCCGACGGCGGTGGAGACAGGCATTTTAATTTTGGGAAAAGTCCACTTTAGTACCCTGTGGTATCGCCCAAAATTACTTTAGTACCCTGTGGTAAAAAACTGACAAATCGAGTCATACTTATTCCAATTAACATCAAAAAGGTCCTCGGGTAGCTGCCCGGACCCGCCCGAACGCTGCCTGGACTAAGTGGCCAGCCACGTCACCAAAACTTGATGACGTGGTGCCACGTGGACAACCATCTTCTTCCCTCTCTTCCTCTCCTCCTCCTCCTCCGCCTCCTCCGCCTCCTCCTCCACTTCGTCCTCCTCCTCCTCCTCCACTTCGTCCTCCTCCTCCTCCTCCTCCGCCTCCTCCTCCTCCGCCTCCGCCTCGTCCTCCTCCTCCTCCACTTCGTCCTCCTCCTCCGCCTCCTCCTCCGCCTCCTCCTCCACTTCGTCCTCCTCCTCCTCCACTTCGTCCTCCTCCTCCTCGTCCTCCTCCTCCTCCTCCTCCTCCTCCTCCACTTCGTCCTCCTCCTCCTCCTCCTCTGCCTCCGCCTCGTCCTCCTCCTCCTCCACTTCGTCGTCCTTCTCCTCCTCCTCCTCCACTTCGTCCTCCTCCTCCTCCTCTTCTCCTCCTCCTCCTCCTCCTCCACGTGGTGCCACGTCATCAAGTTTTGGTGACGTGGCTGGCCACGTAGTCCGGGCAGCGTTCGGGCGGGTCCGAGCAGCTCTGGGCAGCTGCCCGAGGACCTTTTTGATGTTAATTAGAATAAGTATGACTCGATTGGTCAGTTTTTTACCACAGAGTACTAAAGTGATTTTGGGCGATACCACAGGGTACTAAAGTGGACTTTTCCCTTTAATTTTTGGTAACCTAGGGGTAATTTTGTCACTGTAAAAATATCTCACCGGAAAAATGGCCGGAAAATAAGTTCAAGGACTTATCAATTGATTTTGTAAATATGAGGGACTTATTAATACTAAGCTGTCCTTATTAATCAATTTATTCAAACAATAAGGACCTATGACTATTTTGCCCTAAAATCAAATATAAAGAACGAAAAAAATTATTTTTGGAAACTGAGAAACGCGAGAGACAATATAACCAAAATCGAAAGACCTAAGAATAATTTGCCAAGTAAAAATAAGGTACGTAGTAAAATTCTTTCCTATTTTTACCGATAACCAAACCAGAGCAGCAAGTACGGAGTTCGGGAAATCTGCCAGTTTCTCAAACACGACGTCGTTTCTATGAACATTTTGAAAGAAATACATAACATTTTTTGTTCAACTTTCTTGGCTGATACTTAATTTTATTTTGGTACCTCTAAATTGTCCAATATGAACAACTCGTTCTATCATTTTTGGCTAATAACTCTGCCGCGTTTTTTATAACAATGTTTTTTTGAAAGTAAATTTTACACCATGATAAATGCCAGAATTTGAACTCTGAATTTTCTATATATTTACGTCGCCTTCTACTGTTGAGCTATAAATTCTTTGACTATAACAGAAAAGAATCCAGCTGAATTGGACGATTAACCCAAATTCGAAGAATGACAGATTCAAAAAATAAGATGTACTAAACATGTAGACATGACAAATGGCCTACTAGAAATGCTATTTCCGTGCTTCTCTGCATGGCAGACATTGTAAGAACTCCAATAGGTTTGCGTTTCAAATAAATTTTGCACCGCCGAGAATTAGTCCAAACGGTAAGAAACTTAGATTCTAGAATTTTGAAAATTGTAAACCACTTCATTGTAGTCATCTGACCTTGGGTTTAATCTGGCTCTTCATTCATGTATTTCCACTGAAAAAATAATCCACACAACTCAAAGCCATAGCATTTGTCACAGGCTTTGCATTATATATCAGAGCTAGAGCAATACCATATAGGTTAAAAATGAAAAACTAAAAATACAATTATAAGCCAAGTAAATCCTCCAGTACAAAGTATTTTCGGAACGAATAAACAAATAACGTCTAGAGGGAGGGAGATAGCTACCGCGTTTCCTTATCCTCAGCAGATTTTCCATCTACATGCTCCCCTACGCCATTTCTGCGAGAACCATTCCGATGTTCTTTCCGGTGTCTCTTGTGTTTCCCTTCGGCATCCGAATCAGAAGACGAGGCGCGCTGTGAGCATAAATTCGAAAAGTACATATTACTTGTGGAATACATGAGAGTATAGAGCTTGACGTAGAAGCAGTACCCGTCTTGATTTTCGTTGTCCGCTGCTGTGGTGCCTGTGGGAACTCTTTGCTCCATCTTTATCGCTTTCGTTCATGTCATCCGAGGCATTTTCATGCCGCCTCCTATGTTTTTTGTTGGTCTCACCATGTTCTGTCATATCAACAAGATCAGCGGCGTCTGCTTCTTCGTTCTTTGCCTTCTCTCTATCATGTCCCCTCTCTTTGTCCCTTTTTTGCTTTGACTTTCTCCTCTCTCTTTCCTCTCTCTCCTTTTCTTTTTTTGCCTACAAAAGAATAGCAAATAACGTAAATATCATGACAGCTTCTATCCCCTTTATATCAGTTTGGCTCAAAATCATTAAAACCCAAGGTCAACCATTCCATCGTAGTGACAACCCGCAAAGCGGGAGCTGCTTAACTTAGAAATCACCCTCTGCCATGCTTGATTCGATTTTCATAAAGTAAAACATCAATAGATGGTTAAAAACATGAACACGGTAGAACTACTTAAGGTAACCATATTCATAAATTTTGCTCGTTGAAATATGCACACAAGCAGATCCAAATATTTCAATCTCCACAAACTCGAGGCACACTGAACCTACTAAAGGCGTTGTTTTGGTTACCACATTGCTGGTTGCAAGTGTTGTTTAGCTTGTTTATTAGTCTGGAAAATCCATCTATTCGTTGCATTAAGGTTTTGGATTGGATATGGAGATTCTAACGGGCGTCACCCCCACCCCGTAAAATTTAAGTAAAACCAATAAAACGTATCACGTGCTTGCATTCACACCACGCACTTACCAATTTAAACAATTTAAAGTTGAAGATTTCAGCTGAATCATTAGTTGAGAAAATATATTCCAACAAAACAATTATGAGAGACAAGGCAAGTGCCAACACAACGATCAACTATAGTAACAGGAAGAGAAATCTTTATTGTTGCACAAAGCCCTTTTTTCCATTTCAAATATGAAGATTATGCAGCTGGCTAAATATCAAATAAAGGTCTCCTTGTGTAATTTTTAAAGCAATTATAGCAGCACAACGTTGCTGATTAAATCAATAACCATTTTAAATATTGAAAGGCATGCGCAATATCAATGAATTACCTTTTCCTCCTTCCTTCTCCTCTCACTTTCCTTGGCCTGTTCTTTCAAATGAGTAAGATAATCCTCAAAAATCTTTTTGCACAAGCTCTCATCTCCAATGCAACTACATAATAAACAGTTGAATGGGTGTCATCAAGTAGACCAACTTCCCAAACAAACTAAAACACAAGAATGATCGGGCTAAATTGCAAGTCTGTGCCTGAATACAAAATACTGCATAAAACTAGCTAAGCAATACCTGTATTCTCGACTCCCTTCAAATAATACCTTACAGTCCTCCCATTTTGAAGATGCAGTTATTTCCTGCAAATTGGGAAGCTGTTAGATTAGACAGGCAGTTGGCGACGACTAAGCCTGTTTGGAATAAATAATGCACCTTGATTGAGTTCAATAGATGAAGAAAGTCATCCAAGAGATGTTTGTGTTTCCTGGCTTCTTTCTCCTCCTTCTCCTTGGCTCTTTCCAATAATTCATCAAATATAATCTGCAGAAGACGTATGCCCTTTTATCAGGTCAACTGTATCATCTTAAAATCAAGATCAAGACCGACACGGTAAAACATTGCACCAACTCAGAAGAAAGAACAATCAAATCACCAAGAAACAGTCTGTTATTCTATAACATGTTGACGAAGTCCAATTTTATGCAGTGATTATAATGACTCATGTGTTGAGTTGAGTATCTTCTATTCATCATCATAAATAAGAAAGTAAATTTAAGTGGTTCAATTGCTTAGCAAATTAGAAGCAGGACAACAAAAACAATGTTCAAAGAAGGTAAGAGCTAGAAAATGCCACAAGACAGAATGCAAACAGCTAGAGAATGCCACAAGTGCACAGCTTTGGTCGAATGATCCAGCATCAGTAACGCCCAAGTTAGAATTGCCAAATGTAAACTACCTTCAGATTCACATCTGACACGGGTGGAGGGCTGATATCCTCTTCTATAGCATTTTTTAGTTCTTCGAGTGTTGACTTTGATGTGAAAGTAACCTAAGGGATTGCAAGTGTATTAGATGTCTGAGAAAATAGGTCATATCAGAAGAAAGTTGCTGGTCAATGATATACCTTTTTAAGCTTCACAGCATCCTTTACCCGAGTTTTGTCATCATGGTACTGAGAAGATAAGGGTTACCAGGGTGAGTACGAACAAAACCAATAGGCAAAGGAACTACTATGAGACAGCAACTTACAAGCGACAGTGCATTGCTATTAAGAACATGGACGAGTAGTCAATCAAAGCCTTTTTCAAAAGATAAGAAAATATATTTTTTTAAAGGCACCCAAAGCAAGCGTGCTCCCACGTACAACAGGAAGATAAATTACAATCCTTCACAAAATCCATTTAGTCTAGAACGCTACAAATAATACTTTCTCTATACCATAAAGATAGAAGGATACCACCCGAATCAGAAAAATGTATAAGTAGTCAATAGAAACTAGTAGGTTAACATTTCTAAATCAGACAGAAGCAGTTTTACAGAGCTTCCACCCATCAGCAAAGTAGCCTGTATTCTACACTGAAGCAGTAGCGTAAATCCCATAAAAGTCCCCTAGGAATAATCCTGGTAAACACATTAAAACAAAAATAGGCAAGCATATGCAAAAGATATGAATGGTCTGGTGCAGATACAAATATATTTTCTCATCAGAAGCTAATTGAAGACCAAATAAAAAGTGAAAAAGAAAAGAGGAAATGACAGTACTCGTTTCTCAAGCTCTTCAGCAACATCTTCAAACAGATCTTTCGGAGTGGAACCTGAGGTGTTTGAGGCCACCGCCAAAAATGTCGGTGAATCTTTGACCTGCATGCAAATTGTTGAAAGAAACTTGAATAACCAATAACAAAGGGAACAGAAAATCAAGGGAGGCTGCTGACCTTTGTATAGTAGTCACGATAGTGCATTTTAGCAGTCAGAACGCCTGTAGCCACATCTGCTTCCATCATCTTACGGAAGTCGTCACGATTTTTGCGTTCAACTTTTCTCTGCTCTTCCTGTTTTAGAAAAAATGGACAACTTAGCTGAGCGATTGCTAAAATGGACAACTTTTCTCTGCTAAAACAAAAAGTGCATCTCTGCCAACTACAAAAGCGATGCAACTTAAATGGAAAAAAAAGGAACAACAAGAACAAGAAAGCAGCTAACAAATGCAACACCTTCTGGATCTTCCTCTGCTCTTCCTCTTCCTTCTCCAAGTCGCGTAAATAATCCTACAAATCAGAGTCATCATGCCATTAGATTGAATTACATATAAGAATTATCTTTCAGAAGTGAACAAGACTAACCTGAAAAATCTCCAGGCGGTCAATCTTTTCAAGGCGGGAACATCTTTCATCAGCTTCTAGACGCTCCTGCACTTTTCGCCACTGAGTAGTTGCCTGAAAATGATATTAAACAATAGATGAGAATGTTGGGAAAGCAATAGCATAGTTGTTGTAAGGTCAAAATAGAAACACAGAGAACAGCACACACCTTAATGAAATCACAAGACTCTAGAAACTGCCTGTATGCGATAATGTTTTGTTTGCGGTCTTCCAGTGCTTTTGCCCGTTCCTGTCCATGAACTCCAATGTAAAAACATTTCGGGAAAACATATAACCCGTAGATATGCATCATGTACAAATCAAGAACTTGAAAGTGCAGATTAAACAAATATATATTAAAAACATTGATGCAAGTATGAAATAGTTAAGTGCCAAAAAGGAGAATACAGAAGCTTGTAAGCCTTTATCACAAGGACTGTCACAGTTTGCAGAGCAGGTTCCTATAAACAAAAAAGTTTGGCTAGATTTATAAATAAAAGGACTTTTACTCGTGGTTTTGCAGCTTAATATGCATATAGCAGTGGAATTAAAAATAAGGCAACTAAAATAAAACACCTAACCATAAAGTGAAAATGATGCTTACACTATTTTCAACCATCTTAATCTTAAAAAAGCAATAAAGGAACCAAAAGATCAGGTATACCTTTTCTCCGAGTTCTTTCAAGTATTCATCAAAAAGTTCCCTGCGTTCCCGTTCTCGTTCTAAGGCTTTGAAACGCTCATCATTTTCAAAAACTGTCATTGCTTTGCTGAAATGCAATTGACACATTTAGTGAGAGAGGTTGCTACATAAATATATTACTATCAGCCAAAAAGCACACAATAAACTGCCCTATACAATACAAACCTCCATCTAGTGGATGGTGTCAGGTCTTCATATTCCTGCACGTGTAATTAATGATGAAATAGTTCAATAATCAAAAGATCCTGAAAGGAACAGGACAAGGAATGAAAATGGTCGAGCAGGACCACTAACAACTCACTTCCAACATTTTTCTAAACTCTTCTCGTGTTTTTTTCTGCTTAAGCCGCCTCTCCTCGGTGTCTTGTTTCTTTCTCTGACTCAAGAACTGAAACAAAAAGCCAAATTCATGAAGTTTCGCAGGTCAGAGCTTACGAAAAAAGTAAGCCACCACTAATCTTGTTGTAACCAGAACGGAATTTTTTTAAAGCAAAACTCCAGAAAGTGGTTTACCTCGTTGAATGCCTGTTTTCTGTCTCCAAGAGTTTTTAAGGCACCATATCTTCGGTCGTTAATAATCACTCTCATTGCCTGATTTCATCAATAGTATATTAAGCTTCTTCTCCCAACGGGGAAATAAATTTTGCACAAATGGTAATCACCTACCTGCTCCCATGTCCAGTCCGACCCAACATTTGCAGACTCTAGGAGCATTTTAAATGCATTCTTAGCCTCCTAAAACGACAAGGAAAGAATATTCAAGAATATATTAAATATCACAATCACAAGCAGACAGCAAAAATTCACATTGCATATACCTGCTTGTCTGCATAGGTTACAGATTCCTGATTATTAACAAATTTCCCTTCCAAAGAAGACTTGCTTGTTTTCTCACCCATAATCGTGTTTGTTTCAGCTTCCTGTCAATGAAAAAGAATATCAAGTTCTGTGCAAGCAGGTATTGTTTAAAAGCAGAAGTTCGAAGCTGTAGCAATTACAACCACCTCTTTATTATCAACAGGAACTTTTTCTGTTGAACCAGGAATTTCTAGATCAGGAAAGTTGCTCGGTTTGATCCTACAAGTTCCAAAAAGAGCAAAGAATATAAGCATAATGCTGTCGAGAAGCTGCAAAGTGAAGTTCAAAGATGAAGAGGAGTACGTTGAAGGCACTATTGCATTGACTTCTGCCAAGGAATGTTGATCACTTCCCGAAGGAGCAGCAACGGAAGTTTCTGTTGCCTGAACTTCTGACATAACGGTGACAGAAGAAGCTACAACAGGAGAAGCTGATGGTTTGGAAGTCTGCTGAGAATCCAGATTAGCGGTAGCAATTGCAACAGCAGGAGCTAGGTTCATTGCCCCGTGGTCTGCAGAGGACAAAGCATCTGCAATGATTGGTGCCTTATCGGCAGACGGAGTGAGAGAATCTTGAGGTTGAGTATTCTCAGTTGTTTCTGGCAGTGCCGACACTGTAGATGCATTCTCCAATCGCTGGCGAGCCAACTAGAAGCAAGCCACAAATATATGAGTAACAAAAATTCATTAGAGAACCTAACAGTTAATATTTAATTTAGACGAAGTTGAGAATGGGAACCTTTAGATCTTCAGGGATTTCCCACTTTGACTGTTTTGTAACCTTGTTATAATAATACCTGCAGAGAATCAATGGTGAGAAGGGTTAACCAGCAGGAGAAGTCTCAATTGGTTATATGAACTCCAGGAATTAACCAAAATACCCACTTTCTACCATCAGGACTGGTAAATTCCTTCCAGTCTGTTGACGCATCTGCCCGCTGTAATGGTTAAATACATACAATAATAATCAGACTCTGTTGGCATAATCGAACCACTGGATTAATAACACCCAACAAAAGATTATATGCTAATGGACATTTAAAATTTAATGTCAGAAAATGAGGCGAGAGAGATTGAACAAAGCAAAAAATGCAGAATAAGACAATACAAAAAGATCCTTACAGGTAAGTTGTTAACAACAACTTATGCATCAATCTCGCAAAGCAAAGTGGATCCTTAGAGAAGACATTATAGAGGAAGCCAAGACAGTAGCATAAAATCAATTACCTGCTCCAAACAAATGTAAGAAGGCCAAGAGTCCCCTCAGCCACGGCAAATGCTTTATATAAAAGAATTTAATACTCCCTTACATGGAAGAAGTTGTGCATAAATGCATTGAACATTTCCAACCAAACATTAGTATTAGGGAAGTACTTGCTACATTAAGATCATGCAACAAGAATTGGATTTGGAGCCAACACTAGAGACATAAACAACAGGAACTACTGTCTAATGAGTAGAGGATAATGATATTCTAGGCCCACTAAGATATTTCCATACCCCACTAGGAAAATTTTCCTATCCTACAGGGTCTTTCTCGTCTAATTCAACTTCAAATCACTAGTGATTAACAGACAAGTGAAATACAGTACTGAAAGGATAAGTTAATTTCTACTGCCAAGAAAACTTAAGAAATACTCACAGGATTCCGGTTTTCTTGTCATTTGCTTTTTCCAATTACTGACCAACATAAGGAATTTCATTTCCCCCACAACATCAGTAGCAAAGTACTGCCACCTCCTTCAGATCTGAGCTATGTCTCTCCCTCCTAAATACTCAACGAGGCCCAACAACTCTATTGACCAGAATCGCCAGATGCCCAAACCCTCTTTAAGTTCTCAGGAGATCAAACACCATTTTCTAAAACTGACTTCATCTCTTTATGTTTCACTTTCTTTATTTCTCGATCAATGATCTTCTTCCCTTGACTCCTGAAAATTCTAACCTAGGTTGGCTATGCAATGCACCAAAAAACCACCGCTTTCTCGATATATTAATACCAAAATAATTTCAGACCAAATATGGTCCAGCAAGCATTTAATAGAGGCAGCTGAAGCAATTGGAATCCTCCATGAGGGAGAGATCCCCAATAGTGACTGAAAAGAACATCGCAAACAAGATATTTTGTAGATGTCAAGAGACAAAAGACAAGCAACACAGCACTCTGCTCATCAAACAATTTTAAAAGGTAATAAAAGGAAAAAGCTTTTCACACTTTCTAGCTGAAGCAAAAAGAAATTGCTCAACAATGGGTCTTATCAAAAGATTTCATCGAGTAGAGCAAGCAAAGCACAGATATCACAAGCTTATTTTGGACGAGATAGTAGCCAAAAGCTCAATCAGCCATTGATACAAAAGAAGGGGACATGGAAAGCCAAAAACTCAAACCAATGCTTGCCTGCCTGAAAGACAATCCACCCTTAATAGTGGGCTAATGTGGCAGGTTTCTTTCACCAGACTTGCAGAAAATCTGCCCAGAGATCAACATGCAGAGGAAAAAGAATCCTTGTAACGAGAAACATGTAAGTGAACCCTATATAATTATGCACAGACACAGATACAAGAAGCTACAGAACCAGATAATCGAGGAATCCTTTCTAAAAAACTGTGGAAAAATATGACGCAATTTGAAGGGGTAAACATTATGAACAGTCGAACTCACCTCAATTGGTGTCATCAATTCCAGAGGCTTCTCCCAACTGGATACCCGTGTCCTCCTATTGAAGTAATATCTGGATGGTAGTAAAGAAGTTTTTGGCATGACTACAAGTGAAGTAAATCATCAACATAAGAATGAAATAAAAGGCAATTCATCCACCAAAGTCTACCCCTATATATTTTAGAAGCTCTGGCCACCAAAGGCCCAAATGACTTTTGAATTATAAGGTTTCAAGACTAATCCATGATGACCCTTATGCAATTAGAGCAAACGATATCATACACCACAGGCAAGTATATCTTTACAGATGGAGAAACATCCTAGAACAATCCACATAACACAATGAAACTAAAAGGGGAGCCTGCCAACTCGTATGCAAACTAACTCGGTTACCCACATTTTAGTTTATTGTGTCCCCGAGAAGGTACAAACTGGTCGGACTACCCTCCTATATTATCATCAAGATCAGACCTTTCACCATCATTCAACTATGGCGCAACCAGAACCTCAACCAGTGTCAATGCTTGAGATACAGAAACAGAAACACCTAATGCAGAATACACTACCAGCTAGAGATTTAAGTTAAGTAAAGCTCTCAAATCTATGGGTTTAAAAGAATAAACAAGTTTTCAAAGGTAAAAAAAGAAAAATGGATGATTGAGAACACTGTAGCATTTTATCTATATCTAATAAGAAGGGGCAAGAAGAAAAGATCAAGTAAAGCTGTTCTTGAAAATATTAGTCTCCAAAAAGTTAAATAAAAGTCCTTTGAAAGTACTCAGGTTCAAGAAACCCTGACAGAGAAAAATACCTCCTTCCATTAGCAGATACGTGCTCTTTCCATTCTGTTTGGGTCTCCTCGGTAGGTTTAGGCTGTAAAATAGACCCATATAGTAAGATTGACAAACCTTTAGTACTAGTTGTTCAAGCAAAATATCTGAGATAACATTAGAGCAATTATACCCAAAAAAATGTAGAAGGTGCTGAACAGAGAACTTCCAACCTGAGAATTGGTAGTGGTTGTTGACGACGCCTGCTCATTGTCCTGCTGCTGAGTTGCAAGTGGAGCTGCAGCCTGGTTTTCAGATGGCAACCCAAGCTGCCTTCCATGAGGAATGCTTGAGGATTGCACTTGAGACAAGGGCTGATAAGGAGTTGTAGTATGATATGCCACAGGTTGTTGGACTTGAGAAGGTGGAGCAAACTGTATCAGAGAAAACACAGAAAATAAAAGGAAGAACGCATCAAGTAATGACTCAAACTCCAAGAAAAGTGTCAAAATGGAGCATTTGAAAGGCTCCACAACGTACAGTATAAGATGAGGATATGGGCGCTCTGGGACCAACTAAACCAGGCAAATAACCAGTAGGAGGCTGAATATTGGATGGCGGTAGCGAAGATCCAGATGCAACTAGCATAGTTGGTTGAGCATTGGGTGGCGCAACCGCTGGTGGTGGAGGTGGACCAAGGCCTGGCTGGCCAGGTCTAGCAGGTAACTGCTGTATTGGCTGAGGAAATTGGAGCTGCGGCGGTTGAGACGGCAAACTCTGATTCATCAAAGTGGCACCTTGTGCAACAGGCTGAAAATGTGGAGAAGCCACAGGCATGAACTGCTGTGCTGGAACCATCATCGGCCGGAACTGCATAGAATAATCAGTTCCTTAAATTTCTTGAGAACAAGGTGAAAACTTTGAAATGAACCTAAAAGAAATAGCTTAAATGATTACTTGAGCGGGGACAGGGGGCATAAAACTGCGAGGATCCATGGTGCCACCCAGATGAGCTTGAGAAGGCTTTTGCATCAGAGAGAAAGTAAAAGAAGTTAGCAAGATAAATCCTATTGAAAAAACCTAGAGAACATTCAGCAGGATAAATTTGAGTCCTAAGAGAAACGAAAAGCAAAACATAGCAACTCAAAGAATCCTCTTAGGAAACGATACCTGGGTACCGGAGAATTGAGGGTTATTGGCCATTGAACAACTTGACCCAGCACCCAAGAACTGAAACACAAGCAATAGAGAGCTGTCAGACCTCGCGGGAAACTTCCCTCGACTCACAACAGGAATTCTAGCACGCCACTGCGATCCGTTAGAGCTCATACATTCCGGAACAAACAAATTATTCGAAAGGAAACAACCACAGCCATTGAATAACAAAACCTAACAGCAGCAACAAGGGTTGATGCAGCAGGAAATTAGTTATTGCGAATTAACCGATTCACCGAAGAAGAAAAGAGCATTACTACTTCGAAAATCGAAAACCTTGAGGATAGCAACGACACCCTTGTTCAAATTCCTCCCACCCTAAATCCTAAACCCTAAAACCCCAAAATCCCAATTCACAGAAATCAAAAAGCACGAAAACCCAGTTCAACAAATGAAAGGAAAAGGGCAATTCAAGAGACAAAAAGAAGAAAACTTCCACACGAATGGAGCTTCTTTTACCTCAGAAAGACCAATTGAGCTCCCAAGAAATCTGATTTGGGGGTTTAGGTTGATGATGGAAGTGGGCGTCTAATTGTAATTTGGTGATGCGCGCGTTAGGCTACGTTCTTTCTCTCTTTTGTTGCATTCCTTCCTCTCTCTTTTCTTGCCAAAATTAGCTCAATAATTGTCCTCCTAGACTTACCATTATTAGAATTCGATTCTGGTGATTTGATTTTCGATTTTGATGATTTTATTCATCAAAAATTTGATTCGTAAAAAAATTATATTCAAATTCATCTGGAGACAAATTGAATACGGTTTAAAATTTTTAAAATTCACTGAACTGTCGAATTCGATTGGAGTCAAATTCTTCTGTAACATGTAAACAAATTAGCTATTTAAATATTATAAATACCCACTTCCATTCTTCAAAATTTACACCATCTCATCTTAATTTTTTGTTTCTTTCTATTGATAATTTCATCTATATAAGTTCTCTCTCGTCAAAGGACATGTGGCATAACGTGTTGAGAATCCTACATCGGTTAAAACACAAGTAGGGGACAAGTTTATAAGTGTGGAAAATCTATCAACCCATAGCCTTAAGGTTTTGGGTTGGATATGGAGATTCTAACATGGTATCAAAGCGGGTTGATCCCATGCCCATTGTTGAACTCGCACGACCCCCATTTCTCCCACGTTAGTGAAGTCAAAGCCCGTGCCGCACTTTGGTGAAGTCAAAGCCAGTGCAATTTTTGACCCGAGGTGGGTCTCGTTTGAGGGGGCGTGTTGAGAATCCCACATCAGTTAAAACACGAGTGGGGAGCAAGTTTATAAGTGTGGAAAATCCACAAACCCATTGTCTTAAGATTTTAGGTTGGATATGGAGATTCTAATATAATGACATAATGCGTTGTAAAATTCAAGGAAGTCTAGTTGTTCAAACCCTAGCAGATGTAATGATGTAAAAAATTTATCTAAAAAAAATAAGTTCTCTCAAAGTTTACTAATTAGTCATACTATTAGTAACACTATTAGTCACATTACTAACACCTTATTTTAACATTGTCAAATTGCCTAATACCAAATTTTCTAAGTTGCATATGTTGGACATTAATGTCACCTCCCAAAGTTGCATATATTGGACATTAAAACCAATATTGAAAATTATGCTTATATAATGGTTTCAAATTATGCATCTCATAAATTGTGCTTAGAAAATATTTTAGGACTGAAAGAATAATTTTAACCATACTCTAAATCAACAAATTGCGGTTTGTCTAAGTTCAATTGAAGATGTTGATTTATTTAACAACTTATTAAACAACAATTGAGATGAGAGAAACAAAATAAACACAAACATTTCTTGCAATATTACGATAGTATAAACCCTAACCCGAGAAATTAATTCGGATTCAATTTAAATTTGACAGCTCACAATTCTTATTCAAATTTGTTCTTAATCGAATCTAATATATTTCTAGGTTTTGATAAATTCAAATATTTTCGAATTATTGTATCTGGTCAGGTCTCTGTCCCCTTTTCCATGTGAAGTCGGTAAAGTTGTCCTCTTACCGTGGTCAGGTCAGGTCTACCAGACAATCCGAGGTCGGTTTAGATAAACCGGAGAAAGTATAAATCAACCACACAAAAAAAGGAAGTGACCCAAAAACTTCCACAAATCTACAAACAAAAACCTTAAAAAAAAAAACAGAAAGAAAGCTCTTCCTGTCTTCTCCTCTGCCTTGAGCCATGAAGCTGAGGCTACGATCCCTCCAAACCAAGGAAACGACGAGGCTCCAAGTCCCCGACTCGTGCACCTTGCAAGACCTCCACGACGCCCTCTCCCTCTCCCACCCTTCGCCTTCTCTTTTCACCTTCTCTCTCAACGGCAAGGACCCCCTCCACGTGTCGTCTCCCCAGGACACGCTCCAGTCAATTGGGATCACCGCCGGCGACCTCATCTACTTCTCAGCTAATCCTCCAAGACCCTCGTCCGGTCTGGTTGTGGGTTCCTCGGTTGCTGATAGTTTAGGGCAGAAAGATGCGAACTTGGTCGGGGGCAGTTCGGATGGCCCCGAGGGGATGCGTGTGGAGGAGGTGGAGGAGAATCTGGGTTCTGAAGGTAATCCAGGGCAGAAAGATGTGAACTTGGTTGGAGAAAATGAAACCCTAGCCGAGGGCAGTTCGGTGAATTTGGTTGGGTCGGATGGGATGTGTGTGGAGGAGGCTCAGAATGTGGGTTCTGAACACTGTCAACGACCCATCTCCGATCAGGCTGTTGGTTCCCTTGTTTCGGATGGTTTCGGGCAGAAAGATGCTTGCTTGGTTGCGGAAAATGAAACCCTGGTGGAGGGAAGTTCATTGAATTCAGAGGGTTCTGATGTGGAATGTATGGATGTTGATGGTAAGAAGACTTCGGAGCCGTATTTCTTGAGGAGGGTGTTGCAGGGAGAGGTGGGTGGCGATAGGTGTGCGAAGAAGCTGTTGGTTGTGGCGGTGCATGCGGTATTCTTGGAGAGTGGTTTTGTCGGTTATGATTCCCTCTCTGGGACGACGGTTGATGGTTTTGGTTTTCGTGTTGTTGATGAGTGGCCTTCGAAGGCTTTCACCATGTCGCTCTTTTATAGCCTTTCGGAGCTTTTGGGATATGAGGGTGGGCCTGAGTTTGTGAAGCTTAGGTTTCAGAGCTTAGGGGACTTTGTCAATGTTTATGGCTCCCTTGGGAAGGGCGGATCCAGGATGTGCCGCGTGAGCTTGAATGGAAGCAGGTTTGGTCCTGTTATGGACTTGGTTTGGGGTAATTGTGATACTGTCGGGGCTGATAGGGCACGCATTGAACAAGAAGTCTTCGAGTTTTGGAAAATTGTGAAGGATGGGCTTGCTTATCCGCTGTTGATTGATCTGTGTGAGAAGTGTGGTTTAGGCCTTCCCCCATGCTTGATGCGCCTCCCAATGGATATGAAGCTCAAGATTTTGGAGTCACTTTCTGGTGTTGATGTTGCAAGACTGGGGTGTGTTTGCATGGAGATGCGCTACTTGTCTTCCAACAATGACTTATGGAAGCAGAAATTGATAGAAGAATTTGGAAGCATAGACGTTGAATCAGGCATAGTCAATTGGAAGCAAAAGTTTGCCTCGAGCTGGGAGGTTAGGAAGCGGAGAAGGTTATTTGAGGATTCACTCAGTTCTCACCGCGTACATGCTCGTTTCCGAGTCCCTAATCGTCACCCATTCCCTGCACCTCGCTTTCCTGTCATTTGGGGAGATCCTGATCCAGTGGGAGTCCCGCATTTTATAGGTGGGGATTATGACCGTTTGCCTGGGCTGGGTGTTCCTGCTCCTGCAAGACAGCGTCCTCATGGGTTTCCTCGGTTTCAGCTCCGATCAAACTTTTCACCTAATTGTCATCTGGGAGGTGGTTCCGACATCTAGAACAATGCTCCAACGTTTGGCCTTGGAATCTGAGCTCATCGCAGGCCCTCTCCCTGGTAGTTATATGCATCTAATAAGTTTGCAGGGTCATCGCTTTCAGAAATAGTACATAAAGCGGATGCGTGTGCTTTGTATGTGTGATAAAACACAGATCGTCTCTTGTTTTCTAAACGCTTCTTTTGTTCATCTGCAATGTTAATAGAAGAGTTCTTTTTCATCTCTGGATTGTGTATCAAGTTTAGATTTCATACATACCTCTTCCTCATTCTTCCTGTTTTGGTTCATTGCACCTTTCATAGCAGCTTGTGTTTCCTGTTACGACAATCGGATAAATTTTAATCCCAGGTCGGGTTCTTACAACTTGGTGAGTGACATGAAGTCTTGACTTCGAGTGGTCTTTATTTTGCGGTTTTACAGGTGCAACTTCTTCTCTCACCTTTTTACTCTTGATCCTTGGATTTCATTCTCCGTGCCGTTTATGAAAAGGATGGCTGAATGTTGTTCTTCTACTACCGTAGATTCCGTAGGGCTGTTCTTTCATTCATTGCCTAACTTGCTGCGACTTTCTGACACATCATCTGCACATTATTATTATTATTTTTTGCTAAATAACATCTGCACATCGTATTCCACTTGTGTGTCTGATGATTATCCAAGTACTAGCTGCTTCGTGCAACTTGTCGTTCATATGCTTCTTGGATCCCAGATCTAATCCAAGCAGATTAACCTGCAGAACTACAGTCTGTTTCTTGCACATGCTGCAAAACCGCCCATCGTCTCCTATCATCCGTGGTAGGAATACTACGGACCTGCTGGTAAACTTGGTAACCAGCTGGTTTTCGCTTATATTCAATGATAGCTTAATTTAGATACATTCTGCCTTCTTTGATTTGATGCGTACACAAAGACGATAGAACTGCACGCTTTTCTGTTTCATGACTTTAATGTCTCGTGTTGTTCCGTTTTGCAGGTTCTGATTGATCCTATGCTGTTTTTTCAAGTAGTTGCAAAATGTTTGTTCAAAATGTCACTTGATCAAGTTGCTAAGAGGACATGTCTCCTGTCTTAGTACAGATGATTGGACCCGAGATGACAAAATATGTTTTATGTGTGCGAAAACCTTTGCTTAGGCTCTGTATCAGACTGGGAGCACGAGCACGAGCACGGGCACTGCATAACACAGAGTCGAGAACTGTCGGGAGTCGAGAACTGTCGGGAGATAGAACGTTCTATATGCTTTGGTAAAAAAAAATACATGAACGGTTTCTATATGCCATAATCATCTGATTTGATAAAAAATAATTCTCCTAATGGTATCGCATCTCTTTCCAATTTTTATTGTCTGTTTCAAAACTTGCTGAATCACTCTGGTATTTTCTGTCGTCCTGTTCTGTTTAGCTCAACTCTGGTGGGGCTCGCCTGATTTCAGAACCGTTGAATATGTTTCATGTCGTCCTTCTCTTTCTTACTCCATTTTGGTCAAACAATATCTATTAACTTACTAATCTCGATTCGAGCTTAGAATTTTCATATCCAACTCAAAACATTAACACAACTTGGATCAATTTTTTACATTTGTAAATAAGTTCACCACTCTCGTCACAAGTAATGCGATAATCTCGATAGAATGGTAAGATTCGAGACTTGATAAGTTCTAACAACTCCCAGTTAATCTTCGCGCTCGACTTCGTTATCAACATCTAATCGACAATGTGGTTGAAATTCTTGAAGAATTGCTAGACTAGATCATGTTATTTATTTTTTAACTATTTTATTTTAACAACTAAACATATTTTATTAATTAATGGAACATCCTTGAGACAATTAACCTTTACTTGAGATACGAAATATTTTGGAATAAATTACTACCTAAAAAAGCTGAATAAATACTGGAATAAAGGCCAAACAAGTTATTCTACAAGTGGTTCACATAATTCATGTACTTTTTCTAAATGGGTCAAATAACACACTGAAAATATTTTTCCGGTCACCGACGATATATCATCAACTGACATGACATACTTGTCATCTTAAAAACGCCACATCTTTTGTAAGTTATTTTAAAAGTAAAAAAGTACCTTATCATAAGGGTAGCTGAAGGACCACATGAACAAACCATGAGCCAGCTACTTATAGAACGTGAATCTACCGAAAGAGAGAGAACAATTTCCACAAAGAAAAGAATCAATACATGTCGCAGCAGCAGCAGTTAATGTCATGACATCACTAGCAGATCGCACATTCACTACAAAACTCATAACAAAAGCAAACTGCTCATTGAGCAGCAACCTTCGAGCCCGCCAGGAGGTCAGTTGGAGAGGAACTGAACCTCGTTGGAGGGTATCTTTTACATTCATAATACATAAACATAAACCATCTTAAGTGAATTTAGACAAAGATTAACCATCCTATACCAAAAGATAATCTTCCACACGGAAACAATAATTCAGAAAAGCCAATATTATCGGACGATAAGGCCACCCAAAAACAAGGAATCAAATACTTCCATCTCCTCCTTGGTCATGACAATGCCAATCCGCCACTCCCATCAGTCATTTCCTGTTGGATATTTTCAATAGCGTCGCATTTTGTTTGCCGTTACGACGGGTCCCAGTGTGATCGACCTGACAGGTCAGGTCACAGGAATCTAAGGGGCATCGTTGTAGAATAAATAACTTCAAATAATACTCCTAATACAACTTATGTTTATGTTTATACAAAGCTTCTATATATATAGGCAGCTAATGGTGAAGTGCTTGGTGAGCTGGGAGTGCTTGGTGGAAAGCACGTTTCCTCCTGGCAGCAATGGTGAAGTGCTTGGTGAGCTGGGAGTGCTTGGTGGAGTGCACGTTTCAGTGCTTGGTGAGCTGGGAGCTGGCAACAATGGGGTGGCACATGTAGCACATGGTTGCTGGCAGCAATGGGGTGCCACATGTAGCACGTGGTTGCTTAGAGTTCTGCAGCAGAATGGGCGGCATGACTGCTGCAAAATTTGACAGCAAAGTACACTCCCCCTCAAGTTGGGGAATAGATGTCGCAGACACCCAACTTGGATATGTGATGTTCAAATATGTTTGCGCCAACTGGTTTTGTAAAGATATCAGCAGTTTGATCAGAGCTTTGAACATAGGGTGTGATGATCGTGCCATCTTGAACTTTATCACGAACGAAGTGACAATCTATTTCAATATGTTTAGTGCGTTCGTGGAACACTGGATTGGAGGCGATATAGATGGCAGCCTTGTTGTCGCATTTCAACTCCATCGGAATGGGAATTTTGATACGAAGTTCACGCATCAGACTTTGTATCCAGATTAATTCGCAAGAAGCGATGGCCATGGCCCGATACTCTGCCTCGGCGCTTGATCTGGAGACGACATTTTGTTTCTTGGATCTCCAAATGACAGGATTGCCACCAATTAGGACACAGTACCCTGACGTGGAGCGCCTATCATCGATGGAACCTGCCCAGTCTGAATCTGCATAGGCAGTAACACGCAAGTGATTAGAGTTTTGCATTAAGATGCCCTTACCTGGTGTGCTCTTTAAGTACTTAAGGATGCGATCTATGACTTCCAAATGAGCAACACATGGGGCGTGCATAACTTGACTAACGAGGCTGACAGCATAAGTTATATCAGGTCGCGTGATCGTTACATAGATCAATTTGCCTACTATCCTCTGAAATTGTTCAACATCCTCATATAGAGCACCTTCCTTTTGTGATATTTTTAAATTGGGTTGAACTGGTGTTCTAAATGGTGCTGAACCAAGTTTCTTTGTGTCTTTTAGCAAGTCGAGAACATATTTTCTCTGGTTCATAAAGATGCCACGGGAGGAATACGCAAATTCAACTCCCAAAAAATACTTAAGTTTACCTAGATCTTTGATATCAAAACGTTTATGGAGTGCAAGTTTAAGTCGTAGGATAAGGTTGAAGCAGCTACTAGTAATGAGTAGGTCATCAACATAAATGAGTACAATGATCTTACCTTGGGAGTGATTGCAAATAAATACTGACGAGTCAGAGTAGCACTTACGAAAGCCCATTGTGATCAATTCGCCACTTAGCTTGGTGTACCAAGCTCTTGGAGATTGTTTGAGTCCATAAATGGCTTTGTGGAGCTTGCACACCTTACCTGTTCCTTCATACTCATGTCCTGGAGGAGGATGTAAGTAGACTTCTTCTTCCAAGTTTCCCTGCAAAAAAGCGTTCTTGACATCCATGTGTTCTAGGTGCCAGCCTTGGTTAATAGCAATAGAAATAATAATACGAATTGTGTTCATCTTTGCGACAGGTGCAAAGGTTTCACAATAATCAATTCCTGGGGTTTGTGTGAAACCTTTGGCAACAAGTCGTGCTTTATAACGTTCAATAGAACCATCACTTTTGTGTTTTATCTTAAAGATCCATTTGCAGTCAATGGCTTTTTTATTAGCAGGTAAATCGACTATAGACCAAGTCTGATTTTTTTTCAGTGCTTTAAGTTCTTCTGCCATAGCCTGCTGCCAGACTTTATGTTTGACAGCTTGCAAGTAACTATTAGGTTCAATGACTTTGTCTAAGCAGCTAAGAAAGGTCATATGGCTGCCTTTTATCTTATCATAGGATATGAACTGCTCAATAGGATAAAAACCATGAAAGGTTTTGAAATCTTTAAGCTTGCAGCTAGGTTGTTTAATCCTATTTGATCTTCTTAAGGTTGTATCATTTTGCACAGGTATGATTTCACATGGATGTTCTGGCTGATTTCCATTATCTTGATCATTATGCTCAGATGTATTAGGGTACATACCTGTACTGTGCTCTGCTTGTTCAACAGCTACTTGGTTATCTGCAGAATTAGTATTGCTAGTCTGATTTATATTGGACTGTGGAATGATATTGGGAACATCTGCTATGTTCTGCTTGAGAGCTCCAACCTGCAAAAAAATATCTCTACACGGAATTATAGGTAATGGTCTAGTGGAAATTCCATTAGACATTCCATTAGACGTCTCCCCCTGACTAGCATTCTTCTCATTACTAGGATAAAATGACATCTCTTCCACAAAATGCACATCTCGGGAGATGATCTTCAGTTTAAGTTCGGGATTATAACACTTGTAGCCCTTTTGAGTGTTAGAGTAACCCAAAAATATACATTTAATGGATCTTTTGTCAAGTTTATCTCGTTTTTCTGCAGGAACATGTGTAAAACAACAGCAACCAAAGACTTTTAGGTAAGATAAGTCTGGATTTCTACTTTCCAATATCTCAATTGGTGATTTGGCATTTAAGATCTTGGAAGGCATCCTATTGATTAAGTGGCAAGCTGTTAAAACAGCTTCGCTCCAATAGGATTTCCTAACATTCATCTTGAACATGAGAGCTCTTGCTATCTCAAGGAGATGCCTGTTCTTACGTTCAGCAATTCCATTTTGTTGAGGCGTATATATGCACGAAGTCTGATGGATGATGCCTAAGTTAAGTAGATATTCTCTGAAATCTTTCTTATATTCACTACCATTATCAGTTCGAAAAATTTTTATGGTAGCATTAAACTGATTAGTAACCAATCTATTGAAATCTTTAAAGGCTTTAAAAACTTCACTTTTATGTTTGAGCAAGTAAATCCAAACACCCCTACTATGGTGATCGATAAAGGACACAAAATAGTTAAAACCATCATATGAGGTTAAGGGAGAAGTCCACACATCTGAATGAACAAGCTGAAAGGGTTTATTGTAAACAGATTCAGATTTTTCGAATGGAATCCTACATTGTTTGGCATACAAGCAGCTTTCACAATGAAGAGATTCACTGCCTAGATCAGGAAACAGTTTATGAAGAGCAATAGAATTAGGGTGTCCTAGCCTATCATGCCAAAGACGATGAAGATCAGGGTTCTTTAGAGCAATATGAGCACAAGGACTGTGTTTGATGAAGTATAATCCATTAATTTGTTTTCCTTCACCAATCATCTTCAGTGTTTTGCAGTCCTGAAATTTAACAGAATTAGCAGAGAAGATAGCAAGGCAATTTAGTTGTTTGGTCAGTTTGCTTATAGACAGTAAGTTGTTTGATAGATCAGGTACAAACAAGGCTTCTAAGTCTTTAGAATTCTGCAAGATTTTTGTCTTTCCTTTTCCCAGAATAGGTATTTGTTTACCATCTGCAACAAGGATGGACTGATTTTTTATAGGTTTGAACAAAGTAATTGCTGATCTATTTTTTATCATGTGCTCATTTGCACCGGAATCTATAATCCATGATTCACTAGGCACATTAGTATGTAGAGCATGGTTAGTGATAGCAGAAAAACATTGAGAGGGTTTACCAATCTTACCCTCGTGGTGTTGCTTCATTGTTTCACCAGGTTCATTGTTGCTCTTGAGGTGCATTAGAACCTTTTGAGCAAGTTCATCAATAGAGATCTGTGAGGAGGAGGATGCAGAGAATGCACTATTTTTTTCTGGATAGGTATTGGACCTCTCCTTGTTTTCTCTCTGCAGCTTTAGGTGTGGATTAAGAATCCAACACCGATCTTTTGTATGTCCAGATTTTCCACAGTGATCACAGGTATAATGTGGCCGTGTTGATTTTCCTCCTCTTCCACGATTTGAAGAGTTCCCTCCTCTAGAGGATATGAATCTTTTAACAGCTTGAGTTGAGGCTTCTTGGCTGCTTACGAAGGCACTAGTTTCAGTTGCAGCCGTTGGATCCTTCTGATAAGAACTCATCAGATTCTTCCTTGTTTCTTCCTTTTGAATTCTTGCACAGACAGTATTGAATGAAGGAAGTTCAGCAGCTGTCAGTATTTGTTCTTGAAGAACTTCAAATTCTGGTCCGAGACTCATTAGGATCTTAAAGATCCGATCCTCTTCCTCCCTTTTATTTAGAACAGCAGGGTCAGTGGAAGCAGGTCTTAACATCGAGAGCTCATCCCACATAGATTTTAGTTTACTGAGCAACTCAACAAATGATTTATCTCCCTTTTGTAAGTCAGCAATACCTTTTTTGAGCTCAAACACTCTGTAGAGATTTCCCTGTTGGGAGTAGAGAGCCTTGACAGAATCCCAGAGTTCCTTGGCACTAGTGGCATAATTGAAGAGATCGTGCAATTCAGAATCGATGCTGTTGAGAAGCCAGGACATAACCTGGTGATCGTACATACTCCATTCAAGAAATTTGGGGTCAGTGACTGCTGGAGCAGGCAATTCACCATTGATAAACCCCACACGTCCTCTTCCACATAGAGCAATGAACACTGCCTTAGACCACGACAAGTAATTCTTTCCATTGAAAGAAATAGTGGTAATTTTGAGGCTCGTGTTACCATCAATCTCAGAGATCCTCTTGAGGAGGTCAAGGTTTGAGAAGGGGGAAATAATTTCAGGAATATTTTCATTTGAAGAGTTTTGAGCCATGAGAACTCTGAAGATTGAACACACGTAATAAGTTTTAGGAGAAAGGTAATGGCTCTGATACCATGTAGAATAAATAACTTCAAATAATACTCCTAATACAACTTATGTTTATGTTTATACAAAGCTTCTATATATATAGGCAGCTAATGGTGAAGTGCTTGGTGAGCTGGGAGTGCTTGGTGGAAAGCACGTTTCCTCCTGGCAGCAATGGTGAAGTGCTTGGTGAGCTGGGAGTGCTTGGTGGAGTGCACGTTTCAGTGCTTGGTGAGCTGGGAGCTGGCAACAATGGGGTGGCACATGTAGCACATGGTTGCTGGCAGCAATGGGGTGCCACATGTAGCACGTGGTTGCTTAGAGTTCTGCAGCAGAATGGGCGGCATGACTGCTGCAAAATTTGACAGCAAAGTACAATCGTCCCATCCCGAAACGGTACATGTCTTGTAAAAACAGTGGTGAATGAAGAACCCCTTGAGTTTGAATTCAAACAAGATGTGACCAATCCCATTAGCCACCGTTAATACCTGTTGGGGGTATCTATTGGTGATAAAGAGGCATCCCTAACAGATGTGAATCTCTTATAAATAGTGGTCAATGATTCTCATTTGAAAACAATCATCATAATCATCAAAAGCCTTCCTATTTCTTTGCTCTCTATAACATCATCAGAAAATCCGAAAAAGTGTATTTTTGATCGAGTCAAGAGAGTACAATCCTTGAATTCGATTACGGTGTTAGGACTTCATTGTATCCTAAAGACATTAATTCACTGACCTATTGTACTTTCGAATTTATTCGGAAGGGTCGAATTATTTGTCTAAAAAAATCGAAAGATCCTTGAAGTGAGTACTATACCAATTGTCATTCATCCTACTCCTTTAAACCCGTAATCTTCCAGCACGTCCGCCATGGAAATACCTCCCATCTTATCTATAGACGTAATCTCCATCTTGACGGGTCTTTCCCACCCAAAATCTATCTGATAAAGCTCAGGTCGGGACGAACCCGCGACCCTGAAAACAACTTCTTCTCTACCAGGCAGACTGGGAGGGCGAAGGTTGTCGTTGAGCGTGATAGACAAACTTGTTCCTAAACCCTTGAATACACTCAAAACGAATAAATACCTGATGATGTGGCAATAGATTTTAAGGTATTTTTTATTTTTAAAATATCGTTAAAATGATGTAGAATTTTAAGATAATAAGGATGTCATGTAAGTTGACACATTAGAAAAATACTTTGATAGTATTATTTCACCCTTTTAGAAAAATACAAAAAATTATGTAAAACACTTTTAAGCACAAAAAATTATGCAAACCTTTTAAGCGACGAACTTATTTAACCTTTATTCCATAAATATACAACACCAATGTTTCGAGAATAACTTTCCTTGTCTTGGCAGGAATCTTTTAATATATTATTTGGTAGGATTCCGTTTCCTTATATGACTCAAAACCGTTCTACCAAAAAAAATATGACTCAAAACCGAGCATAATTAAGTTCAGAATTGCAAAGAGAGAGATATTCAAAAAACTAAATGGACAGATGAATTACCCATATTGTTATTTAGTTTTCTTGGTAATTTTTATTGTATGGAAACGATAGGTTTTCAAATATTTATACGTGTTATAGTAACATTTTAATACCATTAAATTTTATCAACACGGAAAAGTATTAATAATTTTTTTTTGATATTTTATCAATTTGAAGAGTGTTATGGTTATCTTTTTTAATCAAACAGAAAAGGGTTGTTTGGTTGTGCGATGGTGTCTATCGTGCGTACAATTCTTCATCTTTTTTAGATAGAACTCAATCTAATTAGGAAATCCAAGATGATTTCCGTTATACTAGATTCTTATTTATTTAATGTAATCCAACTTGCAAACAAAGCAATCCTATTTAATAATATTAGAAATTCGTTTGTATTGTATTAAATTATCGTAGTTTAGATTGTAATATTACAAAATTACTAATTTATAATAAATGGGACTTCTATATAAATCCTTCTTCGGACCTACTTGTCTCCATATACCCCCCCTTAAACGAGAATTATCTCCACGTACAAAACCGGAGGACTACATCTTGGAGACATGCTTATGGAGAAAAGAAACCCGGAGAGTTCTGAAGCTAATCCTGTCCCGTATAGTTTAGGGCAGAAAGACGTGAACTTGGTTGGGGAAAACGAAACCCTAGCGGAGGGCAGTTCGGTGACTTCGGTTGGCTTCGACGGTATGTGTGTGGAGGAGGATCAGAATGTGGGTCAACGACCCATCTCCGATCAGGTTGTTGGTTCGCTTGTTTCGGATGACAGTCCAGTGGAGGGAAGTTCGATGAATTCAGTTGGTCCGGAGGGTCCTGATGCGGAATGCATGGACATTGATGGTAAGAAGGCCTCGGAGCCGAATTTCTTGAGGAGGGTATTGCAGGGAGAGGTGGGTGGCGATAGGTGCGCGAAGAAGCTGTTGGTTGCCGCGGTGCATGCGGTATTCTTAGAGAGTGGATTCGTCGGTTATGATTCCCTCGTTTATAGCCTTCCGGAGCTTTTCGGATGTGAGGGTGGGCCTGAGTTTGTGAAGCGGGGACTTTGTCAATCTTTATGGCAAACTAGGGAAGGGCGGATCCAGGACGTTCCGCGTGAGCTTGGTCCAGTTATCGACTTGGTTTGGGGTAACTGTGATACTGTCGGGGCTGATAGGGCGCGCATCGAACGAGAAGTCTTCGAGTTTTGGAAGATTGTCAAGGACGGGCTAGCTTATCCGCTGTTGATTGATCTGTGTGAGAAATGCGGTTTAGGCCTTCCTCCATGCTTGATGCGCCTTACAATGGATTTGAAGTTTAAGATTTTCGAGTCGCTTTCTGGTCTCGATGTTGCGAGACTGGGGTGTGTTTGCACGGAGATGCGCTACTTGTCTTCCGACAATGACTTATGGAAGCGGAAGATGATTGAAGAATTTGGAAGCGTAGACGTTGAATCAGGCACGGTCGATTGGAAACAAAAGTTCGCCTCGAGATGGGGGCTTAGGAAGCGGAGAAGGTTATTTGAATCAGCCATGGTCAATGGGAATCAGGCACGGTCAATTAGACGCGTACGTCCTCTTCCTCGGGTCCCTAATCGCCACCCATTCCCCGCACCTCGTGTTCCTGTCATTTGGGGAGATCCTGATCCAGTGGGAGTGCCGCCTATAAATCCAGTGGGAGTAGGCGGGGACTATGACGCTTTGCCTGAGTTGGGTGTTCCTGCTCCTGACGCTTTGCCTTTGCCTGGGCTGGGTGTTCGTGCTCCTGCAAGACAGCGTCCTCCTCATGGTTTCCTCGGTTTCAGCTTTGATCAAAACATCTAGAACAATGCTTATACTCCTGTTTGAGTCGATCCTGTTTGAGTCAATCTTAATAGTAGTCGGTTTCAGCTTTGATCAAAACATCTAGAACAATGCTCCGACATTTTGTGGGTTATACTCCTGTTTGAGTCAATCTTAATAGTAGAAGAGTTCTTTTTCATCTTTACCTTGTGTATCAAGTTTGGATGTCATACATACCTCTTCCTCATTCTTCCTGCATCTAATTACGTACTGTTGCTTTTATGGTCTGAGCACGGGCAGTACGTAACGCAAAGTTGAGGACTGTCGGGATTTACATAGCGGTAAAAACATACTTGAAAGGTTTCTATATGCCATAATCATCAGATTTGATAAAAATAGTTTTCCTAATGGTATCCGCATCTCTTTCCAATTTTTATTGTCCGTTTAAAAACTTGCTGATTCACTATCTCTCCATCTGTTTAGCTCAACTCTAGGCTTGCCTGATTTTAGAATCGGTTTATTTAGATTCGAGCTTTAATATACATTTATAAATAAGTTTATCATCATTGTAACTAGTAAAATGACAAAATTTAAGGCTTCATAAGTTGTAACAACTCCCGGTTAATCTATGCGCTCCACTTTGTTATCAACATCTAATCGGCAATGTGGTTGAAATTGTTGGAAGAATTGCTAGACTAGATCATGTTATTGAAATATTTAACAAGTAAAAATATTTTATTAATTAATGGAACATCCTTGAGATATTTTATTAATGTTAACAAATTTCCATGACATATTGGGTTTCAGAACCTTTTTCTCCTTTTGGATTCTGTCGCAGTGATGTATGCTTGGGGATGTGGGGTTTCTTTTTGGCTGTTGCTTGTTCTCGGCACTGCCGATTTCCTCCTTTGGTTTTTAATTTCTGAGCAACTCTTCTTTGTTTCTGCAAAGAAGGAAGTGGCTGCCTGGAGTTGTAATTATTATCTCAAGAATATATAAGATTTTTACCGACCAAAAAAAAAATTTCGTTGACATTTGATAATTAAATTTTACTTGAGATACGAAATATTTAAAGTTGATAGGGATAAATTACTTCCTAAAAAAAGATGAAATAAATTTACACCACCAATGAGTCCTTATTTTGGCAGGAATCTTTTAATATATTATTTGGTTTTCTTTTTTTGAGAAGGTAATATATTATTTGGTAGGATTCCGTTCCTTATGTGACTCAAAACCGAGCATAATTTAGATCACAATTGCAAAGAGAGATATTCAAAAAACTAAATGCATGGATGAATTACACATATTGTTATTTATTTTTCTTGGTAATTTTTATTGTATGGAAACGATAGGTTTTCAAATATTATACGTATTAAAGTAAAATTTTAATACCATTAAATTTTATCAATAAGGATAAATATTAATAAAAAATAAATTGATATTTTATTAATATGAAGAGTGTTATGTTTATCTTTTGTAATCAAACAGAAAAGGGTTGTTTGGTTGTGCGATGGTGTCTACCATGCGTACAATTCTTCAACCTTTTCTGTTATACTATATGCTTAATTATTCAGTGTGATCAAACTTGCTAACAAAGCAATCCTATTTAGTAATATTATAAATTCGTGATTGTATTTTATTAAATTATTGTAGTTTAGTTTGTAAAACACAAAATTACTATTTTATAACTAATGGGACTTATATATATATCCTTCTTAGGACCTACTTGTCTCCATATACCACTTAAACGAAAATTGTCTCCACATACAAAACCCTAGTACTAGGTCTTTGAGACATGCAAATAGAGAAAAGAAACCCGGAGAGTTCTCTCTTGAGGAGGCTTTTCCAAGAGGTAGGTAGCATCCGCGAGGCTAATATTAGAAATCTGTTGGTGATCGCGGTTCACGCTGTGATGTTGGATGCTGGCTTTGTTGGGTTTGATCCGGGTTCAGGTACGAGGTTGGAGACGATCAATCTCGATGGTTTCGGTGTTGTGTCAGTTTCCTACACCCTCCCGAGATTTCTGGAAAGCGAGGCTGCGGAGGCCGAGTCGGTGAGCGTGACGTTTCAAAGGTACAAGAACGTTGTGATAGTCCGTGGCTCGCTGTGCAGTGGCGGGTGGAGAAGCTGCGAATTGTGCTTGGATGTGGGGTGGTTTGGACGCGTATTTAGAGAGGGCTTACGTAATTTCAAAGCTGAAAGTGTCGGTGGTCCGGGTAGGGTTTGTGATGATCATCGCGAACTCGCCAAGTTCTTGAGAATCCCGAAAGACAAGCTGGCTTATCCGTTGCTGATTGATCTCCGCGAGAAAAACAGCTTGACTTCCACGCCGTGCTTCATGCGCCTCCCGACCGACCTGAGGCTGATAATCTTGCGGAAGCTTCGAGCCCATCACATTGCGAAGGTTGCGTGCGTTTCAAAGGAGATGCGGGCATTCTGTTCGAACAATGACTTGTTGAAGCGAGAATGCGAGAGAAGGTCTCGAGGCACCAAGAGGAAGAAGCAGAGATATGAGCCAGAGTTTGAATCAGACTCAGAATTTGAATTATCATCAGATTCAGAATTTGGATTATCATCAGATTCAGAATTTGAATTATCATGAGAATCTATGAGATGTGCTATGGGGTTTTAAGAAGTAGGGTAATCTCAGGGACGATAGGGCACCATAGACTTTGTTACTAAATTTTGTTTGGTTAGAGAAAGACATATCAAATGAATTATGAGTTTTTTTTAATATTATATATTCTTAAGAATCTAAACTCTTAGGAATATATTATCATATACTCCCGAATTTCATGTACAATCGAAGCATCAGTTGCAATTGGCCTTTCGATGAATGATCAAGACGCCATTGACCCTAAATTGGTTAATCCCCAGAGTCGTCCGGATCAAGACACCGGTAGATCCTAGATTTGTTAAATTCCGGCGGATCTCAAGTAGGGTTTGTGCCAGTTGTTTTATTTTCTAGGTAATTTTATTTTCAAAAAATTGAACTTTAGCATTTTTTCTTAAAAAATTTGGCGAGTGTGATATACTCTTTTTTTAGGAACTCGGTCGGAGGAATATCTATCACATGAAGTCACTACTTGGTAGTTATGATATTGACATCACACAAAAGTTGTTACGATAATTGATGAACATGAGAATTTCAACCACCTGCTACTAAACCACCAAGACAACAGAATCTGCATGATTTGGTTGGTCGAGGATTTGGGGAGAAGAACAAAATCAACTCAATCGTGTGCTTTTCAAAGTTTCTTTAAAATTTACTTTAAAAAAAAAATACCCGAACGCAAACACAGCATCAGATCACCCCCCAGTAGATGACATGTCGCCCAAGGCCACTCTCCCATCCCCGTCCCCCGTTTCCTCCTCCCATTCAAACGACCGCCATCTCGAAGAATTTTCACCCCTCTTGCAATAAGAAATTGTCATCAGACAAGGATTAAGTTCTAGGCCACAAACACGATTCGACCACTAATTTAAGACTAATTATTATAGATTTTTTAATTGCAAACACGAGATGGCTACTTGAATTAAACTAGAACTAAACTAGATGATTGTTTTGGCAAATAAGGAAGGATAGGTTTATTAAGTTCAAGTTATGGTCCGGATATTTCTAAAATAACTAATCAACGCTCCTATAACTAATTAGTCTAAATTGATCTTTAATTAGGCTTAGTAGAACTAAATAACGCTCCCGTGACTAATTACTCAGCTAATCTAATCAATTACTGATTATAATCAATTACTGATTATAATCACCACCCTTTGGACAACTAATTATCTAATGAGATTCCTCATCAAAAGACAACTAATTAACTAGTTAGAAGGTCCAATAATACTAACCCCTCCCGGCGATTAGCATTAAACAAGTTCATAATCTAGGTGATCAATCAAGATTAAGTATTAAACTCATTAACTAGTTCACAATCCTAAGCATTTTAACCCTACTAAACCATTGGCTAAGTAGATGCCAACAAGACACCAAGCCTACTACAATCTTTATCAATGGAGAGCTAAGTTTCTTTCCAAAGAGAGAGTTAGTGGAGTGGGTGAGTGATTTGTGCCAAAAGATATAAAAATTGCTTCCAAGGAAAGCCAAAGAAGACATTATATACAAATTTTCATACTCAAAACTAACTGTAACTCCTAAAATTTTAGCCATGTAAGGCATTGGACAAGGTCAAAATGGGCCCAAACTAGATCTTGAAATTCGGCCCAATTCGTCTAGCTAGTTGATAGATTCGAAGCTAAATTTTGGACTCGATTGTCTCCCTCTTGGACTCCGAATTTGAAGAAGACCATCAAGAAAAAGTTGTAGCCACAGATGTCTTCTTTCCAAAACTGTCTCATTTGTCTCCATCAGACTTCGTACGAACAAGTTATCTCCATTTTAGTCTCTCGAGGTCAGTCTCGCCCAATGTCATCGAGGTCCGATCACGCGCCATCCTTCTCGGCCGATCCAATCACCCTTGACACTGTTCAAGGTGCACCAATATCCTCCTCTTATCTCCACAATGTCTCCTAGCAATAAGTACGAAAGAAACGCAATCAAAATCACATGAACTATCCCCTCAAAATAAAAAATTCGCATGAACTACATTAAAACAAACAATGCACGATATAAGATACTACATCAATACATATCAAACAAAAATACTAAAAACAATAGAAAATCAACTCTAAAACATACAAAGATGATGAGTCTTTCCACACTCATCACCCCTCCTCATCTTCCCCTCTTGGCCGCGAATCACCTTCTCTGCCTCCCTTAACTGCCGGAGCGACTGTAGCCGTCCTGCCGTGTTGCGACACGTGTACAGATACGAGGGACTACGGGGATGAGGAGGACGAGGAGGATAGGAGCCGGGATTTTCTTGTGAAGTTCGTGGAGAACATGTTCAAGAAAGTCTCCAAGCGCGCCTGCAAGGTTGTACGCTCCGTTTTGCCCTCCCTCTCTCTATTTCGGCCTTTCCCGTAGTTTTGAGAGTTAATACTTAATAGGTGAAAGAGTTCCATTTAGCACAAAAAAGTGTAAGAATTCGGCCTACCGACTCGTTATGAGTTAGTGCTATTTTGATTTCTTTTAAGTTTCCGCGTCGGGAGGTATTAGGTTAGCGATTAGTTCTTCATATTTTTTAGTTAAAACTTAAATTAATTAGGAAATTCAAGATGATTTTTGTTATAGTACATGCTTAATTAATTGGTGTAATTTAGCTTGCAAACAAAGCAGTACTGTTTATAAATATTAGAAATTAATAATAGTATTTAATTAAATTGTCGTAGTTTAGTTTCTAATATCATAGAATTATTATTTTTTACATTATTAACGTGAGTATGTATTTAGATAAAAACATTTTATTAAATTATCAAAATTATTAATTTTATTAACTGACTCGTACGGACGATGTGTTTAGTTACGCTGTTAGGAGTGGATTTGTAAGGAGCTTTATGCCTTGTTCCTGTTTAAGACTTACTCGTTATAAGCTGCTTTGTTCTATTCAATAGAAGAAATTTTAAATTTTTTTTCTCAATTTTTTTTATTAACTGACTCATATAAGATTACTAACTAATAGAACATAAAGCATAATTTATATAAAAACCCTAAACCCTGCGAACTTCGCATCCGATCGGGTTGGTTGGGAGGCGTATTGAGAGAGGGCATTATCTGACATCGAAATAGTCAAAGAAAAAAATCATTTTTATATTTGTCATCAGATAAGTTTTTTTTTGAAGGTAAATTTTTTATACCTAGCTAAAACTTGAACTTTTGATTTTCTTAAGAGTTATACTCTTTGTATCGCTAGGCTAGAAGCCCTTTGGTTGTCATCAGATAAGTCAATTATGAAAAATGTGGGGTACGGAAGCATTTCATTTTATTTCTTAATATTTAAGATTAATTACCATTGTTTTGGCAAACGACTGGATAACAAAAAAAGTTGTGTACTTTGTCTAAAATCAGCTATTAATTTATTTTCACTCTATTTCTTCTATATTGGTTTTTTTGGTAGAAATAGAAGGGCGAAAATACTCACTAATTTTTATTAACCACGTACTGAAATATTAAAGCAAATATATTGAGGTAGATTAACTTCATTCATATCATCTAAATACACATTAGTGCAAAAACCAAATGGTGTATCAGAAATGACATAATCAAATCCTACAGTCAGAGCATGCTTAGAAAGAAAATCTATCACCGGATTCCCCTCTCTAAAGGCGTGATGTATCTATGTCGTCCAATCTCGGCCAAGTAGTACTCGTGCTCGACTAATCAGGTTGCCCTGCGAATGCTCCCATCCAACATCCCGATCGACATAGAAAAAAACTAGGGAAAAATCAACCTCAATCAATATATGTTGAAAACCACATTCCCAGACCAACTCTAGTCCTAATACAAAAGCCCAAAGAACTGCATCATCCAATACTAACTTTATTTCTACAAAACCCTCAAAAACTAACCTTCTACCGAAAGTTATACAACGAAAAAGCAGAGATTATACTTTGTTAGTTAAGAGTGTGAAAAATTTGAACTTATTATTTTAAAATTTTAGATTGAATATAAAAATTGTAATATTATATTAAAATATATTGATACCAGAATATTTTTTTCCTTACACGATCCTATCTCATCAGATGTTGACAAAACTAAAAAATGTACAATCAACTTATTTTAGAGAGCGTGTTGAAATTACGGCTACTTAAAAAATCCATCAGCTCATTCCAGCTCACTCCGGTCTCCTCTAAACACTCCCACGTCACAACTCCCACCTACCAACCGAACACAGCATCGGATCGCCCGCCCAGTAGACGACATGTCGCCCGCGGCCACGCTCCCATCCCCGCCCCCGCAATTCCTCCTCCCTCCCAAACGACCGCTCTCCCGCCTCCCCCTCCTCCTTACCCCGTCTCGTCCCCGAACCGCCTTCTCCGCCTCCCTTAGCTGCCGGAGCGACTGGAACCGCCCGGTCGCGTCGGGACACGTGTACAGCCGCGAGGAAGACTACGCGGAGGAGGAGGAGGACGACGAGGACGAGGAAGAGGAGGAAAGGAGCCTGGATTTACTGGTGAAGTTCGTGGAGAACGTGTTCAAGAAAGTCTCCAAGCGCGCCCGCAAGGCCGTACGCTCCGTTTTGCCCTCCTCCCTCTCCACCAACCTCGTACGCTCTCTCTCTCTCTCTCTCTCTCTAATTCGGCCTCTCCCGTAGTGATTAGGTTAGTGATCAATTGGAACATGTTTTTTTTTTCGATTAGGATAAAAGAAGAACAAGCAGAAATGTTGTTCAGTGATTTTCCGATGGCTCGAACTCGACATCTTTTGGTTAAGTGGGAATAACTTCCGCTCCAGTTGATTAATTGATAAATGAACCAATTTAGTTTAGTTTTTCGGTTATAAGTATTTAATACTACTGCATTTCTTAGGAGTCGAACTTGAGACCTGGTTATACTAGAACAACTCCGTCACCAGTTGATCTAAGTGCTCGTTGATAGATGATGGCTGTTTGTGGTTGTGGTAGGTGGGTTTCGCGGTGAACGGAGTGTTGGTGCTGGCGTTCTTGTGGTTGCTGAAGGCCTTCCTTGAGGTAAGGACACAATGGGTTCCTTTTCTAAGTTTTAGTAGCTGTGATATTTCTGCATTTCAATCCCCTGTGTTCTGGATTTTCCACTCCTCCGAGAATTCAAGTTTGAAATGGCGGTCTTGAGCCGGTGTCGTGGATTAGTTGCCTCGTTAGGTTTGCAATTAGTTCTCTTTCGTGTTTCATCTGGCTTAAGTATGCATGAAAGTAAGTTTGAAGGTCCCTCGACTCAGCAGGGTTGAGCGACTGGATTGGGGTGTGATTGCTGTTGTACAGCAGCGAGAGGAAGCTGCATGTTTGTGGGTTTCCAATGGAAAGTTAGAAGATTTGGTAGGATTCTATCCCTCCTTAATTGCCTAAATCTGCAATGAAATCCATTCCAAATTTCTGGAAAGAGAACAAACAAGGTCTTAGCTCAAATTCATTGGGACATTTGAGTGGAATCTGATTTCTTTTGCCTTATAAATGCCTCAATTTAGCTGAAGGTGCTTCTGAAAAGGGGGAAGTACACGTCTGCATATCTTTTGAGTTCTTGGACTTTTAGCTTAGCTTGTTTTTAGCTGACATTGCCATGCTTTAGCTTTCTGGTGTTCCTTGGCGTGAAATACTTGCCACATTGATCCATAACTTGAGACTAGGCAATTAGATCCCCATTTTTTAAACCAAAGTAATGGATCCCCATATGATAGTGGCTCTGATGGGCTGTTGCATTTGCTATGAGAGCCACGTTTAGATTACTATTGTCTTGATCCTCTACAAGAAAAGGTGTTGTTAGCTCGACACGGATATCAGAAGTATGATTCGAGCCTGTCAGGCTCTGCTATATGATGATCACTAAAAGGTTTTGGTTTAAAAGGGATACTTGTAATCATGTGGGCCTTGTTCAAAAGAAGTGAAAAAGTCAGGCACCAAGCCAGTTCGTCTCTCTTAACAAGATAGTTCAATAGCTGAAAGGGGAATTTTTTGCAGGTTCATCACCCTAGCCAACATATTTTGCACGAATAATTAAGTAGGAACGGTCTTCGTACAGCAACGAGCTTTTGGAACAAAGAACCACCTCTATGTATCTTGTTAGACTCTTGCCTGAATTCTGTCTCCTTATCCTCGACTGACTTTGTCTCGATTCGTGTAGGTGATTTGTACCCTTGGAAGTGTGGTGTTTGTAAGCATTTTACTCACTCGCGTGGTTTGGTCTGTGGTAAGCTATTTGCAAGACAATAGAAATCAGAGGATAAATGGATACAGCGACGACCACCGTGCCTGGACTGGAGCACAGCCTGTAAGTTGAAACTATACCAGAATAAAAGAGCTTGTTCCACCGTTCGACTTGATCAAATTGATTTCGGGTGCTCGTCTCCAAGATTCTCTCCCGAAATACATCAGGTGTTGATTCTTGTATGCTAATCCTGCAGTAGAGGTAGGTCCCTTCTGCAGGAACTAGGTTAAATAAGAACATCCATAGTACCGTCTAAGAGAAGTCCAAAGGCGATAACACGAAACATTTTTTCCTTTGGTATGTATTGTATACAAATTGATACATAGATCATTTGCATCACAACAACTTGACTGTTCGGATTTAAAGTTCACATCTTCAAATCCGTTTGATACAAAGTTCGGATACGAATTGAGCATTACTAACAATGTAATGCAGTAGTAGTTCCCACATTTTTCTCCCCTGGGATTAGAGTTCCCAATCGGTATAACCAATCTATTACAACAAATGTACAGAACCATCCACTTACTATGTAAATGTGAAGGGCTTGTAGGATCGGACAGAAGTAGCAATGCCTTCAACAGATGCAACAGCAGCAAATATCGAGACTATAAGGCAAGCGATGCTCAGAGTCTCCAGACATATCCACTTAAACGTGAACGGGCGGATCTTGGCTTGAGATATATGCATCTCAATGGGGAAGTACAAGCTCAATGGCCAGTACGATATCGCGCCGATCAGACCCAACACGCTGTTGAAGAACGGGAATATCATCGCAACCAACGTTGCTGCAATGACATAGCAAACTCTCCAGATTAGCCTGAAAGGGTTGAATGAACATATCCCACAAAAAGGTATGGCAATAGGGTGTTCCTTGTTTATGAATTTGCTGTTTGGCCATTTTTGTCTACTCCAACCCTCCACAATTTGGAATGTTGGTTGAACAAACACCTGCATTAGATCATGGATTTTGTATATAAGTTATGTTGTTCTACTTCTACTGTTATAAAATGTGAAAAGATACAAGAATACTTACCTGGTATGCTCCTACCAGATGAAGAATGATACACAAATTCGCAATGTCGACAAGCCAAAACGGCTCGTAAAAGCCGAATCCGGTAAGCAAATTTCCTGGTGCTTCATTACCAAAAGCTGCATAACCCAATGTTCCAACCAACATATAGAAAGCAGTGGTTATAGACACCCCAAATAATGAGGCTTGTTTCATAACTTTGTTCTCCGGCGGACTCGATTTTAATGTATCCTGCAATACAAGTCGAATTCGAAGTGATGAGAACATTACAATTTGATCGTTTCCGTTATGGAAACGAAAAAGACATCGTGGATGTAAATATTAGGTACCTGTATCTCAATAAGGACAGGAGAATATGTGTAGGCAAATGCAATATTTCCGATGGCTTGTAATGTAAACCAAAGCTTCTGTGCACTTGTTACATCCACACCAACTTCTACTCCTGTTAGACTTGTTCTAACATGGTGCCCACCTTCAGTAAAACAAAACCAAATTAATTTTTGTAAACATTATGTTTTTTCAACTATAATAGGAGAGATAGAGGATAGAAGACACAAGATATACGCGAAGACCGGCATCTACGGGCGATGATCAGCCAAAACCAAATCCGAACAATGTGTATGTCACTGACCTGAAATTACTTTGGCAAAGGATAGGCCAACACCAATTACGGAGTAAGCAAATGACATAATAGCAGCAACAACCGAGAGCCCCGCGAGTTTATCGAAGTTACGAAATTGACTGAAGATGATCTGTATGATCCCAAAGATCACCAAGAACTTGTTGTTCGATGCAGCACAATCAGCACCATGTCCGTATTTGTGATAGCAATTGGATCTCTTTATGGCACTGCAGTTAAATGTAACATACGAGGTTAACATATATTTTATTCAAAATGTAAACAATAATATCAAAGCAAGTTCGATCCACAAGCCACACGACTCGGTATGTGAAGTAAAGTGTTCAAACTCTGGCACGTGTGATAAATCGGTCAATATTAGATAAAGTATTAGAAGAGATATAAGCTCACCCCATGCTAATTGCTGAAGTGATTGTGTATCCAATCGTTGTTCCAATAAGATTTGCATACTGAGATACTCCACATAGTTTATATTTAAAACCTCCTAAAAAAATGAAAATAATATTAGTATCTCAAAAGCTTTAATCTATTTAACAAATCATCAAATAAACATAATAAAGATGTGCTTGTTTAGTTGGAAAAATCATGCAACAAAAAAGCCAACTCTATTTCTCCTTCTGTGGTGCTCTAGGGTTCGATAGACAATGTAATTATAGAAAAGTGCTACATCAATTAACAAAGAGATCTCGAGTTTGAGACTGACACATCAGTATTAAACTATAAAACACTACAAAATCATTTCATAATATTACATGTTTACAAGTAGCTTTGTTTTTTTTACCTATACAAGAAAGTAAACATACAAGAGTAGACCAATGCATAGCCCAAGCAGCAAAAAGAGAGCTCTCCAAGAACCAACAAGTACTATATCAACTAGCAATTATTACTAAGTTAACCAAGATGTCTTGATTTTGAATTATTGAAAGTGCAACAATGTCCTGAATCAGTGGTCCAGTATAAAAAAAAGCAAGAACATTGTTATGTATTATTAATGCAATTGACCCAATTTCTCATAAACCGAGGACATATGGTTCATCTTTTTCAATGAAATTTCCCATTCTCTGAGTAAAAAAAATAAACTTTGACGTACCTAAATGAGCTTTGACAGTGGAAATATAGGTGTAGTTTCTTTCCCCAGAATCAGGTCCAGGGTACCTATAACAGTCAGCCAGTAGACGAGAGGCAAACCAGGTGATCACAGAGAATATGAGCAGAATCGAAGGCCCAGCGATCCAACCCAGCTGAGCGGTCGCCCATGCGAGCGACAGCACTCCCGATCCGATCACTGCTGTTATTATATGCGCAGTTGCGGTGGCCAATGTTCCTTCACAATTAATGTACACAGGTTAAGTTGGTGCACATTACCAAATATGACGGGTCCGAGTAGTATTCGCTTTGAAAAAGTGTAAATAGTATAATTATCGAAGATGATTTGAAAAAATTCTAATAATTTTTTTAATTAACAGGAGTAGTTGCTCATGCAAATTTCTGGATGTTTAGAGAAAAATGTTCAAATCCATTCATTTCTCTTGCACTAAAGAAAAGTGTAATCCAAAGTAGGAGACATGCACTAAAAAAATTGTAATCCATTCTCCTATTTGAAAAAAGAAGAATAGAGTTTTGTACACATGGATGACATGCACGAAAATAAAAAACTAGGAGATAGTGATAGGTAGAATAAAATAATTTAACTCGACCAACAAATATTTAAATCAATTTTATCTTAAAATATTAAATATTTAAGAGAGTTTTGGGATGTTAGAATAACAAATAGCATAAATAAAAAATAATACGAAACACTTTTTAGTTTTACCAACTTTCTTTTCCTTAAAAAGCATGTTTTTCTTTACCAACATATTCTTTTTTGACGTAGGCAACACAAAACACTTTTTACCAACTTTCTTTTCCGATCTTGAGTTCAAATCTTACTTACCGCTAAATATGACCCGTAGTGCAAAACTCTCTTTGAGCAGATCATTATTTGTCACGAGACCATCCATACAAGATGGTGAAAAAGAAAACAAACCTAATCGAAAGAGTGTTCTTGAAAGGCTCATTACCAGTTCTTGTGAAGCGGCCATCGTCATCAGTAGCTTGCATGGAGTTCCTCTTCTCTCCTTCCATCTCCATTATCGACTGGTTCCTTGAAGCCCACGTCTACTGCTCTTTATTGATTACTAAATAGGAAAGATTGGCGAGAGATTGTAGATATGTGGAAGAGAATTGATAGGTTTTAGGTTTTTAAGGGGAGATGGCCACCTTAAATTGTGCAGATAAGGATCCAATACAACTCGGTAAAAAGGAGTTGGATTCAGTGGGGACAATACTTATCCTCACTGAAATGGATCAAGGTTTTGAACTTCTAGACACGATTTTTGATGACTGTCAGATCTGTAGACACGATTTTTAATAGAATTTGATTGTTCAAATGAAATCCCTTCTGTAAGGACAACTTTTATGTTGTCTCCGCTCAATCTAAAACCGGCAAGAATGTGTAAAAATAGTAGATGATTCATTTGTGTTCAGAAAAAGGAAATTTATTACCTGGCGTTACGCCGATCGGCGAAATTAATGCATGGGAAAAAGAGATAAGTAATGCAGAAGTTATTGTTGTTCGGTGGAATTAAGAGTTTTTATGGGAATTGGTCCCTTGATTATCGAGATTTTATCAAATTTAGTTGCCTCTTTTAGTATCTTACTGGTAATCGCTCTGTAGGAGAATGGATTATGTGCTGTTTTAATAGGATGGATAGCATCATTTAACAGAAAACACGACTGTTGATTTAGTGAATGTAGAAGCGTGTAGATCGTTGTAATTTTTTATAGGAAAAAGTCCACATAAGTACCTTGTGGTATTTCTGATTCTCACTTGGGTACTATCTAGTTTAAAAATGATAAAACCGATCAAACTTATTTTAATTTTTCTCACTTAAGTTTACCCAATCTGATTTTTGTTTTTGGTGTTCTTGATTTTAGGTTGAAGTTGTTCTTGGTGTTCTTGGATTTTGTTAGTTTGAACTTGTTTCTTGGTTAGTTTGCTTGTGTTTGTGTTTTTCACCAAAGGTTGAAGATGACTTTTTTTTGTATTTTGTTAAGGGTATTTTGGTCATTTATTTGACAAAAAAAAATAAATGATGACGTCAGACGGGGACCCGATATCAATATTTTTTCAAAAAATAGGGATGGCTAAATAATTTTTTAAATAACAGGGATCCTAGAGGTGATTTCACAATAAACTAAGGACTAGAGGGCAATTTACCCAAAAAATAAAGTGTAAGGAAAAAAAATTAAAGTCCATTATTTCCCTCCCACGACCCCCTAATTCCCTTCCCAAAGAAAAAAATAAAGTTCATTATTTCTCTCCACCTTTATAAATTTTCTCTTTTTTTTATCTATTCTATCTCTATCCTTCCCATCCAGAATCGTACTTGATGTCCTTTTCCAGGATTGAATCCAGTCCTCTCTGATTTTATCACACATTGAATGTTGCTTATCCAATTTTATTAAACATGTTTAATTATCTCGCAATTTTCGTTTATTGTGTTGGAAAAAAATTCAAAAGGGAATTATAAAAGGAGAAGATGTTAATATAACATGATGCGAATGATATTTTTCGATACATTTGTATTAATTTGGCTTGGCCGTATAAACTGACATTCGAAATTCTTGGGTCAAGAATTTGTACCCACCAAGAAAATATGAAAATATTAAAGATAAAAGAGATCAGAAATAACTTTGACATAATTAAAAAATTTTAAAAATAAATGTTGGTGTCTTTTTTATTCAGCCAGACACAAGGCAGCAGCACTTTGTACATATTGACACAGTACACAAATTCATGAGCTTGGTGTCATTTGTTTTCAGAACTAAATGATACAATACGTGGTTTAAAATTAAAGAGACGTAAAATGATTAACAATTAATGAAAAAAAAATCTTTCAAAAGAATTAATGATAAGAAATGAATAAGAACAAAGAAAGAATATCAGTGAGCACTTGCTCCAACTTACTTCAGGTGGGTATTTTACACTATTCAAATCCTAGTTGTGAGAAGATTTTACTTATCACAAAAAAGAAAACTTTTCATAGAAAATGACAGGTATTTGGTAATGTTTTTAAAACTGACCCGGAAGGTGACCAGAAAATCTCAAAATTTCTGGTTCGACCGGTCTGACCGGTTGGACCATCGGCCCGACCGGAACTTATATTATATAATAATATTATTAAACAAAGTTTGATAAATTTAATTTAGAGTAAAAAAAGATAAAATACCAAATAATTTCACATATTTAGCAACTTTGTTATACAATTTATCCAAATAAAGTCTTTAGACATGAATTAAACAAGTTTTCTTGTTCGACATATTAGTTCAATTCGTTTAACTTAGTTGACATATTATCGAGAATTGTTAAAAATATAAGTTTATTGTGTTTCAAAAGTGATATATACACTCCGAGAATAGAAGTTGAGGTTTTGTTTCTAAATTAAATCTGATAAAATAAAAAAATAAACACAAATTTTTCTAATCCGGGCGAACCGGTTTACCTGGAAGTACCTGACCAGATGGTCCGACCAGATTTTGGCCGGTCGAACTGCATTCTGGGTTTTATGTAAAAATCGACCCGGATTTAATCTCGGGTAGTGGTCGGACCGCAGTTTTTAAAACATTGGTATTTGGATATAATTTTTGGAATTTTTTTTTGTTTGTATAATGAAGTTTATTAATTTACGACTCTTGAAATATGTTCATTGAAATACTATAAATAGGAAGGATCTCCTTGCCAGTTTCTCTATCCCATTAATTATCATATCTTTTTCTCTTATCATATTCTCTACCATAGGACATTCTTGTTGAGTTCTAGAGGTGATATTTTATAGTTTGACATTTATAATATCAACATTCTTGAGTAATCCTAGAGTTGTGCTTGGTACAATAACAATTTACTGTGAGGACAAATTGAGAGTGGTAATATCACGCCTTAAGAATCCAATTATCATTTTGAAGTTCGTTGGTGCTCCAATCGAGTGTTGTCGACTCTCCGAATGTGAGGTTTCATATTCTCCTCACTTTCAACAACATAACAAACCTTATTCATGTTTACTTGTCAAAAGCTCCGACATTTTTTCTCCTTATAAAATATGACTTGGTATAGTCAATGGTTAAAACTTCATCATTTTTCAATTTATGAGTGGAGAGTTCACTTTCTCTCTTCCAATTTTTTATCGAAAAAGCAATAGTCCAAATATTATAACTTGATACGAAGAGATCACCGCAAAACTAATACGAAACCTCCAATCAGAATGGCTATGATTTATGTTTCTACAGAATGAAAAATGATGGCAAATTGAAAATTCCAGGTGACAAAGAAAAGGGGCCGGAGACGAAACGGTATAAATCATTAAATAAACACAAATCATAAAAAATGGGTCCTGAGAATAGCTAATCAACTTACATCATCTTTCATATAAGTACATATTACAAAACCCACAAAACAACCGGGTGAGAGGTCCTAAAACTCTATAGGAAACTCGTCCTCGGCCGTGTCACCAATGTGACTGATCATCCTCTTGGACCTGATCATTACCTTGGTAAATTATTAAGTTATTGTCTCACTGACTAGCTAATCAGATGCTAGCCCTGTTCGCCGAATTTCTCCTTCTATTTTCCAGCCTACTGGTATTTGCAGCTGTTTTCGGCTATTGTTCCTCTCTCAAAACATGTTCTTACGCATTACTCACTCGTCCGTCACAGAAAACACCACTTTCTATCGGAATTTTCTTTCATTCTAATGTATAACTTGTATCTATGCACTTCATATTTGCAAATAAATATCATGATACTAGATGGTTTCAAGCAATTAGAAAAAGTAAATGAGTCTTATGGTTTCGGATCTAACTTGCCTTTAGGTTTTATTTCAATGACCCAATTATGAACTGATTAGGAAAAATAAACAATGCAATCATGCAAGAACAGGAACACATCACTTTTTTAAGATAACAGGAACTGAATAAAAGGCTTACAGATTCACCATAAAAATAAAAATAAAAAATTGAAATCCTACAGATTTAACGTTTTAAGACATCTCTGTAGTACTGCTACGAAACAGGAGATCCAGGGTTGACCCTTGTCTCCATTATACGTGTGAGTTGTTGAACAGTGATCAAGAGACAAATTTAAAGGGCTTGTACTTGAGAACGTCTGAAATGAGTCCTTCCACAGATGCAATGACAGCGAGAAGTGACACAATCAAGCATGTTAAGCTCAGGATCCTCAGACATATCCAGTTAAAGCTCCATCTGCGGATTTTGGCCTGCGATATGTGCATCTCAACGGGAAAATGCACCGTCAATGGCCAGAAGGACGATGCACCTATCAGGCCGAACACACTGTTGAAGAATGGGAATATCATTGCGACGGTGGTTGATAGTACCACGAACGTTGATCTCCATACTAATCGGAAGGAGTTGAGATGGCAAACACCGAGAAACGGGATGGCCATTCGGTATTCGTTGTTTATTGCTTTACTTTCTGGCCATCTCTTGCTGCTCCAGTCTTCTACAAGGCCGAACACAGGTTGGCAGAACACCTGAATAATGTCCCAGAACCAATACAGACGTTGAATTATTGATTGGTACTTGGTCAACGAGTAATAGTTAACCATTGGAGAATTTACCTGGTAAGCTCCCAGGAGATGAATGATGACGCACAGATTACCCAAGTCGACAAGCCAATAAGGTTCGTAGAAGCCGAATCCAGTTAAGAAATTTCCTGGTGCCCGGTTGCCAAAAGCTGCATAACCAAATGCTCCACAAAGCATATAGAACATAGTGGTTATTGAGACTCCGATCAGTGAAGCCTTTTTCATGACTTGGTTCTCCGGTGGACTTGGTTTTAGCGTATCCTACAGCAGGATAAGAAACATGACAAATATATTAAACCGTGTCATCAAAATTAGAGCAGCCGACGGGTGTTTCTGTTGATACAGCCCTTTTGCAGTGATGTTCTTAATGTTCTTGTGTTTTATCTTGCATAATTGTAGCCTAGAGTAGCTAGAGACAAGTTGTAAACTACCAAATTTCGCAATATAAGGATTTGAAAAGAATTTGATTTACCTGTATAACTACCGAATTTCGCAATATAAGGATTTGAAAAGAATTTGATTTACCTGTATCTCAATAAGCACTAGGGAGAAGGTATATGCACATGCAATATTTCCAAGGGCTTGTAGAGTAAACCAGGCCTTTTCTGCAGCTGTTACATCCTCTCCGACAGTTGCACCAGTTAGGCTTGTTGTGACATGGTTCCCTTCAGGACAGAAAAACAACGAGCCAAGACCGTTGAAGTCGTAAACGCCTCCTGATTGATGAGACCAAATAAAGTGCAGATAGAAATCTTTCTGATATGCAGACATGCAACTTGTATACCTGATACTACTCTGGCAATGGACAGGCCGAGACCGATGGAGGAGTAAGAAAAAGACATGAGAGCAGCAACAATAGACAGCCCGGCAAGCTCGTGGAAGTTAGGTACTTGGCTGATGATTATCTCTGTGATCCCAAAAATCACTAGGAACATGTTGTTTGATGTATGGCATCCAGCATCATGGCCTTGTCTGTGGAAGCAGTTGGACCGTTTAATTGCTCTGTTAAAGGAAAACAGTCAGTACATAACACTTTGCTGGTCCGGTTTTGGAGTCATCATCATATTTGCTTCACATATCCACCAAAAGTACATATGAGCATCTGGAAAGTAAAAGCAGCAACAGCAAGATATAGGAGCTTACGCCATGCTAATAGCTGAAGCGATCATGTATCCGATTGATGCTACTATGAGATTCGTATATTGAGCTACTCCGCAGAGCTTATAACTGATTCCTCCTAGTAAGAGAGAATAAGAAGAGAACTATATGTATTCAGTACCAAAGGACTCGCGCAGTAGCCAAGCAAGCAATTTCAGAACCAAGATTATGCCTACATGTACGATTCCGCCTACATTTCTTGCTTACCTAAATGAGCTTTGACAGCAGTCATGTACACGTAGTTTCTTGTCCCGAAAACAGGTCCGGGGAACCTGTAACAGTCGGCTAGAAGGCAAGAAGCAAACCAGGTGATCAAGGAAAACATCAACAGAGCAATAGGGCCACCTATCCATCCTAGCTGCGCGGTGGCCCAAGCCAGAGAGAGCACTCCAGACCCAATAACAGTTGTTATTATGTGTGCAGTTGCAGTAGCCAAGTTCCCTTCATGCAATATCCATGCAAAACAAATGAACAAAAGAACATGTCAGTGTAAGACAAAGAAGTTGGTGTCTCAAATCCGCCCAATGGATGTCCGGATGCGAGGTAGTTTAAAAAAAAGAGAGCAATACATAGACATGTGAATTGTAACCTGTCCTCCTGGGACGACCATCATCATCAGTTTCAAGTATCTTTGAAGGGCTAGCCTTGATTTCCAAGCCTGTAACCATCTTTGCAATGTAAATGTTCCTAAATGTTCCTATTCGAGGACAGATATAAAGGCGGTCCGACGGTATATGAATGCCTTATGGGACATGGAGAGGTCACAATGAAAAAGTGGGAATGGAAGTTTGAGACCATCCAAGGTGGAAGATGGCATTAATTCCAAGGTGGTTGTTTATTAATTCTGAATATTGCAGCAAAGATATCTGCAGATTCTGCATTTTTTTTAAGCAGCGGATGAAGTTTCCTTATACCTTCCAGAGTCCAAATGACAATTGAATGCTTTCCTAAAGGTTACAATAAAAGCACTAGATACATGCTAAAGTTAAATGCTATCTTTTCCAAGAATGAAGAGTTGCTGTTTCATTTTAGCTTTGGTCCCTTTTGTTTACCATCACCTCAACAGCAACTTCACACAAGAAAGTGTTAGGAGTAATAGAATGGCGGCTATACGAGTAAATGACTACCATAGAATTACTCGGAATTGTTCTAGTCGTATAATATTGCCTTAGCTTTGTCTCTCACAGAATACTACGCTTACCCTATTAAGCTGTAGAATATTACTCTAGAAATGATATATATATCCGAGTGAATTCCAAGTTATACTCCAAGGACAAAACTCAGGAAACTTGTCCATTTCAGTGCAGAAATTAAATGGCAACTGGTTTGACTTTTGCTGCAATTAAGAATGGAAGCCAACAACCAACAGTAAGCATCTAGATTAGGAACCAGCCTCTGGCAAGTCGGGTTGGCAACGTTCCTCCGACTAGCGAAGGAGGTCGGAGGTTCAACACCTCTCGCTTGCACCGACACTTAATGGCCCTACAAGTCACTATCTAACACCTAACATGCCTAAACGATCTCTAAAAAAGCGAGGTGTCAAGACTAGAACCCAGACATCAAGGGAAACCCAGTTCATGGCTTCATGCTAGTGTCAACAAGAATATGAAAACAAGTTCAAGTTCTATAAGAATCCTACAGATTCTACGTTAAGCTGAAACATTTCTTCGGAATTTCGCACTTCATTGTAAGATTCTTGTGCCAGGGCCATTAATGTTCGTGTAAGTAGGATATAAAACCAAGTCTTTTAAGTTCAATGAGCAAAGTTACCATGGAGATCTATCTGGTAATATGTGAGATATGTGTAATGTGAACGCAAGTTCAGGTCATATACTAACAGTATTTACACAGGAAAAGAATTAAAAAGCGTAAAGGATATGATACAGATATTTGCACTTGTAGATTTAAGAACTAATAGTACATGAGAATCTCTGATCACTCATCTCAAACTAGGGGCTGTTTGAGATATCCTTTCATCTTCCAGAAGTGCATAGGGATCCACATATGGGGGCGGCGATACTCGACGATCGGTTCCATCATGAACAAATGATGGTCCAAAGTACTGTCAAGAGAATTAATAGATCAACATGATGTCTAAGATGACTGACAAGTTGACACAAAATTTGTGACAGAAGCAAGATATAAAGTAGGACTTCAGTTCATTAAATATAAGGATGAATCGTTACTGCAGAACTATGATGTCTGCAACCTTTACGGTCACCCTGGACTAGTCAACAAGGAGATGTTGATTTGTGTAGGAAACCAGTATATGATGATTTCAGATTAACAAACGATAACAATAAGAAAGGTCGGAGATGTAATACGATGGTACATTGCTATGAATCCAGTCTTTCCAGTTTTCAAACATTGTTTTAGACACATCATGGCACCGAGCATAAATCATGAGATTCAACTGAATATATCAACTTGCACTCAACAGCAAATGATCAAATTTAGGGTACTAAGCAGGGCCATACAACCATTTCAGCCATTGTAACAGTACCAAGTTTATGTTGAAGCAAATAGACCCAGACACAAGGTGACAACACGTAAGTGAAACTACAATGGCACAAGTCATCCAACGGAGTGAACGAGAACTCACTAAGTAGAGAGCAGAAAAGAACCCCACGGTCGCCAAGATCAACGGTCCAAATCCCAAGAAGAATGTCCCGCCAATGGTAAGTAGCAGTTTAGCACGAGGAACCAACCCCTGAAAGAAAAATAAGATCCATGGTCATTCCTTTTTTCTGATGAACGATGCCTAAATCAGCAAATGTATCTATTGAGAGCGAAAAGAGAAATATTGCCCTAGAAACCATAAACAGAGAGGATTATTAAAAAAATCAAAATACTAGAGACAGAAATAAACAGAAGAAGAAAAAAATTAAAGGCATAACCTCACAAAGGCAGAGCGAAATACGAAGTGATGGTGAAGCCTTAGTTATGAAATAGATCACAATACAATGGTTCGTATAGGAGCCAAAACCGAGTTCCAATAACATATTATTACCCCCTGCACTTTTATCTTATCACTTCCCAGAGACATAACAATCACTCAGTAACACCAGCCCCAGCAACATATAAGGTTGTTTTTTCTCTCGCTTCTCTCACTATCTAATCTTTTCAAGCATCAAGACCAAAGCCGCAATTCATAACCCGACATTTTTTTAGAAAGGTGTAGCTAACAAAAGCCTAAGTTGCTAATTTGGCTGTCATTTCTTTACATCATGTCATACTTAAGTTCCCACAACATATTACTCTACCACTGGCCTATAGACACAAAATGAGAACAACAAGTCGTGAAATTGTTGAACCATAATAATCCCACATTGAAGACAAGTCGAACGAAGAGGACGACGAGAAACAACCTCGAGGCCTTCGCTGTTCAACGCCATAGACCGCTCCCGCTGATTCGCAAGGCTCTTCTCCAACTCTGCAGAGGAAAAAACAGCACTCCTCCTCCTCCTCCCCCTCCTCCCGGGCAACCCTCCTCCTCCTCCACCGCTTTCTTCTTCTTCTTCCTCCTCCCCCAACGCGCTACTCCGCTTCGCCTCCTCCAACATCGACGCGGGATTCATCCCCCGCCTCCTCAGCTCCTTCATGAACAGCGACTCCGGCGGCTCCTCCCCTAAATAAGCAATTCAAGAGGGACCCACAAAACGCACCGTTTTAACCACTTAATAAGCAAATCAAGAGGGACCCAGAAAAAAACACACCGAAATTCGAAGGCGGGCAATTAGAAAAGCAAGAGAGCTGTGATAAAGAGGGACTCGCCATTGGTTGGATTGTCCCCATTCTTCTGGAGGGAGCAACGGAAAACAGCGGCGCGTCGCTTCCTGAAAAAGGGGAAGAACCCGGAAACGGCGCCGTGGAGGGCTGCGCGGTGGGAGGAGGGCGGCGAGGGGCAAGTGGGCTTCAGGAGTTGGAGGGACCCCATTTTTATTTTATTTTTTTGGTTCCGAGCTGTTCTGGTACGATATTTTCTTAACGGGAGAATGTTAAATACGGCATATCAGGTTGATCAACTGTTTTCCTTAATAATGGTTTTCCTTTTCCTTTCTAAAACATATGGTATCCCGGTATCGGGATCGGATTTGGTACTGTTAGACTCCAGTAGCATCGTGTTCTTTGCAACTAATAATGGTACAATACGTGATATACTAATGTATTTGACGTCAAATAATAGTATAACATGTGACTAATTATGTCCAACACATGTTTTACATTAAAAAAAGGGAAAAGTCCACTTTCGTACCCTGTGGTATCGACCAAAATTACTTTAGTACCCTGTGGTAAAAAAATGATCAATCGAGTCATACTTATTCCAATTAACATCAAAAAGGGCCTCGGGCAGCTGCCCGGAGCTACCTGAGCGCTGCCCGGGCCACGTGGCCAGCCACGTCACCAAGAGGAGGAGGAGGAGGCGGGGAGGAGGAGGAGGAGGAGGAGGGGGACGCGGGGAGGAGGAGGAGGAGGAGGAGGAGGAGGAGGAGGAGGACGCGGGGAGGAGGAGGAGAGGAGGAGGGGGAGGAGGACGCGGGGAGGAGGAGGAGAGGAGGAGGGGGACGCGGGGAGGAGGAGGAGAGGAGGAGGGGGACGCGGGGAGGAGGAGGAGAGGAGGAGGAGAGGAGGAGGGGGACGCGGGGGAGGAGGGGGACGCGGGGAGGAGGAGGACGCGGAGGAGGAGGGGGGGCGTGGGGAGGAGGAGGACGCGGGGAGGAGGAGGACGCGGAGGAGGAGGGCAACGTGGGGAGGAGGAGGAGAGGAGGAGGAGGGGGACGCGGAGGAGGAGGACGCGGAGGAGGAGGAGGACGCGGAGGAGGAGGGGGACGCGGGGAGGAGGGGGATGTGGGGAGGAGGAGGAGAGGAGAAGGAGGAGGAGGAGGGGGACGCGGAGGAGAAGGACGCGGAGGAGGAGGAGGAGGACGCGGGGAGGAGGAGGAGGAGGAGGAGGACGCGGGGAGGAGGAGGAGGAGGAGGAACGCGGAGGAGGAGGAGGCGGAGGAGGAGGAGGAGGAGGAGGAGGAGGAGGAGAATTGGTGACGTGGCTGGCCACGTGGCCCGGGCAGCGCTCGGGTAGGTTCGGGCAGCTCCGGGCAGCTGCCCGAGGCCCTTTTTGATGTTAATTGGAATAAGTATGACTCGATTGATCGGTTTTTTACCACAGGGTACTAAAGTGATTTTGGTCGATACCACAGGGTACTAAAGTGGACTTTTCCCTTAAAAAATTACCTCTGTGTAATTTCTGATATTACAAGTTATGATGCAGATCCACGTTGCCCAAACCTTGCTTATGGGAGCAAGCAACACTCAATTCGGTCTCTCTTGTATTATTAGATCAAATAATCTAAGTTTGAGTAGGAATTGAGTAGTACTTTTGAACATGGTACTCGAATATTATTGGACCACTTAATCTAAGTTTGAATCGAATACGATTTTTTAACGTGGTATCTGAATACTCATTAGACAATCATGTAACATTAAGATGACAAAATTTTTCAAACAAATATTTAACACTAATTATAATAATTACCATAAAATAGTTGATGTGTATTACAATTTATAAAGAAAATTTTATTATTTTTTGTGATTTGATCAGCTTTGATGTATCAATTTGGTAATTATTCAGGTAAAAGTATTCTGGAAAAAGTATTGTGGAAAAAAGTACAAGTGGTTTCCGGATGAAAAAGGTTAATATTCATCGCCAAACAAATTAATACCATAGTCGTCGAGTCATAAGTATGCAAATCAAGAACTATATATTACTCATTTTTTTAATCGAGGAAAAACAAATATTTCTGTGAGTTAGAACTTTTGTGTCAAAGAATAAAGAATGATTAATCGGCAAGTCTCGAGTGTTTCCTTTATTTCAAGAAACAAACGTTTCAAATTCTCCCTTCGGTGGCCCCCACTGTAGTGAATGCTTCGCGCCACTACCAAGGCGCACGTGAAAATGATTTGGCAATTTACGCCCGTTGGTTTGATTGTTTGTGGTTGCAACTTGCAAGTATGGTTAATCATCAAAATGTTTTGGGAAACTTACTCTGTAGTCCCTCGAGTTTGCTTAAATATACTCAAAAGTCCTCAAGTTTATAAAATATATTTCAAAGTCCCTCTAGTTTGCTTTTATTATACTTTCGAGTCCCTCAATCAGTTTTTTTCTTTTTTTGTCATTGAAATGACGAAAATACCCTTAAAAAAAGGCCAATGTCATCATTTTCTACCAGAAAAATGACCAATTTCTAACCTAATCAACGAACCCCCACCGTCGTCAATGTCCCTCACACTGGAAGAGAAGAACTCGTGAGACTTGCTTCACTTGAATGGTTCTCGTCGTCTCCATCGTTGCAAAGGAGAATCAAACAAATCAATTAAAACCAGAATTAATCTTGGTTAAAATGTTCCCATAAATCAATTAAATAATCCAACTGGAACAAAGTCTCCTTCGATCCTGGACAATCACAAGCAAGTCGAGATTCATTAACAAGTGGGTAGTCTGTGAGAGAGAAAACCAACGAGGGGAGCCGAGAAACCCTCAGGTAAGCAACAACGACAATGAAGTACAACCCGAGGGTCTCGTCGTCCAGGCGCAAGTGCAGGAAGGCGCACTTTACGGTCCCATTGCAAGGACCGCTCTCAACCTCTGATGTCAGCACCGCTCTCCACCAACCTCTGGTAGAAGTACAACGTGCGGTCGATGACTGTTTGCATGGACAACGGATCCACAGTCAACGTCGGCATCAACCCCTCTAAGGTTGTCATCACCAAGCTCCGCCTCGACAAGGACATGAAGAGCCTCCTCGACACGGGTGTAGCTATTATGTCGTCAACAGTCCCCATCGTCAATCATCCCCGAGCTTGCCATCGCCCAGCTCCCCTTCTCTTTCCCTGTCCCCATCCTCGTCGTCAAATCGATTTGGGGAAGAAATCCCCAATTTCAAATTGATTTTAGGGTACAATTATAATTGATCCCTGTATTTCTTCGTGGATTTTTGGGTATAATTACAAATTGATCCCTGAAATTTTTGGATTTGGATTAGATGATGTCAGCAATTTTTTTATTTTTGTTCTAAAGGTATTTTGGTCATTTCATTAACAAAAATAAAAAAATAGCTGCTAACGTGCGCCAGGGACCCGAAAGTATAATAAAAGAAAACTAGAGGGACAACAAGTTCATTTTTCAAACAGTAGGGACTTTTGAGTATATTTAAGCAAACCCGGGACTTGAGAATAAGTTTCCCAATTTTTTTTTTGCAAATATAGTTACATCTTCTCGGGAGACTCCCCCTAAGATTAATTCATATTCGATTTTCGTAGTACATCACAAGCGATTTCGGTAGGCCCATACACAACAATAGAGAGATATAGGAATATTGGAACACTGAGGTCACACGATATACGTGCTCGGGCAACTGACTTACATCCACGGGGGTAGAGACGATTTTCACTATGATATATGGAGTACAATGGTTACATAGACCGCAGACGAGGCAACCTGCCTATAACCTTTCTCTACCTATACTATCATACCCATTGTGTTTAGATGAACCCTAAACCGTGCCCTTCTATTTATAGGAGCTAGCTCTCACAAGCTAAACATGAAATAGAGTTCTCACCTAATTAGAACTCCTATGAGATTTAGGCAATGTTGTGGGCGTTGGAGTGGTTTTCTCCAATGTGAAGAACTCTCGTGATTGCGCGCATATTGATTTTCCCCGTTGTGTTGGTTATTCTGAATTGAAGACCCGAGGTGAGTATATGGTGTTGAGATACTTGTGAAAAAATTGGTGGAGTTTTCAAGATAAAGGCGGATGATATGTTGAGCATGATTGAGCTTATTGGAAAAGGCATACTGTGGAGATGGTCTGATGAGATGTGAAGCTTGAGAAGACGATTGGTTTTAGAATTTGGTCCAAGGTGGAGATTGTTAGAATTTGTCCCAGAATTCTAATTGGTTTAGAACTCTATTCCTACTGTATAGCATATTGGGCTTGGCTCATATAAACAGGAGAGTAGGGGTTAGATGTTCTTTGGTCTTTGCTTAACGCAATGGTAGTATAGGCACGAGAGAGTTAGGCTCGAGGCACAACCTCGTCTATGGCTTATGTACCATGTATCTCCACATAATATAGTGATGATCGCCTCGACCCCGTGGATGTAGGTTTTTCGACCGAACCACATAATATCGTGTATTTCTATTCTTCTTATCTCTCGTACTATTTGTATGAGTGTTATACACATCCGTGTTTACACCTCTACTGCCCTAACAGAACTAAATAGAATATTTGAATAGTGACAAATTTTTTCTAACAAATATCTAATTTCAACGGTTCATACTTGAATTCTTCTAGTTAAATTAGTTTAATTTTAATATCAGTTGATCTAATATTTGCGGCTAAAGATTTTTTTAGATTATTAGGGGAAAAGACTACAATTGTTGTATGTGCCATCAAAAGCATATAATTGATACTTTTTTGGTGCAAATATAATTAATATTCTAGGTTGACAAATGTAGTAACTTATCACCTAAAACTATTTTCATCTTGTGTCATTACTTAGTTATATGTCATATACAACTAACTACTATCAACTTGAACCAAAATGGTAAAAGATTATTATAATTTAATGATAAATCTAAAGTTCGAACTATGAACGGAGTAATATTAAAACTAAATTAAAAAAATTACCACTCGAATTTAGTTCGTTGCGAGAAATTAGCCGACGTATGATAAGCTATCGAGATTGAGCTATCTTTGTGTTTTGTTAATTTTTTTGAAACTATATAAGTTCAAATTATTCGACTAGACAGAAAAATGAGAAATTACACTCTTCGCGCATCGCAAGGGAGCAGTGTTAGAGAAAGGTGGGGTTTCGACTCAATGGGAAAAGTTTGGGGTTGAGATTCCAATTATTATCTGACAAGAATTTGAGTATTTTTTTTATACGTATTAGAATTTGAGTCTTAATAAGGTAAAAACATTAAAAGTCCGTGCGACAATACTAATTCTAAAATATATTCAAATATACTTATACTCAGTCAAACTCAATGTTTGACTTTTTATTCACAGAGTAAGATAAAATTTTAATCCATGTAATATGGATATTTCTGCTATGCAACTTCGTCAAGGCATACATCATAATTAAGGAAGTGGGGCAATTATTGGAGGGTTAGATTCACGTACACGCCAAAGGATCGATAAGTTGTACGTATGCAGCGAAACTCAACCACAAGACTCCAACTGATAATGACATGAAAGATCTTTAGTCACCCAATTCGACCCGAAAAGAACTTGAATTTTTTTAAAAAAATTTGAAAGATATTATTAAAAATTATTTTTAAATAAAATGCGAAATAGTGACCAAGAGATTAAAAAATAAAATTAGTCGCGCGTCGTAGTCGCTTTACCTTTAGACCATTACATCGTCACAAATTAAACTTGGAAAGTTAGAGTTGCTCAACTAAACAAGCGTTACGCAAGGAAAAACAGGCATCACTGCGTAATTTAGTTGCCACGTACGATATGTATGGCCACTGGCAAAGGATTTCTTACCTTAATTCACCAAACCACAAAATTTTAAACCGATTAATTAATAACTCTCTAAAATTTTTAAAAATAGTATTGAGACTATAAATTAGTTTTACATTTTTATTATCGTTTTTTTTATAATTTGGTCTTATTATCGGTTTTTACTTATTTTAGTTGGCATCATAACAATTTTCTTATTTTGTTTCATTTAAGTGGCACGACTGCACAAATTAAAAATCAATAAAATTTGAGAATAAGAAAGTGACCAACTACTTTGGGATAATTGGGTTTCCTTTTTGCTGCAGACTTGGTTAGTTATTACAATAGTTCGTAGTTTGTTCAAAAAGTATAAATATTATTGCAACGACAAACCGAAAGTGAAGCATAATTTCCATTTTGCTCCGGCTCTATCATGATTTGCCAATTTTCCTAAACATCCTCCGTGTATTTTGCCCTAAATTTGATGATAATTTTGAGAAATTTTTTAAGATAGTTGATAATTTTTTGTAATCTTTTGAAAAGTACACCAATACAATTGGCGTTATTTTCTTAGAGGTAAAACTTTTATTTTTCCATGGTTTGAATCTTGATGCTAAATTTTATTTTCAAATTATCGCTATTCAACTTAATACATCAATTTTGGCACAATAATTATTTGATCCAAAAATGAGGCGAATAAAATCTCCTTCTATCCTTACGGCAATTATTTGTTCATTGAGAAATATTCTGTCTAATATTCTTCAAGTTAGAAGGCATCGAATTTCAATAAATCCTTAAATTAATTCTCCCCTTTTCCAAAGCTGTTCTTTCTTTCCGAATGGTATCATGTCCCACGAAAAAGTAATCCTTTTGAAATCAAACCTTTTCTGGTGGGCTCAAAAGTCCATTGGGCCTTCCATATTCGGACTTGTGAAGACAAGACCGAAGAGAAGAGGACTCGTTCTAGTCTTCCCTATTCCTCCCTTCGTGTAATCTCATATCCATCGAACCGAAGTTTTCACGGACTTTAAATCCGTCATGTGTCAGCTGGCAACTCCTCAATGAACTTTTGTTACTGAGCTTTTGATTACAACTCTTTTACTGGCTTATGATGCTCCAAGCTGTAGTTCCATGACCAATATGGCCTGGCACTTTCGTTGTCGTTGCGTTGAGGCTACTCGCGCCACGACATTCTAGCTCCCCTTCGCAGCCGAAGGAATGTGGCCGGGCCAAGCTCTGTCGCCGTCGAGTTTTATCAACACACTTGCAATACCAGTCATTTACAGCAAGCCAAACAATATAGCTTCATCGTTGCCACGAGTTGATTTTGCGTCGAGCAATTTACAGTAACGGATGAAGAAGAGAAGGCAAAAACCAACCATGCTTCCTAGATGCTATGTACAAACTATTTACAGAGAAGACAAACCACGCCTCCTAGATGCTGCTATGTACAAGCTCTGCTTACAAGATGGTGATCTAAATAGTTTCTTCACCAGAAAGGACACCACCTGCAGATTAGCCAAAAACAAATTCCGTAAGAATGAATGCCCTCACAAGGTAGCAGCTATGTTATTAAAGCAGAATAGCAGCGCGGCGCGCTGAACCCCAAGAAGGGAGCGGAGCGGATGCTATTTAGCCGACGCAGACACTAATACAGTTAATACTAATAAACACATAATTGCTGAAAACTGAAATAAATTTCAGGAAGTGTGTTTAATTTCGGGGTGCATATACAATAGCCTTCATGGTTCACCTGCAATTCAAAACGAATAGACAGGAGAAGGAGATAAAAATCATACCCGACATAATTTTGGCACAAGTTCTCATACGACGTGGCCTGGATAATCAACTTCTGGACCTGTAATTTTATGGATAATCCATGTTCCACCTCTTGCGAATCTCCATAAATTAACGGGCTGTGGTCCATGGCATACTGCACAGAGGCTGTAGAGATAGAAGACGAGGAAAAATCTCGTCCGGTCAATTTGTGACTCATCCGAGCCATGACAGCGACAGCACGCTCGTTCAGAACCTCGTTTGCATCACCAAGCTGATTCACAGCCTAAACAAGAGGGAAATTGTAAGTGCCAAGAAGCTATATTTTGCTCGAGTTTCAGAATTCCACATCCAACTACCTGAAGTAGTTCTTTCTCACGAGCACCTCGTTGAGGTTGAGGGAGCTCTCTACTTGGAGCAGTATCCTCGGAATTTACCGCCGCAGGAACATGTGCATTAGCAAACAGTGACATTTGTGGAACTTCATTGAAGTTGAAGAGACGCCAATTGATGAGAGGATCATGAACAAAAGCCTGAAAAGAGGGTGAATATAGATGATATCATTTAATATCTAAGATCGCACTATCTACAATAAATTCACAAGTATTAATATTTATCTTCCAAATGGGTAAGAAAGCTTGTTCTTTAGGCTCTGCTCTTTTAGATATAAATTCTTAAGAGTTATTTATTTTTGCTGAAAGAAATCATAATTTCATTTCCTCGAAGAGAAAAAAAAGGAACACTAAATTTTCAGTGATGATTATAGAAAATTAAGAATGAGAAACATCACTGATTATACCTCCATCATGGCCATAACGCTATGTTTATTCGATCTAAGTACTTCCATCACGTTTTCACAAGTGGATCGGAAATTTCCTTCTAAACCACTGACTTCCATGGCTTTCACGAGCATTCTTGTCAACCGGAATGGGACCTGTAGCAAATAAATCAGTTTGGGGAACTGTGGAAGTCTCTAGAGGCAGAAATAGTAGTTTTGTCAAACAGACCTTCTCAGGGAATTTCTCCCTGTTCATCGACGCCTCAAAGCAGTCACCGAAGTCAATATGCAAGATCTTCCCACTGACAAACAGAATATCATTATACACAAAACGCATGAATCTGATACCACAAATACCAGCTTTCTATGCTCAATTGTTACCTATAACGATGAAGCATAAGGTTACTTGGATGTCTATCACCTAAGCCAAGAAGGTAACCAACCTGGAAGAAAGAAATCCAATTAGAAATCATGAAAGAGATGCATAATAAACAATTTCAAGAATTTCTCGATGATAAAAGCATCATGCCCAACCCCGTCAGGAGGAGATTTCAGTGTGCCGGAGAGATGAATTAACGATAAAGTCAGGCAACGGCTAACATGAAAGCATCTAACGTAAATGAGTAGTACAAAGAATGTCATGATTATGCCAGCAACAAGATTGGACAGTTACCCTGTTAGATTGTAAATGAAGATAGCAAACATAAAGAGATCTCCTACATTAAGTCAACGGGAAAAAGATAACGGAAGGGTCTTTGTTCTATTCAAAGTTGCAGATACTGATTGAGAGCCCAATTAACAGCTTACTAGATACTTTGTTTGAAATTTAAGGAGAACGAAAAACCACAGCAGTGAAGGCACATTAAGATGTTGCCGAAAGAAACTCAGCTGAAGTTCGGATATTGACAACGAGAGAATTCCATCTGCTAGCCTTGGATGGGGAATACTTTTACTTAATGGAATTCATTAGCAAATCCATCTCTTCATGTTTGGTTATTTGAAAAATGAGGACTTCAATTCAAAATGTTGCATGCTTATATTCGGTTGGATAATGAATTTAATTGCAAATCATAACTAAAACAAATTCAATCCAGGCAGAAAGAATTTGAAAATGATATCTGTGAACAACCAAACAATGCATTTTCTGGCAATGGAATTAGGAACTCATTTGAGTGTTTTATGAATTCATTATAAGTGAATTCCCCACATGGATTCTTATGGAATTCAATTGTAAATTACAGTGAATATCTAATATATTTGCAATCAAACGTAGGGCAAGGCACTAAAATTGATGCCACATCTGAAATAATGTCCTTAACATATTCTTTCCTGCTACTCCGTTATGTTTTATTGAGAGGCAAGACGTGGCATGGGGTTAACCAAAACATATCAAGTCAACAACCATAACTAATAAGAGAAGAACAGCAAACAATTCAAAGGTAAAGTGTGAAATCTGCATGGGGAGATTCACCCCCTAAAATAGGCTTGACAGTACTCGACTCTGAATATCAGAGTTTACACAAAAAAAGAAGTGTGCAATCTGCAGCCGGAAAATAACACATACCATGCTCATGACTGCTAAGCTTCTTGTGTAATTAGTTCGTCTTTCCAGCCAAACCTCAGAAGTGCGACTTTTCAACCAAAGAACCTGAAGAAAATCATGATTTCGATGCTTATGATAGTTTAAATGCAGGTCTTCAACAAGGAAAGAATTATAAGCTAGAAAATCATACCCTGGAGAGATCATTTCCTTCAGTATTTTGTAATGCGTATTCAAAGACTTCAACTTTTGCTATGAGTGGTAAATGTTCATAATCTGGAGCAAAACTTAGCATATACTTGTGCTCCTGATTCAGGGTAATCTGAAAGCATTGCACATAAAAAGACAATCAGTATACAGCATGTTTCTGCTTTTGTTTTGAGAGAGTACTTATTTTCAGTTGTCTATACAACCTCAAACATGTGCTTTCTAAGAGAATACACACACCTTCCTCGCATCTCTGTACTCTCGAATGAGATGGTGAAGGGTGTCACAATGTGGGACCCATCCTATCAACCCACTGTTTGGCGATAATGGAATTACAGAATAGCGTTGAATCGACAAATCCTTCTCTTGGGTTTTTCTTGAATTTTCCAGCAATGTATTCACCAAACCAAAAAGCTGACACAAAATGGTTAAGAACCCTCAACGTTTTCCAATTGCACAATAGAAATGGTACATTAGTCAAAACTTTTCAATCAAAAAAAATGCAATGAAGATGAAATGTAAAAGAACCTGCATGACACGCTCATCTTGGCGCAAGTCTTCATGTCCTTTCAGCAAAAAAGCATAATCTTCACCATCGCTCCCATGAATAGTCAACTTACGTGGTCGTTGCTTTGATGTAATGATGGCAAGCTGTGGTGCAAATGATGCAATTGTCACAACAGGGGAATCTGCGATCATCAATCCACAAAAGAAAGATTAAATTAGAGGATATTCTTGTTCCAAGAAAGTGATAATATTGCAGAAATTCAAACCTTACCTGCACGGTAGGTGCCAGGGACAGCCAGCTCTAGGTTACGGCAATCTAAAAGCTCAGGAGATGCAGACTGCACTCCAATTATAACATGGAAATTAGTTACAATTTTTTCTGAAGCTGAAAAGAATAATAAGGACATAATCTTGCCTTGAGATCCAGAGAAGTAAGGTTTTGGAGCTGTTTGTCAATCCGTCTAAAAACATGATAGTAGAGATCCCACGCCTGATAAAAAGCAATATTTAAAACCATTATGATTCATAATTTAATCGTTGTTCCCAAGCACATACCAGGGATCCACAAGTTGAACAAGCCAAAAGAGTGCCATGCACCAGTTGGGTTACTAATTAGTCTACAAACTGAGTACTGCTATAATGCTGAAATGAAGTCAAACCATAACAAAAAGGTGATAACTTTTACTAAGGTCAGGAACACAGCGTTTCACATATCATTTCGCACCAAAAGGTTACTATTAAAGCACAACAACAGAGTGGACCAAAAGTAAATAGAAGGTAAAGTATCATGCATTGCCTAGTGTATCATTGATAATGTCGAAGTACCATTGGAAGTTAAGTTGATCCATACAAACTGCACTTCATCTCCAATAATATTCTAAAGGAGGACATAGAATTGATTTAGCAAGTAAAATACTGAAACGGCATACAAACGTTCCAGATATAATACATATATAAATTTATGGCAAAGAAAAACAGCACAATTTCCATTGGGAATATGGAAAACGAAATTACAGAATTACAAGTTCATTTCTGGTTTTTGTACCTGAGTGAGCTCAGCTTCTTTCAAGGTTTTTTTGTATTTCATGCAACAATCCCAGGCCTCCTGGAGCTCATGCTTATATGCCTGCAATAAGACAAAAATAAATTGCTGGCCTGAGAAATATCAACACAGCATCATCAGGTGCTGAGGGGACAAAAAGTTCCAAGGTTTCTAATTCGGAAGACGAAATGTCAAAGAACGGTTGAATTTCTACCTACAAACATAAAAGATACAAACTAAAATGAGTAGTCGTGACTTAAAGAAGAATCTAGGTCTTCAGTTGATTCGCAATTAAGAAGTTAGCATTGACCACAATTTCACACATGAATACTAGAGGAATAAAGGCATTCCAGTGGAAAGGAGAAAAGAAAACAAAAACATCAGTAGAGTCATCTAAGGATAAAAACCTCAATGAATGCCCTCTCCTTTATGGTTGTATTCTCCCTCATAGCTCCCTCCTCGAGCATTATATGCAAAGGCTCCAGCACCTTCAACATACCCTCGATGTTACGTTCACCAAAGTACAAACGGCTTGCTTCTTCCAGAGTCTCATGCCACATTTCATGCCAAAGTATCGCAACTCGGATCAGCTCCTGTGATACGAGTTGGGCCTACAGAAGAAACAAGAAATTTACAAAATTTATTGGAGTAACAAAACGAGAAGAAAAAAGAGCAATGTGAGATAAATCAATTAACCTGATCAACAAGAGCACCACTATGCTGCCGAACTTTGTCTACTACTTCTTGAGCTGCTGCTCTACGAAGGTTACTTATAGATTTACATGCTACAAGAAGTGGGTACATCAGAGCCTGCAAAATAATGTGGCGCCTGAAGTACAGCATTGAACAATGAACCAACTCTTTTCTGTGTCTGGAATTTTATCATCATCTTTCTCTAGATATACCGAGCATGACAAAAAGTTTACCGACTGTAATGATATTAATTTGTATTTGTTTTGTAAATCGATCTGGAGATGTCCTATGTATATCCATTTGAGAGCATAGTCTTTCCAAGACTCAACATAGCGGGCAATTGGATGGTATGACCAAAAATGAGACATAAAAAGACCTAAATACAAGACATAAGGTGAACGCGCCATCATGAGTTGAGATGCTGGCATGGAATGCAGACCTGGGGATGAGTTTGGCCAATTCGCACCAACAGTGATTGTATCAGTTCTCGTACAGCATGGTTATTTGAGTGTATTCTGGCAATTATTTGAGGCAAAACAACCAGCCAAGTGTTGATGTTAACATGTGCAAATCCTTTCTGCAATGCATTTTGTACTTCGGCAGTAGCTCCATGGTTGAACCACAAGGTAAGGAGACGAAGTATGTCCTGAAACAGATGACGTAACACAAAGAAACCATAAGTCAGAATGAACAAGTACAACATTATGGTAGGATGAGCAGCATCTTCAGGAGCATTTTGTATGAGCTTGCGAGATTAAATCGTCAGTTTTTCAATCAAAAAGACAATTCACACAACTTTATGCTAATTTATTTTTTTCCATTCTATACATCTTGCCAAATGAGCAGCAGGTATCTGGAATTGCTCTTACTTGCAAACTATCATCAACCCCTTTAGCATTTGCCGCACACGCTATGGAATGGAAATACCCATTGACTGCTGCCACTACAAATTGTGAAGCAACATTTGCAAACCCTCTTAAAGTATAATGTGACATCACAGCTGTATTGAACAATGCCCAGGTGTGCCATGCTTTTGCCCATTTTGTTGCATACTGAGTGGCATTCCTAAATGCTCCACGAATTTCTACACCAGAGGAAGAAAAAACCGAAAAAATTTAAAATTGTTAGTTCCTATCTTCTTCCTCTCTAGATGCAAACGAAACCAAAAGACAAGGGCAACATCAGATACCTTGAATGGACTCATCATCCAATCCAGGAGAAAGAGCCCACTGCCAGGTTCCAAGTCTTAGATATACACGAGCAAGGAGGGGAACGCCTGGACTGTTACCACTTGTCAAACCAGTTGACATTGAAGAATGCATGTTTGGGCCAATCGAGATCTCCCTGGCTAAGTTCTACAATGAAAACTTATTGGAATGAGAATTTACCAAAAACTAGATATCAATTAGGGCCCTCCAGAAAGAGTTGCAACTTTTTTAAGGAAAAAGAAATTTTGAGCCATGACAAGAACATTAATCAGCTTTGCTAACCTGCAGCCTAGCAAATGCTTCTTTCCGTTTATGATCCTCCCCGAGAGACCACTGATACTTTAAATATCCCAGCATAACTTGAGGAGGCCCGTGAAATTGCACAGTTTCTGGAGATGTCTCAGGGTCATACTGAATTGCATGAAATAAGATGATAAGCAGCAGAAGTAAATAGATTATAGAATATTAGAGATTATTTCCATGATCACAACAAAAATGTACAGTACCTGTAAGAGTTTAATCAAAGTGGATCTAGCCTGACTAATCCGATTGCTTTGACGACAAAGAGACGAAAATTTGAGCCATGTATCAACATCCTCGGTTGGAGGCAGTACAAGTGCTCTTACAGATAGAAGTACTTGCCAAACCTGAATACCCATATGGATAACTTGCATTAATAGTGATGATAAAGATTAAAGAGAGAAGAGCAACGAGCAAGAAGAAACAGGTACACCAGTTTACAGTCTGCTGCAGCACATTATCAGCATAAGACACACACACACAAGTGGGGAGAGGGAGGAAGCGAGAGAGAGAGAGAGAGAGAGAGAGATCTGCCTCAACATTCCGCTTTGCCCCTTGTATTCTTTCGGTCCACATATTGCGTATAAGGGCTCTCCGGCTCTCAGGAAGGGTACAGTAATCTATCACCTGACAAACAATTTGTTACATCATAAGCAGAAAGAGGTTTTCATTGTAGAGCATGGACTAGAATGGGAGGCAGAGAACAATATCTCAAACAAAATGAAACAAACCTCTTCTAGCTCTGATAGCTGCTGTACACGGACCATGTTGCTATAAGCACGATCATAACTCTCTAGAACCTGAACAATTAAATTTCAGGGTGTTAAATCATCATATTGAGTACCATCACGAACTTCAACACTGGAACGAGACCCAAGTCAAATTACACGATATCAATGCTTGAGATTAAATGGTAACAAAACAATCTCAAGGATTATTCACTTACCAAAGCAGCAAGCTCAGTTGCCAGGCACTTCCTAGCTCTTTCAACATATTCACGAGCTTCATCATACTTGATGAGACATGACAAAAAGAATTAGTTGTCAGTTTGATCATACAATAAAGAATAACAGAAGGAAAGTACAGTGAGATCGAGCATATGTACTTTGCCTCTGCGCACAAATAAAACAGCTCTGAAGAATGTCCCATTACTACTTCCATCACCACTACCAGTTGTATTTCCCAGAGCTCGGATTTTAGATTCATCGCCATCATCTAATTTAGATACATATTCTGCCATCTGATCCCACTCACCCATATTCCAAGCAGCATTAGCAGCCTAGGGAAATAACAACAAACATGAGCAACCATGTTTTAATCAGTAAAACCAACATGAGTATTAGAATCGACCATGGGTGCCATTTCTAATCGAGCAACTGGCTCAGCTGGGGTCCAATATTCCTTGCACAGGTTGTTTAACTCTTCCCACCGAGCTAAAGCTGCTAGGCAACGCATCCTTCCTGTAACATGGTAAGACGGGATTTCAGGAATCATCATCACAAAACTTCACGCTTGTCTAGAACCATGTAAGGTGGTAAAGAGACACCCAAACATGGCCTATAAGAATTGGGTGTTAATCATATGTAGGAAAACATAAGCTAACTCATTGGAGTATGTTACACGTCAGCCAATGAGCTTAACCATGTAAAATCCTGAAGGGAGATCTCCAACAATCAGAGCTGTTAGTTCCTTACAGCAATAAAAGACTAGACTTAATGCCACAGGTTTTAATCTTTAAAGGGACATATTACCAAACTTTTAATAGTAGGGTCAGAGTTCACACTACATAGAACAAGTTTCATTTGTAAAATAGTTGAAGAAATTTATCAAGCTTGATTTCTGCAGATTCACCAAGATTGATACTCAAGGGAATTTCAATAAATCTTGCAATGATGGAAAATGAGTAAGTTGAAGTCCATATAGCTACTTGTTAGCACCAATATTAGTTGCAGATCTGTAAGAAATTATAGCAAGTCAAGCAACACGAATAGCTAAACTCGTACAACTACTTCATACCTAATGTTGCTTCCAAAACAAGATGAGGACTTGAAGACTGATGAGAGGCTTTCGCTGTATATGCTCGAAGGGCATCATCCCAGCGTTGCAGTTTCTCATACCTGAATAAGTATGAAGGTTAATATGCTTCTCAATACCAGGATGGTTTGGATTGTGAGATGGACAAAAATGATTATCAACATGGCCTTTTTTTTTGGTGGAATCAACCTGGCTTGTGTTAGATCACAGGAAAATAATGAATATTATTGCTTCTCAATACCAGGATTCCTTTAGTTGAACATCCAGAAGCTTTTGTTGCGCAAAGGTTAGTATGCCGACGGCTGCCTACAAACAATTAAAGACAAGCTTAGTATCATATAAACCACAGTAAAACAGGAAATGCAACAAAGGTGAGCAAAATTTGGTATCATGGCTGCGTAGAGGTCAGACCTCATGTTGGTGCAGTTGATTATTTATATGTATGAGGGCTTCAACCACAGCAACAGGATTAGCGTCCATTTTCTTAGATATTGCACCTTCAAATTCCATTTCTTTGTAGTGCAGTGCCTTTGCAAATGCCCGACACTGAAATATAGTGGTCATTAGTTGACATGCATATTGCATGTGAAATAACAGCACACCGTAGTATTTTAAGATAATAAAACCTTCTCTGCAAGAGCACCAAGAAGACGAATGTCTATAGGGAGTTGCTTCTCATCATGTTCCATGAACTCTGCCTACATAAGTTGACATCAACCATTGAAGATTGCAATCATAATTAGAGTCAGCAGTAGATCATGGATATTAACAAGCAAAAAAAAACATAATCATAGTTTTCAGCTGTACCTCCAAAATAGGAATCAATGAACCGTCCAAGAAACAGGTGAATATGATAACAAATCATGAATTTCAGAATGGAAAACTCCAGAAAATGGTAGTTAATCAAATAAAAACCACACTAGGTGTAAGCAAGATGGAGTACGGAAATTCTCAACAACAAAAAAAGATGGAGTAAGACAAGTAAATTGGAATTAAATGTTCTCAAGGATGAACAAGACATTGACATGGAAACAAAATACAAAAACGCATACCAAGTTAAGAAGTGTTGCTAAAATTTCAGGAGGAATATTTGGGGATGAAAATGCCATCTCCAAACTCCGAACCAACTGCTTCTGACTGGCCTCATTCAATTGTGTCCAACAGCTGACAAAACCAGCAGCAAACAACTCCCGCCCAACAAATGGCTGAAACAAAGTAAGCATGTTACAGCACATACTAGGGAGGAAAAACTGCAAATGGATGACAGTTAGCACCTGCAATTGTGCAAGCCGGGCACAGGTTCGTAATGCTGGAAAAGGGGACTCCTTTAGAAGTTCAATGCTGAAATGCCTCATCCACTCTGCCCAATCTTCTTTAGTGCTCCGGTTGGATGCCTCCCCAGCTGTTCGTAATCGAGTATCATTTATCTACAGAATACAAAAATGAGTGATTTTAACTCCTAACCGGAAAAAACATATCATGGGCAACGAGAAATATTTTTCTGAAGGCGTCCACTCTGTTGGGATTAACACATCGCTAGTTGCGAGTGTGGTGAGTTGGTTTGTAAGTGTGGAAGATCCACTTACTCACTACCTTAAGGTGTTGGGTAGGATATGGAAAATCCTATAGACTCCACAGCCTTTAAACCACGTTATCCAAGCATCAACATGTGGGGACAGAAATAAAAGAATTTCTCGAGTCCAAATTGAGGCAATGCCCGATTGATGTAATTAACCAAAACTGACAAGCAACCAATGTCTTCACAGTGAAGATTTTGGTCCACGAGAATCTGGATTGGGAAATATTCATTTCTGTCTATGGCTGAACTGGTGAACAATGCAATAGAGAAGCTAACCTAAAGACATCCCTCAGCTTAAATGTCCTGCCAAAATGTAACACTGGTTCTATTTTAATCAATTAAAATTACAGATGCAAAGGAAGCAAATAGAGCTACAGAACTCGGATCTATCTCTATTTTTTGCAAATATGAAAAAGGTTCCTCAAGCATTGATGCGGGCTACTCATGAAACCCCAGACCAATATTTTAACATGTACCAAAATGATGCCAAAACCAAGAGCATATAAAGGGAAACCTGTAGGAGGAGAGTTATCAAACTATCAAATGCTTGTTTTAATCAATGTCTGTTCAGAAGTTCACCTGATGGCCTCTTATTTGTCCCTGTGCATCAATCCCATCTTCGTAGGGGTCATTATCTGTATCATTTAAAGGGTCACTAACAACCTCAACCGGATGCCGTCGGACCAACCTTTGTGTCACAGCACTGCCCAAAATAAGTGGTTCACGTCTCCTCAGCCGTCCTTCAATCTCTTCAAATTCTTTATGCTGAGGTTAAACATTATATAAAAAAGCATTACGAAAAGATGCCCTTACAGAACACTTCATGCTTATGTAGGAGAAAACTGTAATTGCAGTTACAAAACAGTAATCTGCAGTAAATTTCCGAACCCGCAAGCGGTGCTTCAATAGAAGTTTGTGGACAGAGGAAATAAAAATGGTGAAATCCTCTCCAAGAGCATGCGCCAAACAACAAAGTGCATCAACAGCATCTTTCCGAAGCTCATCATTCTTCCTGTGTGCACGGATTCACCCATCTTACAAGTGAGAATAGAGTTATATTTACAGAAAATAAAGAAGAGTATGCAAGTTAGAAGATATCCAGCACAATATCTGGAGAATCTTATTCCATCAAAAGCAGTATGATTACAGCACTATTGTCTGGATAAAGCAAATTATCTTTTTCTAAATAAGCATATTCAAGGGAAAAGAGTCCATTCATTCCTCAAAATATCGCCTACGACAAATAGGTAACATCCAGATGGGTTGCAGGTCAAAAAATTTCAGGAAATTGTATTAAATTGAAAGGCAATACATCAAACATTGAGGTAGTTTTCTCCAAATAATCCCTACATTGTAAAAGTTAGCAGATTTTGATGTGACAAAGGCTCAAAAAGTTGGTTGTGATTCCAAATTGCGAAACCATAACATAAAGAAAACCCAATTCATAACATCAAAAGATGCAAGTAAAAACAATCTTTTGTAGACTCCATGAAAGAGAGAAAATATTGTTTAATGCAAATGAAATAGTCTAAACGGTCAGGATTGTAAAGGAGAGATATACCCATCCAAGACAAGCTTCAGGTGGTGCACAAGAGAGGAGATGTGACCAGTTACCTGACAAAGTAATTTGCATTAATGGACATAGTTGTCTGCATCCAAATAATTGTGCACCCAGGCCAAACAGAAGAATTGGGTTTTCTAAAAAATATATTAAGAACCAATTCTATTTTACTGTTGGATGCAAGAGAGCAGAATTAGAGAAATAATCCAATTCTCATTGATTTATCAATAATTTGTAATACATATTTATCTACTTTGGCAATGGGAAATAGTGGACCAACGCAAGGAACATATTTGGGTTGAAATGTTCGACAAGTGAGAATCCAAAAACCACTGAAACTTACCTGCACACAAGGGATTAACCTTGTCAACGTTCTTATAGCAGCACGTCTTATCTCCACAGAAGCATCGAATTTAAACAATCTAATCAGAGCAGGAAGAAGCAGATGCATGTGCTCATCCAATGTTCCTACAATAGCCGAACATAGTTAGACAAGCCTCGTGGCATCTTTACAATGCATGGTGCACAAGCAAAACGTATAGCACTTGTGAATTGAAACCCAAGTACTAGTCAAACCTCAAGCTCTCATTCAATGATGATATTTAAATTTCCCTATGTAAGAAGCCATGCATGCACAAATAATGCATCTCTCAGCAGGTAGCCTAACTAACTGGAGCTTTATGATGATGCTTGCATCAGAATCTAACATTATTTTTTGGAAATGAATGGATCTCTCTGTTTCTATGTGTCTTGACATCAGTCACCCGATTGGCTAAGACTTTAAAAGAATGTACTCCATAGGTAATTTCAAGCCAGGTCATCGGTTCACAAAATATTATGTTTAAGGAAAGGTCACAAACCACCAAACACTTCGAGTGCGTGAAGTATATCAAGAACATAGGTGTAATCATTAAACCGCTCTGCATCACTTAGAACTAGAATGCAACAAGGAAGAATATCAGGTAGATACGTCCGAAATTCATCATTGAGAGCTAAGCAAAGCTGTTCCACCAGATGCAGAACCTGAAAGTGGACAACATAGAAAGCAAGCACTTATTCAGATAACAATTTATCACATGGGAACGCATGAACAATGGACTGCAACCACATGGCAAGAGAAGAGCCAGAAACTAACTGGAAAACCACGGGTAGGACGATTGGTGGCTGGGAAACTGAAGGAAGACCATAGTTCAGATACAAGAGAGAGTAGTTCCGGAATGTATTTCCGAATATGCTGCAAAAGTAACATTAAAGCTCCTTATTTCACAGAAGAAAAGGACTGAAAAACATTTCAAGTTAACAAAAGTTTCACATCAAACGATATCCTCACCATGAATAGCAATCACAACTAACCTGGCGAACAATAGATACCAGAGTCCCAAGCTTCCATGTTATAAAATCTTTCAGATTTTCATCACATGACCGGACAATATGAAAGAGATCGGGTAAAACCTGTGCAGGAACAAATAAAAGAATACACGTTCTGATCGGCATTATATGCTTATGCAAGTCATGCACGAGGAAGATAGATACAATCCAGCAAGTTGTACAGTGAGCCTGAGTTCTGGGAACCTTGGGTGTTACCCATCACAAAATCTTTAGGTTTTAGACAATAGTTAAACATCAGCATACCGAGAAATTTATTTTATTGATAAAGATTTAAATGCATCCATGCGGACACCAATTCAAATATAGCTATTATATTTATTTTATTAACTTTTTATTTGGCTCCTTTGTTGCACAGTTTTTCTCCATACTTTAAAGAACGGCTGCCCAATTTGCACGAATTCAGCCTTACATCGTTCAACTCTATTTCTTTTACTCGACTGTCCAGCTTTCAATGACAAATTAATTCTTTTAAGGCAAGCCAAAACGTCAGTCATGATCTCCTTTTTATTTGTTTATAAATAGGAGGATAATATTTAGTCAAGATCCTAATCTAGAAAGATATAGAGTTTCACTTCCGTTTAGGGCACAAGGATTTGGTATAATTTAGTGGCAACGACTAGTGAAAACAGGACAGTTTTCCGTGTCTGTTGTCCAGTTAATTCACAATAATATGCACAGACTAGAGAATTGTTGTTTTAGGATGTGAAACACAAAGCCATAATATAAGAAACATCATGCCTCTTGTTTTGTCCATTATCCCTCTTATTTTTGGTATGTTGGAAGAAGACAGGGAGGGGAGGAGGGGAAGTGATAAATAACTTACCTTTGGCAAATATGGGACACAACCAAGGCCCATTGACTGCCCGTGCATAGGGTGGGAGAAGGTGCCAAAAATGAAAGGCATCAGACGGGGAGGAGCAAATAGAATTGAAATATAAGAAATTAAAAGAAGAAAAAATAGTATTTATAATTGTACCTTAAATATGAACATGAGGGAGCCCACCACCTTCTGGTGGTAACTAGCAAGGGAAGGATCCCTCAAAATTCGCATCAATGAATTGATAGCAACCTGAAATTGTCACTGAAGAAATTAAACCATGCCTCAAGTGAAGTGACAAACTCAGTGTTAGTACTACCGTGGAATAATAATCCTCGGACGTGGCAAAAGATGGCCAGAGATCCACTGATAGCTCATCCACTGAAGGAATATGTTGACCTGAATCACTGGCTGCACGGGGGACATCTCCATGCGATCCAGTTAACCTCTGCTGGTTTCTCTTATGTACATGGGGATCCAAAGCTCCCATAATACCAAGGACCTGTAAAGAGCTCCCATAACTCAGAATCTTGCGTCAGGGAAATCCCAAGCAGACATGCAATGTACCTGCACTACCTTACCTTTAGTACTTCCCTTCTGGTAGACCACACTAACTCACCATTCAACAGCTTCAAGAGCAAGCCAAGCAACTGAGGATACTCGTTATATGGCGTGATTACATACCTACAACAGGGGCAAGTTAATAAAGTGAGGTTTGAACAATTCTTTTTCTTTATAATATCTTATTTTGTATTAATACTACAACTAAAAAGCGAGGGTTCCAGAAAATCTGCTGCTGATGCAACATAGTCATTAGACAACATACAACAAATATTACAAAGACGCAAAAAAAGAAGTTAAAAGCAGATTATTTAGAATAGAACCACTCATGGAAAGAAGGAAAAGTGAAAAGAAAACTAAGAGCTCCTAACAAATGTACAAGTCACGGAAGCAAGAATGTATAATTAACACTACTCATGACACACCACGGTCCAAAATAAAAAGGGTATGAGCAGTGTTGGGACTTGTAAGCATGACATGACCATGGAAATATTGGAAACAGATGCAGGCATAGATGCACCGTTTTTTTTTTTTGGTTTTTGTTTGGGGTGGGGGGACTACAGTACTCAGCACACACCATCATTGGTACCAAAGAACACAAGCACATTCAAACACTCATCCTAGAAACTGTGTGAAAAATCTTCCATTCGACCGCATTTCTAAATAAACTGTTAGAATCTCTATATCCAACCCAAAAACTCAAGGAAATGGGTATGTGGATTTTCCACACTTGTAAACAATCACACAGAACTCTTGCAACTAGAAATGTGGTAATCTCAATTCAAATGTTAATAAGTCATCTGTCAAGGGGTAGCACTTCTATCTGAATCAAATGTTTCATTGATGACTGATACTAAAGCAGAATGTACTTTCATCAAATGAAAATAATGTCAAAGCAGCATGTAAGCAAACACAAAGCCTCACCCCGTGTTCTGTACAACTTGACCAAGAGTTGCCACAGCAACTTCGCGTTTCCTAGCTGCTGCTCCATCCAACAAAGCTTCAACAATCAAAGGCATGAGCTCCGGAATATATTGCCTTATAGCAAAACCACCCTAAATAAGCAACAAAGGGACATGAATAGATCAATGAACTGTGACAAGCTAGAAGTGAAAAAAATGTAACAATAAAGTGAAATCCTACGCTCATGCTCCAAAAAGTAGCAAGGAAACAACATGGAACTGATACCAGTCACGTTATACAACTCTCAGACTAATAGTTTCTTACTGCATATGTTACATACATTAAATGAATATCTAAGAGTAGAAACCTTACGGAGAAACAGAGTTAAACAACACAAGTGAAATTCGTACTTTCCAAAGAATTAAAGATGATATACACGGGTGAAGTGATAGAAAACAATGATATCCATACCATGACACTAAACTAGTCCATAGTCTGTGCTAACATTTGAGAACAAAATGCCCCTAAGCTCAAGATTTCCACAAATCATTGATGATAAAGATGCTAATTTACTCACCACCCTAGCAAGATCCCCAACAGTCACAAGCACACCACTGACAGTGCCATTGTTTGTGTTCACACCGGCACCTTCAACAAGTCTTGCAACAAGTGCCTGTAAAAACAAGGTAATCAACATCGCAACTATAAAGAAGGATGAAGAAGGCATTTAGAATTCCCATTAAAATTTACCTTGTGTATAGGTGCAATGTAGGGAATGATTAGCCGTTCACAACTACGAATCAAACAACCCAGTAGCTTTGCACTTTCTTCTCTGCATTTGTTATCCGCACTGTGATGGCAAGTTAAAAGAACATCAGAATTGCACCCAATTGTGGCATCTATCTATGATCTTAAAAATACACCTATATCTAACAAGGGTATAACAATCTACAGTATCATAATTCGCTCAAGCCTCCAAATACCTCTGCTCTAGATAGGTTAAGAGTTGTATAAGATGGCGGCGCAGTGCTGGAAGAACATATGCAGGATTTTTCTCAGACAGTCTCCCAGCAATTGAGATTGCATACTCTCTAACATCAAAATCCTGACAGAAAAATAATAATGAATAATCAGACAGAAAAAATTAGAGAACTGGAATAAGTGAGTGATATTGTAAAAAATAATAGAAATATGCCTTTTGCTCCTAAATTTTCAATAGATGAAAGGTAACATTATGCTCGATAATACTGCAGAAAATAGAAGTCCCCTCCATACCTTCTTCGTGTGAGATAGTTTGACAGCACCTAATCAGCTAAACTGTTCGGCACTAATATTTCAGTTATAGATAACCCACGTAATTGACTATGGATTACAAAGTCTTGGGAGAAACACCACTAACATTAAATTTGCCCACTAAAAAATTTAATTAGAAAAGTCTATACCATCAGGAACAACATTTACACCCATGTGCGTTGCACTAAACAATTTGACAGAACAAGTGTGTTATTGAAACCAACTTCATATGTGACAGAATATCGACAAATATTAACAACCCCAAATTTTTTACAGGATACTGAGACATTACGGAAATAATGCAACTTCGCTTTAGTGTCCTTGGCAAAGTGCATTATTTGCTATTCTAACCCGAGACTTTTTTGCATCGCAAGGAAGAATACAGAGGTGGTCATCTCGTATGCTATTTTTTGGACCATATGCGAAGAGAGGAATACGAGGTGTTTGATGGGGAAAAAACCTCAATGGCTGGTTTTGCGGATAGATGGTATAGACTTTTGTCTTTTGGTATAGAGAGAAATACTTTAGTAGTGGGTTGGATTTTCTTAACTTCGTAGAGGATTCTGAAAGGTATTTGTGATTTACATGGGTGACCCCTTTGGTGCCTTTCAATTAAATACTTGCTTATGCAGCACACATCAAAAAGACCCACACTTAAGTGTCTCTTTTGAGATGAACATAAATCTTCTTTTCGTAAATAAACAAGGACGTAATTAAAAAGCACCAAGGGGGTAAACCGGTGTACATCATTTGATGCTCAAACAACCAAAAAATCAAGGATCAAAGAAACTTGCTTTCTCTTTTAAGTGAGTTGTATAAGAAAACCAAAAAACCAAGGATCAAACCAAAGCTTTGGAAAGCATCCAGTAATAAGCTTGAACACGTTCCTCTGGACAGATACCCCAAGTTGCAGAATGCTAATAAGTTGATATTGTATTATAGGTCAATGGATTTTACCTCATCATTTAAAGCAGCAAAAACTGCACTGAGACTGTCAGCCTGTGCTAGGAAATCATCAAAACCATGGTTTTCGTGAAGGCAGGAAAATATGGAATTGCGAACTGTGACATCAGCATCCGCGACGGCTGCAATGAGAAGCTTTTCCACCAGCTGGAGCATGAACGAACATTACTATCAATGATCCATAAAGAAATCAGAAAATAAGACAAACAAAAGAGTTCCTTGATAAATACGGAATTACATCCTACTCTGTGGATTTGAACCTTGATAACTCTTACTATAAACACATTTGCCAATATGAGATTTCCTTGTGGGCATGACAAGCACTAACAGACAAAGGTAAAATCATTCCCACATATTAATAAAATCATTAAAATGGATATAAAAGATTTTAAAAAAAACCCAAATTATCTGCAAACATCAGAAGTCAAGGCAAATTATTCCCACATATTAATAAATATAAATGGATACTCTTGGAAAGTCGAGAGTTCCGATGACTGTGCATTATCTCCTTAATCACAAACTATATCTTAATGGTATGCTTGCATGCAGTAAGCGAGGAAAATGTAATTCCTGCTTCTACTTCGGGCTTGACCTTTTTTTCCAAAATAATCAATAAAGTTTGTCAAAGAGATTATATTTCAGACACCTGAGAAAATAGCCAAGAGTACATGAAAGAGTTCTGTGGTCATTATTAATCAAAACTAGGACAAACAAACAAACCACCTATCTGCTTCTGCATGACAAGCAACTCACAGAGATTGCCTTACTTCATTTCATCATCTCTAGCACAATCCTAATCACGCAAGCAAAGCTCTATACAACATTATCGAACTATGATTTTCCTGATTATTGAATCACTAGTATTCAATACAGTCATGGCTTGACAGACATTTTGAACAAAAAACATTCTAGCAGAAAAGGTATGTTGCTAGAAGCACAAGCGTCCAAGGAGGGACATTTAAGCAAATGCAATGGGAAAATCATTCCGATATAAAAAAGCAACCTCCTCAACAAGCCGACGTCGCTTTCCTCCTGTGCGGGTGGTTCGACTTGGCCCAAATGGTGTCGATGTAATACTGGAGAAAGAATTGGCGACTAACATGCAGCAACAAAGTGCAGCATCCTTCCTTGTCGTTCCATCCCCATCATCTAAGTAAATCACAACTGATTCTTTGGCAAACTCTAGAAGTTCGTGACCCTGAGAAAAATGACTGTTTAGAGAAGATTCCATAACCGCAATAAGCACACATGTGGAATTCCAATGTCCACGGACCTTAAAATTAAAACGTGCGAGTGTCTGCAAAGCAAGTTGCACTAAGGCGGAACCAGCAAGATCCGATACTTGCTGAGGAGCATTCACCACACTGCCTCGGACAACAGGAACAGCAGGTCTAGTCTGAGAATATGCAGACTTCGAAAGAACAGATGAAATGCAGTTCAGCAGCCTCTCTTGTATTGTTGGCAGCAATGACGGGATACTGTGATAGACCAAAGGTATGAAGCACTGAAGTCTCAGGATCATTATTAAGAAATGGACACAGTAGAAGGTCAAATGAAGCTCAGTATACCTAACAGTTATCTTCTCCAGGGACTCAACAAGAGTTGGAGAAAGACCAGCAGAGAACATAACATCCAAAAGGCTGCGAACATGAGGTTCCATAACTGGTCCCATAGCTCTGGCAATGTTTCCAACACAAGCTAAAGCCTCAAGAGAGGGTTTATCTTTACGTGGAGCAATCTACATCAGCAGATGGAGAGCAATAATTAGTGATACTATTTGTGATGAGCGTGCAGCAGTTCTTTCTCCCCAAATGGTAAGAAGGTCCAAACACGGGTATAGCCAAAAGCAATTAAATAACCCAAGCTCATGAACATGGCAGCCACAAAAAGGCACTTACAGCATCACGCAAGTGATTAGTTATTGTCGGCAAATAGTGGCCAAGTTCTCCATCCAAAGCACCAGCCATCTCGCCTAGGGCAATGAACCCACTAGCACGCTCAGCTGGTGTTCTAAGCACTGCCAGGATATGATCCATGCATATCTGATATAGAAGTGTCGCATGTCATCCAAACCTATAGAAACTATGAAACTTCCTAAAAACCATGTTATCAAGTCACAAGAATATCATATATCAACCTTCAAGTAGATGGTAACAAAACGATCCCGCAGAAAATGAGCAATACGAGGCAGCAATGAAGTAATGCTCAAGCGAACAAGCCGATCCCTATGCTCCAAGTATCTCAGAACAATTTCAGCCACCTCCCTGTACCTTGACATCATGAACTCCCCTGTGTTCCTGCCACATTTCCAATTAATTGAACCTTGCAACTTTATGTATCACACTTTCTTCCCTTGCATTTAGCCAAAAAAAATTTTTTAATTCAGTCACCACAATGTGCAATGGCGCCTTAAAAAACTACCAAATATATACAGCATCACCACCCCAGATGCAGGTAACAAGTCTATCAAATGTCGCGTAGAAATTATTAAGAGAGGGTCGACCTTATGTACAGTTGAATTTGTCCATAATGCAAAATACGCTGCCTACCCAAATCATCCAAGTCAACAATAAGTCCCGACATACACCAAAGCTTGAACTATCCAATCATCAATGATGGAATGGACCCTCGAATCCTGACTTCTTTATTTCGGCAAGATACTTTAACAAGCATGACTAAACTTTGAGTCTTTACTATATTGCATGAAAGAAACCGATGTCTGACTTCGTAGATAGATGGTGTAGACTTTTATCTTTTTGGTGTAGAGGGAAATATTTAAGTCATGAGTTGGACATTATTAACTTTGAAGAGGATGTAATAGGTCCTCTTGATGTACATGGGTACACCTCTTGGTTCCTTTTAATTAAATCCTTGCTAAAGTAGCAACCAAAAAAAACTATATTTCCAGGAAAATCAAATGAAAGATTTTCCTGGTCAATCTTGAAAATACTGCTTCCATCAGCAGAACTTAGTTAATGACTAACCAGCATCACCAGCAAGTAGGTCATGGTTTAAAAACTTTTAAAGACATGTCACAAGAACCGATTATAGGATTCAGTTAACAATCTAACAAAAGAAGGAAAAAGAAGAAACATTAATCATTCCATACGGACCTTAGAAGCTCTCCAACTGCGAGTAAGGAACCATGTATGCTGTGTACTGGAGCATTTTTACCTAATCCATCTTGAGTGGCCTCAAACATTCGATAGTACCTGCAAAAGGAAATTAAAGATCAAAAACAGAAGTGAAATTGCAAATGAGATAAGCAGCAACCCCTCGATAGGATGGGATTTCAATTGTCAAATGTAAATCCACAGAACTAATTTAATTAGAAGATCATTCACTAAGGACCCTTGAGACGGAACTTAAAGGTCTTCAAATAAGCACCCCCAAAATAACCAGTAATGGTTTCAATCAATCAAAAGCTGCCTTTATGACTTTATCTTTATAATTTGTAATGCAAGAAAAAGAACTCTGGAGCATCTTTCCAATGGACTCCTCCTTGTCCCAGATAGATTTTTATCAAACGCAAGTACTACTTTCATCCCCAACCAGTCACAAACATTGATCAACTCAATCTAACTTGGTTATCTATAGGACTTAACTCTAGTTCAATGAGACCAATAAAAATATACAGCAACCATAAAATATTCGTGCTTTTCTTTTAGTTCACAATCGAGAATGATTTTATTAGTGAAGCCTCAAGGGTCACACCCACGCATATCATAATAAGTACATGCTTTTCATAAACATTGTTTTCACTTTCTAAGTACAAAACTATTCGATGCCGGCTTCGATGGTTCGCATGGTCCCCAAGTATCTCACTCACTTACAATTCAAACTATTCATCTACCATGCTTTCACTTTCCAACTCGATGAGCAGTTCAAAAAAGGTTATTCGTCTAGATTTAAGCTCAAGAACACAGCATACTTCATCTTGACATAACTGATTAGTTTACCTTCTCTCTTAAAGTAAAAAGGCGAATCAATTCAATCTTGCCTAACAAAAGTGAGTCTGCAAAGGCCACTGGGTCTACAATATCTGTATTCTTTTTGTCTTTGGTCCGTAGAAAGAACATATCTGAGAATTTTGAAATTAAAGGTTCCTCCCACCATGAAGCATGATTGTTGAGGGATCACAGGACTATATATTATTTATGCACACTCTACAACTATCAAGGAATATGCCACTCATATGTCCAATAACTCTTAAGTCTGCCTCATTCAGAATAATGGTACAGGTAACATCAGACTTATAATTCCAGAGAAAGAAACCACTCACCATTGAACGCGCCAGCGTGTCTCGCGCTTTTCAATAACTTTAAGGCAAGCACGCAAAGCCTCCACTGCCCTTTCTCTGACTTCTAACTTTGGATGTCTTAATGCAATCCAAATAGCGTCGACAAATTCAGAGACATGTACATTAAATACTGTTGAAGCATTTTCCGCCACTTCCTAGAATGGAAACAAACAATTAAGTGATGGTTTAGAAAGTTGGACTTTTTTTAACTTAGCAACCCAGAGGGACGCGCACGGAATTAATTTGTGATTCTGAATATAGAGGAATATCATATTAGAACCCGTACTTTGGGTGGAATCAGTTATTAAATGATTTATTTTTTCCGATAATGTAACAAGTGATCAGGGGATATGTTAGACAACCCCTATTAAGGTTTGCCTAAAGTTCTATATATCAAAAAAATTGTGCCTAAAGTTCATCAATCCTTCAGATGGTCTCACTTTTATCTCTTTCTTTTATTCGTATAAAGGACTAATAAAGTCAATCGCTCAAACACCCAAAGCAAGAAATTAGATACTGAACTTACTTTCAAAATCAAAACTGCAGCTAAAAGATGATGTTCTGCGTGATCATTTTGAAGCCAATCCAGTGCCATTTTCACCTAGAAGAAAATAGCATGAGTTGCTTGTAATAACAAACCTTATGTGCTCGTATATAACAGCTCCACAAACCTGGAACTCTACTTCATCAGCAGTCATGGCTCCACCGGACCTGGCCAAATGGCCAAGAACTCTACTAGCAAGATCCAGAACTTCCCGTACACGCTTCTTCTCAAATACCCCGCGCAAGTAAATAGAGAACTTGGATACCTTAGAGGCATTCTCCCCAAGGGTAACATCTATCAGCTCGTCTATTGCTCTCAAAGCCCCCAAATTCTCTGCCACGTCAACGCTCTCCAAGAGGCTAGAAATTCTTTCATATAACTGATCCATGAACCTGGAAAAGGCTTCCCCGCTAAGATCACGCGCTTCTTCCTCCACATGCTTCCTTAAAGCCATGGCTGCCCCTTCCTGCACCACAAATCCCCAACAGAGTCCACCAAACTAATTAAAGCGAAAATCGGGTTGAGGGTTTCCAAGCTGATGAACCCTCGAAAACCCACTTCGAAGAACCCATAATTAAAGAGAAAATTAAAACAACTCGAAAGAAAAACAAAACCCATGGAGAAAGCTGGTAATTTTAGCTTCCTTCAACCTCCTCTTTCTCCACTGACATTCCTAAACCAAACTCCAGGACCTGATGAACCCTCAAAAACCCACCTCGAAGAACCCGTAATTAAAGCGAAAATTAAAACAACTGCAAAGAAAAACAAAAACCATAGAGAAAGCTGGTAACTTTAGCTTCCTTCAACCTCATTTCTCCATTGAAATTCCTAAACCAAACTTCAGGACCTGATGAACCCTCGAAAACCCACCTCGAAGAACCCGTAATTAAAGCGAAAATTAAAACAACTCAAAAGAAAAACAAGCCCCATAGAGAAAGCTGGGAACTTTAGCTTCCTTCAACCTCTTCTTTCTCCATTGAAATTCCTAAATCAAACTTCTAGAGAGAGAGGAGAGAGAACCCAGGTACCTTAGGGTTGCCCGAAGTGCAGAGATCAGCAAAAATCCGGTTGAGGGTTTCCAAGCTGCCACCACCGTGGCCGGCGGACGCCGGGGCGAGAAAACGGAGTACTTGGACCGGGTTCGCCATTAGAATTAACCCTTTTTTCTTTACAATGAAATTACCCTAAACCCCTAGAAGAGGGACAACTGCCTCCTTCCTCGTAGATCCCTCTGGTCTAAGACATCAGATTCTTTAGAGAAAGAGAGAGACCGGAAGTTCACTGATACCGGAAGTTCACTGATTTTTCTTTTCTTTTTTTTTATCTCTCTCTATCCCCTAAAATTCCTGGATAAAAGGCAACTAAAACGGGAAAGGCGAATTTCGCAATAAAGACGTTACAGAAGGGACCGGATTTGGTACTGGAGGCCAAATCCAGCACGGTGCTGGAGGATTTTTATTGAAGGACACGCGGGAACTATTTTACAAAAATACAGAAATACGGGGGTACAAAATAAAAAAAGCCCACGACTATTGAATCATAACTGGATAAACTATTGAATCGTAACTGAGTAAACCATTGAATCGTAACTGAGTAAACCATTGAATCGTAACTGGGTAACTGGGACGGACCCCGATTTATCCGGGACGGGAAAAATGGATCATTGAATCATAACTAGGTAGACCATTGAATCATAATTAAGTGAACCATTGAATCATAACTAAATCAACCATTGAATCGTCTAGAACGGTCCTAATTGGATTTGGCCTTCCAGGACCAAATCTGCTCCCGTTATAGAGTGGGTACTCACTTGCTCGTGGTGGGATGTTGGCGATGGAAGGCTTCTTTTTTTAAGGCTTCATCAATGTGAACGGGAGGGCCCCACTCGGGAATTTCTATGTTATTCTTGACAACAACAAAAAAAACTTCATTTTATTTAGAAACACTTCACTTTAGTCCGATGTAGTTTTGTGATTTGACACATTAAAACTCATCAAAATAGTCTTTATGATTTCCATTATTTTGGAAAAAATTGTACCCCGATGTTGTTGAGTTGTTATGATAAAAAATTCTAAAAAATATCGAATTATCCTTCCATTTATCCTTCATCTCTCTCATCTCTCCTCTCTCCACTCCACCCTCTTATGTCTCTTTCTTATAAAATTAATTTCATAAACAATAAGTAGAAGCGTACCGGATTATTTGACGGAGAGAAATATTGGTGTCCACATAGTCGAAATCCTCGCCATAACTATAACTTAGTTTCTCTCTTTTTCCTAACATTTCATGAAATCCACCAATGTTAGCATTAGCATCTTATATAGGCAGAGAGAAGACCAATATATATACCTTTAATCAATCAAGTGCATCCATCAACCTCCCAGTAGGCGGTTGAGATTGAGCTAATGACCATAATTATAATAGGATTCTTATATGAGTAATATAATCCAACCATACAAGAGTCACTTTAATAAGAATTAATAAATATTTTTTACATTCTCCCACTAGGTTCTAATATAGATTACTAGTATAACATAAGGTGCACAATATAAGTAATCTCAACTCATAGTCCACAATCGTAATGTCATCATTGCGGTTATACATCATTTATGAGTCATACTCTCTTCCATAACCACGACATTAGTAAATCAATATATTAGACTAATAAGTGGTATATAGAACCAATCATGGTCCACAATAATGTCTCACAGAGATTTTTTTTTATTTTTTGATAAAACAATAATAATTATACATCAATAATAAAAAAATAAAATGGTAATGTATTTCAGTAACATACCACTGAGCTCATAGTGTCGATCACCAAAATATTCAGAACTTAAATCAAAAGATATTTATGATTATATTATTTGGTTGTAGCTCTAATCTTAACATATCTACAATTATGAGATCTTTCATCATGTGAATAGTAGACACTTGTGTTTTTGAAATTCTCTCATTAACTAAAAAATTCATTACCTTCATGTGTTTGACACATTTATAATATTTGTCATCCTTAGAAAAATATATTACTAAGGCAATAATTTTTTTAGCAACTTGATAACGGCGTTGACAACCCCAAAGTCCTGAAATAAGTTCCTTAGTCACAATGTATTGATCGTGAAAAAATATGCCACAAGCATAGTTTTTTCCGTATGACCAACGACAATAATAGATTGCTTAGCAATCTTCTATAATATTGTTCATTTCACAAAGAAAGTCATCTAATTATGAATCCAAATATCCGACAACCTTTAATGTGTCGTCTCTTATACACGAGCCTGTAATAATTAGGAATCAAGTAAATAAGTTTCTTTGCAGTAAAAATAAAAGCAAATTTGTGAACTACTATAGAATATTATATTTCAATCGCATTGGATACTTCACCTTGTTCTTTCATCTTAAAAGTTACTAAGATAAAATTTTAAGTCTCGCATAAGGTTCCTAAATTTTCGTAGCAGGCAAAATATTATAAGTATAAGACTTTAACAAACACTTACTCCCATTTACCTTTTGGTATACATATCAATCAATAACATTCCCCTTAACACCAAAAGACATAATATAGTAATAAAGTTATGGTCCTGAGTCGGGACCAATGTTAAAATTTAATAACTCTTCTATCGTAATAACTAACACTTTTTCAGAAAATTTTAGTGCTAAATCTCGGTCCCAATTTTTGCATAGAGTGATATTTTTGAATAAATATATATATTTTTACATATTTTATGAATTCGAAAATATTGTAAGACACTACTTTATGCTAAACTTGCTTGTTTGATAAATTTTATAACATCATTCATCTTCTCAATCGTGTTCAAATAGTTCTTGTGATCGTAGTCTTGTTGTAACAAAATATCTCAATCGAGTGTAGCATTTGAATAACGATATAAGTCAAGATTTTAAGTAATTTGTATATAGATAAAGTTATTTTATTTACATTTTTATTGTTCAAAAACTCAATTTTAATATTTTTGAAGGAAAAAAACATAAAACTCTCTTATCTAATAACCTCTCTAAAGTATAAAGGTTTTAATGTAGTAGCTAACTTTGAGATACATTTGTCAAGAAGCAAAGTTAAGTCATGATATTGACATCTTAAGTCTACACATCAACCATTACTTTTCTTTCAACCTTAAACCCTTCAAGTTGATTCCTATAATTTTCCTCTTCGGGACCCTATTAAAAAATGATTATTTTCACGTCTATTAAGAAAGATTATTTTCACGTCTATTTAGTCATCAATGCTATAATTGTTCTTAAAGAATTTTTATTAGAGACCGATAAAAAAACTCTTGTTATAATAAATGTCATATTTTGAGTAAAATCTTTGGTTACTAGTCAGTTTTATATCGTTTGATATTTCCATTGAGGTCATGTTTGGTCTTGAAGACCCATTTATATGCAATCCTCTTAAAATATCCAGGCAATTCGATGAGATCCAGGTGTTGTTCTTTACTATAGATTTTAACTCTTTCTTATCCATTTCTTAGACTCAACTAATTTAATAGCTTCTGAAAACGAAACTAGATTATCGACTTTAATATAATATTTATATTCATGCAAATATGCCACAAAACCATTCAGATCATCTGACTTTCTTTCCAATTGAGAACACCTTAATGCTACTCTACATGGTTGTTGCTTATATGAATTTGGTGAGTTAGCTTATTCATTTAGTACTTGTTGATTCAAATATTCATTCATTTTTTTTAGAATACATGTTGGCTTGCATTACTTCAACATTTGGAGTAACATCCGGTACAATTATGGAAGAAAATATAAATAATTAACATTCAAATCTTATTTCTTTGGGCATTGAAATAGAAATAAAATTTTGTTTTCCTTAAGAAATTGATTCCAGATAAACTCGAAATAACTATTTTGTCGTAATTGAGTAAAAATTAAAAGTAGTATGCACAAGTAGAATAGTTCTAAGTCTCTTACTCAAGAAAAAACTTGACCAATGAGTCTTAAATTAATTATTCATGACTATTCTATCTCAACTAAGATGTCTCGAATTCGAGCTATTGGTACTACAACAATACTAAATATTAAATGCTTTGTTCAACATGAATATGAATACTGTATACAACAAATTCAGCCAAGTGAATGTCTGAATATGGTATAAAAATTTGAAATTTTACAATGTCGATTTATCAAGTTATGCAACTTTGCTGATAGTTCTCATCACAAAGCACACTTTGAGTGGCCGGCAGCAAAGCGAAAAGCTGAATGTTTCTGCAGACAAGAATTTGTAGGCAGAACAACTACATCGACGTTTATCTTCTCCAAAAGTTAGGTCATGAAGCAAGTTTAAGCACATAGATGCCAACATCGAAGACGGGTGATGAGGAGAGTTGCAAATCAGACAATTATTGACTTGACTAAATTCATATAGATGTTACAAAGGTAGATGCCAGAAGGTGTGACATGTCCTGGTCTGCGGAGGAGGGCACAGGGCACTACAGGACTAGCAACAGTTGTAAGGGCATCATAAGGCCACCTGGTTAGAGGCCAAGCGAAGAGGAGCTCGACAACATTGATGGAAGATGAGCTTTTGGCCATTGATTTGAGCAAAGAAGTTGTGATGCATGAGTTCTCGAAGACGAAGACTGTTGTCGCCATCGTCCCTAGACTGGAGATTGGAAAACCTAGTTGCAGAGATTAAGCAACAACAATTGGGAGAGAGCCGGCTAATTTGGTCTCATCAATCCCAAAAGTCAGTACATTGTATCGATATTTGCCTACTTAACGAAGGTCTGAGATGGTTCCTTCTAAAAATAAGTTATGGCTGATTGTCTTGATACTTGGACCTGCAAATATATGGCTGAGTTAGATTTCAAGGCAAGTTAGATAATAGGCTGTTGTTGAATAGTCTACGACCTGTCAATTTTGTCTGAAGATCAGAAATGTGGGATTTCACTTATTGTGCAGTTTCGATTCGCTTTCTAGACGTTGGAGGTACTTCTAAGCATATGATGGACCCAAGCATTCATCAACCATGTCAACAAGACCTGGGTTCTCTAGTACAGCAGCCACTCTTTCTTTGTCGTTCAGTTGTTTATTAACTACAGGCAGAAAATAACTAGAGCATAAGAAAAGGCAAAATTTAGTGATGTACATGTTTGGGTCTACATGCTCAACGCTGAAGGCTGAGACAAACAAAAAACCAACCAAGAAGTCCTTCTTGCGATGTTTAAAACTCAACGATGAGGAACATACAGTCAAGTTTGTGACCATTCACAAGAAGCAACGAAAGATCATGATCAACAGAAAATCAGTAACTTTCAGATAAAAATAACAGACCAATCTAGCTATTGCCTACTGACATCCAAAAGTTATAGAGCATGTGTCAACAGATGTTAACTTTTGCCGACAAATAGTAAAACTTCTAATGGTAGAATGAGAGGGTTTTCAACAACTGAATCAATAGCCTTATTTGCTTAAAAACAAACTGGCAGACAAGAGGAGCCGAGAGGTGTACCTGCAGCTTCAGTATCATGTGTTCTGGGTGCGACCCTGATATCCACCTAAACGGTATAAAGATGAGAATGTTGCTGAAGTCATGAAATCGTGACGAGAAAAAGAGATTGACATGTATATGGTACTTGTTCAGGTACCACGCAAGAACCTATCATGCAACAGAACTAAACAAGAAGTAGAAACTGAAGCTCGTACCTTATAACGAGAAGGAAGACTTCTCATAAGCTTCACTCTCAAGCAAAGACCGATAATTACTGCCATGCTACAATGTCCTACCGTTGGTGTAAAAGAGACCCTAAACAATAGGTATTAGATTCACATTGCAAGTTCAGAATTACTAGAAACTGACACTGAAGAATTACGATTGTCATCACCACCTGACATAACTATGCTCATCGTCTACTTCAATTGCATCTTCTGTTATCACTTGGAGCTCTTCTAAAGAATAAGGGTGCTTGATGAGTGTGAAAATACTCAATCATCTATGTATGTTAGTGTTGATTTTCCATTGTTTCTAGTGTTTTTGTTTGTTATATATTGTTGTAGTGTCATTTATCGTGCTTCCTCTCTTTTAGTGTAGTTATTGTAATTTCGATTGCGTTTCGTTCGTGTTTATTGCTAGGAGACTTTGTGGTGACGCGAGGAGGATATTGGTGCACCTTGGAGCGTGTCAAAGGCGATTGGATCAGCCGCGAAGAATGGTGCACGATCGAGACCGCGATGACATTGGACAGACTGACCTCGAGCGACTCAAATGAAGATAACTTTTGCATACAAAGTACGATGTTCATGGTTTACTTGCTTTATTTAATGGATGTGTTTAGTTGTGTAGTTGATATGTGTGAGTAGTTGATTAGTGGGTTTGGTGCCTTGATGGCATCTATTTAGCATATGGTTTAGTGGGGTTAAAATGCTAAGGTTGTGAACTAGTTAATAAGTTTAATGTTTAATCTTGCTTGATCACCTTGATTATGAACGTAATTAATACTAATCGCTGGGAGGGGTTAGGATTAATAGACCATTTAACTAGTTAATTAGTTATCTTTTGATGAGAGATCTCATTAGATAGTTAGTTGTCCAAAGGGTAAAGGTCATAATTGGTAACTAGTTGGATTAGGTAGCTAATTAGTAGCAGGAGTGATGAGTGTGAAAATTACGACATGGGAAGCTGAGGTTGTTCCCATTTACCTTGAAGGACAAAGCAAAGATATGGTATAAGGATCTGGTTGGGACAACAATTACGACATGGGAAGAGCTAGCTAATGCCTTCCTTGACAAGTATTTTCCCTTCTCCAAGACAAATAGACTCGTGAAGGACATTAACAACTTCCAACAATTCGAGAATGAGTCGTTGAGTGAAGCTTGGGAGAGATTCAAGGGATTACAAAGAAGTTGTCCACACCACAATATATCAGAGGAGTCTTTACTCCAAACTTTTTACTTTGGTCTTGGACCCTCTACAAGGGGGACGGTTAATGCTGCCTCTAATGGATCCTTTTTGAGAAGAGAGAGAGATGATGCCTACCACATCGTGGAAGAATTAGCAGCTACAAACATCCTTATGGCAAATGAGAGAGGAAGACAACCTATTAGCCAGCAAAAGGGAGTGATTGATGTTGATGTTGCCTCCTCTATTCAAGCCCAATTGGCATTGTTGGCAAGAAAAGTGAACGATCTTAGCTTGAACAAGACCAATGCGGCAGCCATAAGGACGACTTGTGAAGCGTGTGGAAATGTTGGCCACGAGATGCAAGAATGTGCCATGATTAACACGAAAGTAGAGCAAGCACACTTTGTTGGTGGCCAAGGCCAAGGCCAAGGTCAAGGGCAAATAGGATGGGAAATAACCCATATTCCTCCACCTACAATCCGGGGTGGAGAAATCACCCAAATTTCTCTTGGAAGGGAAGAAATAGTGGCGAAAATATGGCGATGGTCCCTGATAAAGGACCTCCTCTTAGGTATCAACCTCAAGGGCCCCCTCCAGGTTTCCAACCACGTGCGTTCTTAATAGATAGAATGGGCACTATGGAGGAGAAGTTTGACAAGATGGAAAAATTTATGCAAGAAGTTGGAGGGGTGGTTAGCCAACAAGGTCAAATTTTGGCCGCTATACAACAATAAAGCTCAAGGCAAGATAACTTTGAACAAATCCTCAAGGGTCAAGCAACCGCCATGCATAATATAGAGAGGCAACTTGGGCAAATAGCAAATACAAGTGCCCACAGAGCGTCTGGTTCTCTTCCTAGCTCCACGGAAGTGAATCCTCGAGGAAATGTGTGTGAGATTACTTTGAGGAGTGGCAAGGAAATTGTTGCCCAAGAAATGAGAAAATCAAGAGAGAACAAAGAGGAGGTCGATGAAAAAGAGAAGAATGAAGAGTTGGAGAAGGAGAAACGTCCGTTCGTTGAGATGGACGAGGAAGAGGAGTATGTTCCGCCACTACCAAAGATCCCTCCTCTACCATTTCCTCAAAGAGTTAAGAAGAGGAACTTGATGGACAACAAATTTCTCGGCTTCATGGAGAAGATGAAAAATGTCCAAATTAGCGTCTCTTTTTTAGAGATGTTGGATCAAATGCCCCACTACTCTAAGTTTTTGAAGGAACTCATCCAAAAGAAGAAGAAATGGAAAGATGGAGAGACGGTAGCCCTCACGGAGAAGTATAGCTCTACCATCTCCAAAGATCTCCCGACAAAGTTAAAAGATCCAGGGAGTTTCACTATTCCTGGTTTTGTTGGTGATGTTGAGTTTCCCAAGTGCTTATGTGATTTAGGCGCTAGCATTAACTTGATGCCTTTGTCTATTATGAGGAGACTTGGCTTGTATGAGGTGAAACCTACTTCTATGCATCTCCAATTGGCGGACCAAACCATGAAGAAGCCATTCGGGGTTGTGGAAGATGTCTTGTTGAAGATTGATAAGTTTATCTTCCCCGTGGACTTTGTGGTGTTGGATTTCGAGGAGGACAAAAGTTGTCCACTCATTCTTGGCCGACCGTTTTTCAACATGGCACGTGCCTTGGTGGACGTACATGAAGGAAGATTGGTCCTCCGAAGAGGGGAGGAGAAAGTAGATTTCAAGATGTCCACTTCAATGCGCCACCCTCTTGATGAAGGCGTGTGCATGAAGGTTGATATGGTTAAAGATTGTGTCCTCAAGTTAGGCAAGGAGAGCATATCGAGGATTGAAAATGGAATGGAGGAAAAGATTAATGGAGAACAAGAAGAGGATGACTTGGAAGAGTTCGTGGGAGAAGCTTATAAAAAAGGTCTCCATGAGGATTTGGAGCTTGATTTGAAGTATCCTACTCTACCTTCCATCATTAAGGCTCTAAGCTTGGAGTTGAAAGAGCTACCCTCCCATTTATGATATGCCTTCTTACAGGATGAAGGAAGACTCCCCATCATCATCTCCAACAAGCTCTCTAAGGAGCAAGAGGAGAATGTGCTTGAAGTTGCTAACAAAAGGATTAAGGCCATGGCGTGCCACATATATGATATCAAGGGGACAAATCCAGACATGATTATGCATTACATCCACTTGGAGGAGGAAGCCAAGCCAGGGGTGGAAAGGCTTTATAAGGAGAAGATGAAAATATCACATGATGCCCACATCGTGAAGAAAGAGTTCAAGGAGGGTGATCAAGTGCTACTCTATAACTCTCGATTAAAACTTTTTCCGGGAAAACACAAGTCCAAGTGGAGTGGACCTTTCAAGGTGGTAAAAGTTTTTCCATTTGGAACCCTCAAATTGGAAAGAAGCAATGGAGGAGTGTTCAAGGTGAATGGCCAAAGGTGCAAGATTTGCCTTGGTGGCAATATGGAATGACAAGCGGTAGTGCACTCCGCCACCTCACCCTCCGATGCATGAAAAAGGGGAGTAAAGTCAAGCTAACGACTATAACTTAGCATATTTTTGTATTATCTTTATATAGTCATAGTCTTTTATGTGTGTGTTTCTTTTATGTTTGTTCTTATTCTAGTATGATTTTGAAACATTAGTTCTTGCTTATGGGATCTTTTGCATTTTGAAGGTGATTCAGATGGTTGGATGCTCGACGGGGGACACAGGGGGTCGAAGACCCCGTCCCAAACTGGGATCGACCTGGGATGGTATGCATTGGAATCGGTATGAGAGGCCAACTTGCGATCGCAAGTCCTTCATAGTCACAGAAAGTCCCCAAAATGACCCAACTTGCGATCGCAACTCAACTTGCGGTCGCAAGTCCTTCATAGTCACAGACGGGAATCAAAATGACCCAACTTGCGATCACAAGTTAACTTGCGATCGTAAGTCCTCAAGCCCGACAGTTCTTATATAAAGGAGGACAACCTGCGGTCGCAAGTCTTTTAATACACCCGCCAGCAGAGAAGAGCCCGACCACTCTACCGCCCGACTACCTCTACCACCCGACCACCTCAAATCTCGACGACCCAATCTGCCTCCATCTCCTTCCATCCATCTTCCACCTTCCCGGACCACCATCGAAGTCACTAACACCTCCAAATCCAAAGAGGGGTGAAAACCCTAATTTTTCTTCCTTGCTAGATTTTGGCTCAACGGAGCTCCGACGACGCGAGCCATTTTGGCAGAGATTGATCGGGACGGCGAGGCCTTCACACGGACATCACGACCACCGTCGGCCACCATCCGGCCACCGTCCGGTCACTGACCTTGCTTGTTCACCACCATTTTTCGCCTCCTCCGCGACTCGCACCATGACGGATAACGCTAGCTCGAGCAAGAAGGGCAGGACGAAGATCCCTGCTTCAAAGAAAAGGAAGACACCTCAACCAACTCGGTCCCCTTCCCCGCCAGCATCGCCAAGTCCCAAAGCCGCTGATCCGCAGGATGACATCTCCTTTCCCCTCCACCACGACTGGGAGCGTGACAGGTTCTCTCAACTTGTGTGTTTTAAATTCCATACTTATAGTGTGATTAATTGGACGGACATGCACATTTTGGGGATAGATGAGAAACTTCGCACTGCTTTACAGTCGCTGGGTTGGGAATATTTTGCGGACCATCCTGTTCCTGCACATGTTGGGTTGATGACTGAGTTCTATTCTACTTTGTGCATTGCTAACAACAAGACATCATTTAAGGCGCGCTTGTTTGGCAAATCGTTAACAGTTACTGAACAAGTACTGGTTGACATGCTGAACATTAAGCCGGGTGGGGGTCCAATAGATTTTGATACTGATGGAGAAACAGATAAGGCTTGGCACTCCCTCACGGGTTTTCCTGAATATACAGCTGGCCAAGCTCCTTCTGCCCTCATTTGTGCCCCGCATATGTCTGTGCTGCATCGGTTCATGTGTAAGACATTCACTGGTACTAATGAGGAGAGTCGTGTGAATCGTACGCAGTTGTACATTATGTACTGCATCCGTTGTAGGACTGCATTTAGCACATTCAACCTGATTTTGGAGGTGTTCAGGAAGATTATCACCGGTCACCGAACTTTGGAGTTTCTTGGTCACATTGTCACCCGCATTGCGGAGTATTTCTTTCCTGATGATCTTGCAAGTTTCGCGGGCTCCTCTCGGGGCCCAGATGAGATCGGGATTCCACTACTCAACTCTTGTCGCCTCATCTCCAAAATGAAGAGGAATGGCCAGGAGGTGGTAACCTTTAGGGACTGGGAGGACCGCGACCAAGTGAAGAAACAACAACAACAACAATAACAAAAACAACACCAACAACAAGAACCGGTGCACCTCCCTGGGTACCAAGCTGACTTGATAGACCTCTCAGACCGCATTGCCATTTTGGAGGTTCGTGTGACCGACAGGGCTGCTACAAATGAGGCCCACTGGGCAAGACAACACGAGCAGAATGCTCGTATGGAGGCAGCCCACTAAGCACAAGTTGCAGCCCAGCAAGAGTACTATACAAGGATGGAGGCAGCCCAACAAGCACAGTTCGAATGGATGCGCACCCATTTCACTCACCCAACACCTCCACCTCCTCCTCCGCACAGCTGATCAAGGAGCACTCTTTTGCCCCTCTTTATTTCATGGTGGTGTTTTATCTTTGTGCATGTTTATGTTCTTTTGTTGTTTTTGCTTCGTTCTTTTTGTTCATCTTGTGGTGCTGCGTGTGTTTTTATTGTCATTATTCCTTTGACACTTTGAGGACAATGTGTCTTTCAAGTGTGGGGGAGGTTTCCACTTAAGTGGAGCCATTTTGAAATGGTCTTGGTTGTGTGGCGTTAGTGAATGACGGGGGCTAATCTTTTGAAATTGAGCCTAGAGCTTTAGAGCCAAGAACCTTTATATCCATTGCTTTAACCCATTGAGCCTAGCCATTCATTGATCATATTATATGTATACCAACTTTAAGCCTTATATCCACCATCCTCCCGACCTTTGGTCATCCGATCCGAGGACACATAAGTTTATTTTTTTTTTGGCAAATGATATGTATTGGGTTTAGTTGGTAGCTTAGTATTCATGTGGGTTAATTTATTGGGAATTTGGGTAATTGAGAGGCCATACAAAGAAGCCATGTTTTTGCCTAGAAAATGCCAAGTTTGTGTTTGAAAAAAAAAGAAAAAAAAAGAAAGAAAAGAAGAAAGGAAAAAAAAGGAAAGTGAAGGTTGAATAAGGCATTAATAATTGGCATAACTCGTGCTACGCGGTCTTAGGAAATGGGTGAATTTTGAGAGTGCTTTAATTATTTATGGTGAGGATGTTTAGAATAGACGAGAGACTAGAATGCTTTGGCAATAAGTCCTCGGATTGGGTGGTTTAACTACTATCCATATATATTATCTCACCAATACCTTAGTCCCATTACAACCCGATTGAAAGCGCCATGTTCACGAGCAACCACACGACTTTGAGACACTGTTGAGTAGGACGTAGGATATTTTGAAAGACATCGGTCATGTACGCAAGAGATAGGAAGTTGGCTACTTACAAATCGTGAGCTAAAAATTTCCGAACCTCTGAGTGGTTAACCTTCTAGTATCTTTTACATAGTGATAACACTTGATTAAACCACCGAGTGGTGAGGTGTCTACCGGTGCTTACTTTTTGTGTTTTGGTTGATGAACTAGCTAAGTGTGGGTGGTCTTTTAATCTGAGCTTGAAGTTTTGAGGGAAGTTAAATTGTGAACTTGTCATGCCAAGTCTATTCCTTGCTGTGTTTTTTTCTTGTTGTGTGATGTTGTTTTCGTTTTTCATGTGTTGAGCTTTGCTTGGGGACAAGCAATGATTCAAGTGTGGGGGTGTGATGAGTGTGAAAACACTCATCTTTTGTGTTTATTTTAGAGTAGATTTACCGTTGTTTCTATTGCTTTTGTTTGTTCTTCATTGTCATAATGTCATTTATCGTGCATTGTTTGTTTTAGTGTAGTCTTGTGTTTTTGTTGTGTTTTCTTTATGCTAGGAGATTTGGTGAGGTGAAGTGGAGGTAGTGAAGTCACCTTGGGTCATCGTATGCGATTTGATTTGCCGGGAGGAAGGACGCTTAATCGAGACCTCGAAGACGTGGGCTAGGTAGACCTCTTGCGACTCCAATGCTAATAACTTTCTCATCCGAAGTCCGATGGAGACGAGTGAGATGGCTCTGGAAAGAAGACATCCGGGGCTACAACTTTGTCTCTAATGGTCTTCTTCAAATTCGGAGTCTAAGAGGGGAGAACGCTAGATTTAATGTCGTGGTCTAATTCTGTCAAGATTTCATCACAAGTGGACCGAATTTGAAGACTTGTTTTGGGCCCATTTTGGGCTTTAATTGTAATTTCGTGGCTGAGACATTTTGGGGGGAAAAATCTTGAATAAAAGCCTTTGCTTGGCTTTCCTTTAGAGACACATTAGATATTTTGGTAACAACTCTCCACTAACTCTTAGATTTGGAAGAAAACTTGGTGAACCTTGGAAAGAAGGATATTGAGGAAGTTTTGAAGATCATCTTGAGCTTTCTCTTACTCCCTCTTTTGTTCATATTTTGCTTGCATAGTTTAATGAATATGTTGAGCTATTTGGTGAATATGTGTGAGTAGTTGATTAGTGAGTTTGGTGCCTTGATGGCACCTACTTAGCCAATGGTTTAGGGGGTTAACATGCCTAGGTATGTGTACTAGTTAATGAGCTTAATGCTTTATCTCGTTTGATCACCTTGATTATGAACTTGGTTAATGTTAATCGCCGGAAGGGGTTAGGATTAACAGACTATTTAACTACTTGAGTAGAAACCTATTGATGAGAGATCACCTTAGGTGACTAGTTGTCCAAAGGATGGTGATTATAGTTAGTGTTTAGTTAGATTAGATGGCTAATTTATCGCGAGAGCGTGATTAGTTCATCTAAGTCTAGTTAAGAATCGATTTAGACTAGTTTGTCACGAGAGCGTTGATTAGTTGCCTTCGAAACATCCGGGCCATATCATGAACTTTATAAACCCCATAAGCCATTTGGTTATTTAGGTTATCATTGGTACCAAGCTCACTCTTGTTTTAAGTGTTTAAACCTTCGCCTTGTCTAGTTGCAATTTTATTTCAAGTAACATATTGTGTTTGAAATTGAAACCTCCATTTCTTATAGTCCTAAACTAGTGGTAGAGTCGAGTTTGCAGCCTAGCTTAGTCCTTGTGGGACGACAATCCCTTACTTATTCATTATTGCAAGAGGGGTGAAAATCCTTCCTTTCAAGGAGCACAATTAGTTTAACTACGCTTAATTAATGATCGATTAAGACTAATTAATGGCGGGAGTATTGATTAGTTACTTTAGAAATACCCGGACCATAACACAAACTTAATAAACCCCATAGGCCATTTGGTTATCTAGGTGTCATTTGTGCCAAGCCCACTCTTTCTTTTATTGTTTAAAATCATCTTTTAGTTTAGTCATTGTAGTAACCAACTCGTGTTTGGAATTGACAAATCCATTACTTGTAGTCCTAAACTAGTGGTCGAGTCGTATTTGTAGCCTAGAACTTAGTCCTTGTGGGACGACAATCCCTTACTTACTTTTTATTGCAAGAGGGATGTAAATCCTTCCTTTCAGTGCTCTTGATTTTTGATGTCTCTGAGATGGTTTGAAATTATCGAGGAAATTCAAGATGAAGCACACCGAAACAGAAGACACAGAAACATGCAAGACGAAGGAGACAAATTTTTTTAAGGATACGGAGGGATCAATTTAGTTTTCTACTATAATAACGAATCCAGGTTACAGCCAAACTAACATTTTGACGATACACAATACGAATCCAAAACGAACGAGCTAGATTTGATTAGTTAGCAGTACTCAGAGAAGATTCAGCATTTCAAATAACTCATCAAAATCACAGAGTTGCACTGAAATCTCTCAATCGCATTATAATTCCTTACTATCCTAATTTCTTTCTGTGATAGCTAAGCAAATGGAAAGTATTGAGAAGCAACGAAAGTAAGTATCTATCCACTGCTAACCGGAGAAAAGGTATCCCATCCCCAAACAAACTATGCATCAAAAACCAATAGCCTTATACCTCACACGATGATTCATTTCGACTATATGCACGCACCATTGGATCAGAACGATGCGAACACGAACAAAGTAACCTCTAATGGCTCGAACCCGACAACTCATAGCACATTCCCTAAACACTCATAGGCATTCATGACGAGTAATTAGCAATTGGGGATAAAGAAGGCAGAGGAGGGTACCAAACACTTGCAGTTGGTCTATGGGCTCGGCTGCCACCTCATCAACAACAACAACAGAAGGAGGAGGAGGAGCGGAATCGCTCGAAGTCCCCCAAACACGAAGACGCTCCTTCTTCTAGTAAACAACTAGATTTGCATTAATCAGACCAAAAACCATCTCCGAGGATGAATGGGGTTGGCGAATTGGTGAGGGTGTATGTATATGCGAGATGGTTCTCATGAGGAGGAGGAGGAGAAGGAGGAGGTTATTTTGTTTGTTGTTCACGAGGATGAATGGGGTTGGCGAATTGGTTTACGTTCCCTGTCGTGCTAAAATCCTGTGTGGAGGAGGATGGGCGGTTTGTTAAGGGTGGGTGGGTGGAGGAGAGTGGGTTCTCTTCGAACCCGTTTGTGGGGTGAGCACTATAGAAATTTCCATATCCTACCAAAAACCTTAAGGTAGTGAGTAGGTGGATCATCTACACTTATAAACAGGACCAACCCACTTGCAACTTCCGATGTTGGATACCCTCAATAGGCATAAGGTTGATTGATTTGTATACTGGTAGGAGGGAGGATTCCGATATCGGGTGGGGGTGTTTGGGGAGATGGTGGAGAGGAATGTTGTTGTGTGGACTAGGATGATGATTAATCATTATATAATGCTCAGTTTTGACTACTTTTAAGAGGATGCTGGAATCAGATGGTAAGGAGGTTGCACCTACTGGTACGGTACGATGCTTGTGATTGTGTTATCTATCTGCATGCACGAGATCTGGTGCTCTTGATATGGGGAAAGTGGATTCATGAGTATGCCGAGGATCTTGGATCCACAATAAGTTTTATATATATATTGGTAATGCTTTGATTTACATGTATGCAAAATACGATTATGCTGTTGATGTGTTTAAAAACAAGGATCTAATTACGTAGGTTTAGCTTAGCAGTACATGGGGCAGGAGCTGATGCTTTAAAATTTTGTTTTCAAAAAGGAAAGCCACATAGAATAACCTTTATTGGTGTATTATTATGTATGTGCTTGCTCGCATATGGGATGGGATGGGATGGGATTGATTATTCAGTTGCACCTGAAATCGAACACTATGGGTGGGTGCATGGTTGATCTTCTTGGAAGAGCCGATCTCCTATCTCAGGCTATGTATGGACTTTGTTATGAATATTATATTATGCCCATAAAACTGGATAGATAGTGTCTGCCTGTCAGTTGGGTGAGCTTCCTTGCTGACAGCGTGCAGGGTTTATAAGAACGCTAAACTCGGGGGGTGAGATTGCCCTAAGAAACCTAGCCGATCTTGAGCCATATAACCCTGCAAATTATATTATGCTCTCTAACATCTATGGAGATCTTGGAAAGTTGAAACATGCTATAGCATGATCGAAGGTCACCAGATGCTATAGCACGATCGAAGTCAATGCTAATATGGTTAAATTTCATTCTATGGATGAGAAATATGATCGTTGTCTGCCAGATCTGATTCCATGGAACCCTAAGCAGAAAGCTAACGAGAACATATAATATTGGACAAATTACTCTCAAGTCCCTGACCTTTGGTCACCCTCCCCCTAGAGTCCCTGACTTTTAAAAAATGATTGTCCCGTCCCTAAATTTGGATGATAATAGGCTCTCGGGTCCCTGGAGCTAGAATTTTCTTTTTTCTCCAGTGAACTCTCATTTAAAATGACCAAAACACCCTCCCATCATTTATCCCTCTCAAGTCTCATCCTTTCTATCTTCCCTCGTCTCCTTCATGGAGGTGGAGGACGTTCGCCGGTGATAACATCATCTCTCCAACAACATCATCTTTACGGCAAGCAACCATCAGAAATTTTTGCCACATCACAATTACCAAAACCTAATTCATTGCCTGCCGACTTCACTTTTCTTTCAATACCCCCAAACCGCAAGCACCCACTTCTAATTTACAAAAAAGCTCTAACCTTCATCAACAATTGGCAAAATTTTGCAATAACCCTAGTATCGAAACACCCAAAACAGAAAGCAGACAAACAAAGCTTTACCAACTAAACTAATATCTCTCCACAATAAAGCCTAATCACCCTAAAATCGTCGAGAGTGGGCCTATCAATGCCCTTGTCAGAGAGGGTCAAACTCAACAAAAAAAGTCACAATGACAGGGCCGGTGAACCCATCTTCGAGTTGACTTCGGAAGAACCTACGAACCCACGGTGGTTCTTGTAAATGAGTAAGCATATGGAGAACCCCCATCGTTTCTTATCTTCGAGGGAGACAGACAGCCAGAGAAGAAATAAAAAAATCCCAATTGGGTTCTTTGCTTGTCGAGACCTGCAATTGACGAATTGAACACCCAAATCAGCAATGACCCAGTTCCTTCAGCCGTCGTTGACCCAATTTGTTAAATTGTAAAGAAAGAACATGGAAAAGAGACCCAGAAATGGCGGTCTCAGAGACGGTGGACATGAAAAAGAGATGAAGCACCAGCCACTGTTAGGAGGGATTTTTACGCGCCTCTTGCAATAAAGTAAGTACGGGATTGTCGTCCCATGAGGACTAAGTTCTAGGCCACAAATACGACTCAGCCACTAGTTTAGGACTACAAGTAAATGATATGTCAATTCCAAACACGAGTTTGTTACTACAACGACTAAATTATAAGAAGATTTAAACAATAAAGGAAAGAGTGGGCTTGGTACCAATGACACCTAGATAACCAAATGGCTTATGGGGTTCATTAAGTTTATGTTATGGTCCGAGTATTTCTAAAGTAACTAATTAACGCTCTCGCGACTAATTAGTCTAAATTGACCATTAATTAGGTTTAGTTGAACTAATTGTACTCCCGCGACTAATTAGCCACCTAATCTAACTAATTACTAATTATAGCAATCACCCAATGGACAACTAACTACCTAATGAGATCCCTCATCAATAGGCAACTAGTTAACTAGTTAAATGGTCTATTAATCCTAACACCTCCCAGCGATTAGAATTAATTGAGTTCATAATCAAGGTGATCATACAAGATTAAGCATTAAATTTATTAACTAGTTCACAAACCTTAATATTTTAACCCCACTAAACCATAGGCTAAGTAGATGCCATCAAGGCACCTAACCCACAAATCAACTACTCACACATATTCATCAAATCACACAAAATTATCCATTGAACAATGTAAATAAAACATGAACATAAAGATAGAGTTTAAGAAAGCTCAATGAGTCTTCAAGAGCTCCCTCCTAGCTCCTTCTTTAAGTTCCTTCCAAGCTTCTCTACAAGCCTCCTCTCTAAGCTCTCTCAATTTCTCTCTACACTTGCTCTCCAAACTCTCTACAATGGTTGGCCAAGTTTTTCTCTACAAGCTCCTCCAATGATGAGCCAACCTTCTTTTCTAAAAGAGAGAGGGAGTTAATGGAGTGAATGAGTGAAAAAAATGGGTAGTGGAGTGCATGAGTGAGGATGGTGGAGTAGGTAATGGAGTAGTGGAGTGGAGTTGGTGAGTTAGGTGATGGAATGCCAGCCATGAAGTGGTGGAATGCCAGCCATAAAAAGTCATGGGCAAACCCGGAATGGGCCCGAAATGGGCCATGAATTTTGTCTAGGCAAGTTCTCAGTTTTAACACTTGACTTTGAACGCATTTTTCCCCCTCTTGGACTCCGGAGCTGAAGAAGACCATTATCGACAAAGTTATAGCCACAGATGTCTTCTTTCTGGATCATCTCACTTGTCTCTATTGAACTTCGTATGCGAAAGTTATCTTTATTTGAGTCGCTCGAGGTCAGTCTGCCCAATGTCGTCGCGGTTGCGATCGTGCACCATTCTTCACAGCTGATCCAATCGCCTAAGACACAATCCAAGGTGCACCAAAATCCTCCTCGAATCTCCGCAGAGCCTCCTAGCAATAAATACGAATAAAATGTAATAAAAATCACTAGAACTATACTAAAATATTCAAAGCACGATATATAACAATACAATAATACATAACACACAAAAACACTAGAAATAATAGAAAATCGACACTAAAACATACATAGATGATAGAGTGTTTCCACACTCATCACATCCCCACACTTGAATCATTGCTTGTCCTCAAGTAAGACTCATACAAACACAATCATAATCACATAAGAAAGAAAATATGATAAGGACAAGACTAGACATGATTAATTCACAATTTAACCCTCCTCAAAATCTCAAACTCACATAAAAAATACTACCCCACAACCTAGCTAGTTCATCAACCCCAACAAAAAGAGTAAGAACCGGTAGACACCTCACCACTCGGTAGTTTAACCAAGTGTTATCACTATGTAAAAGACACTAGAAAGTTAACCACTCAGAGGTACAGAAATTTTTAGCTCACGATTTGTAAGTAGCCAACTTCCTATCTCTCGCATACATGATCGATGTCTTTCAAAGTATCCTACGTCCTACTCAACAGTGTCTCAAAGTTGTGTGGTTGCTCGTGAACTGAGAGCTTTCAATCGGATTGTAATGGGGCTAAGGTATTGGTGAGATAATATATATGGATAGTAGTTAAACCACCCAATCCGAGGACTTGTTGCTAAAGCTTTTTAGTCTCTTGTCTATTCTAAACATCTTCACCATAAATAGTTAAAGCACACTCCCAAAATTCACCCATTTTCTAAGACCGCGTAGCACGAGTTATGCCAATTATTAATGCCTTTTTCAACTTTCACCTTTTTTTCTTTTTCTTTTTCTCTTTCTTTTTCTCTTCTTTCTTCTTTTTTTCTTCTTTTCTTTATTTTTTTGTTTTGTTTCATTTTTTAACAAACTTAGCATTTTCTAGGCAAAAACTCGTCTTCCTTGTATTGTCTCTCAACTACCCAAATTCCTAATGAATTAACCCATAAGAATACTAAGCTACCAACTAAACCCAATACATATCATTCCCCAAAAAGTGTAAACTTATATGTCCTCGGATCAGATGACCAAAGGTCGGGAGGATGGTGAATATAAGGCTTAAAGTTGGTATACATATACTATGATCAAAGAATGGCTAGGCTCAATGGGTCAAAGCAATGGATATAAAGGTTCTTGGCTCTAAAGCTCTAGGCTCAATTTCAAAGGATTAGCCCCCCGTCATTCACTAACGCCACACAACCAAGACCATGTCAAGTACTAGTAGGATACCTCGATCAACCGAACTCATGTAGGCACCTCATAAATAAATGAAGACGGTTGTCTCCTCCTTCGGCTCAAAGTTCCTTATAAGGTCACTCAGCAACCCTTTAGTCTAATCTACATAGTAAGACCACTAGTCTAAACAACCGAGGGTGAAGTTTCTACAAACTCTTAGGCCTTGTGCTCGAGTTCATTTCCTAACTAGGTGTGTGGTAAGCTTGTAACACAAGTTAAAGAAATTTGAAGGGGGTCAAATTTTGAAAAATTTATGCAAAATCATTGCCTAAATAAGATAAACTAGACCTAAACACGCCAAGGATTCCTAAGTGGAACCACACCCCTACACTTCAAGAACACCTTGCCCTCAAGGTGTAGGGAGCGCATATACATCTAAATAATTGAACTATACTAACAAATGCGTTAAGAACCAAGTATGAACATCAAATAAACAAGAACTACAAGACATCATAAAGACATATAGCAAATTGAAGATGAATAAAGAAAAATAAAGTGCTAGGAAACTCCCCTTAGTCTTGAGTTGGAGATGGTGGTGGTGGTGGAATGTTATATCCAGATTGCTCCACCAGTTGCTGGATGTAGTAGCCCTGATGCCGAAGTTCCCATTCCATTTGTTTGTTTCGGGCATTTATGGTGTGCATTACCTCAAGGACCTCGCTCCATCGATGAGGTCCGAAACTAGGCACACGGGATGGTCTGGAGTCTTCACCTTCACCAATTGTACCTTCGTCTCCTTCATTGTGATTTTCCTCTACATGCTTTGGCTTTTGGTCTTTATGTAGCTTCCAACATTGTCTCTTCGTTGGATGGAGGAAATTAGAGTACTTGCCCACCACCTCTGCTCGTCGCATACTGTCCATTGTATAGAATGGTATTGTGGACTGCAACGGCTCCAAAGATTTTTCATCAATCCTGCCAAAGAACAAAGCCAAAGTAGTAATAATGTGTCCAAGAGGCAACTTCTTTGGGTTCTTTCTCGAGGTTTCCCGAAAAATATAAAAAATGCATGAAATTGTGTTGAACTTAAATTGCATCTTCACACAATATAAGATAAACAATTCACGTTGTTGAATCTTATTATCCTCCAATTTGCCAAAAAGTGAAGTGCAAATAAACTTGTAAAGCAAGAGAAGAGGGCCATCTTCAATCAAACCATTAGGACAATTTCAGGCTTGAAATTTTGGAAATCTGGTAAGAGATTCTGAAAATTCCTCCACATTAAACGTATTGGCTTTAGAAAGACCACCCTTTTCAATATCGCATGCATTTGACAAGATATCTTCATCAATCACAAACTCGAAATCACCGAGGTGACATTTCAATCGTGTTTTGTCCAAAAACTCCAATGTGGTGTAAAATTCAAGCACCAAGTTTGCAATTCCAGGCATAGGAGTAAATATAAATTCCATCCAACCAAGGTGCCTAGCAAACTCTTTCATTTTCTTCATTAATGTCATCTTAAACAAGAAACTATGGTCAAAATAATGACCGCGTGGATGTGGAAGAGCATAAAGGGCTTGGAACTTTTCACCTCTTCTTGTAAAGCAATGAAGAATGGGGCATTGTAATGTTTGCGGAAGTCATTGATACCACGTGCTTTCATGTCTGCCGGAGGTTCATGTTGAGCATCGACCCCTTATTTTATCACTTGCTTGTCCTTCTTCGCCTTGGTAGCCTTGGGTGCCATTGAATTTCTCAAATTTGGGTTTTGGGGCAAACTAGGGTTCAAAGGTGAAAAGCCAAATTGAATTTGGGGTTTTGGTTTGGGTAATGGAATTGGTGAGGTGTTTGAGGTTTTGTGAGGGAGGAGATGGAAATGGGATGGGTAATTAGTGTAGAGAATGAAGGAGCTGGTTGAGTAGGATGATTGGGAGATTTTTTGCTTAGAGTTCTAAAGGAAAGAATTGGGGATTTGAGTTTGGAGAGGCGAATGGAGGATGAGGGGTGTTTTACCCCTTTTTTTTTTGGGCCACGACTGTGGCGTCAGACTTTTTACACATTCCGGATTGGCAGCAAGTTTGCCACGACCGTGGAAAATAATGGCCACGACCGTGGCCATCTGGAGCGGGGCCACGACTGTGGCTTGCTGGGCCACGATCGTGGCCTCTTTGATTTTTCCTCTCGCCAATGTCCAGAGAAATTGCCACGACCATGGCTTGTTTAGGCTACGACTGTGGCCTCCCATTTTTTTTTTCATCTTTTTGAATTCTTCCTTCGTTAGGTCGATCCTTGTTTTGGACGGGGGTTACGCTAAGTTATAGTCGTTAGCTTGACTTTACTCCCCTTTTTCATGCATCGGAGGGTGAAGTCACGGATTGCACTTCCGCTTGTCGTTGAATATTGCCACCAAGGTAAATCTTGCACCTTTGGCCATTCACCTTGAAAACTCCTCCATCACTTCTTCCTAATTCGAGGGCTCCGAATGGAAAAACCTTCACAATTTTGAACGGGCCACTCCACTTTGACTTGAGCTTTCCCAGAAAAAGTCTCAACCGAGAGTTATAGAGTAGCACTTGATAACCCTCATTGAATTCCTTCTTCACGATGTGGGCATCATATGATCTTTTCGTCTTCTCCTTGTAAAGCCTAGAGCTCCAAATGCCATGTCGTAAATTTCATCCAACTCTTTAAGTTGCAACACCCTTCGCTCAACGGCTTTCTTGAATCATAATTTAGGGTCTTGATAGCCCAAAATGCTCGATGCTCTAGCTAAACGGGGAGGTGGCATATCTTGCCATAAACAAGCTTGTATGGGGACATCCTGATAGGCATTTTAAATGCCGTTCGGTATGCCCATAAGGCATCGTCAAGCTTGTTCGCCCAATCCTTTCTCGCTCCTCCAACCATCTTTTCAAGGATCTTCTTCAGCTCCCGGTTGGAGAGTTCAACTTGCCCACTTGTTTGGGGGTGATAAGGTGTAGCAACCTTGTGTGTGACCCCGTACCTCTTCAATAAAATTGCAAATGGTCTGTTGCAAAAGTGTGAACCCCCATCGCTAATGATAGCCCTTGGCACTCCAAATCTTGAAAAGAGCTTTTTGATAAAGCGAATGACCACCTTAGCATCATTGGTCGGTGATGCCCAAGCTTCCACCCACTTAGATACGTAGTCCACTCCCACCAAGATATACTTATTGCCATAAGAGGTTGGAAAATGTCCCATCAAATCCAACCCCCAAACATCGAAGAGCTCTACTTCAAGAATTCCAGAGAGCGGCATCTCATTCCTCTTTGAGATATTTTTGGTCCTTTGGCATCGATCGCACTGAGCAACAAAAGTACGAGCATCCTTAAAAATATTGAGCCAATAAAATCCACATTCAAAGACTCTTGATGCGGTCCTTGTCGCTCCATAGTGACCTGAATATGGGATACTATGACATTGCTCCAGAACATTCATAACTTCTTCATCCGCAATGCACCGGCGAAGCAACCCATCACTACACCTCTTAAAAAGGTAAGGCTCATCCCACACATAGAGTTGAGCATCCCTTAGAAATTTCTTTCATTGGGGATAACTCAAATCCATATGAATAATGCCTCCAACTAGGAAGTTGGCAAAGTCTGCATACCAAGGGGCCTCCACATTGTTCAGGAGAATCAAATCCTCATTCGAAAACTCTTCTTTGATCTTTCCATGAGTCTCCATTCCATCACTCCTCTCTAGCCGAGAGAGATGGTCTGCAATAACATTTTTCGAACCCTTCTTATCCTTGATGGATAAGTCGAATTCTTGGAGCAATAAAATCCAGCGAATAAGTCGCGGCTTAGCATCTTGTTTGGAGAATAAATACCTCAAAGCTGCATGATTTGTGTAGATTATCACCTTCGATCCAAGAAAATACGATCAGAATTTGTCATATGCATACACGACCGCAAACAACTCCTTCTCGGTGGTGGTGTAATTTAGTTGGGCGCCCGCCAACACTCTACTTGCATAGTAGATGACATGAAGCTTCCCCTCCTTCTTTTGACCAAGCACACATCCCAATGCGATGTCGCTCGCATCACACATCATCTCAAATGGTTCCAATCAGGAGACTAGATAACCGGAGCTGTGACAAGAGCTTTCTTCAAAGTATCAAATGCTTGAAGGCATGGCTCATCAAAATCAAAGGGCACATCCTTCACGAGCAAATTAGTAAGCGGCTTCGCGATAAGAGAAAAATTCTTTATAAATCTTCGGTAGAAACCGGCATGGCCAAGAAAGGCTCTTACTCCTTTAACTAAAGTCGGTGCTTCCATCTTCTCTATTGCTTCCGTCTTGGCTCGGTCCACCTCGATACTCGCTTGGGAGATCTTATGCCCAAGAACTATTCCTTCATTGACCATGAAATGACATTTCTCCCAATTGAGAACAAGGTTCTTCTCTTCACATCTTTCCAAGACTTTGTCCAAATTGGCTAAGCAACTATCAAAGGAGTCTCCAAATACAGAGAAATCATCCATGAAGATCTCCATAATTTTCTCATTCATCCCCCAAAAGAGAGCCGCCATGAACCGTTGGAAAGTAGCAGGGGCACAACTTAATCCAAAAGGCATTCGCCGATAAGCAAAAATACTAAAAGGGCAAGTGAAAGATGTCTTTTCTTGATCCCTTGGGTATATCGCTATTTGGTTGTAGCCCGAGTACCCATCCAAGAAGCAATAGTGTAAATACCCGACAATTCTCTCTAACATTTGATCAATGAATGGAAGAGGAAAATGATCCTTACGTGTGGCGGCATTCAACTTTCGGTAGTCCACGCATACCCGCCATCCGGTCACAGTCCTTGTGGAAATGAGCTCGCCCTCTTCATTAATCACAACAGTCATTCCTCCTTTTTTTGGAACACAATGGATCGGGCTTACCCACTCACTATCCGAGATGGGATAAATGATGCCAGCTTCGAGGAGCTTGATCACCTCCTTCTTCACAACTTCTTTCATGTTGGGATTTAATCTTCTTTGCCTATCCACCCTCGGCTTGGCTCCCTCCTCCATGTGGATGTGATGCATAACAATGTCGGGACTTATCCCCTTGATATCGGATATTTGCCAAGCCATGGCCTTAATCTGTTTGTTGACGATTTCAAGTACCCTCTTCTCTTGTTCCTTAGAGAGTTTGTTGGAGATGATAATGGGGAGTCTTCCTTCATCCTTTAAGAATGCATATCGTAAATGGGAGGGTAACTCTTTCAACTCCAAGCTTGGAGCCTTAGTGATGGAAGGTGGAGTACGATACTTCAAATGAAGCTCTAAATCCTCATGGAGACTTTTTTATCATCTTCTCCCACGAACTCGTCCAAGTCATCCTCTTCTTGTTCTCCATTGATTTCTTCTTCCATTCCATCTTCAATCCTCAATATGCTCTCCTTGCCAAACTCGAGGACACATTCCTCCACAATGTCAACCTTCATGCACATGCCTTCATCAAGAGGGTGACGCATTGCATTGGACATCTTGACCTCTACTTTCTCCTCCCCTATTCGGAGGACCAATCTTTCATCATGCACATCCACCAAGGCACGTGCCGTATTGAGAAACGACCGGCCAATGATTAATGGACAACTCTTGTCTTCATCAAAATCCAGCACCACAAAGTCCAAGGGGAAGATAAACTTATCAATCTTCAACAAGACATCCTCCACGACCCCAAATGACTTCCTTATGGTTTGGTCTGCCAATTGGAGACGCATAGAAGTGGCTTTCACCTCACACAACCCAAGTCTCCTAAGAATAGACAAAGGCATCAAGTTAATGCTAGCGCCTAAATCACATAGGCACTTAGAAAATTCAACATCACCAACGAAACAAGGAATAGTGAAACTCCCCGGGTCTTTTAACTTTGTCGGGAGATCCTTTGAGATGAGAGTGCTACACTTCCCTATGAGGGCTACCGTCTCTCCATCTTCCAACTTTCTCTTCTTTGTGATGAGTTTCTTCAAAAACTTGGAGTAGTGCGGAACTTGATCCAACATCTCCAGAAATGAGACGCTAATTTAGATATTTTTCATTTTCTCCATAAAGCCGAGAAATTTGTCGTCCATCACGATCTTCTTTTTGACTCTTTGAGAAAATGGTAGAGGAGGGATCTTTGATGGTGGTGGCACATACTCCTCTTCCTCCTCAATCTCAGCAAAATAACTTTTCTCTTTCTCCACTTCTTTATTCTCCTTGGCATTCTTCTCTTTTTCATTGGCGTCCACATAGTTTTCTCTTGATTTCGGGCTCGTCTCTTGACAAATGGTTTCCTTGCCACTCCTCAAGGTAATTGCACTCACATTTCCTCGAGGATTAGCCTCCGTGGAGCTTGGAAGAGAGCCAAACTCTCTATGGGTACTTGCATTTGCTATTTGTCCAAGTTGCCTCTCCATATTATGCATTGCAGTTGCTTGCCCCTTGAGAATTTGTTCTAAGTTGTTTTGCCTTGAGCCTTGTTGATTTATAGCAGCCAAAATTTGTCCTTGTTGGCTAACTACCCCTCCGACTTCTTGCATAAACTTATCCATCTTTTCAAACTTCTCCTCAATAGTTCCCATCCGATCCATCAAAGAGAAACGTGGTTGGAAACCCGGAGAAGGCCCTTGTTGTGCATTACGAAGAGGAAGTCTTTTATCCGGAATAATTGCCATGTTATCTCCACTACTTCCTCCGGTACCCCTCCAAGAGAAGTTCGGGTGATTTCTCCAACCGGAATTGTAAGTAGAGGAATATGGGTTGTTTTCCATCCTATTTGCTCCTTGCCCTTGGCCACCCACAAAATTCACTTACTCCATAGAAGAGCCCAACATGGCGCACTCATTCATCTCATGGCCACCATTACCACAAACTTTACAATTTGTTTGCACAACCGCCACATTGCTTTTCTTCAAGCTTAGTTCCTTCACTTTCTTTGTTAATAAAGCCAATTTAGCTTGAATTGAAGAGGCAATGTCAACATCAATCACTTCTACTTGCTCCTTTCTTGGTTGCCTAGCTCTCTCATTGGCCATAAGCATGTTTGTAGCTGCCAACTGCTGCAAGATGTGGTAGGCTTCATCCTTCTCCTTTCCCAAGAAGGATCCATTTGTGGCGGCATCAACTGTGCCCCTTGTAGATGATCCAAGGCTAAAGTAGAAGGTGTGGAGTATAGACTCCTCTGTCAAATTGTGGTATGTACAACTCCTTTGCAGTCCCTTGAATCTTTCCCAAGCTTCACTCAAAGTCTCATTTTCAAATTGTTGAAAGTTGTTGATCTCCTTCTTGAGCCTATTTGTCTTTGCGAAAGGGAAGAACTTTTCAAGGAAGGCATTGGCTAACTCCTCCCACGTGGCAATCTCTGTTCCGACCAATTGCTTGTAGCACATCTTAGCTTGGTCCTTCAAAGTAAATAGAAATAACCTAAGCTTCACAGCATCATCGGTAGCTCCGTTGAACTTGACTGTGTCAGTTATCTCCAAGAAGTTACCAATATGTTCATTGGGGTCTTCATTCAGCAACCCATAGAATTGAACTGAAGATTTGAGCATGTTTATCACTGATGGCTTGAGCTCAAAATTGTTAGCATGAATAGTTGGCCTCGGTACTCCGGTCATTGCTCCCCTCAAGGTGGGCTTATAGGAATCCAAGAGAGTCTTTCGAGGAGCTCGATCTCCTTGTGCATCGTCCCTTGGATGAGCTTGCTGTTCCATCCTTGCTTGAATTCTTTTCTCTTGTCGCAATGTCCTCTCTAAAAATCCAATGTCTGCTTCGATTTCCACTGGAAAGTTGTTGGTGGAACGAGTGAGGGACATGCGACAAACAAGTACCTTGCAAGACAACCAACAAAGGTACTAAGTAACCAAGTAAACAAAAAATAAATGTCCCAATCCAAGTTCGTAAGCCAAATTAAATGTCTATCACTCAATCCCCGGCAACGGCGTCAATTGTTAGGAGGGATTTTTACGCCCCTCTTGCAATAAAGAGTAAGTACGGGATTGTCGTCCCACGAGGACTAAGTTCTAGGCCACAAATACGACTCGACCACTAGTTTAGGACTACAAGTAAATGATATGTCAATTCCAAACACGAGTTCGTTACTACAACGACTAAATTATAAGAAGATTTAAACAATAAAGGAAAGAGTGGGCTTGGTTCCAATGACACCTGTATAACCAAATGGCTTATGGGGTTCATTACGTTCGTGTTATGGTCTGAGAGTTTCTAAAGCAACTAATTAACGCTCTCGCGACTAATTAGTCTAAATTGATCATTAATTAGGTTTAGTTGAACTAATTACACTCCTGTGACTAATTAGCCACCTAATCTAACTAATTATCAATTATAACAATTACCCTATGGACAACTAACTACCTAATGAGATCCCTCATCAATAGGCAACTAGTTAACTAGTTAAATGGTCTATTAATCCTAACTCCTCCTGGCGATTAGAATTAATTGTGTTCATAATCAAGGTGATCAAGCAAGATTAAGTATTAAACTCATTAACTAGTTCACAAACTTTAACATTTTAACCCCACTAAACTATAGGCTAAGTAGATGCCATCAAGGCACCTAACCCACAAATCAACTACTCACACATATTCATCAAATCACACAAATTATCCATTGAACAATGTAAATAAAACATGAACATAAAGATAGAGTTTAAGAAAGCTCAATGAGTCTTCAAGAGCTCCCTCCTAGCTCCTTCTTCAAGTTTCTTCCAAGCTTCTCTACAAGCCTCCTCTCTAAGCTCTCTCAATTTCTCTCTACACTTACTCTCCAAACTCTCTACAATGGTTGGTGATGAGTGTGAAAATACTCTATCATCCATGTATGTTTTAGTGTTAGTTTTCTGTTGTTTCTAGTATTTTTGTTTGTTATGTAGTGATGTAGTGTCATATTTTATGCTTTGTATGCTTTAGTGTAGTTATTGTGATTTTCATTGCATTTCGTTTGTGTTTATTACTAGGAGACTTTGTGGAGATGCGAGGAGGATATTGGTGTACCTTGGATCGTGTCAAAGATAATTGGATCAGGTGTGAAGAATGGTGCACGATCGGGACCTCGACGACATTGGGCAGATTGACCTCAAGCGACTCAAATGAAGATAATTTTTTCATACGAAGTCCGATAGAGACGAGTGAGGTGGTTCTGAAAAAAGAAGACATCCGTGGCTACAACTTTGTCTCTAATGCTATTCTTCAAATTCTGAGTCTAAGAGGGTAAAAAATGCATCCAAAATCAAACTTCAAATCTGAGAACTTGCCTAGCCGAAATGGGCCGGAATTCATGAACCATTTTGGGCCCATTTCGGGTTTGTCCATGACTTTCCATGGCTGGCACTTTAGGAGGTGAATAGTTAGTTTATGTGGAAATTTTTGTATAAATAGTTTCCTTGGCTTATTTTGGAAGCCAACTTTTAGAACCTTAGACTTTTAGATATTTTGCTAAAAACACTCACCAACTCCACTCTCTCTCTCTCTCTCTTTTGGAAGAGAACTTGGCTCACCATTGTTAGAGTTTGTAGAGAACTTGAAAGAGAACTTTTGGAAGCTTGAAGATCATCTTGAGCTTTCTCTAACCCTCTCTTTTATGTTTATGCTTTACTTGCTTCATTTAATGGGTGTGTTTAGTTGTGTAGTTGATATGTGTGAGTAGTTGTTTAGTGGGTTTGGTGCCTTGATGGCATCTATTTAGCCTATGGTTTAGTGGGGTTAAAATGCTAAGGTTTGTGAACTAGTTAATGAGTTTAATGCTTAATCTTGATTGATTACCTTGATTATGAACGTAATTAATGCTAATCGCCAAGAGGGGTTAGGATTGATGGACCATTTAACTAGTTAATTAGTTGCCTTTTGATGAGGGATCTCATTAGGTAGTTAGTTGTCCAAAGGGTGATGGTTATAATTGGTAATTAGTTGGATTAGGTGGCTAATTAGTCGCGGGAATGCAGTTAGTTCAACTAAACTTAATTAATGATCGATTTAGACTAATTAATAGCGGGAGCATTGATTAGTTACTTTAGAAACACCCGGACCATAACACGAACTTAATAAACCCCATATGCCATTTGGTTATCTAGGTGTCATTGGTGCCAAGCCCACTCTTTCATTTATTATTAAAACAATCTTCTAGTTAGTCGTTGTAGTAACCAACTCGTGTTTGGAATTGATAAATCTATTACTAGTAGTCCTAAACTAGTGGTTGAGTCTTATTTGTGGCCTAGAACTTAGTCCTTGTGGGACGACAATCCCTTACTTACTCTTTATTGCAAGAGGGGCGTAAAAATCCTTCCTTTCAGTTGGCCAAGTTTTTCTCTACAAGCTCATCCAATGATGAGCCAACCTCCTTTTCTAAAAGTGAGAGGGAGTTAATGGAGTGAATGAGTGAAAAAAATGGGTAGTGGAGTGCATGAGTGAGGGTGGTGGAGTAGGTAATGGAGTAGTGGAGTGGAGTTGGTTAGTTAGGTGATGGAATGCCAACCATGAAGTAGTGGAGTGCCAACCATGAAAAGTCATGGGCAAACCCGGAATGGGCCCGAAATGGGCCACGAATTTTGTCTAGGCAAGTTCTCAGTTTTAAGACTTGACTTTGGACGCATTTTTCACCCTCTTGGACTCCGAATCTGAAGAAGACTATTAGAGACAAAGTTGTAGCCACGGATGTCTTCTTTTTAGAACCGCCTCACTTGTCTTTATTGGACTTTGTATGATTGAGTGATGCGATTAGTTCCGAACTGAGGCGGTGGAAGCTGATCCTTTCAGTATCAGTATCCGTCTAAACAATTCAAAGTGCAGTATCAAAGCCAATGATCATTTAAGCAGGACGTGTAAGTTGATCACCGGCTCATTAAAAAACAAGACAAGTTAATTTGTGTATATCATTGGAGAAAATGATATTACTTATGCAGAAAATATGGGAGCCTTTCTTTGCTTTACTGTGTACAAGCAGAAAGCAGAATACACACGGTTTTACTTAAATGCAGTTGCAGTTAATATGCCAGCCAGTAACTAGACATTGATAATTTTGTATTAGTGCATTGGATTCTGAAGCCTTGTTGAAATGTCCTATGTATGAAAACAAGGAGACAGGTTTAAAAAAAATCAGCTTCAGTTGGACAAATGAGCACGATCATGATTGTGGTCCACAAGTTTTTGGAACCTGTTAAACTTCGTTTCCCTGAGACGTATGGACCTGACTACTTTATCTCAAGTCTCCTGTTTTCCCTTTGCTAGTTGTAAAGTAAAAATATGTTCCGGCGATCCGGACAAACAAAGAGTTGTCCCCTGATGGGTTTAATTAACAACACTCACTCACTTGTAATACCAAACATCTACAGCAAGAGCCAACAGTAGCTTCGTCGTTGCCACGAGTTGAAAACAATTTACAGTAACCCATGACAAAAAAAACCCTCCTAGATTGCTATGTACAAGCTATTTACAGGTTCATTCCCAGATGCTATGTACACAAGATGGTGATCTAAATAGTTAGTTGTTTACCAGAAAGGACACCACCTGCAGTTTAACCGAAAACAAAACTCCGTAAGAATGAATGCCCCCACAATTTAAAAAAGAATTAGACAGGGAAAGGAGCTAAAATCATACCCGACATAATTTTGGCACAAGTTCTCATGTGACCTGGCCTGAATAATCAATTTCTGGACCTGTAATTTTACGGATAATCCATGTTCCACCTCTCGCGAATCTCCATAAATTAACGGGCTGTGGTCAGTGGCATACTGCACAGAGGCTGGAGAGATCCAAGACGAGGAAAAATCTCGTCCGGTCAATTTGTGACTCATACGAGCCATGACAGCGACAGCGCGTTCGTTCAGAACCTCATTCGCATCACCAAGCTGATTCACAGCCTAAATTGATACCAAGAGGAATATTACAAGTCTGTAGAAGCAAGCTATAATATGCTTAAGTTTCAGAATTCCACATCCAATTACCTGAAGCTCTTTCTCACGAGCACCTCGTTGAGGTTGAGGGAGCTCTCTACTTGGAGCAGTGTCCTCCGAATTTACCGCCGCAGGAACATGTGCATCAGCAAACAATGACATTTGTGGAACTTCATTGAAGTTGAAGAGACGCCAATTGATCAGAGGATCATGAACAAAAGCCTGAAAAGAGTGAATAAAAATGATATCATTTCATATCTATGCTATCTAAAAAAAAAATTCACAAGGACTAATGCTTATAACGATATGCTAGTTTAAGATCCATTTGGATAAGAAAGCTTGATCTTTAGGCTCTGTTATTTTGCAGAAAATAATCTTTCAGAAATTAATTCTGAAGAGTTATTTACTTTTGCTGAAAAAGTATTTTCTTGTGTTTGGAAATTCATTGAAAAATGTTTTTTCTGATGTTTTCGGGGAATGGCGCTGGGAGAATGGGAACTGACTTCCTACTTTGAATGGGAAGTCATTTATTTCCATGACATGAGGCCTTTCTCATATGTATCAAACATTGGAAAATGCACAAAATATTTTTTATAGAAACATTTTCCTACAGAACAAACCATAATTTTATTTCCTTGCAGAGAAAAGAAGCACTAAATTTTCTGTGATGATTATAGAAAATTAAGAATGAGACAAATCACTGATTATACCTCCATCATGGCCATAACGCTATGCTTATTCGATCTAAGTACTTGCATCACATTTTCACAAGTGGATCGAAAATTTCCTTCTATACCACTGACTTCCATGGCTTTCACAAGCATTCTTGTTAACCTGAACGGGACCTGCAGCCAAGAAATTAGTTTGAGAAGCTGTGGAAGTCTCTAGAGACAGACCAAGTAGTTTTGTCCAACAGACCTTCTCAGGGAACTTCTCCCGGTTCATTGATGCCTCAAAGCAGTCACCGAAGTCAATATGCAAGATCTTCCCACTGGCAAACAGAAATATCATTATACACAAAACACATGAAACTGATACCACAAATACCAACTTTTCTATGCTCAATTATTACCTATAACGATGAAGCATAAGGTTACTTGGATGTCTATCACCTAAGCCAAGAAGGTAACCAACCTGGAAGAAAGAATTCCAATTAGAAATCATGAAAGAGATAAATAATAAACAATTTCAAGAATTTCTCGATGATAAAAGCATCATCTCCAACCCCGTGACGAGGAGATTTCAGTTCGCCGGAGAGATGAATTAACGAGAAAGTCAGGCAACAACAGCTAAGATGAAAGGATCTAAGTAAACAAGTAGTAGTACAAAGGATGCCATGATCATGCCAGCAACAAGATTGGGCAGTTACTCCGTTAGATTGTAAAAGAAAATAGCAAACATAAGGAGATATCCTACATTAAGTCCATGGGAAATCCTACACTAAGTCAATGGGAAAAGGTGATGAAAGGGTCTTCGTTGTATTCAAAGTTATACATGTCGACTGAGAGCCAACTAGATCTCATAACCCAAGGGCTCTCTAGATACTTCTTTTGAAGTTTAAGGAGAACTGAAAACCACAGCAGTGACGGAAATTTAAGGAGTACGGAAAGAACTCCGCTGACTGCTAAGCTTTTCAAGTCAACAACCATAACTAACAGAAGATCAGCAACCATTACAATGGTAAAGTGCGAAATCTGCAGCCAGACAATAACACATACCATGCTCATGACTGCTAAGCTTCTTGTGTAATTAGTTCGTCTTTCCAGCCAAACCTCAGAAGTGCGACTTTTCAACCAAAGAACCTGAAGAAACAATGATTTTGAGTATATGCAGGAGTTCAACAAGGAAGAACTATAAATTTGAGAATCATACCCTAGAGAGATCATTTCCTTCAGTATTTTGTAATGCGTATTCAAAGACTTCAACTTTTGCTATGACCGGTAAATGCTCATAATTTGGAGCAAAACTTAGCATATACTTGTGCTCCTGATTCAGGGTAATCTGAAAGCATTGCACATAAAAAACCATTACTTTGTTGCCCCAAGCCAAGTATCTGTGCTAGTATACAGCATGTTCCTGTCTTTTTTAGAGAATCAAGTACTTGTTTTCAGTTGTCTATATAACCCCAAAAATGTGCTTTCTAAGAGACAAGACACATACCTTCCTTGCATCTCTGTACTCTCGAATGAGATTGTGAAGGGTATCACAGTGTGGGACCCATCTTATCAACCCACTGTTTGGCGATAATGGAATTACAGAATAGCGTTGAATTGACAAATCCTTCTCTTGGGTTTTTCTTGAATTTTCCAGCAATGTATTCACCAAACCAAAAAGCTGATACAAAATAGTTAGGAACGCTTAACGTTTTCCAATTGCACAGCAGAAATGTTCATTAGTTGGAACTTTTCAATGAAAAGAAATGTAATGAAGATGAAATTGTACAAGAACCTGCATGACACGCTCATCTTGGCGCAAGTCTTCATGTCCTTTCAGCAAAAAGGCATAATCTTCACCATCGCTCCCACGAATGGTCAACTTACGTGGACGTTGTTTTGATGTTATGATGGCAAGCTGTGGTGCAAATGATGCAATTGTCACCACAGTGGAATCTGTGATCATCAATCCACAAAAGAAAGAATAAACTAGAGGATATTCTTGTTCCAATAACGAAATAATAATGCAGAAATTCCAACATTACCTGCAAGGTATGTGCCAGGGACTGCCAGCTCTAGGTTACGGCAGTCTAAAAGCTCCGGAGATGCAGACTGCACTCAAATTACCACAGGGAAATTAGTTACAATTTTGTTCTCATGCTGAAAAGAATAATAGGAACATAATCTTGCCTTGAGATCCAAAGAAGTAAGGTTTTGGAGCTGCTTGTCAATCCGTCTAAAAACATGATAGTAGAGATCCCATGCCTGAGAAGGAGCAATATTTAAATCATTATGATTAATAATTTAAAGTGTGTTCTCAAGCACATACCAGGGATCCATAAGTTGAATAAACTAAAAAAGTACCATGTACCAGTTGGGTTACTAATTAGTCTACAAACTGACTATTGCTATAATGCTGAATTCAAGTCATCCCATAACAGTTGGTGATAACTTTTACTATTAAAGCACAAAAGGTTACACATTAAGTCAGGAACACATTGTATAAGCAAAAAAATGCATTCTCAGTATATCACACATCATTTCGCTTCAAAAGGTAACTATTAAAGCACAATAACAGATATTCTCAAACAAACAAAAAAGCACAACAACAGAGTGGACAGAATGTAAATAGAAGGCAGAGTAACATTTTACCATTGCTTACTATTAAAAGATGATGCATTGCCTTGTCTATCATTGATAATGTCAAAGTATCATTGGAAGTTAAATTGATCCCTACAAATTGCTTCATCTCCAATAATATTCTAGAGGAGGACATAGAATTGATTTAGCAAGTAAAAGACTGAAATGGCATACAAACGTTCCAGATATAATACATTTATAGAAGCAATGACACAGAAAAATAGCACAATTTCCATTAGGAGTATGGAAAACGAAATTACAGAATCACGAGTTCATTTCTGGTTATCGTACCTGAGTGAGCTCAGCTTCTTTCAAGGTTTTTTCGTATTTTATGCAACAATCCCAGGCTTCCTCGAGCTCATGCTTATATGCCTGCAATAAGACAAATATATTGCTGGTCTCAGAAATATGAACACAGCGTCATCGATTGCTGAGCTGGGACAAAAAGTTCAAGGTTTCTAAAGTCACGACTTAAAGAAGAATCTAGGTCTTCAGTTGATTCGCAATTAAGAAGTTAGCATCGACCAAAATTTCATACATGAATATTAGAGGGAATAAAGGCATTCCAGTGGAAAGGAAAACAGAAACATCAGTATAGTCATCCAAGGCTTAAAACCTCAATGAATGCTCTCTCCTTTATGGTTGCATTCTCCCTCATAGCTCCCTCCTCGAGCATTATATGCAAAGGCTCCAGAACCTTCAACATACCCTCAATGTTATGTTCACCGAAGTATAAACGGCTTGCTTCTTCCAGAGTCTCATGCCACATTTCAAGCCAAAGTATCGCAACTCGGATCAGCTCCTCTGACACGAGTTGGGCCTACAGAAGAAACAAGAAATTTCCACGATTTATAGGAATAACAAATCAAGAAGAAAAAAGATCAATTAAGTGAATTAACAAATCAATTAACCTGATCAACAAGAGCACCACTATGCTGCCGAACTTTGTCTACTACTTCTTGAGCTGCCACTCTACGTAGGTTACTTACAGATTTACATGCCACAAGAAGCGGGTACATTAGAGCCTGCAAAATAATGTGGCGCCTGAAGTACAGCATTGAACAAATGAACCGACTCTTTTCTATTAAGTATTATATCAGGAAAGTTATCAACATCTTTCTCTAGATATAGTATACACAGAGCATGACAAAAAAGTTCACTGACAGTAATGACTATCCACCTGAGAGCACAGTCCTTCCAAGACTCAAAAGGTGGGCAATTGGATATGAAAAAGACCTCAATAGAATACATAAGGTGAAAGCGCCATCATGATTTGAGATGTTGGCATGGAATGCAGACCTGGGGATGACTTTGGCCAATTTGCACCAACAGTGATTGTATCAATTCTCGTACAGCATGGATATTTGAGTGTATTCTGGCAATTATCTGAGGCAAAACAACCAGCCAAGTGTTGATGCTAACATGTGCAAATCCTTCCTGTAATGCATTTTGTACTTCAGCTGTAGCTCCATGGTTGAACCACAAGGTAAGGAGGCGAAGTATGTCCTGAAAAAGATGATGTAACACGAAGAAACCATAAATCAGAATGAACAAGTACAACATTATGGCAGAATGGTGACACAGAAGCAGCATATTCAGGGGCATTTTGAATGAGCCTGCGAGATTAAATTGGCATTTTCCAATCAAAAAGACAGTTTACACACTTTATGCTAGTATTTTTTCCATTATATACATCTTGCCAAATGAGTAGCTGGTATCTGGAATTTCCCTTACTTCCAAACTATCATCAACCCCTTTAGCATTTGCCGCACACGCTATGGAATGGAAATACCCATTGACTGCTGCCACTACAAATTGTGAAGCAACATTTGCAAACCCTCTTAAAGTATAATGTGACATCACAGCTGTATTGAACAATGCCCATGTGTGCCATGCTTTTGCCCATTTTGTTGCATACTGAGTGGCATTCCTAAATGCTCCACGAATTTCTACGCAAGAGGAAGAAAAAACCGGAAAAAATTAAAATTGTTAGTTCCTATCTTCTTCCTCTCTTGATGCAAACAAAACCAAAAGACAAGGGCAACATCAGATACCTTGAATGGACTCATCATCCAATCCAGGAGAAAGAGCCCACTGCCAGCTTCCAAGTCTTAGATATACACGAGCAAGGAGGGGAACGCCTGGACTGTTACCACTTGTCAAACCAGTTGACATTGAAGAATGCATGTTTGGGCCAATCGAGATCTCCCTGGCTAAGTTCTACAATGACAACTTATTGGAATGAGAATTTACCAAAAAATAGATATCAATTAGGGCACTCCAGAAAGAGTCAACTTTTTTAAGGAAAAAGAAATTTTGAGCCATGACAAGAACATTAACCAGCTTTGCTAACCTGCAGCCTAGCAAATGCTTCTTTCCGTTTATGATCCTCCCCGAGAGACCACTGATACTTTAAATATCCCAGCATAACTTGAGGACGCCCGTGAAATTGCACAGTTTCTGGAGATGTCTCAGGGTCATACTGAATTGCATGAAATAAGATGATAAGCAACAGAGGGTAAATAGATGATAGAATATTAGAGATCATTTCCATGATCACGAAAAAAATGGGCAGTACCTGTAGGAGTTTAATCAAAGTGGATCGAGCCTGACTAATCCGATTGCTTTGACGACAAAGAGACGAAAATTTGAGCCATGTATCAACATCCTCGGTTGGAGGCAGAACAAGCGCTCTCACAGATAAAAGTTCTTGCCAGACCTGGATATCCATATGGATAACTTGCATTAATAGTGATAATAAAGAGTAGAGAGCAACGGGCAAGAAGAAACAGGGTACACCAGTTTACAGGCTGCTGCAGCTTATTATCAGCATAAGACACACACACATGGAGAGGAAGCGGGAGGGAGTGAGAGAGAGAGAGAGAGAGAGAGAGAGATCTGCCTCAACATTCCTCTTTGCCCCTTGTATTCTTTCGGTCCACATATTGCGTATAAGGGCTCTCCGGCTCTCAGGAAGGGTACAGTAATCTATCACCTGAAAAACAATTCGTTACATCATAGGCAGAATGAAGTTTTCAACAATTCGTTACATCATAGGCAGAATGAAGTTTTCATTGTAGTTCCTAAAAAAAGTTTTCACTGTAGAGCATGGACTAGAACGAGTGGCAGAGAACAATATCTCAAACAAAGTGAAACAAACCTCTTCTAGCTCTGAGAGCTGCTGTACACGGACCATGTTGCTATAAGCACGATCATAACTCTCTAGAACCTGAAAAAATAAATCTCAAGGTGTTAAATCATCATGTTGAGTACCATCACAAACTTCAACACCGGAAATAGACCACGTATCAAAGACGAGACATCAGAATGCTTGAGATTAAATGGTAACACAATTATCTCAAGGATTAGTTGCTGACCAAAGCAGCAAGCTCAGTTGCCAGGCACTTCCTAGCTCTTTCAACATATTCACGAGCTTCGACATACTTGATGAGACATGACATAAAGAATTAGTTGTCAGTTTGATCATCCGATGAAGAATAAAAGAAAGAAGTACAGTGAGATCAAGCATATGTACTTTGCCTCTGCGCACAAATAAGACAGCCCCGAAGAATGTCCTGTTACTACTTCCATCACCACTACCAGTTGTATTTCCCGTTTTGTCACCATCATCTAATTTAGATATGTATTCTGACATCTGATCCCACTCACCCATATTCCAAGCAGCTCTAGCAGCCTAGGGCAATAACAACAAATGTGAGAAACCATGTTTTGATTAATAGAAACATCATGAGGATTAGAATCGACCATGGGTGCCATTTTTAATCGAGCAGATGACTCAGCTGAGGTCCAATAATCCTTGCACAGGTTGTTTAGCTCTTCCCACCGAGCTAAAGCTGCTAGGCAACGCATCCTTCCTGTAAACATGATAAGACTGGATTCACGAATCTTCATCACAAAACTTCACACTTTTCTAGACCATGTAAAGGTCGTAAAGAGACCCGAACATAGCCTGTAAGAATTACCATTGGTGTCAATCATACGTAGGAAAAAAATAAGCTAAATCATTGAAGTATGTTATGTTGGCAGGATGGTTTATAAGTGTGGAAGATCCACCTACTCGTTTTAAGGTTTTGTGGGTAGGATATGGAAATTCCTAACCACATTGGAAGTGGCAGGTGTTTTGCGCTGGTTTATAAGTATAGAAGATCCACCCACTCATTGCCATAAGGTTCCGGGTAGGATACGGAAATTCTCACATGGTATCAGAGCAGGTTGATCCCGTGCCCATTATCGTGCTCGCACAACCCCCGTTTCATCGCACGTTGGCGAAGCAAAGCCCGTACAAACTTTGGTCTGATGGGTCTCGTTTGAGGGGGCGTGTTGAGAATCTCACATTGCTAAGTGCAAGAGTGGTGAGCTAGTTTATATATGTGGAAAATCCACATACCTATTGTCTCAAGGTGCTGGGTAGGATATGGAAATCCCTAACATGTTGAGAATCTCAAAGTGCCAAGTGTAAGATCGGTGAGCTAGTTTATAAGTGCGGAAAATCCACCTACCCATTGCCTTAAGATTCTGAGTAGGATATGAAAAATCCTAACATAGTATCAAAGCCAATTGCTCAAATGAGACTGATGGCCCGTTGTGCTCGCACGACTCCCCTTTGAAAGCACGAGAGACAATGTGAAGCCGTGCAAACTTCAGCTTGATGGGCTTCGTTTGCAGGGACTTGTTAGAGAGAATCCCACATCAGAAGTGGCTAGTGTGTTGGGCTGATTTATAAGTCTGGAAGATCCACTTACTTATTGTCTTAAGGTTCTGGATAGAATATGGAAATTCCTACATGTTACACGTCAACCAATGGGCTTAACCATGTAAATGTTGAAGGAAGATCTTCAGCAATTAGTGTCGTTAGTCCCTTGCAGCAATAGAAGACTAGCATTAATGCCACAATTTTTAATCTTTGAAGGGACAAAATACAAAACTTCTAACAGTAGGGTTAGAGTTCAAACTACATAAAACAAGTTTCATTACAATGAATCTTGTAATGATGCAAAATGAGTTGAAGTCCACACAACTATTTATAACACCAATATTAGTTGCAGATCTGTAAGAAATTATAAACAAGTCAAGCTCTACATCTTACCTAAAGTTGCTTCCAGAGCAAGATTAGGACTCAAAGACTGAGAGGCTTTTGCTGTATATGCTCGAAGAGCATCATCCCAGCGTTGCAGTTTCTCATACCTAAATATGTACGGAGGTCAGTATGCTTCTCAATACCAGGGCGGTTTCGATTGTGAGGTGGACAAAATTGATTACCAGCATGATGTGTATTAGGTCACAGAAACATAATGAATATTAATGCTTCTCAATACCAGGATTCCTTGAGTTGAACTTCCAGATTTTGTTGCGCGAAAGCTAGTATGCCGACGGCAGCCTACAAACAATTAAAGACAAGCTTAGCATCATATAAACCACAGTAAAACAGGGAATACAACAAAGGTGACAAAATTTGGTATCATGGTTGCATAGAGGTTAGACCTCATGTTGGTGCAGCTGATTATTTATATGTATGAGGGCTTCAACCACAGCAACAGGATTAGCGTCCATTTTCTTAGATATTGCACCTTCAAATTCCATTTCTTTGTAGTGCAGTGCCTTTGCAAATGCCTGACACTGAAATATAAAGGTCATTAGTTAACATGCATAAGACATGTGAAATGACATCGCACCATAGTATTTTATGATAATAAAACCTTCTCTGCAAGAGCACCAAGAAGACGAATTTCTATAGGGAGTTGCTTCTCATCATGTTCCATGAACTCTGCCTACAAAAGTTTACATCAACCATTGAAGATTGCAATCATAATACGAGTCAACAGCAGATCACGGATTTTATCAAGCAAAAAAAAAACATAATCATAGTTTTCAGCTGTACTTCCAAAATAAGAATCAATGGATCATCAAGAAACAGGTGAATATGATTACAAATAATGAATTTCAGAATGGAAAATTCCAGAAAAAGGTAGTTAATCAAATAAAAACCACACTAGGTGTAAGCAAGATGGAGTAAGACAAGTAAATAAGAATTAAATATGCTCAAGGATGAACAGGACATTGACAGGGAAACAAAATACAAAAACGCATACCAAGTTAAGAAGTGTTGATAAAATTTCAGGAGGAATATTTGGGGATGAAAATGCCATCTCCAAACTTTGAACCAACTGCTTCTGACTGGCCTCATTTAATTGTGCCCAACAGCTGACAAAACCAGCAGCAAATAACTCCCGCCCAACAAACGGCTGAAACAAAGTAAGCATGGTACAGCACATACTAGAGAAGAAAGAAAGCAAATGGATGACAGTTAGCACCTGCAATTGTGCAAGCCTAGCACAGGTTCGTAATGCTGGAAAAGGGGACTCCTTTAGAAGTTCAATGCTGAATTGCCTAATCCACTCTGCCCAATCTTCTTTAGTGCTGCGGTTGGATGCCTCCCCAGCTGTTAGTAATCGAGTATCATTTATCTACAGAATACAAAAATGAGTGACTTTAACTCCTAACAGGAAAAAACATATCATGGGCCAAGAGAAATATTTTTCTGATGGTGTCGACCCCACAGCCTTTATACCATGTAATCCAAGCTATCAACATTAAAGGATGGAAAAAAAAAAGAATTTCTCGAGTCAGAATTGAGGCAATGTTCAATTGATGTTATTAACCAAAACTGACAAGCAACCAATATGTCTCCACAGTGAAGATTTTGGTCCTCAAGAGTCTGGATTGGGAAATATTCATTTTTGTCTATGGCTGAACTGGTGAACAATACAATTGAGAAGCTAGCATAAAGACATGCCACGGCTAAAATGTCCTGAAAAAATGTAACACGATGGTTCTTCTATTTTAATCAATAAAAAATTACCGATTCAGAGGAACCAAATAGAGATACCAGAACGGGAACCTATCTCTATTTTTTGTAAATACGAAAAGAGTTCCTCAAGCATTGATGTGGGCTACTCATGAAATCCCAGACAAATATCTTAACCTGTACTAAAATGATGCCAAAACCAAGAGTGTAAATAAAGGGAAACCTGCAGAAGACAAGTTATCAAACTATCAAATGCTTGATTTAATCATGTCTGTTCAGAAGTTCACCTGGTGGCCTCTTATTTGTTTCTGTGCATCAATCCCATCTTCGTAGGGGTCATTATCTGTATCATTTAAGGGGTCACTGACAACCTCAACTGGATGCCGGCGGGGCAACCTTTGGGTCACAGCACTGCCCAATACAAGTGGTTCGCGTCTCCTCAGCCGTCCTTCAATCTCTTCAAATTCTTTATGCTGAGGTTAAACATTATAGTTAAATAACATTACGAAAAAATTCCCTCAAAGAACAATTCCTGCTTATGATCTGCAGTAAATTTCCAAACCCGCAAGCGGTGCTTCAATAGAAGTTTGTGGACAGACGAAACAAAAATGGCAAAATCCTCTCCAAGAGCATGCGCCAAACAACAAAGTGCATCAACAGCATCTTTCCGAAGCTCATCATTCTTCCTGTGTGCAAGGATTCACCCATCTTACAAGTGAGAATAGAGTTATGCAAGTTTGAAGATCCAGCACGATGTCTGGAACATCATATTCCATCAAAGGCAGTATGATTACAGCACTGTTTTCTGGATTAAGCAAGTTCTTTTTTTCTAAATAAGCATGTGCACGGGGAGAAGAGTCCATTCATTCCTCAAAATATCACCTTTGACAAATAGGTAACATCCAGATGGGTTGCAGGTCAAACAAGTTCAGAAAATCGGATTAAATTGAAAGGCAATACATCAAACATTGAGGTATTTTTCTCAAAATAATCCGTACATTGTAAAAGTTGGCAGATTTTGATGAGAGAGAACAACGGCTCAAAGTTGGTTGTGATTCCAAATTGAGAAACCATACCATAAAAAAAACCTAATTCGTAACATCAAAAAGTGCAAGTAAAAACAATCTTTTGTAGACTCGATGAAAGAGATAAAATATCGTTTAATGCAAAAGAAAGTCAAAACGGCCAGGATCGTAAAGGAGGAGAGATGTACCCATCCAAGATAAGCTTCAGGGGGTGGACAAGAGAGGAGATGTGACCAGTTACCTGACAAAGTAATTTGCATTAATGGACATGGTTGTCTGCATCCAGATAATTGTGCACCCAGGCAAAACAGAAAATTTGGGTTTTCTTCGAAAAATTTAAGAACCAATTCTATTTTACTAGAGGATGAGAGCCGAAGAAATAATCCAATTTGCATTGATTTATCAATAACTGGTCATACTTATTTCTCTACTTTGGCAGTGGGAAAGAGTGGACAAACGCAAGGAACATATTTGGTTTGAAATGCTCGACAAGTCAGGAGAACCCAAAAACCACTGAAACATACCTGCACACAAGGGATTAACCTTGACAACGTTCTTATAGCAGCACGTCTTATCTCCACAGAAGCATCGACTTTAAATAATCTAATCAGAGCAGGAAGAAGCAGATGCATGTGCTCATCCAATGTTCCTACAATAGGCGAACATAGTTAGAGAAGCCCCGCTGCATCTTTGCAATGCATGGTGCGCAAGCAAAATTTATAACCTTTGTGAATTAAAACCCTAGGACTAGTCAAACCTCAAGCTCTGATTCAAGGATGATATTAAAATTTCCCTGTGTAAGAAGCCATGCATGCACAACTTATGCATCTATTTGCAAGAAGCCTAATGGACTGGAGCGTCACGAAGATGCTTGCATCAGAATCTAACGTTATTTTTGAGAAATAAATGTATCTCTATTTTTGTCTCGACATCAGTTACCAGATTTGCTGATACTTTATGAAAATGTACTCCATAGGTAATTTCAAGCCAAGCATCGCCAGAAACACATTGAAAAGACCGATCTCGCTTTACAAAATATTATGTTCCAAGGAAAGGTCACAAACCACCAAACACTTCGAGTGCGTGAAGTATATCAAAAACATAGGTGTAATCATTACACCGCTCTGCATCACTTAGGATTAGAATGCAACAAGGAAGAATATCAGGCAGATACGTCCGAAATTCATCATTGAGAGCTAAGCAAAGCTGTTCCACCAGATGCAGAACCTGAAAGTTGACAACATAGAAAGCAAGCACTTATTTAATAGCAATTCATCACGTGGGAAAGCATGAAACCTGAAAGTTGACAACATAGAAAGCAAGCACTTATTTAATAACAATTCATCACGTGGGAAAGCATGAACAATGGACTTCAACCACATGGAAAGAGAAGTGCCATAAACTAACTGGAAAACCACGGGTAGGACGATTGGTGGCCGGGAAAGTGAAGGAAGACCATAGTTCAGATATAAGAGAGAGGAGTTCCGGAATGTATTTCCAAATATGCTGCAAAAGTAACATTAAAGCTCCTTATTTCACAAAAGAAAAGGACTAAAAGACGTGGCAAGTTAACAAAAGTTTCACATCAAACGATAGTCCTCACCATGAACAGCAATCACAACTCACCTGGCGAACAATAGATACTAGAGTCCCAAGCTTCCATGTTATAAAATCTTTCAGATTTTCATCACATGACCGAACAATATGAAAGAGATCGGGTAAAACCTGTTCAGGAACAAATAAAGAAATCTGATCGGCATTATATGCAATTATGCAACTCATGCATGAGGAAGACAGATACAAGCCAGCAAGTTGTATAGTGAGCATGAGTTCTGGGAACCTTAGGTGTTACCCATCACAAAACCATGAGGTTTTAGATAATAGTTAAACATCAGCATGCCGAGAAATTTATTTTATTGATACAAATGTATTCATGTGGACACCAATCAAAATATAAATATTTGACTTCTTTGTTGCACAGTTTTCTCCATACTTTACGGAAAGACTGCCCAATTAGCATGAATTCGACCTTAAATCGTTCAACTATATTCCTTTAACTTGACTGTCGAGCTTTCAATGACCTATCTATTCTTGTAAGGCAAGCCAAAAAGCCAGTCGTGATCTTCTTTTCATTTGTTCATAAGTAAGAGGATAATATATTTAGTCAAGAGCCCAATATAGAAAGATATGGAGCTTCACTTCCGTTTAGGCACAAGGATTTGATATAATTTAGTAGCAATGGCTAGTGTAAACAGGACAGTTTTCCATGTCTGTTGTACAGTTAATTCACAATGATATGCACAGACTAGAGAATTGGGATTTTAGGATGTGAAACACAAAACCATTGTATAAGAAACATCACGCTTCTTGTTTTATCCAGTATTGCTCTTCTTTTCTGTCTTGGAAGAAGGGAGGGAGAGGAAGTGATAAATAACTTACCTTCGGCAAATATGGGACACAACCAAGGCCCATTGACTGCTCTCGCATAGGGTGGGAGAAGGAGCCAAAAATGAAAGGCATCAGAGACGGGAGGAGCAAATAGAACTGAATTATAAGAAATTAAGAGAAGAAAAAATAGTCTCTTTTAAGTGTACCTTAAATATGAACATGAGGGAGCCCACCACCTTCTGGTGGTAACTAGCAAGGGAAGGATCCCTCAAAATTCGCATCAAAGAATTGATAGCAACCTGAAAACGTCACTGAGGAAATTAAACCATGCCTCAAGTGAAGTGACAAACTCAGTGTTAGTACTACCGTGGAATAATAGTCCTCGGACGTAGCAAAAGATGGCCAGAGATCCACTGATAGCTCATCCATCGAAGGAATGTGTTGCCCAGAATCACTGGCTGCACGGGGGACATCTCCATGCGATTCAGTTAACCTCTGCTGGTTTTTCTTATGTACATGGGGATCCAAAGCTCCCATAATACCAAGGACCTGCAAAGAGGTCCCATAAATCAGAATCTTGCATAAGGGAAATCCAAACCGACATACAATGTACCTGCAATACCTTACCTTTAGTACTTCCCTTCTGGTAGACCACACTAACTCTCCATTCAACAATTTCAAGAGCAAGCCAAGCAACTGAGGATACTTGTTATATGGAGTGATTACATACCTACAACAGAGGCAAGTCAATCAAGTGAGGGTTGAACACTTCTTTTTCTTTATGCTAACTTATTTTATATTAAATACTACAACAAACTAAAAACAAGGGTTCCAGGCAACAAAGTCTTTAGACATCATAGAATAAACATAAAAAGTTGCAACAAAAACAGTTTAAAGTAGATAACTTAGAATAAAATAACTGCTTATTCAAAGAAGAAAAGGTAAAAAGCAAAACTAAGAACTTAAGAGAACCTCCTAACAAATGTACAAGCCATGGAAACCACACTCATCCTAGACATGGCGTAAAAAACCTTCCAACCAACCTCGTTTCTCAAAAAACAACCTTTAAGAAGTCAAGGGCTAACACTTATATCTAAATCAAATGTTTCATTGATGATTGATGCCAAAGCAGAATCTACATTCATCAAACGAAATAATGTCAAAGCAGCATGTAAGCAGTAAGCAAATACAAATTGCCTCACCCTGTGTTCTGCACAACATGACCAAGAGTTGCTATGGCAACTTCGCGTTTCCTAGCTGCTGCTCCATCCAGCAAAGCTTCGACAATCAAAGGCATGAGCTCTGGAATATATTGCCTTATGGCAAAACCACCCTAATAGATCACTGAACTGTGACAATCTAGAAAGTGAAAAAATGTAACAATGAAGTGAAATTCCTACTCATATACTAAAAAGTAGCAAGGAAACAGCATGGAACTGTTACAAGTCACGTTACACAACTCTCATACTTAATAGTTTTTTACTGCATATGTTACATACATCAAATGAATATCTAAGAGTAGAAACCTCGAGGAGAAAGAGTTAACCAATGTAAGTGGAATCAGTACTTTCCAAAGAATTAAAGCAGCAATACACCGGTCAAGCAATAGAAAAAAAATGATATCATAAAATGACATTAAACTAGTCCATAGTCTGTGCTAAAATTTAAAGAATAAAATGCCTCTAAGCTCAAGATTTCCACAAATCCTTGATGATAAAAGAGCATGCAACAAAAATAACTTCACATAAATTGTGAAAACATTAACAAATATCGATAACTGCATGGCATGAATTTTTTTTGTTTTTGTTGCTAAATAACTGCATAACATAAATTTGTATGGATACATACATTATAGAGAGCTCTAAGAAACATCACAAGGAAATGTCAAGAACCAAATAGCTATGGTTTTGTTTGTTTTCAGTAATAGGTTTTCCATACTTTTCTCTAATTTCTATTGTTTGTTTGCAAGTTGGACATTTTTTACAAGAAGATGTTTTGAGAGAAGATGTTTTACAGCCAAATCGCTCGGAAACACTCCCCTGAAAGTTAACAACCCATCGCAAAATCTGATTTCAAAACTCCGATTCATAACAAACTTTAGATGTACAAACAAACAACGGAAAAATAATTTCAACAAAATGTCACCCTAACTACGGGAAAAGTATTTACTTTCCCAGAAATCCCATGGAAAAATATTTTCCAAGCAATTTGTTTCCACTAAAATTAACAGAGCCGTCGATATATGCAGACAGCACCCCAATCAGCGAATTGGTACATACAATAAAATGTTACCCAAGTGCTCAATGACAAGACATTAGTAGAAGAACGCATCTGTAATCTGTATGGAAAAAATAAGCAAGAGAATAAACACCAAGTGGCACATGCAGCATATAAAAGAAATTCCAACCATATACGCTGCCATATGTGTTTTCATCTCCCTTTCTCTCACCCATGCAAGCTTCAGAAAAGCAAGGCAGATATAAGGAAACAGCAAATCACTCAAGATGCTAATTTACTCACCACCCTAGCAAGATCCCCAACAGTCACAAGCACGCCGCTGACAATGCCATTGTTTGTATTCACACCAGTACCTTCAAAAAGTCTTGCAACAAGTGCCTGTAAAAACAAGGCAATCAACATCGCAACTATAAAGAAGGATGAAGAAGGCATTTGGAATTCCCATTAAAATCTACCTTGTGTATAGGTGCAATGTAGGGAATGATTAGCCGTTCACAACTACGAATCAAACAACCCAGTAGCTTTGCACTTTCTTCTCTGCATTTGTTATCCGCACTGTGATGGCAAGTTAAAAGAACATCAGAATTGCAGCCAATTGTGGCATCTATCTATGATCTTAAAAATACACCTATATCTAACAAGGGTATAATAATCTACATTATCATAATTCGCTCAAGCCTCCACATACCTCTGTTCTAGATAGGTTAAGAGTTGTATAAGATGGCGGCGCAGTGCTGGAAGAACATATGCAGGATTTTTCTCAGACAGTCTCCCAGCAATTGAGATTGCATACTCTCTAACATCAAAATCCTGACAGAAACATAATGATGAAGAATCAGAAAATGAACAGAGAACAAATTAGAGACCTGGAACGAGTGATTGATGTTGTAAAAAATAATATAAATATTCAAATTAGAGACCTGGAACGAGTGATTGATGTTGTAAAAAATAATATAAATATTACTTTTCACCTACATTTTCAATAGATGAAAGGTGTTATTTATGGTCGATAATACTTATAAAAAAAACAACAGAGAATAGGAGTCCCCTCCATACCTTCTTCATGTGACAGAGTTTGACAGCACCTAACCCGCTAAATTGTTTAGCACTAATATTTCAGTTATAGATAACCCGCATAAATTGATTGTTATGGATTACAAAAATTTCGTCTTTGGAGAAACACCGCTAACATTATATTTTCCCTCTTAAAACTTCAATTAAAAAAGTCTGTAACATCAGGAACAACATTTACACCCATGTGTGTTGCACTAAACAATTTGACAGAATAAGTTTTATTGAAACCAACTTCATGTGCGACAGAATATTGAGAAATACGGCACCACGGATTTTTTACAGGATACTGAGACATTATGGAAACAGTGCAACTTTGGTTTCAAAACAGTGTCCTTGGAGAAGTGCATTATTTGCTATTCTAATGAAGTTGTGTCAGTAACAACCCCCAGAATTTTTTGCATCGTAATAGGAAGAACAAAAGGTGATCATCTTGTTTGCTATCTTTTGGGCCATATCGGGAGTGAGGAATATGAGGGTGTTTGATGGGGAAGAAACCTCAATGGCTGATTTTTTGGATAGATGGTATAGCCTTTTGTATTTTTGGTATGGAGAAATAATGAAATATACCTTAGCACCAGGTTGGATTTTGTTAACTTTGTGGAGGATTCTAAAAGGTCCTCTTAATGTACATGGGTGCGCCCCTTTGGTGCCGTTCAATTAAATCCTTCCTTATTTAGCACACACACAAAAAAAAGAAGACTTAAGTGACTCTTTTGAGATGAACATATATCTTCTTTAGCTAAATAAACAAGGATATAATTAAAAGGCATTAAGGGGATACACCAGTGTACATCAATTGATGCTCAAATAACCAAAAAATCAAGGATCAAACAAACTTGATTTCTCTTTTAAATGAGTTTTATAAGAAAGAAAACCAAAAAAATAAGGGTCAAAGAAAAGCTTCGGGAAGCATATGGTAATAAGCCTGAATATGTTTCTCTGGACAGAAACTCCAAGTTGCAGAATGCTAATAAGTTGATATTGTATCCATAGGTCACTGGAATGTACCTCATCGTATAAAGCAGCAAGAACTGCACTGAGACCGTCAGCATGTGCTAGGAAATCATCAAAACCATAGTTTTCATGTAGGCAGGAAAATATTGAATTGCGAACAGTGACATCAGCATCTGCGACAGCTGCAATGAGAATCTTCTCCACCAGCTGGAGCATGAATGAACATTACTATCAGTGATCCAAAACAAAATCAGAAAATAAGACAAACAAAACAGTTCCTTGATAACTATGGAATTACAGACTCCCACTCTGTGGATTTGAACCTTGATAACTCTTACCATAGACACATTTGCCAATATAAGATTTCCTTATGGCATGACAAGCCCAAACAGACAAAGGTAAAATCATTCCCACACATTAATAAAATCATTAAAATGGATATAGATTATAAAAAATAAAAACCAAAATCATTTGCACACATCAGAAGTCATATGACAAGCTGATTGCAAATCATTCTCACAAATTAATAAATACAAACTACTCTTGAAAAGTCAGAGTTTTGATAACTGTGCATTATCTTCTTGATGCACAAATTATTACTTAAAGGTGTGTTTGCATGCAGCAAGAGACGAAAATGCAATTCCTGCTCCTACTTCAGGTTTGACCTTTCTTTTCCAAAATAATCAATCAAGTTGATCAAAGAGACATTATATCTCAAACACCTGAGATAATAGCTTAAGAGTGCATGAGAGAGTTCCGTGGTCATTGATAATCAAAAATAGGACTAAAAAACAAACCACCTATCTGCTGTTGCATGACAAGCAACTCACAGAGACTACCTTACTTCATTTTATCATCTATAGCACAATCCTAATCACGCAAACAAAGCTCTTTACCACATTATCGAACTAAGATTTTCCTGATTATTGAATTGGTAGTATTCAGTACAGTCATGGCTTGACAGAAAATTTGAACAAAAACCATCAAGCAGAAATGAGATGCTGCTAGAAGCACAAAGTCCAAGGTGGGACCTATAAGCAAATGGAAAGGAGAAATCATTTTGACATAGAAAAACAACCTCCTCAACAAGCAGACATAGTTTTCCTCCTGTGCGGGTGGTTCGACCGGACCCAAATGGCGTCGATGTAGTACAGGAGAAAGAATTAGCTAATAATATGCAGCAACATAGTGCAGCATCCTTCCTTGTTGTTCCATCATCATCATCTAAGTAAATCACAACCGATTCTCTGGCAAACTCTAGAAGTTTGTGACCCTGATAAAAAAAATTATTGTTTATAGAAGATGCCATAACTGCACTAAGCACACGTGGAATTTCAATGTCCGCTGACCTTAAAATTAAAATGTGCAAGTGTCTGCAAAGCAAGTTGCACTGAGGCCGACCCAGCAAGGTCCGATACTTGCTGAGGAGCATTCACCACACTGCCTCGGACCACAGGAATCGCGGGTCTAGTCTGAGAATATGCAGACTTCGAAAGAACAGATGAGATGCATTTCAGAAGCCTCTCTTGTATTGTTGGCAGCAATGACGGGATACTGTGATAGAATCATAGAACCAAAGGTTTGAAGCACTGAAGTCTCAGCATCATAATTAAGAAATGGACACAGCAAAAGGTGAAATGAAGCTCAGTATACCCAACAGTTATCTTTTCCAGGGCCTCAACAAGAGTTGGAGAAAGACCAGCAGAGAACATAACATCCAAAAGGCTGCGAACATGAGGTTCCATAACTGGCCCCATAGCTCTGGCAATGTTTCCAACACAAGCTAAAGCCTCAAGAGAGGGTTTATCTTTACGTGGAGCAATCTACATAGGCAGATGGAGAGCAATATTTAGTGATACTATTCCACAAATAATGACTTAAACGTATGCAGTTCTTTCTCCCCCGAATGGTGAGAAGGTCCAAACGAGGTATAGCCAAAACAAATTAAATAATCCAAACCTCATGCGCGGACAGGTGAACATGGCAGCCATAAAAAGGTACTTACGGCATCACGCAAGTGATTAGTTATTGTCGGCAAATAGTGGCCAAGTTCTCCATCCAAAGCACCAGCCATCTCGCCTAGGGCAATGAATCCACTAGCACGCTCAGCTGGTGTTCTCAGCACTGCCAGGATATGATCCATGCATATCTGATACAGAAATGTCACGTTATATAGAAACTATGAAACTTCCTACAAACCACGTTATCAAGTAACAAGAGGATCATATATCAACCGTCAAGTAGATGGTAACAAAACGATCCCGCAGAAAATGGGCAATACGAGGCAGCAATGAAGTAATGCTCAAGCGAACAAGCCGATCCCTATGCTGCAAGTATCTCAGAACAATTTCGGCCACCTCCCTGTACCTTGGCATCATGAACTCCCCGGTATTCCTGCCACATTTCCAATTAATTGAACCTTGTCAACTTCAATGATCACACTTTCTCCCTTGCATTTAGCAAAAAAAAATTTTTCATTTACAACAATGGCAATGACACCTTAAAAAAGTACCAAATATATTTAGCATTACCAAACACAGATGAAGGCAACAAATTTATCAAATGTTACATAGAAATTATTAAGGGGGTTTAATCTTACAGCGTACTTTGTCCATAATACAAAATACGCTGCCCAACTAAACAGCATCATCCAAGTCAACACGATCGTCCCAAGACTCCCATGTCCTTTCCAGTCCCGACACACACCAAAACTTGAATTATTCAATCATCTATGCTGGCATGAGCCCTCGAATCCTGACTTATCTATTTTGGCAAGATACTTTAACAAGCATCACTGATTTTGAATCTTAACTATATTAGCATGAAAGAAACCCCAATGTCTGACTTGTGGATAGATGGTATAGATTTCTGTCCTTTTGGTATAGAGAGAAATATTGAAGTAGCGAGTTGGACATTGTTAATTTTGTAGAGATTACAATAGGTCCTCTTGATGTACATGGGTACACCTCTTGGTGCCTTCTAATTAAATCCTTGCTAGTTTAACATAAAACTATATTTCATGATTTTCCTGGTCGATCTTGAAAATACAGCTTCCATCAACAGAACATAGTTAATGACTAACCAGCATCACCAGGAGGTAGGTCGTGGTTTAAAAACTTTTAAAGACATGTCACGAGTACCAATTGCAGCGAAAAAAATTTCAGTTACCAATCTACAAATTAAAGGAGAAAGAAGAAACATTAATCATTCCATAGGGACCTTAGAAGCTCTCCAACTGCAAGTAAGGAACCATGTATGCTGTGTACTGGAGCATTATTACCTAATCCATCCTGAGTTGCCTCAAACATGCGATAAAACCTGCAAACAACAATTGAAGATCAGAAATAGAAGTGATATAGCAAATGAGACAAGCAGTCAACACATTCCAGGTTGCTGAAATGACCATGAGCAAGCTGACTCCAAGGATAAGCGAATGTCAATCCGGGTAGGATGGGATTTCAATTTCACAAACGTAAATCCACAGAATCGATTAAATTAGAAGATCATTCACAAAGGACCCCTGAGACGAAACTTAAAGGTCTCCAGATAAGCACCCCCAAAATAACCAATAATGGTTTCGATCAATCAAAAGCTGCCTTTCTTCTCCCTTGATATTTATAACTTGTATGCAAGAAAAGTAACTCCGGAGGTTCTTTCATTGGACTCCCCCTTGTTTGTTGACCTTGTAAAGTGAAGTACCATTAAACATGTCCAAGTACTCGAATAGTTTTGAACAGACTCCACAACACCAAGACAGATAATTTGTTTCAAATGCAAGTCCTACTTGCATCCCCAACCAGTCACAAACATTGGTAAACACAATCTAACTATGTTCTTTAGGACTTAACTCCAGTTCAATGAGAACGATAAAAAAGTATACAACAGCCATAAAATGTTCATGCTTTTCATTTCTTTTCCTTGACAAGCAAGAATGATTTATCAGTGAAGTCTCAAGGGTCGCACCCACGCACATCATGATAAGTTCATGTTTTTCATCCACGCTGTTTTCACTTTCTAACTGCAAAGCTATTTCATACCAGCCCCTACGGTTCGCATGATCCCCGAATTCAAGCTATTCATCTACCCTGCTTTCACTTGCCAACTAGGTGAGAGCAGTTAAAAGATCTTATTCGTCTAGATCTGATTGAAGCTCAAGAACACAGCATACTTCATCTTGACATAACTGATTACTTTAGCTTGCCTCTTAAAGCAAAAGGGTGGATAAAGTCAATCATACCTAACAGAAGTGAATCTACAAAGGCCACTGAGACTACTACTTTAAGATATTGAGGGATATATGTATTCTTTTGTCTTTTTCATATATCTGAATTTATTTAAATTGAAGGTTCCTCCCACCACAAAGTATGATTGCTGAGGGATCAGAGTACTATAAATTATTTATGCGTACTCTACAACTATCGTGGAACATGCAGCTCATATGTCCAATAATAACTTTTTAAGTCTACCCCATTCAGAATAATGGTACAGCTTATATCAGACCTGTAATTCCAGAGAAAAAAATCCACTCACCATGGCACACGCCAGCGTGTCTCGCGCTTTTCAATAACTTTGAGGCAAGCACGCAGAGCCTCCACTGCCCGTTCTCTGACTTCTAACTTTGGGTGTCTTAATGCAGCCCAAATAGCGTCGATAAATTCAGATACATGTAAATTAAACACTGTTGAAGCATTTTCTGCCACTTCCTAGAACGGAAACAAGGGAAACAATTAAGTGATGGTTTAGAAAGTCAAATTTTTTTAACTTCGCAACCCAAGGGGAGCGCAAGGAATTGAGTTGTGATTCTGGCTACAGAGGAATAACAGATTAGAACCTGTATTTTGGATAGAATCAGTTATTAAATGATTTCTCTTTTCCGAGAATATATTCTTAACAAGTGATCAGGGGATATGTTAAACAAACCCTATTAAGTTTTGCCTAAAGTTCTATTTAGCAACAAAAAAAAAAGTTGTGCCTAAAGTTCATCAATCCTTCTGATGGTCTCACTGTTGTCTTTCGTATAAAGGATTAATAAAGTCAATCACGCAAACACCCAAATAAATGCAAGAAAATAGATACTGAACTTACTTTCAAGATCAAAACTGCAGCTAAAAGATGATGTTCTGCTAGATCATTTTGAAGCCAACCCAGTGCCATTTTCACCTACAAAAAATAGCATGAGATGCTTGTAATAACAAACCTTACAAGCTTGTATATAACAGCTCCACAAACCTGGAACTCTACTTCATCAGCAGTCATGGCTCCCCCCGACCTGGCCAAATGGCCAAGAACTCTACTGGCAAGATCCAACACTTCCCGTACACGCTTCTTCTCAAATACCCCGCGCAAGTGAATAGAGAACTTAGATACCTTAGAGGCATTCTCCCCAAGGGTAACATCTATCAGCTCGTCGATTGCTCTCAAAGCCCCCAAATTCTCTGCAACGTTGATGCTCTCCAAGAGACTAGAAAGTCTTTCATATAACTGATCCATGAATCTGGAAAAGGCTTCCCCGCTAAGATCTCGCGCTTCTTCCTCCACATGCTTCCTTAAAGCCATGGCTGCCCCTTCCTGCACCATTTTGAGAAAAGTTTCATACCCTGAACACAAATCCCCGACAAAGTCCACCAAAGTAATTAAAGCGAAAATCCGGTTGAGGGCTCGAAACCCACCTCGAAGAACCCGTAATTAAAGCGAAAATTGAAACAGCTCGAAAGAAAAACAAAACCCATAGAGAAAGCTGGGAACTTTAGCTTCCTTCAACCTCTCTCTTTCTCCATTGACCTTCCTAAACCAAACTTCTAGAGAGAGGGAGAGAGAGAACCAGGTACCTTAGGGTTGCCCGAAGTACACAGATCAGCCAAAATCCGGTTAAGGGTTTCCAAGCTGCCACCGCCGTGGCCGGCGGCGAACGCCGGAGGGAGAAAGCGGAGTGCTTGGACCGGGTTCGCCATTAGAATTAATCCTTTTTCTTTACAATAAAATTCCCCAAAACCCTAAAACCCTCCTTCCTCGCAGATCCCTCCAGTCTAAGACATCAGATTCTTTGGAGAGAGAGACTGGAAGTTCACTGATTTTCTTAATTTTTTTTGTTTCTCTCTCTATCCCTTAAATTTCCTGGTTAAAAGGGAACTAAAACGGGAAAAGACGAATTTTTTTAGGCTTCATCAATGTGAATGGGACCCACTCGGGGATTTCAATGTTTTTCTTGACAAAAAGAATTTGCATTCTATTTTGGGTCCCACTCCGCGATGGCCAGGCCGCTTCCCGAAAATGACAATTGGCACGATTCGAATAGGATTTTTTTTTGAAAGGTACAGTTTTTCATGAATAAAACACCTCTTAGTACAACTGGTTCCCCACTGCCGTAGTCGCGGAGGAGACACCTACGTGCAGGCCTAACATAAAAACCCTAGTGAAAACTCCTTAAATGTACTATAAATGGAGTTAAGTGTTAGGACAAGCACTTTTGATAGGCCCATACACAACAATAAAGAGATATGAGAATAATAGAAACACTGAGAACACACGATATACGTGGTTTAGTCAACTGACCTACTCCACAGGGTATAGACGATCTTTCACTATGATATGGAGTACAACAGATACATAGGCCATGGCGAGGCTACCCGCCTCAAGCTCTTCTCGCTGCCTACACTACCGTACCCATTGTGTTTAGTCCAAAGAACTCCTAAACACTGCTCTCCTATTTATAGGAGATTAACCCTAAAGTCCCTTTCTGATTAGAATCCTATTACATTAGGCAATAACTAAATAAGAAGTTGAGACATTCCCAACAATCTCCACCTTGGCTCAAAATCCAAAATCAATCGTCATCTCGAGCTTCACTTGCTCTTCCACATCCGGTCATCATCTTCACAGCGTGCCTCTTCCATTAAGCTTCATGCTCCACAATTTGAAAACTCCACCCGGAACCTTTTATAAGTATCTACTCACCATGATCTTCACTCGATCACTCAACATATCAAGAGAAAATAGTATGCGCGCAAGCTGCACCCTGCTCTTTGGCACCATATTTTCTCTACCAATCTTCACTACTTCACCTCCACGGGAACCTTCATGACGTCACTGATCTATCAGAAGAACATCGTATGCATGCAAGCTACACCCTACTCTTCGGTGCCATACTTTCTCAACCGATCTTCAGATCAAAACATAAGTAGAGGGCACCAACTTCTAGACTTTATATCACCTTCTCGTGACTGCCTCACTCCGGCCTTACATCACCTTCTCGCGATCAGCTTGCTGGACACTTGTACCTCACTCTTTCATCCTCGTGGACACTAGTAGTAACCTACGAAATATGTGAGTAAACTAACACTTGTGACAACAGTGCTAAACTGCACTACGCCACCTCTGAACTACATCTGCACCTCGTCAACGAGTACTAGGCTCAAGCTCTGCTTAAGGTCTTCAGCTGATCCACCTCCTCGTCCAACACTATGAACCCACAACCCGATCAAATCCCACGGAATAAGAGAGTATCACTCCTCCACCTTCAAACAAACCTCATGTCCGATCTTTTGTGAATCTACCTAACCTGAACTCATCTGCTTCAACATGACCTCAATATGACCTTCACTTGGCCAAATTCTTCTCAACTCAGGCGGATAAATCACCATGCCCATTATCAGCCCAATTTGCATACTTGCATACTCCAAAGTTGCTGAAAAAAACCATAAATCAGTCACACCATTGACTTTTTATTCTGCTGACTTTTGGTCATACAGTCAAACTGTTGACTTTTGGTCAACCAAAAAATCTAGGGTTCTTCTTCTCCAACAACTCCAACACCAAGAAAAGGCAAGGGGGCGGCAGCCGGAGAGCTTCACCAGTGGCGCGGTCCAGTGGCTGATGATGATGAGGTACGCGGGGTCCCCTTTCTAGGCGCGACGGTGGAGCGACGCGAGCTCCTTCTCTCTGACTCGCGCTCCCTTTCTCCCCGATTCTCTCTCCTCGTCAGTCTCTCTCCCCGACAGGGTCTCTCTCTCCCCGACCTTCTCAGCGACGGGCGAGATGCGCGGGGCCGGTGGCACGACGGGGACCTCCTCTCTACGATGGTGGTGCGACTAGGGCTGAGCAAGTTGGCCGAACGACGCCCATGGAACGTCTGAGCAACGGGCGGCGACTCCCTCCATGCGCGGCAGCCACTCTCCAAAGGGATGGAAATGCTATTTCCAATTTTCCCCCAATTTTGGCAAAATTACCAATTACCCCTAACTTTATTCTAAAATTACAAAATAGTCCCTCATTGCCTCCTCTACCAAGGTCTACCTAGATACATACCAAGCTCTTGATACCAGTTGTTAGGACAGCGAAAGCACTTTCAATAGGTCCATGCACAACAACAGAGAGATAGGAGAATGATAGAAACACTGAGGACGCGCGATATACGTGGTTCGATCAACTGACCTACCCCGCGGGGATGTAAACGATCTTTCACTATGATATGGAGTACAACAAATACATAGGCCATGACGAGGCTACCCGCCTCAAGCTCTTCTCGTTGCCTACACTACCGTACCCATTGTGTTTAGCCCAAGGAACTCCTAAACACTGCCCTGCTATTTATAAAAGACTAACCCTAGAGTTCCTTCCTAATTAGAGTCCTATTATATAGGCAATATTTAAATAGGAAGTTGAGACATTCCCAACATTAAGTAAGTTATTAAAGTTAGCAATGAGATTATGGAAAACAAGGTAATTTCTGAATAGCTAAACACTCAAGCATATTGAATCGAACAAAATAAACCAGACCCATCGTGTTTGAGAACCCCATACTAGGCCCATCTTGTCCTCTAGAAGCCCAGCCATAGAGCCACAGATACACCATTGCGCATCCCCAGTCTGGAGGAAGAGGTTCAATATCTTAGAAACCATAACGCATTGTAAGAAAATATGGTTAAAAGACTCACGCTCCGCTCTGTATAAGGTGACTGTCACGACCCGAACTCAGGTCGGTGACCGGCGCTAGACTTCAACTCATGTTATTCACAAAATAAATCTAGTCAGCCTCTAACGTATTCAAATTTATAATCATAAGCATTTAAACATAAAATTAAAACCTGATGATCTTTAGTTTCATATTCTAAGTTTACAAAATATAAGCCAAGCTTTTATCTTTTTAATATATACTCCCAAGATCAAAATAAATCATGTGACTACGAAGCTTCTAAATCAATGAGAAAAATACAAACTGGAGACCTCCAGACCAGTCCCGGAGAATAAAGCAGACTTATACGATCAGAGTAGATCTTCGAACCAATACAACTCATATTCGAGTTCCTGCAAAACTAGTGAGAGGGGGAAATGAGTATTTTGGAACACTCAGTAAATAAATAAGATATGCATCGTAATTTATTTAGCTACTCAATGCGCAAACATACCTAAAACATGTATATAACTAACATGGCAAATAAATTATGCGAAAATATACATTGTTCAAAAGTCATACTTACCAGACGACCAAATATAGCATATAATCACAAAGTCGCAGAAACACGAGTAAACTACGCAATTTAACACATGACACATAATTCCAATATTACATAGCAGAACTGACGAACATTCGGCAAGATCTAGATAGTGTCACTCCAACCCCGACACGGGGATACCATATCTCGAAGGCACCATCATCAATCAACCTCCTCGGCCAAATAGTTCTGCCCACCGTAGGCAACCATATCATATCAGACCAACCTCATCGGCCAAATAGTTCTGCCCGCCGTAGGCAACCATATCATATCAGACCAACCTCATCGGCCAAATAGTTCTGCCCGCCGTAGGTAACCATATCATATAACGAAGCTATCTATATTATATAGTTATTCGTATCACACAAATTCATAGGCTCCAAACGAATCAAATAGGTCCAATGAACAAACCAACATCTCAAGTACCCACTCGAGGTCAAATTAAGCAAACACTTACAAATCATAATGTCATATCATAATGCTCATATGAAAAATGCACAATATGCACTAACAATACCATATTCAAAATCATAACAAATAAATAGAGTGCGCCAAATAAAGCACGAGTCACATATTATTTGTTTACCGATTTTGGCTCGATGACCATCATAATCGGCGATCCTCTTTCCAATATACAAATTCCTTCATTTGGAATTCAACTTGTTCAAGTTTGATATCCACATAATCTTTTCCAAGACCTGTAACATTAAAATGGTTCCCAAAATTTAATAGAACCATAAATCACTATTAATAATTACCAGTTAATCAGTCCAATATTCTAAATTCTTCGGTTCTTTCATTTTTTCTAACTTCCAATATATTTTAAATTTTCCATCTAAAAATATCAAACCCACAATTTTACTTTCAACCTAATTGACTTCATCCGATTTACAATCCCTGGATATAGTTACCAATTTCTTAATCCATTGCAAAATTTCCCTTGTTTCTTGTGGTCCTATTAATACCAAGCAAATATTTATTAAAGATTCATCGAAATCAAATAATTTCTTTTAATGTATTTATTTTCAGCTATCATTTATTATAATATCCAATCCTACTGATCATCAAACGACCAAATTTATATCCATCGAGTTTACTGAATTCTAATTGTCTTTCTATTCAAGTGCCCTCGATTAACTTCCTTTGATCCTTCTTCTTATTCTTTTTTTTTTGTTTAGTTTCCTTCTATATTTTCCTATATTCAAACTCATGTTTATTTCACAAGATCTTAATTCTTCCTATTCCCGTAACTAACAAGCAAATTCATGGTCATCTAATTCTCAAGTCAAATTGTTACCAACTTCATATTTTCCATCTATATTTATTTACTAACTTACCAATTTTATAATTGAATACTAATTACATTCCAATAATTTACATGAGACTATTGAAAATTTGCTTAGCATGTTAACATCCTTTTTCTATCTTCGTCTATCGCCAACTCCCTTCTTTTTATTTTTATTTTCCTCCTTCGGTTCTGTTCTTTATTTTTCTTCTTCTTCTCTTTGTTTCGGTTTTTTCAATAGTTTACTTATCTTTAATTTTTTTTAGCTATTTATACTTCCTCCGAGTTCTACCTCTTGCTTTTACTTTTGCCTTGGTGTCAAATTATTTTACATCCACGTTTCACACTCCTTTTCTTTCTCTTAATTTATTTTCTTTTGCTCTTATCCTTGTTTCATAAAGTAATCCATATCCAACTTCATCCCCATTTTATTTTCTTATTATTTTCAATTCTAACTTATCCAATCTTATTTGGTTAATCTTATCTTCTACTTCTTTTTATTATGTTAGTGCAAATGGTGAAACTTACTTCGATAGTTCTCCTATCATTTAATAATGGAATATATGTCATCGTGGCTAATTAATTAGCTACCACGTTTTAGCATTTTCTAAATGTAAAATTTTCTTATCGAACAATTTAGCATACTTGATTAAATTTAGTTAAATTGAACTTACATGATCGGGTATTACAGCGACATAGGCTTCGTCTCAATTTATAATTTCCAGGTGCAACAAGTTGTCACATGTCTTAATTTTTCCTTGCATTGTAAGCCACAAGAAGCAAGTGGCCTTATACGGAATCAAGCTCGAAAACTCCTTATTAATGACTCTAGGAGATGTAATCCAAAATCCCTCGATCAGAGCCGTGTATAGGATATAAACACTGAAGCCCTCTCATGTATATCTGATGAGTGTAAAAATACGCTATCATCCATGTATATTTTAGTATCGATTTTCCATTGTTTCTAGTATTTTTGTGTGTTATGTATCGTTGTATTGTTATATATTGTGCTTTGAACGTTTTAGTGTAGTTCTTGTGATTTTTATTACATTTCGTTCATGTTTATTACTAGGAGATTATGTGGTGATGTGAGGAGGATATTGTTGCACTTTGGAGCGTGTCATAGACGATCGGATCAGCCGGGACAATTGGCGATTTACGAGACCCAAGAAAGCGTGGAGCAAAACTGACCCCTTGCGACTCAAATACCGATAACTTTCTCATCCAAAGTCCAATGGAGGCAAGCAAGGTGGCGCTGGAAAAAAGACATCCGGAGCTACAACTTTGTCTTCATGGGCTTCTTCAAATTCGGAGTCCAAGTGGGAGAAAAATCGTGTCTAAAGTTGACCTTCAAATCTGCCAACAAATCTGATGAGTGGGCCAAATTTTAGGATTTGTTTTGGGCCCATTTTTGGGCATGAATAGTGAATTTCGTGGCTGGCACTTCCTAAGCCAAAAACTTGTATAAATAGCTTCCTTGGCTTATTTTGGAAGCCAACTAACTTGAACCTTAGGCTTTTAGATATTTTGCTAAAAACACTCACCTACTCTCATCTTCCATCTTGGTGGAGAAAACTTTAGCTCTCCATTGTTAAAGCTTGTGTAGAGAACTTGAAGGAGATAATTTTTGGAAGCTTGAAGATCATCTTGAGCTTTCTTTATCTTTCTCTTTTATGTTCATGCTTTGCTTGCTTTGTTCAATGGATGCGTTATGTTATTTGGTAAATATGTGTGAGTAGTTGATTAGTGAGTTTGGTGTCTTGATGGCACCTACTTAGCCAATGATTTAGGGGATTAACATGCCTAGGTATGTGTACTAGTTAATGAACTTAATGTTTAATCTCGTTTGATCACCTTGATTATGAACATGGTTAATGTTAATTGCCGAGAGGGGTTAGGATTAACAGATCATTTAACTAGTTGAGTAGAAACCTATTGATAAGAGATCACCTTAGGTGACTAGTTATCCTAAGGATGGTGATTATAGTTGGTGATTAGTTAGATTAGATGGCTAATTTATCGCGAGAGCGTGGTTAGTTCATCTAAGTCTAGTTAAGAATCGATTTAGACTAGTTTGTCGCGAGAGCGTTGATTAGTTGCCTTAGAAATATCCGGACCATATCATGAACTTAATAAACCCCATAAGCCATTTGGTTATTTATGTTGTCATTGATACCAAGCTCACTCTTGTTTTAAGTGTTTAAGCCATCACCTTGTTTAGTTGCAATTTTATTTCAAGTAGCATATTGTGTTTGGAATTGACACCTCCATTTCTTATAGTCCTAAACTAGTGGTAGAGTCCAGTTTGCGGCCTAGCTTAGTCCTTGTGGGACGACAATCCCTTACTTACTCATTATTGCAAGAGGGGTGAAAAACCGCTCTTTCAATATGCATCCACACTAACTCATCTGAAGTGGTAGGATCTCTCTCTATTTTTTGGAGATGGACCCAAATGTTTACCTCATTTCTTTAAAAATAAGGATTTAAGTATGATATTGTCCTTAAATATTGGACAAAATAGGACGATCCACACGTCCATAATATTTATAAGTTATTTAATAAAAAAATTTAAATTGTTATTTTATTATTCATGATAGCAAATAAACATTAAAAAAAGTAAATACAATTAGTTTATTCATTAAAATAAATCAATATAAAAAACCAAACAAGCAAATAAAAAAATTAAGTTGGAAACTTGAAAACATAGTAGTGTCAAAGGTCTTGGATTGATCAGCCATGAGTTGGTGGGTTTGGATTGAGAATTTGGTATGAGATGCAATAATTTATATGTATGTATTATTTTAATAATATCTTCTTCTTTTTTTTGTAAAATATGGGCACTATCTTATAGATCTATATCTATCACCTTATCCTATTAAAAAAATCAGATTCTGATCTAGAAAAAATTAACGATATTGGACCCTTCAAATTGGAGTCAACTTGTCTGAGTCATGAATTGATGTTAAAATTTCAGATATTCAATTAAGGAACTTTTTATAAATTTTAAATTATACGTGTCAAATAGAGTTTTTAAAAGCAACCCGAAGACCGATGCGAAATTTTTTCCGTCCTCCAGATCAACCAGTCAGATCACATATTATATATTTTTTCTATTTTAAAATAATATATAGACTAAATAATAGGTTTAAAAATCCATATTCTTGATAGGTCGGCCAATTTATTTCATCTCTAGTATAATTTTCTTTATTGATTTAGTTTATTTTGTGTTGATTTGAAAAAATCAGGTGCGTGATCTGATTTTTATTTTATTTTTTGGGGTAGGTCATCATCCAGTCGGATCAGATGGTATGAGTCAACAAAATTGATCAAACTGCCCGGTCCAATTGAAATATTGACTGTTCACAAGGTTGGCGTCCTTACCCCATTTATTGGTATGTCCAGCTGCCCGATTCATTTTTAAAAACCTTGGTGTAAAATAAACACGAAAACACTAAAATGATGTTTGCTCTTTCCCTTTTCGAATAGTCGGTCGTCGGAGAGGGATGCTGTCGTTCATGGTTAAATGATGTAAATTGAAAAGAGAGTGTGTTGCCGACCGGTAGACGAATGGTACTTTATTCAGGGTTGACTATAAAATCTTGGAAAATGGAAATGAATTCCAAAATGGTATGATTTGTGGAATTTTTCTCAGACAGTCCTCCATCAATTGGGATTGCATCCTGACAGAAAAATAATGATGAATAATCAGAAAATGAACAGGAAACAAATTAGAGAAATTGGAACTAGTGAGTGATGTTGTAAAAAATAATAAAAATATGACTTTTGCTCCGGACAGAAAGCTTGAACAACGTTCCTCTGGACAGAAACCCCAAGTTGCAGAATGCTAATAAGTTGATATTGTATCGTAGGTCACTGGATTTTACCTCATCATTTAAAGAATTGGCGACTAACATGCAGCAACAGAGTGTAGCACAAGTCAATGAATTCAGCAAAAAGATTCGGGACACTTTTCATTTCTTTCTTATTATATCGAAGATTATCCATATTATTTATTGAATTCGAATCCTTCCTTGTCGTTCCATCCCCATCATCTAAGTAAATCACAACTGATTCTTTGACAAACTCCAGAAGTTCGTGACCCTGTGAAAAATGACTGTTTAGAGAAGATTTCATAATTGCAATAAGCACACGCGTGAAATTTCAATGTCCACGGACCTTAAAATTAAAAATCCGATACTTGCTGAGGAGCATTCACCGCACTGCCTCGGACGGCGGGGGGGAGAAAGCGGAGTGCTTGGACCGGGTTCGCCATTAGAATTAATCCTTTTTCTTTACAATAAAATTCCCCAAAACCCTAAACCCCTAGAAGAGGGAGAACCGCCTCCGTTTTATTGCTCTCACTATCCCTTAATTTCATGGTTAAAACGGAACTAAAACGGGGAAGGCGAATTTTGCAATAAAGACGTTACATTGCGCGTGGTGGGATGTTGGCGATGGAAGGTTTTTTCCAGTGAGGCTTCATCGATGTGAATGGGACCCACTTGGGGATTTCTATGTTATTCTTGACCAAAAAATATATTTTATTTTAGGACCCACACGGCTAGAGATGACAATTTGACTTTTATCCTGAGGGTTTACATAATCCAGATTCGAAGGGTCTAAGACCTGTTGACTTTGATCGGGTCTAAACCCAGATCTTACCCGTATCCTTATTTTTTTAAAGGATAGGCATGGATATGGATCCATAGGATCATACCCGGATCCGACCTGAATTAAAAAATATTAAAATAATATATAAAAATATATTAACTACTAAAGTTAGTACCAAATTCTCATCACAACCTACCCAATTTAGAATTTTTTTTAATAAGTAAATTGTATTCATCCAAGTTGGTATAAATACCACAGTACCAAAATCCTAAAGTCACATCTTAACAGGTAACGATATCGCAGTATCAAATATCAAAATATTATAACTGGTAAAGAATGTGAACACCTATTCAACCAAAAGAAACACTTGTTAAGTAGGTTCCAACTGATGCCCTTGACGCTTTAGATATCCGAGTGAAACTAACAAATTGCCAAAGGAGGAATGATGAAGAAGCTTTTAACTTACATAATGTTAATTCAACCTTCTAATACATTCTACCCTTCAATTGTCTTATTAATTTGTAATTTTTTTATTAATATTTTTTATTTTGACTTATTTTAGCGAAAGAATAAATTGCATTCACATTTTTCGAGTGCTTCGCTTTTGCTAACAAGTATGGCTTAATATTTAATTTTTAAATAATACAGTCGTCCTGATCGTGTCCGATTTTTTAGGACCCGAATTCTGCCCAAATCCTTATTTTTAAAGACGATAAGGGTAAGGATCTGGGTCGACCTTCACAAAAGAAGGCAAGGATCCGAATCCTGTCCATTGCCATTCCTACACATAGCGATGGCGAGAGTTCGGTGCCCGAGAATGGTAATTGGCAAAATTCTAGTAGAATTTTTTTGGAAGGGTATAATTAATTCATGAATGTGTCTATGCACAAGTTTCCCATTGCTGTAGATGCAGAGGAGACACTTACGCGCAAACAAAACCCCTAGCGAAAACCCATGATGTACTAGCCCTCATACAGATACTGCGAGTCTCGTCAAAACTTTGTCGTGATAAAATCTAGAGAAAAAAAAAATCCTGTCGTGGTAGAGCCGCTTTACAAGGATCATAGAAAATCAATTCCCATATCCTGTGGTACACTAGGAAGACTAAAGACCCAAACCAGCCCACAACCCCAGTGAAGTAGCACAATACGAAACAAAACAACTCATGCACCCAAAGTTTCCAAGAGTTACGCCGGCAGCAATATCATCCACTCATGTCTAGCAAGCCTGAGACAAGCGCTATTGTATCCGTGGAAGTCCTCGACCAATAGGCCCACTCTGCGATACGCCTATAGATGGAGTTACGCAACTGATTGAAGTCAACATAGAGATTCGGGGAAACAACGTAGTTTCTGAATAGCCAAACACTCGAGCATATTGGAGCGAACAAAATAAATCAGGCCCATCGTGCTTGAGAACCCCGCACCAAGCCCATCCTATCCTCCAGAAACCCAACCATAGAGCTAAGAATACACCATTGAGCATCCACAGCCCGGAGGAAGAGGTTCCATATCTTAGAAACCACAACACACCACAAGAGGTTCATCTCGATTTATAATTCCCTAGCGCAACAGATTGTCCTGAGTCTTAATTTTTCCTGCATTGCAAGCCACAAGAAGCAAGTGACCTTATACATAATCAAGCTCAAAAACTCCTTATTAATGTCTGCAGGAGATGTAATAGAAAATTCCTCGAACAAAGCAGCGTATAGAATATGAACATTGAAGCCCTCTCCTCTATCACACTAACTCATATGAAGTAGTTGGATCTAGAGCATTTAGATCTTACACTATTTTTTGGAGATGGATCCAAATTTTTATCCTTATTTCTTAAAAATAAGGATTCAAGTGTAATATGGTCCTAAAATGCTGGACACACCAGGGCGATACACGCATCCATATTATTTGTAAGTTGTTATTCACAATAGCAAGTAAACATTCGAAAATGTGAATACAATTGATTCTTGGACCCTTTGAATCGGAATCAACGTGTCCGAGTCGTGAATTGACTCAGATATTCAATTAACGAACTTTTATTAAATTTTAAACTATATGTGTCAAATAAACACGAAAACACTAAAATAACGTTTGCTCTTTTCTTTAATAGTCGGCCGCAGAGGAACGCTGTCGTCCATGGTAAAATGATGAAAATTGAAAAGATACTGTATTGCCTACCAGTAAACGAATGGTACTTTATTCAGGGTTGGCCATAAAATCTTGGAAAATGGAAATGAATTCCAAAATAATACGATTTGTGGAACTAAAAAAGGAATTACGGAAAGTGAAAAGGTGGGATTCCGAAATGGTACTTTATTATATCCCTACTTTTACGTATTTTCATGGAACGTGATACACAATTTCAAAGCTTATGGAAAGTGAATTTTATTTCTTTTTGGTACTGAACTAGAAAGGAAAATTTGTTTCCGTAAAAAAAATTTGATTCCAAATAAACTCAAAATAACTATTGTTGTGTCGTAATCCAGTAACAATTAAAAGTGGTATGCACTAGTAGGATAGTTGCAAGTCTCTTACTCGAGGAAACACTTGAATTCAATTTTGGAAGTGCAACAATATTAAATGCTTGTTCGGCATAAATATGAACACTGTATATTCTCGCAACAAAATCGGTCTAGTGAGTGTCTGAATATGGTATAAAAAATTGAAGTTTTACAATGCTGATTTATCAAGGTATGCAACTTTGCTGATAGTTCTCATCACAAAGCACACTTTTTGTACAGCTCGTCGGAAAACCAGAGCAGACTTAAAAACAAGAACAAGCTCTGGAACTACAGGAGAAAAAAGGAGCCGACGGAAGCAGAAGACAAGCGAGCCATTAATGTAGATACGAGAGAATAGTGAAAGGAAATAATATTACATCTGTATGACGAACAACAGCCAACTCCAATGTAAGGCAAGCAGGCGGCTATATGATTCGATTCGCTTTTGAGACGTCGGAGTTACTGCTAAGCATATGATGGACCCAAGCATTCATCAACCATGTCAACAAGACCCGGGTTCTCTAGTGCAGCGGCCACTCTTTCTTTGTCGTTCAGTTGTTTATTAACTGCGGGCAGAAAATAATTAGAGCATGAGAAGGGGCAGAATTTCGTGGAGTGCATGTCTGGGTCTACATGCTTAACGCTAAGGCTTGGACAAATAAAATAGCCAACCAAGAAGTCCTTTCTGTGATGTTAAGAACTCAACGGCTAGAAAGATATCGAGTTTATAGCCATCCACGAGAGGAAACAAAATAACATGATCAACAGAGTGAGACGATCCGGTAACTTTCTGACAAAATTAACAGACCAATCTAGCTACTCACATCGAAAGTTATAAAGCATATGTCAACTGATGTTAACATAACTGCCGTTTAACTGTAAAACTTCTAATGGCAGAATGAGAGGGCTTCGAACAACTGAAACAAGAACGTCATTTTCTTAAAGACAAACTGGCACACTGGAGGAGGAGGAGGGGTTTACCTGCGGCTTCAGTATCATGTGTTCCGGGTGCGACCCTGATATCCACCTAAAAGGTATAAAGAGGAGAAAACAGGAAAGATTCACTTGCATGCATTGTCGGGCGGCAGCTTCAAGAATGCTTTAACGAGAAAAAGAGATATTGACATGAAGGTCGTACCTTATAGCGAGATGGAAGACTTCTCATAAGCTTCACTCTCAAGCAAAGACCGATAATTGTTGCCATGCTACAATGTCCGACTGTTGGAGTAAAAGAGACCCTAAACAATAGGTATTAGATTCCCACCCGAAGTTCAGAATAACTAGAAATTGATACTGAAGAATTACAACTGTCATCACCTGACATAACTATGCTCATCATCTACTTCAATTGCATCTTCTGTTATCACTTTGAGCTCTTCTAAAGAATAAGGGTGCTCTGGGTCTTTGATGTCTCTGAGATGGTCTGAAAATATCAAGGAAATTCAACATGAAGCATACCAAAACAGAACACACACACACACACATATAAGACGGAGGAGACAAATTTTTAAGGATATGGAGAACTCAATTTAAGAGGTACTAGTTATCTACTAAAATAACGAATCCTGGTTACAGACAAACAAACATTTTAACAATACGTAATACGAGCTAGATTTCTGAGAAATAACCGATCAAAATCACACAGATCCACTGAAATCTCAATCACAAATCCCTTACTGTCCTAATTTCTGTGATAGATAAGCAAATGAAAAGTATTGCGAAGCAACTAAAGTATCCATTGGTAATATGGGAGAAGAGGTACCCTGAACAAACTATGCCTCGAAAACCAACGGCCTCATACCTTATACAAGTCATTTCAAGTATACCTACCCTTCGATGAGGACGCGAACACGAAGACAGTAACCTCTAACGGTTCCTATAGTCGAATCCGACAACTCATAGCACACGAAACACTCGTAACTCATAACCAATGCGAGTTGGCCAAGTGGTAATGGACTTGAATTCACTTAAGAGGTTTCGGGTTAAGCCAAAAAAACACCATTAGAAAAACCGCACCTAAATAGGGGCCGACAATGCTCGAATATTGTATATCTCATAGGCATCCATGATGAGCAACTAGCAAAATTGGGATAAAGAAGGCAGAGGAGAGTACCAAACACTTCCAGTTGGTCTATGGGCTCGGCCGCCACCTCATCAACAGCAGCAGACGGAGGAGGAGCATCGCTCGGAGTCCCCCGAGCACGACGCTCCTTCTTCTGGTAAACAACTGGGTTCGCGTTAATCAGACCAGAAGCCATCTCCTCCCTTTCCTACTAACCGCTTCTACACACCAAAACAACCGTAAAGATCGCAACTTTAACGAGTAAGGAGAATTAAGGGAGAAGGGTTTGGGGAGGCAGAGGGATAGGTGTTGTGGCTTAAAGGCCTAATATTAAATAATAAGCGAAGGCACAACGAGGTACTTAATGAATAACGTGTGTACAATTTAGTCGATGACAAAGCGGTCAAATTTGTTTTAATAGTCACACTAACAATTATGATAACTGACGACTTTTCTTAGGGGATAGAACGAGTGACTATCGATATAAACGTTGACTAAACCAAACACAATACATAAAAAATGCAATCTTTTTAGTTTCTTTGTACATTACTATGTTATTTCTTTTCGTATCGAAACAGTTGATTATAATATGGTCTTCGTACTATCCTTCTTAAAAAATAAAAAAATAAATTATCCTCTAGTCTCTAGTCTATAGTGAAATCACTTCTCGGGTCCCTGCTATTTAAAAAATTATTTAGCCGTCCCTGCTATTCGAAAAAATGTTGGTCTCGGGTCCCTGTGTCACAGACAAACTCTCCCACTCGAGCAATCCGTACGGTACTTCGACCCTCGCTAGCCAAAGTCAGCCTACCCTCACTTTCTCTCGACTTTAAACCCGTAAGAAGAAAGAAAGAACACACAAGTATGAGACTCATTATGGGAATACTAGTGTATTACTCAACTATGAGATTTTGAGAAATGATTACAAATGAGGGTGACAATCCTTTTATATACACATCCATGGAAGGATCCACATAATTGCCAACTACCATCTTCTTAATAATTATAACTCCTATCTACTAAGTATCAATTATTATCTTTTTTGGAGTATTCTAGAATGTCTCGCAACATTTCGTAAAGTTATTTAGAACATTCTTTTTTTCTCTCGTGGAGATTTCAGAAGGCTCCTTGATTTCGAAGAAGTCATCCCGTGATACCTGGCTGATGTTACTGGATATTTTTTAATTTTTTGTCACAAAAAATGACTTTTATACCCTTAGACAAAAAACAAAACAAAAATCTTCTTCTTAAAAAAGCCGAGGTTGCACAAAGCACGGGCAACGGACCACGTGAGTGTCACGTGTTTCTATCCTTAAACCCTGTCTAATTTCCCCTTGGCTCCTACTCTCCATGAACCTAGCTTCTCCCCTCTGTCTCTTCTCTTGTCCCTCCGCGACCATGTCTCTCCTCCGCCTCCGTTCCCTACCACTCCTAACCCTCCGGTGGAAGCCCACATCGCTCCCTCTCCTTCTCCACCGCAGAGTCCCTCTTAAACCCCACAAGAGGCCCATCTCTACCCTCTCCGCTTCCCCCTCCTCCACCGAAACCCTCTCCAAGAAGCCTCAGGCCCTCGTGTGGGTCTCGCGCACCCGGTACTGCGGGCAGCTCTCCGAAAGCGATGTTGGACAGCGCGTTCGCCTCTGCGGCTGGGTCGCCCTCCACCGTGTCCACGGTGGGCTCACTTTCCTCAACCTCAGGGACCATACAGGCATCGTCCAGGTCCGTAATCTGCCATTCTTTTCGTACCCACGTGGCATTTCCGGGTTTCGGTCCCAAAGTTTACAGCTTTAAGATGGATGGTTCCACAATTTGTGGTCTTTTTAGTGGTATTTTAGCCTGAATTTGTTTCAATGGGGTCGGTTTTAGGTGACAACGTTGCCGGATGAATTTCCTGATGCGCATTCCATCGTAAATGACGCGAGGTTGGAGTATGTTGTTGCTGTTGAAGGCGTTATCCGTCCTCGTCCAAGTGAGTCTGTTAATAAGAGAATGCAGACTGGCTTCATCGAGGTAAAGACCATCTGGTTGTTTCCTTGGAGTACGATAATGTTAGAATTCTGCGGGGATCATAAGAAATTTCCTGGTTTGTGCTAGGTCGCCGCTGAACATGTTCAAATTTTAAATGCTGTGAGGTCAAAGTTACCATTTTTAGTCACCACTTCAGATGATGCTAAAGATTCTGTCAAGGAGGAGATTCGCCTGAGGTAGTGACTTGTTGAAATCCGAGTTGTTAAAGTGTTGTCATTTTCGACTGCTTAGTTCAGCTGTTGCATTTGCACAATTTGGAACTATTGCCCATAATTATCTGAAATTTCAGTGACGATTTGCATGAATTTGTTTTCCTGTCGATATCTTTCTCTTAATAATTCATGGTTCTGGACTTTTGTGCTTTGTCTGACTTCTGTGATGATATATGATTTCTTCCAAAGGTGGCTACTGCATCAATGTTTACTTCTTGGAATGTGTTGATTGAGCAACTCATGTGGTATATTAACATGCTTACAGGTATCGATTTCTTGATTTGCGGCGGCAGCAAATGAGCTCGAATATAATGTTGCGCCACAGAGTAGGGAAACTCATGAGAAGATATTTAGAGGATGTACATGATTTTGTAGAGGTTTAACATTAACTTATTCTTCTCTGTTGTTTTCTCTCGTTTGATTAGGACCATCTACTAAATTTTTTTCTATTTTGATCCTACTTTTTCATGGTTGTAAGGTAGATTGAGACTCCAATACTTTCTAGGTCCACTCCTGAAGGTGCCCGAGATTACTTGGTTCCCTCTAGAGTTCAGGTACTTGACACTAATCTAGCCGCCTCTCAACTTTTCTTTGGTTTTGTCATGGTAGAATGCAGTATGTTGAGGCTATGTTACATTTGCAACTGCTAGAAATGAGTCTGGTGCTAGAAATGAGTCTGGTGCTAGAAATGAGTATGTTGTGAAGTTGTAAACAATTCACCATCTTAGAGCTACTATGAAGCGTAGTTTTTTAGGTGAAGTATATCTACTCTAGTTTATTTGTTTCGTTTGTCAATTTTCGAAGCCTAGTAGTCAAGTTAATGGAGAATAATCTTATCTGTCTAATCGTAACACCGAAACATCTTATCCTCTCAAGTTAATGGAAGACCAAAGTAATTGGTGAAACCAATGAGGGAAGTTCCATTATACAAGCATACTACCGAAAATGAATTCCATGTGGTCAATCACAATTGTGATGAGAATTATATGGCAAGTTTTCCTGTTTTCTTTATTGAGTGTATTCTGTTCTCGTGGTAATTGTGGCATTTGTGTATAATCCATTACTCCATTATCCATTTTGTCTGGCTACCAGCAATTTCTGCATGCATTCGGCATCCTCTCTTTTCTCTCTTACTTTGCGTGGCTAGCAACAAATGTCATCCACTCTGTTCTGATTCACTTACCTGCGTATTATGAAGCCAAGAACATTCTATGCTCTGCCTCAGAGTCCTCAGCTGTTTAAGCAGATGTTGATGGTCTCTGGCTTTAATAAATATTATCAAATAGCTAGGTATTTCTTCACCAACTCAACCTTCTTTTCATACCAGCATTAAGATTATTTTCTTTCATTTTCACAAAAGAAAGAGTATCTGATGTTTTTGTGTCCTTGTTGTTTGTGTGCCTTGTCACCCACCAACCGTCGATGCAGCCAACATGTGCTGGTGGTTGATTGCCAGGCCTTGCTGCTGAAGCTTTGGCATTTTCGCTGCCTCATTGCTACTCTGAACAAATTTTCTTTTTTCTTTTCGGCTTTCAGGTGTTTTAGAGATGAGGACCTGAGGGCTGATAGGCAACCTGAGTTCACGCAACTCGATATGGAACTGGCTTTCACCCCTTTGGAAGACATGCTGAGACTGAATGAAGATTTAATACGGAAGGTTAGTGATTCTGCTTCCTACAAAGTGCATAATAATGTATCTGTTGGTTGGATGCTATCAGTCAAACACATTTAATCGCTATTTTTCTTTTACTTGGCGGGCTTAAATAAATGCTTGCTGTTGTTCTCCAACTGGTAGATATAGGGAGACTTATATTGTCCTCCATTGTATGTCTGCATTAGAATGAGTTAGGTCAGCTTTGTTTCATGATCTCGTATACTCAATTTCATGTTTTTCTCCTTGAAATTTTGTATGTAGTTGACATGTTCAATATATCTTCTTATTGCAGTGATCGCAAATCTTATGCATGTTGCACATTTTCTTATCCCGCATCTTAATTTTGCTGCCGACTTCGGAACTTTTGCAGGTCTTTCTGGAAATCAAAGGTGTTGAGCTACCGAATCCGTTCCCTAGGCTCACATATTCCGAGGCAATGAATAGATTTGGGACAGACAGACCAGATATGAGATCTGATCTCGAGTTAAAAGATGTAATTATCACCTTTCATTTGCTTTTTGCACTTCACAGTACCACAGCAATTTATGACTTTTGAGAATACAACAACCATACCCGAGGATTTTGTATGGGCCGTCATTTAGAAGTATATGTGAAGTCAAAAAGCATTGACCTAGTATCTTCACCCATAAGTAGCTAACTGTCTTCAGTTAGGATGTCTTTCTCTTTGGAGTTTCTTTATCATTATTCATCTTGTTCAAGACTGAACGTCCTTGTCTGCGTTGCTTCTGGCCAATCTAAAGCTTTGATTCACTTCTGAACTCTATGCTTTTGGACACAAGCTGTCGTTCTAATAATGTTATTTCTTCATGATGCAGGTCTCTGATATTTTTGTAGAATCTCCCTTCAGAGTCTTCTCTGATATCTTGAGTGCCAGGGGTATCATCAAAGTACTGAGTGTGCCTGCTGGTGCAAAAAGTTACTCAAACACGGCTCTCAAGAAAGGCTATCTTTATAGTGAAGCAATCAAGTCAGGAGCCAAGGGGCTACCTTTTCTTAAGATTTTGGAAAATGGTAATACCGAACTCAGTTCTTTTTCTTCAAATTGTCTGTGTATTGGTTGATATTGTTTTGACTCTAGAACGGGTTTTACGTAATCCCAGGGGAGATTGAGGGAATTCCGGCACTAGTTTCAAGCTTGGATGCGATAAAAAAAGAGCAATTTCTTAGACGATGCTCTGCAGGACCTGGTGATCTTATTTTATTCGCAGCGGGTCACCAGACAGCAGTTAACAAGACGTTGGACAGGCTCAGGTCACTCGTTGCAAATGACCTGGGCTTGATTGACCATGTACGTATGCAACCTTCAGAAGATAAGAATACTCGTATCTATTCTTCTGCCATTTCCTGATGTGCTTTTGCTTTCTGGAATTCTAGTCCAGGCATGCAATACTATGGGTGACAGATTTTCCAATGTTCGAGTGGAATGATGAGCAACAGAGGTTCGAGGTATGTGATTCAACATTTATGTACTTATAAACGGTTTCAAGTTTCTCATCATCCTGGCAAATCTGTTTATTGCTTGCCTTCTTCTGCTTGCTACTCACGTGGAAGTTGGAGTTGTGCCGTTATACTTTTCTCTGTCTGTAACCGGAATTCTGTGGCAGGCCTTGCATCACCCGTTTACTGCGCCTAAACCCGAAGACATGAATGACCTTTCTTCAGCTCGTGCCCTTGCTTATGACATGGTTTACAATGGCATTGAGGTGCTTTTTCACGCGCCTCTTCTACTTTTGCGATCTTGAAACCTGTATATGTCATGTTGTGACTTTACTTCCCAATTTTGTTCTGTCAGATTGGCGGAGGAAGTTTAAGAATATACACACGCGAGGTACAGCAAAAGGTTTTTGAAATTATTGGCATATCCCCGGAAGAGGTGAGACGACCATTAATTGCTTGCATTCATTTTAGGCTTGTTTTGGTGCAATTTTCTTCGAATTTCGGTGTTTATGTAAGAATGGAGGTACCAGAAGAAAATGTCAACCATTTAGTATATGTCGATCGTGTTACAAATTACTCGTGCTCCTTTTCTTTCGTGCAGGCCGAAGCAAAGTTTGGCTATCTTTTGGAGGCACTGGATATGGGTGCCCCTCCCCACGGTCTGGAACTAATCCTTTTTACTCCATTTCGTTGTTGTATACCAAAGCTAGTGAACATGCTCGACAAATTTCAATTTCGGTTTTCGTGGTGCAGGCGGCATCGCTTATGGATTGGATAGATTGGTCATGTTGTTGGCTGGAGCTAATTCTATTAGAGACGTCATAGCTTTCCCGAAGACGACGACTGCTCAATGTGCTCTCACCAAGGCGCCATCGGAAGTCGATCAGCAACAGCTAAAAGATCTATCCTTGCAAGCTCTATAGCAGCTTTTCATAATTGCTGCTTGCCTGCCCTGCTTTACACAACTTGATCCCATATCTGTTTTTGTATCCAGCATTTGGCTCCGGTTTTTTGTTTCTGAGGAGCTTATGTATTAATAAGTTTTATCTTTGAAGAAACACTCGAAATCATACCATAAATTAGAATTCTTCTTTAAGAGGGAAGGAAAGGAACATGTACTTCGTTTGCTTAGGACCCATTTCTCTGAAATTGTATGCTAGATTTGACATGAATAAACTGATAGCTTATCGGTGATGCTCGGGTACGGTCGTATGCATCTTCTTTTCCAACAATATCGACTAATTCAGACCCGATCTACGGAAATTTAATCCAAAATATTTATGAACCAACGTGTCTAAACCAACAAAACTGTATAAATATCATGCACATTTTCTGTCCTACGAACATTTTCTGTCCTACGATCAGAAATGTGAAAATTCGCTTATTCTGCAGATGCGAAAATCTAGCTTCTGCAGATTTTAGAGTGGAGGTACTACTACGGATGCATACACATGCTTGCTAAGTTCATTTGACAGAGAAAAGTGAGAAGAAGTCATGCCCTTTCTTATGAATCTAATTCCTGAATTCAGTTTCCGTTCAATCATGAACTTTCGGAATGCGGAATGCTCGATCTGCACCGTGTTACATAGAGAACGAACACGAAAGAGAGTTTGTATAGCTCGTTGGAAAACCAGAGCAGCAAATAATGCCTGATGCAAATGGAAACACAAGCTCGCCATTGATCGAGATACGAGTGAAAAGTGAAAGAAAAATGCCATAATTTTGTCTGTATGATAAACAACAGCTGCCGAACCTAACGGAAGGCAAGCGAATGGCTATATATATGTATCGAATGGCTTTCGAGATGTCAGAAGGAAGTACTTCTATGCATCATATGATGGAGCCAAGCATTGATCAAGCAGGCGGACAAGAACTGGGTTCTCAAGTCCACTGAGCACTCTATCTTTGTCGTTCAGTTGTTTATTAACTGCAGGCAGAAAATAGTTAAGAGCAGATGATTAAATTGTACAACTTTTAATGGCAGAACAAGAGGGCTGGCTTCAAACAACTGAATGAAACAGTAGTCTAACTTGCTCGAAACCAAACCGGCGGGTTTACCTGCAGCTTCGGTTAAATGTGATCCGGGTGCCAACCTTATATCCACCTGAAAGTAACAAAAACCGGAATAAGCGAAACAGGGACAATGCACTTAGATGCATCGTCACAAATACAGATACTCCAAAACCAGTCAACTGATTAAGCAGTGCAGCCGTATCCTGAATCCGTAGCTTGCGCCAATCCGAGCGCTTTCCACACGTATTTCACAGACTACAAAGTTATATCTTGCAGCTCAAATGAAAACACAATCCAAAGAGTCAAACACACAAACAAGACTACTATAAAGCATGCGACACGCTATATATGTGACTCGGTCAGATTTACATTTCACACTTTCTGTAACTATAATCCGCATTGGCAACACAATTCGTTTTGCTAGACCATAATCCAATAATTTTGTTACTGAACGTATTCGTTTTGCTGCAGAAATGACAATTTTACAACAGAAACCAAATAACAAACAGAAATTGAAGCTCATACCTTATAGCGAGAAGGAAGACTTCTCATAAGCTTCGCTCTCAAGCAAAGACCGATAAAATTTGGCACCTCACAATATTCAACCGTTGGTTTATAAGTCACCCTGAAAAAAAAAACCATCAGACTCTGGATCTGCAGACGGCATGTTCCGAGTAACTCGAACCCGAAACCGAAAAATTACACTTTGTCAGTCATCACCTGACATAACTATGTTCATCATCTACTTCAATTGCATCCTCTGTTATCACTTTGAGCTCTTCCAGAGTATAAGGGTGCTCTGGATCCCTAATGTCTCTGAGATGGCCTGCAATTATCGAGGAAATTCACGATGAAGCGTACGAAAAAAGAATGTTGATTGACAAGGAACCAAAGCATTCCATGAGTAATGGCCTCATCCCGCGTACGACTTGTAACGCCACTTGATCCGACCGACTGTCCCCATTAACACGCATCTCGAAAAATTTTCCAGGCACCCACAATGTGTGTAACTAGCAAGTGGGATATAGAATCAAAACATATCATAACACGAAAAGAAAACCCGAAAAGAGTACCAAAAACTTCTCGTTGGTTTATGGGCTCCGCGACGAGCTCATCAACAGCAGCAGAAGGAGAAGCAGCATCACTCGACGTGCCCAAAACCCGCTGCCTCTTATAAACAACTGGGTTCGGATTAACCAGACCAGAAATCATCTCCTCTCTTTCCTGCTTCCCGCTTCTACGCAGTTGGCGGGTAGAATAACAACAGATACAATTAATTCTCACCCTTTAAAATAGAAAAATTTTGTTTGAGAATATAACAAAGCCCTCCAGAGCTCCGATCAATTCGCCTAAATTTTTCAGTTTTTTTTTTTTACAGGAAAGCGCTAACCTTGAAAGGGGATGATCGCTGGGTTGCACCGGTGGGGAGAGTAGGACGTGGAGAGGGAGAGGGATACTAGTTGACGCTTTTTATTTGGTTTATTGGAGTGTTATAGGGATACGATTAATTCAAGTACGAGTAGGATAAATTGAACCCGAGAATTTGTTTTATGGTTTAGAAAGCCGGTATCGTTAGGAGACTTGCGCGTTCGTAGAACACGAAGTTGGAGAAGTTGATGCATGTAAAACACGCGACTGGCCACGTGAGCGTCACGTGCTTAAATCCTGGCCCAAAACCCTCCGAAACAAGCCTTGAACTTTCTCGTTAGTGCTCGTCTGGTTACTTGGGAGAAAAGTAGTTGTATTTTGAAATTAATTGTATAAGTAATGAAAAATTACAATAAGTTACTACTTACTAATTACACTCTCTTGTCTAATGAAGATTTTTGACAAAAGATTGGATATAATTAGAAAAAATTGGAAAGTAAATTTGGTTATTTTTTAGTGAATTTGAAAAATCATAACGTAACCATTCAAAATGCTATATCTAATTTGTCAATTACAATCTCCTAACCCTTTTTAAATTTAAACCTTATATTCTCTTGTTCAAATTTAGATTTTGACGACATTTTTGTTGTTGCTGCTAATATGCATATAGTAAATGAAATATAAGTACAATACGTGTTTTTAAGCTATATATATATTTTTCCTTGCTAATAATTGTATTTTTTAAATTATGTATACATGTATAATTCACATATTATACGTTCGGTGATTAACTAAGCTATCCAACGACATTTTTTACGAGAATAATTTTTTGCAAAGATTAAAACTTAGTGTTGCTCGAGATGAGCAACAACGTTATCCCGCAGATGGGTTGCGGAGAAGAAAAAGGAGCATTGTATTTTTCTTTTTGTAATCTTTGGTCGCATTTCTTACTCCACCTCTTTTGTGAGATTTTAATTTTTTTTCTCTTTTAGGTGTACAAAATTTATATTGTATTACTGTATCCTTGTTAATTTGGAGCAATAATATATTTACTTACAATAAAAAGTAGAAGCAAAACAATAGCAATAATACGTGAATCCAAAGTAAACCACGAATCGGTACATCATCGCGAGACTCTAAATATAAAAGGATGTCTTGTTTTCAAAATACGTAGTAAAATTAGATCAAATCAACCATTCTTTTGACATGTGAGAGGATGGAAGTTACTTGTTGTATTTTCCTATGCAAATTTGAACGGGTTAATTACTTATAAATTTTCCTACCAAAAAAAGATAATCACATAAATGGAAGAATATCACAATTGATTAGTGTGACTATTTAATTGCATCGTCGGGGTAGAAACATCGGTAACGAAACTTTCCCATCAAGTGGCCAGTAAACAATCGGGTTGCTTTGATATTGACTATTATTGGACAAAACAATTTTCGATAAAATACTCAAAAATTCTTGATATTTAGAAAAATTAACGTGTCGAGACATTCTAATATTGATTAGTCCTAACGTAAGCCTCAACCTAACGCGCAACTATATGTCATACAAATCTTAATTTATTCAATTGATTTTTCGCAAATCCTCAGCAGGAAATATCAACTTCTTTTGTGGCAATACATCTAATACAGATCACAAGGCCAAAGAAATTGTAACCGCGTATTTTATTAATCAATCTCCCAAACAGGGATGAAAATGTGGTCAACTTTACAAACTTGGCCAATATACATTGTATTTGGTATTTAGTAAATGATTGGCAATTGATTGATCAACGTGGAGTTCTAATAAGAAGCAATACTAATTTCATGACAAAAAAAAGTAGAACTAATGAAATCATATAATAGGAAATCAGTGGAAATTGGTAGGTAAGTAATTAGGGGTCACCAACAAATCTGTATAAATATCATGCACATTTTCCCCTCTACTATATACCATTTCGAACACCAACCTAAAAAAAAACATATTTTCGTCCATGAAGCTCTGAAGTAGGCTATAAAATCCGCTATATCGCTGCATCTAGAACCCAATAACTATTTTCCGATGTCGAGAAAGAGTTATGGCCGGCAAAGGGTCGAGATGGCCAAAATGAAGAAGGAGAGCAATCTCCAAGTGACGTTCTCCAAGCGTCGGGCTGGTCTCTTTAAGAAAGCCAGTGAACTTTGCACTCTCACAGGCGCCGAGGTTGCCATCCTCGTGTTCTCCCCCGGGAAGAAGGCGTTCTCCTTCGGGCATCCCGGAGTTGCACCGGTGATTGATCGTTTCCTTTTTGAGGCGAATAATAGTGCTCCGGAGGCATCAGATCCCATGAAACATTTTATTGAGGCTTACCGGAATGAGAACGTCCGAGACCTTAACATGCGACTCTCTCAAGTACGTACATTCATAATTATAATTTATAATCTTGTAAATAAAATAATATTTTTAGACAATTTTTTCATAATTTTTTTTTTCTAGAATGTAACAAATATTGGAAAATAAAGAGAAAAAATATACAGAAAAATATATTTTCCAATGAAACGGCAGAGCATGGATCGATATTTTTTTTGTATAAATGAACTTCTAATATATGCCAGTTAGCGGTTACAATTTAATTTATGTTGCACTGATTTTTTATTTTTTGAAAAGTAAAAGAATTATATTACTCTAAAATACATCATATACAAGTACATCTTTAACTGATGCAAACGACAAGCAGCCTGAATTTGTTTTCGTTTAATCTAAGTTGGGAATTTCTCCTCAAACAATCTAACACATATGTATTAATCATCAGGCGCTGAAATCCAGTTTAGATCTACTTAATAAGATTATGATAACACGAACCGACTTGCTCACAAAAGATCACGTTGTTGGTATTTTAATATGGTTTTGTTGACTTTGAAAATATTAAATATTCTACTTGCCCGAAAAAATCGTAAGGTGCTTCACGAGCTTGAAATAGAGAAAAAGAAGGGAGAAGAACTTATAAGGATGAGAAAATTAGCCAACAATCAGGGTCTCAACTGGTGGGAGTCCCCCGTTGAGGAGCTCACTCTTCCTCAACTAGAACAATTGAAGGCCTCCTTAGAAGAATTGAAGAAAGACGTCTCAGTACAAAAGGAGAATCTCAATATCCTTCAAGCATCTTATCATTTACCACTACCGCCGCCGCTACCACCAACAACACATTGTGCCTCTAGTTCTGCTAATGTTAATGTTTGCTTCTCCCAACCATTCAATCTTAATTTTCCTTATTTGGAGCAGAATTTTAGTGTTGGGACCAATACTACCGGCGTGAATGATACCGGATTTTCGACAGGGTATTATATGAAGTAGCCCGTTGATCGGGATGTTGTATCTTGTTAGAAACTCTGTATTTAATAAAAATCTTGAAATTTAGTATTAATACCTTGCAAATAGATGATAATAGTTGGAATAGATTGGAAAGAATTTTGGATGAATAAGGGACAATTACAAATATTTTTTAGAAAAGTAAATAATTTTTTCATGTTTTAAAGTTTTTTCTTTTACTATGTATGAATGTTGTCTATTTCAAAATGTTCTCTCAAAATTTTTTTAGTGAGTTAACGATTGCACGAACTTGACTTTATTCTCGTGTCATAAAATGGGGATTCATATAATAACAACTAGCAAATACGCATGCGCGATACGAGTGCTGTTTTGTTTCAAAATCCGTAAAATATATAGTTTATTAATTTTTTTTAAGCTCTACATGAATAAGATGCTCTCTTACATATTTAATTACACTATTTTCTTTTTTGATTTACCTAAGATGTCATAAAAACTTCTTTATCCACAATATTTTTTTTAATTATTTTTACTTTATCACCAACATTACCTCTCTTGACTAACACCTTATTGTTCTTGCTTCAAACACCTCTTGAAAGGGCAACATACAACTACCCATGACTGAAGACATGTTCGGGAACATACTAACCATTCGATCATTTAACTTCTCGACATGCTCATTCAATGGTGGAATCAATGTCCTGTTAGCTAAATAATCTCAATCCTTAGAATTATAGGCCAAGTTGGGAAAGATAGCGTTTATCAATTGAGACACTAAATCTTCGTCAGTCCAGGGCATGACCATATCATCTCGAATCTTTATCATGTCATTTGCCAAAGAAGGTTCATGCCCATTCACAAAAGCGAATAAAAAAATCTAATCAAGACATGTTGTTTACTGCACGCATATTCGTCTTCAGATGAAGAACCTCTACTTTTCTCCACAAAGGTGACCTAATGAGACACCAATCGACAATTTGCCCCCTTGTAGCTTTTAGTCCAACTGGCAAAACATGGCGAAGGAGTTTCTCAAGAAGTAGCAGATTCATAATTTCAGAAGAGAAAAAAGGAAATATAGAGATTTAAAATTCCTCATAAGAGCAGGGGCATTTCAGGAATTTTGTAAAATTAGTGAATAAGGTTTTCACTGTGGGGGGCTTGGGCCGCCGCCATGAAGCCGACCATCGGAGTGACCACTGTTGCCCTGACCAGAGAAGGACTGCCCAGCTTGCGCACCACCGCTGCGACGCACCATCTTCCCCATCGCATATCTTCGGGCCGCTGTCCCAGGAAGAGAAGGGAGAGGAGTTACAGAGAGAAAGGGATCCAAATCTTGCCGCCGCCATTAAAGGGGAGTCCGAGGTCTCGTGCGGCCGCTCACGCTTACCGTTTACGTGGAAGATAATTTTGACATTTTTACGGCGTGATACCAAACTACCTAAAAATGAGTTTTCTTTTATTATAGTAAGATATATGCCACTCATATTTGTAAGGCATTGATAAAACTATCTTTTTAAGATTAATTTGTTGTATGAAAATGATAAAGGTTAAATTCAAATATACCCTTAAGGAAATATTTTTCCAATGAAAAAAACTGAAGAATTAGAGTGTAGAATAATTTTCTATGACATAATGTAAGAATTTATCGAAAAAAGGTCTTCTAGTTATTTTTTTAAGGAATCTCATTGTTTCGATAGAAAATATTTTATTAGCGAAAAAAACAAATCCTTTGAAGGAAGCTTTAAGTTGAAATTCCCTCCCCTACTATGAAGCATAGTTTTAAAAAAATACCCGGGGAACGACCCGTTTTGCTCTCCATGTAGCGGTTTGATCCGTCTAACTGGTTAGATTGTCAATCGGACCGAATATTTTTTCTTATATACTTCTAATTTTTTAGAAATACATGTATGTATATATTATATAAGACGGCTTTGCAGGAATTAAAACATTCTAGTGACTTTTAGTTTATTTTCAATTCTCACTTTTCTTTCCAACGAAAGACACCTTCTCTCTCTTTTATTAATTAATTATTTCCTAATCTCTCACACTTACTAATCTTAATTAACCTCTCCCCATTTCCACCAAATAGAAACAAACTGCACTCCATCTAGCCCCTCCCTCATCATTTCTTTTCCCTCTTTTCTTTTCTTTTTTCCTTTCTTTTCGTCCTTCGTCATTCATTTGTTGTGGCTTCCTTAGATCTGCAAAGTCCAAGGTTAATATTCTTCCACTCCCTGTTTGGTTGTCTCAACGTTCAACCAAAGCTCCCGTGCGAAGCACTGAAGCAGCTTCACCGATACCACCAATGTCACGTCATTCCTCGATAAGCGAACGCGTAGAGAATCAAAGATCAAGTTCCATCGCCTCCAAATCCCCAGTTCTTCTTTGTTTTTGAGTTTAGGGTTGGGAAAATTGGAAAGAATTGGGAGAAATCAAGAGAGTTCTTGCTGACCTCCTCCTCCAACGTGGAGACGCCGGCCGCCGCGTCGGAATTCTGCGTCACCACTACCTCCTCCTCCTCGTATGCAGCTGGCGGAAGTGCCGTGGGAGAGGACGACGCCGTCTCCTGGAACTCGTCCGCGAACCCTACGCTAATTAGCCTCGTCCTCTTAAACACATGATTTAATTAAAAGAATAGTTTAGACATTTCTATGGTGTCGGACAAAAAAAAAAGAGATTTACATTATTATAGTAAGATGATCCATGTGATTAATTTATTTTGATACGATATTAAATACAAAATGTTAGAACGATAATAAATGCAATTACAATGTTTTTTAACATTTCTTTAAAATTTTAAAAAATATTAAAGCTCTTTATTTCATGATGGTCACACTCGGGGAAGTTGCAACATCGAGATCTATTGCTGCTTTTTGGACTCATTATAGTCGTCCCATGCTAAATTACAGTAGCACATTGTTTCTCTTTCGTAAATGTAATTACGTCTCCCGTATAGTTCGTGACGAATTTTTTTATTGAGTGCAGTCGTTGTGTTGAGTAATATAATTGTCCACTTATAAAAAATTCTCATTTCACAAACCAAGCATAGAACTTCCCTCATTCACGTGTATAGAAAAAAAAAATCAATTGCAACTATCCTAGAAGTTGCTTATGTTGTCAATGGATATGGACATATGGTTAGTAAGTAATTTGGAAGTTTTGGATTCAAGTTTAATGAATGTAAAAAAATATTATTAGAATCATCTTTAAAATATAGTTTTTGAAAGTGTTCGATTCAGAATATTCAACTGTCTCCATTACCAAGACAATAATTAACTAAAAGGGAGAATTTTTTGATGGTTGCCCAAAAGACACAGTCGACCATTAGAAATTCGACTCCGAAAACAAATAGATGTAACTTTAAGATGTAACTAATTAAGATCGAGGAGGGAGGGAGAGGGCGAAAGTCATTTCCAATTTCATGTATTTTAATTTGTTCACTTATAAAAAATAGCACTGCTTGATTAAATCGTTCAGATTCATTTGCATATCCATTATTTGAATTTTGAGATTTATTTATAACTATAAGACATCCTATTATATAAAATGAATTATTCATGGATTTCATTTGTAACTTTTAGCTTATATAGATGCACCTAACATTATTTTAATTTAATCAAAATGTATCAAATTCGAATAATTTAAAATACAACAATATTAAATATTTATCCAACCAACTTCACAACTTTTTACACCCCACTTCTAGTTGACAATTTCCGTGCAGACTATATCAAGAATTCCCGAAATGTCCCTGTAACCGCCAAACCCAAGCTCCACTATAGATCATAAACATCTAAACCCACGCACCCCTTGCCCATTCAAAAATCACCGAAAGCTATTCCCCGCGCTCTTTCTTCTCCAAGAGCTCCTCTCCTCCAAGGTTAATTATCTACTCCTCATTCTCCCTAATTCATCAAGCTTCAAATTAATCTCTCTTCATCTACTAATTAATCCAATGTAAAGTAGATTTATCTTGGAGCGAGAGCACCTCCCCTCTCCCCTCTCGCTAAGGCAAAACTATCTCTTCTCCGGTCGAGGTCGAGAGCACACCGCTTGCTCCGAGGATCATCTCCGCCGTTCGCTCCAAGTTCTAAGGTAAAAAGTATTTCCTCTCTCTTCTGTTCCTAGTTTGTTAGATCGTGTCGTAACAGATTCCTTTAGTAACTTCTTCACTTCGGCTCGGTCAGCTCAAATTTCTAAGTCCTCTCCGGTCGAGAGCACACCGCTTGCTCCGAGGATCATCTCCGCCGTTCGCTCAAGTTCTAAGGTAAAAAAATATTTCTAATCTCTTCTGTTCCTAGTTTGTTAGATCGTTTCGGTTATGAATCGTTTAGTAACTTCTCCACCTCGGCTCTTTCTAGTCCTCTCCGGTCGAGATCACACCGCTTGCTCCGAGGATTATCTCCTCCGTTCGCTCCAAGTTCTAAGGTATAAATATCTCCTCTCTCTTCTGTTCCTAGTTTGTTAGATCGTTTCGTAACCGAATCGTTTAGTAACTTCTCCACTTCGGCTCGGTCAGCTCCAATTTCTAGTCCTCTCCGGTCGAGATCACACCGCTTGCTCCGAGGATCATCTACTCCGTTCTCTCCAAGTTTTAAGGTATAAATATCTCCTCTCTCTTCTGTTCCTAGTTTGTTAGATCGTTTCGTAACCGATTCGTTTAGTAATTTCTTCACTTCGGCTCGGCCAGCTCCAATTTCCAGTCCTCTCCGGTCAAGAGCACACCGCTTGCTCCGAGTTCCGATCCTCGTTAGTTTCTCCTCCGTTCGCTCCAAGTTCTAAGGTAAGAAGTATCTCCATGAAACTATTCTCCCTCTTCCTAGCTCCTAGAATTTGAATTGATGAATCTTTAGTCTCTTCTCCGTCTTGTCTAGTGTAGAATCTATTTTCGAACGAGCATTTCGTTAGCCACTTGAACGTTGTGTTAATTATCCCTTGCGTTTTATAAATTTTAATATTTAGAGTCAAGCACTAAGTTATACATGTATCTCCATTTTTATGTGTATAGTTATAGTTATTTTGATTTTGGAAAGATTACATAATAATCTCACTAAGATTAATTTGAATCGATTAATCTTGTATAGTTTCTTGTCCATCGTGTCTAGTATATAATCTATTTCCGAACAAGCATTTCTTGATTTCGCTAGCTATTTTGAAAGGTAATTTTTTCTAAAATTTAATATTTAGAGTCGAGTATTACTAGGTCCTACTTTATAATGAGATGTCTCTTCATTTTTATGTGTATTTATTTTATTTTTGAAATGATTTCATTTTTCTTTCAATTTTTGATTATTTCAATTTTTTGGAAAAATTTTCCTCTCTTCTTGATTGATTTCTTACTTCTATAGGATGTTAATATTATGTCATTTTTATTATATAATGTAAATTGAATAATGTTGTTAATTTTTTATAAAAATCGGATGTGTTCTAGATGCTACTTCCAATGTAAAACCTGGTATTTTAATGGTGAACTTAAAAAATTAAATGACTGAAACACAAATTAGCAGTGATCATTATTGCATTTTATCGTCCCAAAAAATATACTCTCGTCTTAACCCCACGCGCCTCAGAAACCTCCAATTCTTACCCCGAGCCCACCCTTCCAAATGGACCCACAGACCCAGCCCATAACTGAACCCCAAAACCTAGCCCAAGCTTCAAACCCAGCCCATATCTGAGCCCAAGTCCCAAACCCCAGCCCATGCCCGAGCCATAAAACCCAGCCCAAGTTCCAAACCCAGTCCAGCTCATGTACGAACCCTACTCGAACCCCAAACCCTGACCGAACCCACCCAGTTATTTGTTATTTGCTTTATTCTCTCTCTTAATTTTATAGGTTTTAATGTATACAGTTATTTTTTTTGAAAGGTATGAATACAGTTATTGCTGTTTATTTTTGGAACGATTTCAATTTTTCTTTCAATTTTGGGTTATTTCAAAAAATGTAATTTTTTTGGGAATATTTTCTCTCTTCTTGGTTGATTTTTTCCTTTTATAGAATATTAATTTTATGTCATTTTCATTAAACAAAGTAAATTGGATGATGTGTCATTTTTTATGTCAATTGGATAATGTGTTATTTTTTTGGTCACGTTTACGGACTAATTAGTTCAATTAGGGACAAATTATTTTTGAAAGGTATATTTTTACACAATGATTACAGTATTAGGATTTGTATCTTGAATATTTTTGAATTTATACACGCATTGTATCGTTATCAATTTGAAACTATATGGTACTAAAATGTGAAAATGTGAAATTACATGATACTTACGCGGACTAAAAAGCAATTGCAACTATCGTAGAAGTTACCTTTGTCAATGGATATGGTTGGTAAGAAAATTGGAGGCATTGGTTCAAGCTTAATGCATATAAAAAATATTATTAAAGTTATACTTGAACGTCAAAGGGTATGAAGTTTAATGGCACAAAAAATTGTAAAATTCAAGTAGGTGCAAGATTCAAAGTCTGATAATATCAAGATGTAAAAATTTAGCAAAAAAAAATAAACCCACCTCTAAGAACACTTAATTTAAGCTAACATTGGAAGAAATTCAAGTAAGAATTAAGTTGAAGAAGCAGGCCCACGGCCCATTGCCACGTTGGTTTAACTAACTTTAGATGACTAGGACTTTTTGAAACCTGTGTAATAACCGTTTCTCCCTCCACTTTAAACAATCCTCTTTTAGCTCAAGAAATGAGAAATATTTCTTACCTTCGCTTTTAGATAGAAACTGTAACTAACCAGAAAAACTCTTAAGCTCATTTTAGTTCAATATGAAGAGGTTACTTTTCCCTCCAGCTCTCTCTACATCGGAGCTCATTTTAGTTCGGCCATTGTTGAACGGAAATAACTACTAGTCTTGGAGTAGATCTATGTTCCTTGTTCTGCATAGCCGTTCTTGAGCTTACTCTTGATCTCGTGAAGTCGCTAGTAAGTTCTCTCCTCGATTTTCTTTAATCGGAGCGGTATTTTACTTGGATCGGAGTTAGTTGTTCGTGAATCTAGTTGAATCTAGTTGCATAGAGATGATGTTAATCACTTGGGAACTGACGTGGATTCTGAAGAGATGTCTAGTCCTTATCGTCTTCGTTCGAGTGGAAATCCTCCACTCGTGCTAGTTTGGCCATTGTTGAACGGAAATGACTACTAGTCTTGGAGTAAATCTATGTTCCTTGTTCTTCGCTTAAAGAATAAAGTCGGTTTTGTTGACGGATCTATAATAGTACCAACTGCTGATGATCCGATGTATAACAAGTGGGAGAGGTGTAACACTACTGTTTTAAGTTGGATCATGAACGCTTTCAATTTGACTCATCATTTGTTTTATGAACTGCTAGACTCAAACATCTTTATCTCATTTCTTAACCTGCAGATTTGATTCCTCTTTTGCCTCTCGCTCGTCTGCTCGAGAGATTCCCAGTTTCGGATCGGTCCAGAAGATAATCTAACGGCCAAACATGTTGGTCTACCAGGATCTTCTCTCCGGTGATGAGCTTCTTTCGGACTCCTTCCCCTACAAGGAGATCGAGAATGGAATGCTTTGGGAGGTTGAGGGGAAGTGGGTTGTACAAGGTAGCGATAATGTTAAGGTTGTCGATATTGTTGACACCTTTAGGCTTCAGGAACAACCTCCTTTCGACAAGAAGCAGTTTGTGACATTCATGAAGAGGTTCGTCAAGCCCAAATTGGAGATAGATCGGCAAGAAAACTTTAAGAAACACGTTGAGGGGGCAACCAAGTTTCTACTTTCGAAGCTCAATCACCTTCGATTCTTCGTTGGAGAGAGCATCCATGATGACGGGTGTTTGGTGTTCGCCTACTACAAGGACGGTGCCGTCAACCCGACATTTTTCTACTTCTCCTATGCATTGAGGGAGGTAAGTGTTGAAGATTAAAGATAGCTAGGTGTTTGGTGTTCGGTGGTGTCCTGTGATTATTTTTCTGGGTCCAAGTATTCATATTATGGGACCAATATCTAACCCGCAGATTTGTTTCATTCAATTTCAGATGGAAAGAAGGAGCTCATCGACAAAAAAGATGGAAGCTGAGAGTTCGAAAAAGGTTAGAAGAATATCAACCTTGAACAATGTGCTATAAGCATGCTTTTCTCTGAAACGGTATTAAGCATGCTTTTCTTTGAAACGGTAATGAGCAAACGCTTGTTTAAGAAGTCTTTATTTAGTAGGTTAGACATATTTACTAATGACTATGATATAGTCATTGATCATGTTCTGTTGAGAATAAGATCGAAACGAGTAAAAACGAGAGACATAAGAATTACGTGGAAATCTCAAGACGGGGAGAAAACCACGGGCAAAGGAGAGTCGTCCACTATGCGAGTCAAACAGGTTATAAAGATTCCGTCTCGACTACTCTACAAAATACCTAGGCATAGGTCGATAGATATAGGAGACTATTACTCTATCCTAAATAGGAATAGAGCTCTACTCTAATTAGGAATTTGGGACAAATCCTAACAAATCTCTACCTTGGACCAAATTCTATGACTCTAACATCAACGCTGCTCCACTTTCACCATCAGTCCCTAAGGGCAATCATCATCAAGCACGAAAACTTACCAAGTCCAAGCAATGCTCGAACTTAGTACCAGAAAGCGGCTTCGTCAACATGTCTGTAGGGTTATCCTGGGTACCAATCTTGCTCACAACAATGTTACCTTGAGCAACATGCTCCCGAATGAAGTGGTACCTCACATCAATGTGCTTCATCCTCTCATGATACATAGCATCCCTCGTGAGATGAATTGCACTTTGACTATTACAGTACACTGTACTGACCTGCAGCTTCTCACAAATTTTACTAAAAAAACTTGTCAATCAGATAGCCTCCTTCACATCTTCAGTTATAGCCATGTACTCCGCCTCAGTGGTAGACAATGTCACTGTGGTTTATAGACAAGCTCTCCAACTAATAGCGCATCCTCCAAGAGTAAAGAGATATCCAGACAATGACATGAACTTATCAAGATCTCCAGCATAATCTGATAATCTACTCTACTTAGTACCTCATAATCTAGTCCACTGATCTCCAATGACCTACTCCAGGATTTTCCATAAACCTGCTAACAACACTCACATCATAGGCCAAATCTGGGCGTGTGCAAACCATAGCATACATCAGAGAATAAACAGCAATGGAGTATGGAACACCAGACATGTAATCGACCTCAGCAGCTGACTGTGGAGATAAAGCGGACGAAAGCTACAAATATGTACCAAGAGGAGTACTCACAGGATTATCAGTCACATCAAACCTGTCAAGTACCTTTTCAATGTAACTCTCCTGACTCAGAAATAATTTCCTTGCTCCTCTATCTCTGGCAATTTCCATACTAAGAATCTTCTTAGCTGGACCCAAATCTTTCATCTCAAACTCGCTATTCAACAGAGCTTTGAGCTTCCTCACCTCTCCTTTTTCACTGTCAGCAATTAACATGTCATCCACAAACATGAGTAAATAAAATTAGGAATCGTCGCGTAACCTTTTCAGGTAAACACAACTATCATACTTGCTCCTCTCATAACCATGAGAAATCATAAAGGAATCAAACCTTTTATACCACTGCCTCAGAGATTGCTTAAGGCCATACAAGGACTTCTTCAACAAGCACACATGGTCTTCTTTGCCTTCAACATGAAAACCCTCAGGCTGTACCATATAAATCTGCTCCTCAAACTCTCCATTTAAGAAAGCTGTCTTCACATCAAGCTATTCAAGCTCCAAATCCTGCATAGCGATAACACCAAGAAGAGACGAATCGAGGTATGCTTCACTACTGGTGAAAATACCTCATTAAAGTTCACACCAGAAATCTGACTATATCCTTTAGCCACTAGTCTAGCCTTGTATCTAGGCTCTTCAACTCCAGGTATACCATCCTTCTTCTTGAATACCCACTTGCAACTGACAACCTTCTTATCCTTAGGCAGCTTAGTAATCTCCCAAGTCTTGTTCTTGTGAAGAGATTATATCTCTTCCTCCATAGCAACCAACCATCTAGCAGAGTCTTTCGACTTCACAGCATCTGAGTAACTAGACAGTTCTTCACAGCTATCAACTTCTTCTGCCACATTCAAGGCAAAAGCAACAATATCAGCCTCACCCAACTTCTGTGGAGGCCTGATAATTCTTCTGGGCCTGTCTCTAGCAATAGAATACATTGGCTCCCTCTCAACTGTGCCAACATTCTCAGCTTCATCAGACTACCCATCATGAGTAGGATCATGAAAATCAATATCACAGAAGGAACTCGCTTCTGGATCAGCATCAAACTCCACCTGCACTTTTGACTTTTGCAAGTCCACACTTGGAGCACTGGAAATACCAGGTGAAGAAACATCCTCCCTCTTACTCAGAATGTCTGTCTTTTTGAAAATAATATTCCTACTCAACAAGACCTTAGATAGCTCGGGACACCACAACTTGTATCCCTTCACTCCAGAAGCATGGCCAAGGAAGATACATTTCACAGATCTTGGCTCTAACTTGCCATTATTTACATGAGCATAGGCAGGACACCCAAATATCTTCAAATCAACATAATTAGGAGGATTTCTAGACCACAATTCTTCAGGTACCTTGCCATCAAGTGATACATGAGGTGAACGATTGACACGGTGACAGGCAGTGGAAGCAGGTTCAGCCCAAAACGACTTAGGCAAACCAGCATTTGACAGCATACAATGAACTTTCTCCAACAAAGTTCTATTCATTCTTTCAGCGACTCCATTCTGTTGAGGTGTACCCGGGATTGTCTTATGCCTGACAATACCCTCATTCTTGCAGAACTCATCAAACCAACTAGAGCAAAACTACAATCTATTATCTGTGCGGAGATGCTTGACATCTCTCCCAGTCTGCTTCTCAACCATAGTCTTCTACTGCCTGAAAGTGACAAAGACTTGATCTTTGCTCTTCAAGAAGAACGTCCACACCTTCCTCGAATAGCATCAATGATAGTCAGCATATACTTGGAACTATTCTTTGATACAACTTGAGATGGTCCCCAAAGATCAGAATGAATATAGTCAAGTATTCCTTTTGTAATGTGCACACCTTTCTAAAAACTAACTTTCTTCTAGTTGCCAAACACATAGTGCTCACAAAATTCTAACTTCTCAATACCTTGTCCACATAATAATCATCTTTTATTCAGCTCGGTCATGCCTTTCTCACTCATGTGACCAAGTCGCATATGCCACAATGAGGTATTCTTAGAATCTGTCAATGGGCCAGATGCAGCAACAGTAGTCCTTGTAACTGTAGAACACTGCAAAACATACAGATTCCCAACCTCCTTCTTGGCCTTCATATGCACTAATGAGTTCTTACTCATACGAAGAACTCCACCTTCTCTGGTGTACCTATACCCCCAATGAATCAAGGGTACTCAGTGAAATCAAGTTCCGCTTCAAATCAGGGATATGCCTCACATTCGTCAAGGTTCGAATGACACCATCATACATCTTGATCTTCACTGTACCAATACCAACAACCTTGCAGACAAAATTATTTCCCATGAGAACATTACCCTCCTTACATTCATATGTTGAAAACTGTCCCGGATGGGACACATATAAAAAGTACAAGCAGAATCAAGGACCCTAGCAGCATCAACTTTAGACTTTACATCAATCACTGACAAAAGGTCTCCATTAGATTCTTCTTTCTGAGTGGTAGTGACAACACTAGCAATGCCGCTATCAGAACTTTCTTCTTTCGGAGCACTGGACTTTTTGCCCTTCTTCTTGTTCTTCAGCTCCGGACAGAACCATTTAATATACCCAACCTTATGACAATTGAAACAAGTCTTATCAATGTGCCTTGACCTTGATTTACTTCTGCTCTTCTTTCTCGAACCAGACTTAGCATTCCTCTCTTAAGACCTCCCCCTCACAACCAAGCCAGTCCCTTGGTTATTTTCAGAGGAACTAATAGTGTGCTTATAACTAACAGTGTGCTTATCAATTCTCTCTTTCTCCAAGAGCGAATCATGAACATTATCCCAGCTAAGAGTATCACGGCTGAACAACAGAGTATCCCTGAATTGCTGATAGGAGGCAGGCAACGAGCACAATAACAATAAAGCCAGATCTTCATCATCATACTTCACACCTAGAGTTCTAAGATCATCCATTATATCCTTAAATTTATTAAGGTGGTCATGAACAGACTTATCTTCTTGCATCCGGATAGAAAACAGTCGTTGCTTCAAGCACAGTTTGTTGGTCAAACTCTTGGGCATGCACAACTTTTCAAGCTTTGCCCACAATGAGGAAGTTGTTGTCTCCTTCATCACGTCCCGCAAAATATCATCTGACAAATGCAACTGAATCTGACTCATAACTTTATAGTTCTTTGACGCTTTCATCGCAGCATCCCAACTCGAAGGCATCAACTTTTCATCATGTAGAGTCTCATCCAGCTCTAAATGTGTCAGAATAACACGCATCTTCACCTGCCACAAGGAAAAAATTAGTTTTTCTCGTCAACTGAGGGATCTCGTACTTTATAGAAGTCATCTCGAAACACCTCGAACCCAAAAAATCAGCCCAAAATAGGTTAGAAACCAAAATAGTTGACTTTTGGTCAACCTGTCAAACCGTTGACCACGTCAACTCGAAATTAGGATTTTTCAAACCAAAACTTCTAAGAGCGGCCGGACCACCACGGCGGGCGGCGACGGCTCGGCTGTGATGAGCGCGGACGGAGGACACAGTGATGCGTCGGTGGATGGCGGTGGCGTCAGGATTCAAGGGTTCTTTCTCTCTCCCCGAAATCCTCCTCTCTCCCCAATGACAAGATGAACGGTGATCGGTGGAGCTTCTCCCGGCACGGTGAAGGTGCGCAGGGGCGGTCGCCTCTCTGAGGCGACGACGGCGGTGATCGGGTGCGCGTCTCCTTCTCTCGCATCGGAGTTCAACAACGAACTCCAAACCCCGATGAACGAGAGTCTTTGCGTCTTCTCTCTTCAAGCTGCAACGAGACGACGGCGATGGGGCTCGGCGGCGCGCGGGCAGGCTAGCGACAGACGCGGCTCTGGGCGAAGGATGATGACGACGCTGGGATGCGGGGGGTGGTCGGCCGCTGCTTCTCTGCGACGGCTCCAAAGGGTTTTGAGAAGACCCAAAATCCCCAATCTCAAATTTTCCCCAATTCGCAATGTGCCAATTTTTTTTTCTCGAATACTTGAATCTCAGATCTGGCTCTGATACCACTTGTTGAGAATAAGATCGAAACTAGTAAAAACGTGAGACACAAGAATTACGTGAAAACCACGGGCAAAGGAGAGTCGTCCACTATGCGAGTCAAACAGGTTACAAGGGTTCCGTCTTAATTGCTCTACAAAAGACCTAGGCATAGGTCGATATATATAGGAGACTGTTACTCTATCCTAAATAAGAATAGAGTTCTACTGTAATTAGGAATTTGGGACAAATCCTAGCATGTTCCATGTTCAATTTTTCACTTTGAAATAATATTTTTAATCCAAATTCTTTAATACTTGGATCAATTAGTATTGATTTTTTTCCATAAGATATTAACTTTTCCCAATTGAGTATCATGCAAATACCGCGAGAAAAAATGTTTATGATTTACATTATGCAACCGTTCTTTATTCTGTAAACAAATGACATTGAATTTGTTTTTTCAGAGGGGAGTTGGACAGAGTTCAAAAAAGGTAGCAATGATATTTAAGTTGTTCTTTTTATCGTTTCTTGGATATTTAATGGAGTTTAAACTTTTTAGTGAAATTGTTTTCCCGTAGGGGTGGAGTATCAATAAGCCAGTGGAGATGTTATCTCCTATCTATCATCAAGCAGGAGGTATAATATAGTTTGACCATTAAAATTTTAATTTAATTATGTATTTGAATGATACATACTTTCTTTTTTAGATACTTGTGTTGCAATTGCGATCGTTGGAGTTATCGAAGCAATATACAACATGCAGAAGAATCCACAAGATATGATAGTACTATCTGTTGAGGACATGATAGAATGGTATTTGCAAAAGGAGTTAATGAGTTCTGGTGTCTCGGCAACGGATAAAGTGTATAACCACATTATCAACAGCGGTGGAATTGCCAAGACAGATTTTGCTTCAAGCGACTCTCTTATTGATTTCGCCATTAAAAGACAAAATGAAATAGTGAGAGCAAGTAAGAGAAAAGGAAAAGAAAGAAAAAGGAGAGAAGCAAAGAAAGAAGTAAGTCACTGCAATTACCTTTAGGACTAAAATTTATTATTGTTAAATGATTTATTCATACATCTAATTTAGTTTAATGTTTTCAGGTCTCGATCAATGGCTACAAGAACTTGACTCCTAAGAATGAAAGAGAAGTGGTTGATATTCTGTCACACCATCCCGTTGTTGGAATTTTCGACGTGTATCCATCATTTGAAAACCTACCAATGGGGGAGGTGATCGTCTAATATCATCATACTTTATTATATACATGTACATAAATTATAGAATTTTATAGAATTGTGTGATTTCTTTCAGGTCTATAAAGGACCTACGGAGGAGGAAATAAGGACGGGTGAAGAGACTATATTACATGCCGTGCAGGTTTATGGACATGGAGGTTCGGAAGAGACCGGGTATTACTGGGAGGTGAAAAATTCTCACGGGCCAGATTGGAGCAATAGCGGATATGGCAGGGTATCCACCACCATACCGTTGGTGTCGATATCGTACCCAACTGGGGTAGAAAATGCATCATAAAGGTAAGTGAGCTAGCTTAAAATCATTGACATTGATTTGAGTAGGAGCTAATAGCCCAGGTCCATACCAAATGGCTATGTCACTGACATTGCTGCTCTTCGTGCAACAGTGTGATGCGAACTCCAGATCCTTTTTTTGTCCACCGGCGGCCTAGTCCTTTGCTTTAATGACTCTTCCACGTTCCCTTTTGAATTGAATACGACGTCCACTACGTGCAAGACACTGGAGCACGAATATTATATACGGCAGAGACAAGGGTAAACGGATTTTCGATGGATCAGTTGCGAATACAAACTCAATATCGCTGGAGGTCTTCCTGTAGTAAGTCCATGGCTATGTCACGGACCGTGACCTCGTGCCCCGTCTCGATCTTCTACCCCTGAAGAAGAACCCTAGATCCAGCGTCGGTTTTAGATCTGAGGAACACGACAAAAATGTGTAACGCCTATGTACATCCCAGTGCCTGTCTTTTCGACGAGGCATCGGTTCTCAATAACGTGCAAATATCGAACTATCAGGCGTTTTTGGTAGGCAGACAATCTCAAATCATTCTCAAACAAAGAAAAGGCAGTCGATTACAATCGAGAGCTTTAGATTTCGGGACTAGGCACTGTCAAATAAGTTCATTTTTCTTGATAATATCTGTCGCATCTATTGTCCAACAACTAATCCATAGAGAGATATATCTCTTTCTATCAGGTTTTGCCGCAATAATATCATTCAAGAGATTCAGAATTCTAGACTTCTCATTAAATTAAAACTGTTCGTGTCAATTGATCTAGGCTCCTGAGTTACTAGAGAATTAGTTTAACAGAAAATATGCAACTTCAGAGTAAATGACAGAGCATAAGTTGGTTAAAATGATAGACAGAGAAAGCATCGGTGGTTAAAATGATAGCATGTGTTCGAACATTTGCCACAAAATACTATCTCAGGCAAAGCCAGCCTTTGAAAAGGAAAAAAAAGGCGAGATGCATGTTTTCATCTGATAAGAACATGGACACAGAGTAGACAAATCATTTTTGTTCTTCAATTAGCAGAATTTCGGGCTTAAGAAAAGGCCTGAAAACTATTACTCCAAACTCAACGAGCATCGAGCAAATGGCAGAGCACCAATCCATCAAACCTAATAAGAAAAAGACATACACAGAGATCAAAGAACGGTAAGCTCACAGGTAAAGAAAAGAGTTTATAGGAGTTAGCACTGACATTATCCCTTTTGGAGCAAAACCAAACTTTCTAGTAGAACATGTCATAGAGCATAAGTACTTTAACCAAAAGACTCGTAATAAGCAAAAGGCTTGTCAAACCATATACCAAGAGTATACGACTCAAAATTCCTTACGGCTTGATCTTGGCGAACACGAATTACCTGATCAGGTTTGGGCCTGAAGATGAAGAGGTGTGGTTTGTTGCCCAAACATTCGACATGTGCTTGGTAAATCTTGATATCCGTTGTGCCAATAACTCTGGCATTCAAGGTAATGAGGAACTTACAGGGGTTGGAGCTACCTCGATTAGCCTTGGTGACATCCACAAACTCAAGCTTCTCAAACTAATAAATAGTCCATAAAGAAATTAGTCACCAAGCTACACATATACAAAAACTGCGCAAGATGCAAACAGACCTTTTCTGCGTTGTGACGTTCAATAGCGTACTTTGCACAGTTGGCAACAGCCTCCATAGTGCGTTCGTCCTTCAAATTCGCTGGGCGTAGTCCTCCGATCCTTTTAGGCACACGAGGAAATATGTCGACATCGAAACCCTAGCATTACCAAATCAAACAATCCCCATGGAAAGAACAAAGAGTTCAACAATCGAATGTTCCGATACATAAATACATACATATAAAAGGTACGCACATCGGATAGTTTGAGTTGCTTGAGATAGCTGAACCAGATTTCATTCTCTTGCTTGGTTAGGCTGTCGTAGACGAAGTCGGGATTGCTGAGGAATTTTTCCATATCTTCCTCGCTGCAGGGTACGTAATAGCGGCCATCGTTGAAGCTGCAGCCATCACTGTCGCTGTCGTCGTCGTCCAGCTCCGGCCTTTTAGATTCCCTCCCGCTGATCACGGTTTCACGCACCGAAGCCATACTCCGATCAGAAAACCCTAAAATTGGCACAAAGGGGAAGGCTTTTTTTGGGGTGGGGGGCGGTTATATATACTCGGTCAGACATGGATTAATACAGTTTAATCCTTTTTCTTTCTAACATATACAGATTAATCTTTTTATTTAAGAGAGTGTGCAGGTTAGTCCTTCAACATTGTCGCTATCATATATAGATTAATCCTCTCAAAATCATATATAGATTAATCTTTCTCATTATTATAGTACTACTCTATTTTATGAGACGAAAGTAAACTCAAATCTCAAACCCAAAACCTAAAATCTCCAACTTCGAACCTCGAACTCATGTATCCCCGGACTCGGACCCCCAGACCCCATCCTCGGATCCCTGTCCACGGACCACCGGATCCCCAGACCACGAACCCTGGGCCGCCGACCCCCGGACAACCTAAACCCCTGGACCACAGACTGCCGACCACGGACCCCCGGATCCCGGACCACGGATCTGGAACCCCCAACCTATCGGAACCCCAGACCACGAACCCCTGAACCACCAGACCCCGGACCCCAGACCACCGGGCTAAGGACCCCTAACTCCAGACCACTGGACAGTCGGACCCCCGAATTGTCGGACCCCCGACCACGGACCCCTGGACTAACGGACCGTCGAATCACCAGACCTGCGACACCGGACCCCTGAAACTTGAACCACCGGACCGTCGAACCCTCGGCCCCCGACCCCCGACCCCCGACCAATTGACTGCCGGACCACCGGACCACTGGACTGCTAGACCTTCGACCCCCGACCCTCCCGACCACGGACCCTGACTATCAGAAACCCCGACCCCGGACCCCTTTTTTTTATTTTTGAACAGCTTAAAAAAGAAAATAATTGAATAATATATTTTACAGATACTCGCATCGCGATTGCGTATTTACTAATCATATATAGATTAATCTTTCTCATTATTATAGTACGACTCTATTTTATGAGATGAAAATAAAGTCAAATTCGTACGATCTTTAATGCTTAACGAAACCTACTAGAGCATGACACGATAAAAATTGAAAATGGATAATCGTTAGCTCTTTACCGATAAACAATAATTAATTTGTTCCTTTCCGGAATGTTAAAAGACGTTTCGTTATAAAAAAATAAATTTATTTTAGTACTTTGTAGTTTAACTCTTTTTGTCTAAGTATTATGTGGTTCTAAATTGATATTTTAGTATCTTGTGGTTGACCACTAATTTTTCGGGCAGGTCCAGAGCAGCTACCCATTCAAATCTGCCCGAAACGACGTCGTTTTGAGACGACGTGAAAGACATGTGGCGGATGACTTTCTTAAGTTAAAACTGATGTGTAATATGGAAAATTACATAAACAATCCCTAAACTTTTTTATATAATATTAAAAAATTGAAACTTCTTCCCTCCCTCCATCATCTTCTTCCCTGTACCCCTCTTTTCTGTAACCAAGTTTTCTTTTTCAAATTGTTGTTGGGAACAAAAATTAGGGTTTCGTTTTTACAATTTTCCCTCTCAACAACTTCTGGAATTCCAATTCCCAATCTATTAAGTTAGATCCTAGATTCCTGGAATAGAAATCCCTTGATTAGAATCTCCACGAGGTTAGAAAAGAAGCGCGCCTTCAATTTTGTTCATATGATGGCTTCCGTAGGAGCTTCGGTTCGTGAAGGAGATGGATACCCCCTCGGGTTCGCCTATTCACCAGTTAATGGCGAGAAAGTCTTTAACCCAAAAAATTGGTTCTCTCCTTTCTCCTTCAAAGAGCGTCGCCGGCAACCAAGCAAGCTCCCGCCGGTCGAGACTCTTGCCGGGACTGGCGTTGTGACGTCATGTCCGCTCTTGCCTTCCGTTGAGACATCAACGAGACCACAGCGTCATAAGGTAAGTGAGCTAGCTTAAAATCATTGGCATTGATTTGTGTAGGAGCTAATAGCCCAGCTCTATACCAAATGGCTGTCACTGACATTGCTGCTCTTCGTGCAACAGTGTGATGCGAACTCCAGAGCCTTTTTTTGTCCACCGGCGGCCTGGTCCTTTGCTTTAATGACTCTTCCACGTTCTTTTTTGAATTGAATACTACGTCCACTAGAATTTGATTTGAGTGGGGACTACTAAAAAGTTGTCCCCGCGGAGGGGACTGATTCAGGACCCTTGGATCCATCTTTTTAATATAAAAAATTGATCTGATGGTCAATATCACACGAAGGGTATTTTTGACCATATATCCCAAAAAGTGCCAACTAAAATTTCACCCACATTAATTCTGCCACCCACTTTTTTCCATTTTTCCTCTCTTTCCTAGTCTCTTCCTGTTCCCCTCTCTTTCCTGGTCACTTTCTTTTCCTCTCTCTCTCTCTCTCTAACCCTAAACCCAACCCCTCCTCCCCTTCGCCTCTCTTCTCATTCTTGTTCACCGGAACCACCTTCAATGGGAAGAAGTTCGACGCCAATCTTGCCCGCTTCCAGGTACCCCCTCCCGCCACTCTTCTTCTCTTCGTCTTTCTTTTCTTTTTTTGGTACACCGTCGATAATACCTTCCTTCTCTTCTCCACCTACATCGTCTTCTCCATGTAGCTCAGCTTCGTCATGATCTGGCCGGCTCCGTCCGCACCAACGTTCTCGACGCCGCCACCGACGGCCTCTTCTGCTACCTCTTCGGCTCCGTCCGCGCCATAAACATCATGAACATCATGTTTACCACCATAATATTTTTGTATTTGTACAATAGTATTTTTTGTATTGGTATATTTGTATACTGATACTGATTTTCGGATGTAATGATAGTAGTTTTCGGATGTAGTGATACTGGTTTTCAGATGTAATGACACTGATTTTCATATTTAATGATACTTACTGGTTTGTAAATGTAATGATATTGGTTTTCATATTTAATAATATTGGTTTGCATATTTACTTATAGCGGTTAGTATGTTTACTGATAGTGGTTTGTACTTGTGGTGATAGTGGTTTGCATGTTCACTAGTACTGGTTCGCATGTTCACTCATACTGATTAGCATGTTAATTGACGCTGGTTTTCATGTCAAGTGATAATGGTTTGCGTGTTTAGTGATACTGGTTTTCGTATATAGTAGTTTTCATATATTAGTTTTCGGATATTGATTTTCGGATATTGGTTTTCGGATGTTGGGATATTGGTTTTCGTATGTAGTGATAGTAGTTTTCATATGTAGCAATAGTAGTTTTCATATGTAGCGATATTAGTTTGCATATGTAGTGATATTGATTTTCGAATGTTAGGATATTAATTTTCGTATGTAGTGATATTGGTTTGCATGTGTAGCGATAGTGGTTTTCATATGTAGTGATATTGGTTTGCATGTGTAGTGATATTGGTATAGTGGTTAACATGTTTACAAATAGTGATTTGTGTGTCATCGTCCTCCGAATTTTAAAATATGTGGTCTGACCGGTCGGACCAGGATACGAGTGTAAAGACATACCAGGTTTTAACCAAAAAATGATTACCTTGCAAACCGAACTAAATTTGAAAGGCCATTTTTTAAACAGGAAAAACTTTTGAGTATATTTAAGCAAACTCGCTGGACTTGACAGTAATTTTTCCAAAATTAAAAATTGCTTGAGGTTGACCTCCTTATGCTCAGAATTGCAAAAGACATTTTGTTTTTAACGTCAAAAATTTTGATTTCATGTGTTTTTTTTTAGATTTCTGTTTTTCCAGAGCTTTTTGCAATTTTCAAAATTTATTTTAGACTCTTACATTGAAAATGAAAAAATATATAATGTTTTTTAGCACTTTTTTTTTGTCCACTTGAGAATGAGAAATTAATTACAATGTTATTCTAGAGAATGGTTGATTCTCGTTTCACAAAGAAATCAATTCCGATTTTCAATCGTAGAATATCATATTGTGTGGCATGTTGGTTGGTCAATATATAAGTCAACAATTTTTTTCTATCAATTACGTCATTTTTTGGTTGATATTCAAAATCATAACATAATATGATATTAAAGCAGATTGGTCTCTACTTGATCAACCACCTATTATGAGATGAAAGGTGTGCAAAATTCGGCCCACCCATTTTCCATGACCCTTCAAGTTAATATGTCAGATTATCAGATGCTTATTACTTTCTCCCAGTTGGTATGTTGAGATATTTGAGACACGAAATGAATATTGATATTTTTTTTACAAGTAGAATTTGCCACACTTGTCGGGCTTGAACTTTGGTCGTTGCAAGCCAAATACTTGCCCCTTCTTTATACCGTTAGAGCAATAAGTATTTCTGATCATATGCATAGAAGTTCCACGAGCAACTTTAACCAAAAGACTCGTGCAATAGATATACAGTTTGGAGAGAATTCAATCATAATAAGCAACCGAGTTGGGCATCAGATTTCGGCCAAAATTTGTAGACAAAAAGGCTTGACAAAACCATATACCAAGAGTATATGACTCAAAATTCCCTAGCGGTGTGATCTTGGCGAACACGAATTACCGGTTTGGGTCTGAAGATGAAGAGGTGCGGTTTGTTGCCCAAACATTCGACATGTGCTTGGTAAATCTTGATATCCCCGGTGGCAATAACTCTGGCATTCAAGGTTATGAGGAACATACAGGGGTTGGAGCTGCCTCGATTAGCCTTGATGACATCCACAAACTCAAGCTTGTCGGGCTAAGAAATAGTCCATAAAGAAATTAGTCAACAAGCTTTATAGGACCTCTCAACTGGCTCGAAATGCAAACAAACCTTTTCTGCGTTGTGACGAGCAATAGCGTACTCTGCACAATTGGTAACAGCCTTCATAGTGCGTTCATCCTTCAAATCCGCGGGGCGTAGTCCTCCGATCCTTTCAGGCACACGAGGAAATATGTCGACATCGAAACCCTAGCATAACCAAATACTACCAAATCAAACTATCCCCATGGATAGAACAAAGAGTTCGCATGTTACGGGTAATATATATATATATATATATATATATATATATATACACGCACATCGGATTGTCGGTCTTGCTTGAGATAGGTGCGCCAGATTTCATTCTCTTCCTCGGTTAGGCTGTCGTCGACGAAGTCGGGATTGCTGAGGAATTTTTCCAGATCTTCCTCGCTGCAGGGTATGTAATAGCGGCCATCGTCGAAGCTGCAGCCATCGCTGTCGTCGCTGTCACTGTCGTCGCTGCCTTGGAGTGCTTCCTCCAGCTCCGGCCTTTTAGATTCCCTCCCGCTGATCACAATTTCAGGCGCCGAAGCCATACTCCGATCAGAAAACCCTAAAAATGCCACAAAGTGGAAAAGCTACTTTTTTTAGGGGAACGGTGTAAAGGGTGAATCCTTTTATTTATCTATGAAGAGAGGGTAGTTATACTCGCTCTACCAATGGATTTATAACAGTTTGGTCCTTTTGCTTTCGGTCGTATATAGATTAGTCTTATGATTTAACAGAGTATGCAGTTTAGTCCTTGAACGTTGTTGCTATCATCGTACGATCTTTAGTGCTTAAGGGGACCTACTACAGAATAACACATTAAAAATTGAAAATGGATAATTTTTAGATCGAAGTGCATAAGAACTTTACCACTAAAAAACAATTAATGTTCTTTTGCGGAGTATTAAAACGATGTTTTTTTTTAAAAAGGAAAAAATTAATTTTTGTACCGTATGGTTTGGTCAAATTTAAGATATGATCATGTGGTTCAAAAATTTTAAAATTGTACATGTGATTTGGTTGACCAATCACATAGAGGGTTGTTGGAGCAGAAAATATTTGTTGGGCAAAAGTGTAGTAAGTCGACCCCAGCTAGAGAGAGCTAACTTTGATCGAATCTAGTTAGGCAAGGTGTGAGTAATTTCGGTCGACTCCAACTAGGGGAAGTCGGTTTGAGATGACCTCAACTAGTGGAAGTGGGTCTATAAGATGGCTTCAACTGGTGAAAGTTGGTCTATAAGATAGCTTCAACTAATTAAAGGCATGATCAACTATGTCTGGGCAAAGAAGTGTGAAGGGCAAGCCGACTTCGGCTAGAGGGAGGCGTGATCAACCCAACTGACTTCGACTAGGCAAAGGCGCAAGATCAACTTTGACTAGAGGGAGTCGATGTGGGCCGAGTTTGGCCAGACCAAGCAAAAGTCAAGTGTCCCTAGTCAAGCATATTCAACCTACTGCTATTCCTATCCTAGTTCAAGACAAAGCAAGATGGAGGAATCAAAATATGTCTTAGTGTTGGGTAAAGAGTCATTGGTATACCCGGGTATCTTTCCCTTCGGGAAGGGAGTAATCGGTACTTTTCCCATTGGGAAGTGAGTGATTTGTACTTTTCCTTTTGGAAAGTGAGTAGTTGGTACTTTTCCCTCTTGAAAGGAGGAGATGGTGACTTTTCCCTCTGGAAAGGAGGTGTTTTGTAAGTTTGCCTTTGGGAAGGGGGTGTTTAGTAAGTTTGCCTCTTGGAAGGAGGAGATGGTGACTTTTTCCTTTGAAAAGTGAGTAATTGGTACTTTTACCTTCGGGAAGGGAGTAAATAGTAAGTTTTTCTCTAAGAAGAGGGAGTTGGCAATACTTCCCTTCGGGTAGGAGAAGCTAGCAATTTTTTCTCTAGGTAGGGGAAGGCGGTTTCTCCTTCTTGACAAGGAGGTTGGTGCTTCCGGGTTCGACTTCGAAGAGTGATGCCGACTACGACATGAAGACTTAGGAAGACTAAGACATCAAGAAGCCCGGGTTCTCATGAGGTTTAAAGAGCCCGAGCGCGATTGGACTCTCAAGAGGCGGAGATAGACATGGGGTCCGTGAATGATGATGAGTGCGGAAACACTCTATCATCTATGTATATTTTAGTGTTGGTTTTCCGTTGTTTCTAGTATTTTTGTTTGTTATGTATTGATGTAATGTCATATATCATGCTTTGAATATTTTAGTATAGTTCTTGTGATTTTCATTGTGTTTCGTTAGTGTTTATTGCTAGGAGACTTTGTGGTGATGCGAGGAGGATATTGGTGCACTTGGAGCGTGTCAAAGGCGATTGGATCAGCCGTGAAGAATGGTGCACGATCGGGACCGCGACGACATTGGGCAGACTGACCTCGAGCGACTAAAATGAAGATAACTTTCGCATACGAAGTCCGATGGAAACAGGAGGTTCTGGAAAGAAGACATCCGTGGCTACAACTTTATCTCTAATGGTATTCTTCAAATTCGGAGTCTAAGAGAGTGAAAAACACGTCCAAAGTCAAGCTTCAAATCTGAGAACTTGCCTAGCCAAAATGGGCCGGATTTCATGAACCATTTTGGGCCCATTTCAGGATTGTCTATGGCTCTACTTGGCTAGAACTTTAAGAAAAGTTTAGTTAGTTTGAGTTAGAAATTTTTGTATAAATAGCCATTGGCTTTCCTTGCAAGCCAACTTAGAACTCTTAGAACTTAGATATTTTCCTAAACTCACTCACCCACTCCACTCACTTTTCTCTTTGGAAGAGAACTTGGCTCACCATTGTTGGAGCTTGTAGAGAACTTGAAGGAGAACTTTTTGAAGCTTTGAAGATCATCTTGAGCTTTCTTTAACCCTCTCTTTTATGTTCATGGTTTACTTGCTTCATTCTATGGATGTGTTTAGTTGTGTAGTTGATATGTGTGAGTAGTTGATTAGTGGGTTTGGTGCCTTGATGGCATCTATTTAGCCTATGGTTTAGTGGGGGTTAAAATGCTAAGGTTTGTGAACTAGTTAATGAGTTTAATGCTTAATCTTGCTTGATCACCTTGATTATGAACATAATTAATGCTAATTATCTGGAGAGATTAGGATTAATAGACCATTTAACTAATTAATTAGTTACCTTTTGATGACGGATCTCATTAGGTGGTTAGTTGTCCAAAGAGTGATGGTTATAATTGGTAATTAGTTAGATTAGGTGGCTAATTAGTCGTGGGAGCGCAATTAGTTCAACTAAGCTTAATTAATAATCAATTTAGACTAATTAATGACGAAAGCATTGATTAGTTACTTTAGAAATACCCAAACCATAATACGAACTTAATAAATCTCATAGGCCATTTGGTTATCTAGGTGTCATTGGTGTCAAGCCCACTCTTTCCTTTACTGTTAAAATTATCTTCTAGTTTAGTCGTTGAAGTAACCAACTCTCGTGTTTGGAATTGACAAATCCATTACTTGTAGTCCTAAACTAGTGGTCGAGTCGTATTTGTGGCATAGAACTTAGTCCTTGTAGGACAACAATCCCTTACTTACTCTTTATTGCAAGAGGGGTGTAAAAATCCTTCCTTTCAAAGGACGGGATAAGCATGGAGAGTCCGGGATACTCGGGTTGTTACAGTCATACATGGCGAAGGACTCAGGGAAGTAATTGGCCGCCAAGGACGGGAGAGCTTTCTGGAGAGAAATCCGGGTTTGATCGGGATAAGGCTTGAAAAAGTTTCGGATTTGATAAGGATAAGCGTTGGAAGGAGATGAGCTTGAAGTCTTTGAGTTCGACTAGGACAAGGCAAAGGGAGAGGTCGGGTCAGTCTACCTCCTCTATATAAGCAGGGCGTCGAGGAAGGCAAAGGGACATCACACACAAATCATACAAATTACTCTCAAGCTCCGGTTTTTTTATCCTTAGTTTAGACCTTGTGGGTCGGACCCTACCCTTACATTTTTACTCTACTTTAGACTCTACCCTAATTAGACCATAGTTAGACCCTAATTAGACCTATTAATAATATATATATATATATAATATTTTATGGTTAATTTTAACATATTTATTATGTTATTACACAAGCAGGTTAGAAGATGTCGTAAATGATAGATCACTAGAAGCTGACATTTTATATTTTTCTTTTGTTGAATATTTACGTATTTCAAAAAAGAAAAATTTTGTACTATTGAAATTAAATTACAAAATTTGATATTTAATTAATTTTTTATTAAATGTTGATGTGTAACTTAGTAGATGTTTTGAATTTATTTAAATTTTATATAAGAATTAACTTTTGATTAAAAATTATCAAATTGCAGAACGTTAAAGGATCGGACCCTACAGACCCTGTAGACCCTGGGTCTCTAGGAGGGTAGGGTATGAATCTAACAATAAGAATTAACTTTTGATTAAAAATTATCAAATTGCAGAACGTTAAAGGATCGGACCATACAGACCATGTAGACCCTGGGTCTCTAGGAGGATAGGGTATGAATCTAACAATAAAAAATTTGTAGGATCGAAGATAAGGTATGGGTCAAACTAAAAAACTAGAGTATATATATGATCCTACCATACCCATTGTCATTAGGCAAAAACTAATCTTATCCGAAGAAGAAAGGGCATTTATTTATACTCGCTCTACCTATGGATTATATCAGCTTAGTCCTTTCTAGTTTTATCATATACAGATTAGTCTTTTTATTTAATAGTGTGTGCGTGCTGGTTGGTCCTCAAACATTGTCATTTTTCAGCGGATAAAAAATTGCCTAAATTACATCTCTACCGAGTGTTTGGTAAAATACACGCTAGTGACCCCTGTAGCTTGCTCAAATGTCTTTCAAAAGAATGGGCTAGATTAGGGACCTACGTCCGCCGCTGCCCTCCCGAAACTCCACCCACCCTTATTTTGAAGAGGAAGACGAGGAGCCTACTGGTGGGTCTATTTATTGCAAAATAGACTTTTTATTTATTTCTTCTCTTTTTGTTCTTCCTGGGTTCAACTGAAACCGGAGGGACTCAAATATGGAGAAGGATCGTGTAAATTTCGAACGTGTCGTATTTTGGTCAATGCCGGAAAATTGACCGGAATTGGTATAATAGTCATTTCAAAGATAAAACAATAAAAATCGAGAGAAATTTAAACCGGAGCTCGTATTTTGGTCATTGCCGAAAAAGATGACCAGAGGATTTGGTTGACCGGAGTAAGGGTATAATAGTCGTTTCAAAGATAAAATAATAAAAATCGATTAATTACGTCAACTCCAGAGTATAATAAACTTAAACTATAGAGGTTACAAAATTAGAAGGTAAAATAGATGATTCCTAGCGTCTATTTCACCATACATAATTCTAGATATAATTTACCCTAAAAAAATTTCAAGCCATTCCCAACCATACGGTTGGTCAACATATAAGTAAATGAATTCTATCTATCAATTACCTTTTTTGTTGATCTACAAAATTATAACATAATATTAAGTAAATTGGTCTTGCAAGTTGTTGTACCTGATCGATCCCTATAATGACATGAAAGAGTCGTGCAAAGTTCGGACCAACTTGCTTACCACATTTTTTTGAGAAGAATGCTTACCACGGCAAATTGTTAGACCCAATTGATAAGCAAAAGAAATCCACTTTATATAGGCTTATGGTGAAAGATGAGGCGCATGTTTTAATAAAAGATTGGGCATAAAATGTAGTACATGGGTATAATTTGTTTCCACAAAAGCCGAACTTAAATTATAATGGAAAATGTTAGTATATTTTTAGTATAGTTATAACCTAAGTGTATTTTATGCAACAAAATATTTTATTCATATAGAAGACCATACGCGTTCATAGGTGTACTTTTAGTGAAATTTTTAATGTTTATATATATTATTTTTAGTGAAAATATTTTAGTGAAGGACAAGAGCGATATGGAAGTTGTTACCAAATGCGCTATTGAACGTCGCAACGCAAAAAAGTCTGTTCCGGTTTGGGCCGGACCGGCCTTTTCCTCTTAACAAATTTGTATTTAGTGGGTTAAGGCCCAATTAACAGAAGTTCAAGTTTGATTCGATTGGATTAATGATTCCACAATGGTGATTAAGATTCATTGGGCCTGGCCCAATAAAAATAAGTCAGAGAAAGTTGGAAACAGCGTATTCCATTAATTATAAGTTAACTTTTTTAAAAATTTAATTATAACTTAATCGATTAAACGTATGTAAGTGCATATGAGCCCTGTCGCAAGCTACCGATTAGCGATTGATCCGTTACGTAGTTTCCTTTTTTTTACAGAGAATATTTCAAATTGACATTTTTAGTGAGGAAATATTTTTCTATGACATTTTTAAGTCCACGTTCGACACGTCACTTTTTATCTTCCTGTTTGCCCACATGAAATCGAATAAACGTTGTACGTCTTGATTCTATTTTTTCCCCTCAGAAAAAAATCGAATCAACACTGTAACGTTAAGGTGTCAACATCTTGATCATATCAAAGTATCCCGCCTTACCCGCTGTCTGGATTTTTAGTTCACGTAATGGAGGCTCCCAGATGACAACTGAATCTCGTACTTTGCTCTCTAAGATCAAGTTCAAGACATTTGATCTAGTCAAGGAGAAGATTCCGGCCCACTAGCAACACTCACTTATGTTGACGGTTTCCTTTAGTTTATTATTCATGTGCCTACATTTTAGCTAATTAGTTTTACTTAAGTACTATATATGTGTAACGTTCCAGGAAATTAATTGAGCAATTCTACGGAGACAAATGCTCCGATTCAACCTAAATTCCTTTTTCAACCTATAATTTTTTCATTCTCCAAAAAACGCCAGCTTGTTCTGTGGTTATGGTTTCCATTAATACTTATCCTAATGCCAAAATGATTAGAGATCGTCCACCAACTTAATTTTGATAAATTTTTTTATACATACAAAATTATTGTCCAACACGTAATTTTTGTTCCAAGCCGATACACTTCATGATCTCCTGGAATCAGCTTCTACGTCTAGCTGTATTCCTGTATTTATGATATCCGAATTCCTACTTATGGAATAAAATATATATAACTTTCAAGTGTACTACGTATTTTATTATTGGAACAAAATCTCATTAATTTAGTTAAAATAATAAATTCTCTAAATTAAAAATTTCTCCAGTAAATGTAAACATTAGCGGGTAACTTCTATCTAGGAGGAGTTTTTTCAGGGTAAGTCCACATAGTAGGAGTTTTTTTTTGTTGGTAAATTGATTTGTATAAATATCCATATAGTAGGAGTTAGCATTGCATAATCCCTTTTGGAGCAAAACCAATAAACCAAAAATTTAAGCTTCTATAAAACATAGAGCATAAGTACTTCTGATCATATGCTCATAGGGTAAATGACAAAAAGATATATAAACACAACCCAATGCACCTCCTCTTCGGTAAGTTCCACAATCAACTTTAGCCTAAAGATGTACTCTTGTTACTAGATAGTTATAAAACCCATTAATCCTATGATTACATCTATCATGACGTGTTTATTGTAAACTCAGATGTCATCATTTGAATGCCCTATAATTGCAATAACCCAATTGTAAGAGTTGAGCTCAAGCAAATGAGCTATATTTCCCCAAGCTAAAGGGAGCACGCATGAAATAGTCAACTTTGGTTATATTTTTCTAGACGTATTAAAGATGTAATATTGATGTCTCATGAGTAATAAAATATCTATTCACCGGTAAATCATTAGAGTTTGGAAAGCATTCAATCGTAAGTTGGGCATCAAATTCCAACCGAAATCCGTTGCTAAAAAGTCTTGACAAACTATATACCAAGAGTATATGGCTCAAAATTCCCTAGTGTTTTATCTTTGCAATCACGAGTTACCTTTAATCTTGATCAGGTTTGGGCCTGAAGAGGAAGAGGTACTTTTTGGTAAAACCTTCGACGTGTGCTTGGTAAATCTTGATCTCCCCTGTGGCTATAACTCTGGCATTCATGGTTATGAGGAACTTACAAGGGTTGGAGCAACCTCGATTCGCCTTGGTGACATACACCAACTCAAGCTTCTCAGGCTAATAAATAGTCCAGAAAGAAATTAGTCACAAACTATATATATATATATATATATATATATATATATATATATTAAAGTCCACATTGCTATTAGTTGTTTTACATGACACACCACTATGAGGTAACAAAGTTTTTAGGTGACTAGCAACTAAGTGACACTCCTGACCCCACTTAATTTTCATACTACATTATTGATTTTATCGTGTGTCATGCTATTTCTGTGATATGTTACTTAACTAATTTGAGAAAAACGTGACAAAATCGGTAGCATTCAGATTCAAATCTAGACCAAGAAAAAATCAACGGTGTACATATCAAAGGACCAACAATATGTCACGTGGATAAAATTTGTGGTGTACTATAATATATAGACAAATTTAATAATGTGGCATAAGACAAATGATAGTTTAAATACTGGGTTTAGTAAGTGTCACTTAGTTATTATTATTCAGCTAAAATCTAACATTTGATATCCAAAATAGGGGTGTCAAAATGTAAAATCACATTTAAGTGAACCTATATAAAAATAGAGCAAGAAAAAGGATAACAGACCTTTTCTGCGTTGTGACGATCAATAGCGTAATTTGCACAATGGGTAACAGCCTCCATAGTGCTCTCATCATTCATCAAATCCACCGGCCGTAGTCCGATCATTTGAGGCCCACGGGGAAATACGTCGACATCGAAACCCTAGCATAACCAAATACTACGAGATCAGACAATCCCCATGGAAACAACAAAGAGTTTAACAATTCATCTTACTCAACTAAAACCTCGATCTGCGCCCGAATATTTATTGGCCTACATATATATACATAGATACATGTACACATATATATACATACATATACATACATACATATATATATATATATATATATATATAATTTACGTACATCGGATTTTCGGACTTGCTTGAGATAGCTGTACCAGATTTCATTATCTTCCTTGCTTAGCGTGTCGTCAACGAAGTCGGGATTACTGAGGAATTTTTCCATATCTTCGTCGCTGCAGGGTACGTAATAGCGGCCATCGTTGTAGCTGCAACTGTCGTCGCTGTCGCTGTCGCTGTCGTAGCTGCCGTGGTCTTGGGGTTCTTCCTCCAGCTTCGGCCTTTCGGATTCTCTTTCGTCGATCACGTTCGTGGATTGTGGCGCCTTGTCATCCACGGTTTCGCCCATAGGAGCCATGATCCGACCGGGAGACACGAAACCCTAAATTTTGGCACAAAGGGTAAAGCTATTTTTTTAAGAGAAGGAGTAAAGGGTGAAGCTAAGGGCGGTGATTTTTCTAACAATTAAAAATTATCTCACTAAAATACAGGGTAAAAGTTAAAGTTATTAACTCACGAAAATACTAGACCACATATCTAACCATTAAAAAAATGTAACAGTAACAAAACTGTCACAAAAACAAACATAAATTCTACTCCTATCTATGAGTGAGAAAAAAAACCGAACTCACACAACTAGACCGAACTAAACAAAAAATTTGGTCCAGAATTATTTCAAAAGAAAATTGGTCCGGATGAGTTCTTTATTTATTCTAAAAATAATTCTCGGATGATTGAATTTTTGTAAAAGAACCATGGAGAACTAAACCAAACCATAATTTGTTGAGATAAGGATAAAAAAATATGTGTGCCAAGGTCACACAACCAAGATATATTTTATTTTAAAAAAAGCAATATTTTTTTCACATAGTCCAATGAAATCAATTTATGAGTGATCAACATCCCCAAACATCTAATGTCAAGATATCTCTCCTCTCGAATTCTTTACTATCTCTCGTCGCCCTTCTCAAGTCTTTAAACACCCATTTTTTATTTTTTTTATTTAGGTTTTTTGTTTGAATCCGAACGAAACTAAAAAAATTGATTTTGCTTTAGTCTAGAAGCAATGAAAATGGTCCGTTTCACATGCCTTATTGTTTTCTTAAATGATTTTTAGTTTTTATTGTTCGGCCCATATTGGTAAAGTTCGGTCCATTTGCTCGCTACCAAATATTCACTCAAATGATTTCTACTCTCAGAACGTATGAAACTTTAAGATTTTGCCCTAATTTTGGAAGCCGACTGTTAAATCGCCATTCATATCGGTAATTTTTTACAATAGCCAAATATTGTTCATTTATATAATTCTTGTTTTCCACAAATGGAAATTAATATAAGTAGTAAAAAAATTAGATTCATGCAAAACTGAGAGAGAATTTGGTCTTGAAAGGCCAAATCTAATCAGGATGATTCAATGGTCCATTTTTTCCCGTCCCGGATAAATTGGGATCGTCCCAGTTATCCAGTTACGATTCAATGGTTTACTCAGTTACGATTCAATGGTTACCCAGTTACGATTCAATAGTTTACCCAGTTACGATTCAATAGTTGTGAACTTTTTTCATTTTGCCCAAACGTATTTCTGCATTTTTGCAAAAAAAAAATTATGTGTGTCCTTCAATAAAAATCCTCCAGCACCGTGCTAGAGTGGGCCTCCAAGACCAATCGAATTTGGTCTGGGAAGGCCAAATCTAACGAGGGCCGTCCTCGACAATCCAATGGTTTGGTTAGTTATGATTCAATGGTCTACCCAGTTATGATTTAATAATCTATCTAGTTATGATTCAATGGTCTGTTTTTTCCTGTCCCAGATAAATCGAGACCGTCCCAGTTATCCAGTTATGATTCAATAGTTTACTCAGTTACGATTCAATAGTTTATCTAGTTACGATTCAATGGTTTATACAGTTACAATTCAATGATTGTGAACTTTTTTTATTTTGCCCTCACTTATTTTTATTTTTTTATAAAAAAATCCTCACGTGTCTTTTAATAAAAATCCTCCGACATCATGCTGGAGTGAGCCTCCAGGACCAAATCCTATCCCAGCAAAACTCACAAATTTTAAAAACCACTATAAGAACAGCCACCCATCAGAGGGCCGGACAATAATCGAATAACATAGCTTGCACAAAAACATCATCGTTTTTCTACGCTTATATATAAAAAAAAAACCCCTCACTTTTAGTCAGTTAAAAAAATTAAGAGAACTTATTTTCCTCATTTAATTCCACTTTCTCCTGCTTTTTTCCTACTTATTTTCTGTCCTCTCCAATTTCTTTTTCCCAAAAATAATTTTTTAGAGCACTAATATTCAACAACCTTGGATTCCAATTTCGTCTTAACAATTTTAACAATAGATCCGCCAGACACAAGCATAGACAAACCATTTCCTCTATAGACTAAAACAAAAGTCCTGGGATCCATGATGCGGTAACACATCTGTCCTGGTCTCAATGAACCAAAAAATTTAGTAAATAATCCTCAAATAATTCTAGATCTAGAACATGAGAAAAACATTTCTAACCTCCTAAATAAATATAATTAGTTTTAAATTAAATAAAATTTTATTGAAATTATTCACACATTTAAGAAGCATGTAAATTTCAAAATACGGATCTGAAATGCTCAGTACATGTTACTAAAAACACAACAGGCAGACATATAGATTCTAACCTTTTGGACGAGAAAGACATCGTTGATGGGTCATTTAATCTGGATATCATAGAGTAAATAAAAGTGGACAAAAAATTCCAAGAACCCGTACGTGTACAAAAGCGTAGAAAAGGGCAGAAGAGGACAAGAGAGTGGAATAAGAATAATAAAGTAAACAAATTGACAGAGATGCAATCTGCTGGCTCATAGCTGATAAGCTCCAGAGAGAGCCAGCTCATAACTTCCCCCCACGTACGCTTTCCTCCATCTCAGTTTTTGTCTAAACCCGATAAGGAATCTCTCCCTCTTCAAAGTAGTAATCAACATAAATATTTATTATTCCCTCTCGCGGATTATTCACTGACTTTATTGCGAGAAGTTTTATTAAAATCGACAATCGTAATTTCGAAAGAGAAAATTTTGCGTCAATTAATAATCATCACAATAATAAATTTAAAAAACCTTTAAATATAAGACTGGCTTATAAATAAAATGTTATTTGTAATCCGTTTAAAAAACATAATTATTTATTTTGTAATATCTAAAATTGAGTACTTCAAAATATTTTTTTGAACAAGGTTGTTATAATATTTTTTTCATTCATAAAATTTGATCTTAGAATATTATTAAATAATTTCAAATCTCTTGGTAAAAAAACATAAATTCGTCACCGAAAGGACTCGTGGGAATAAATTGGATGCACCTTTCAATAAAAAGAAAAAAAACAGAATGTAACTAAAAAATGGGTTAGGATCACCATTACACTTTTCTAATGTAAATTTAGAACTTGCTTTTCAGTTTTCGGATGAATATTTATTTATACATATTTTGGATCATTTATTTAGTGACTAGAAATGTGCGGGATTTTTTTTAAAATTTTAAAAGTTTTTATAAATTATTTTCGGGTTTTTATTTATTTAATTTTTCATTTTTTATGTTCGTTTGTTTGAGGAATTTTTCAACATGTATGTCTGTAAAAAATATACTTCTTATAAATGTTTGTTATTTAGAGATGAACACTATTAATTTTTAGAATCGTTAACTACACATGTGTACATCATAAGAGTTGCAATATTGCAAGTTTCGGCGATCTTTGTCTTTTATACCGGATTTATGCTTCGTATTGTTAAATTTTTTTGTTTCTGTTTAGATTGGCGATGTCTGATTTAGATGTGTCGAGTTGGATCGTTGAGAAATTTGACGGGAGGAGAGGAAATTAGATGCTTTAAATCACGTAAGGGAGAATCTCACCAAACGTGATTAGCCAGAAATTAAGGGAAATTTACTATTAATTGCCTGTCCAATACGACAGAAAACGACTCGTGCATGAATCCTTTTTGAGATAGATTTATTTTTGAGTAAAATATAGCAGAAACGTACAATTTCTTCTCTCTATCATATAATTGCGGTCACCATTATCTACCTGTTTTTTTTATTATCATTTTACATTGGTTCTTGAAGCGATTACTCAAAATTCGTCATCAAAGTTGTTCACATTATTGTTGTAAAAACTTTTTTGCAACACTTTCAATGTCTTTTCATCCGCCGAAGGAATCAATGCAAATTACCAATCAAATTTAAACCTATGGATCCTCTTGATGATTTTGTCAAATTTAATACTGATGGACTCGATAATCCATACTACTCAAGTGCAGGTAGAGTAATTCGAGACTCAACAATTTTTTAATATACGGCTTTGCAAAAAGTTTTGGCTGTTGCACATCCCTTATGATTGAGTTATGAGCCCAAATCTTGGAGGTTCGATTAGCTTGGGAGCTCTCATTTCACCATATCATCCTAGAGGTAGATTCTTCCTTAACTATTCTATATCTTGGTCGTGAGATGGATCGTTATCAACCTGTGGCGAGCCTCATCAGTAGACTGCAGGAGTTCCTTGCCCGTGATTAGGAGGTGCCGATACAACATAATTGGAGCGAAAAAATAATTGTGTGACTGATGTCCTCTCTATCTAGACATTATCTTTAAAAAAAACCATAAAAGGTGAATCGAATCTCATTTAGACATCCAAATTTGAAAAAAAAACAACTCCTAAATAGCGTCAACACTTTATTACAGTTTTTCTTTTTGTGTAACGTTCGCTCCAATTCTCTTCGTAGTTTCTCCGATAATAAAAAATACATATCTATCTAAAAATTAATTTTAAAAAAGACTATAAGAATTAAATAATACCACTCCTAAAATCCACTACTAAAAACTAATGTAAAATATCAACGTGATGAGAGATTTTGATTCTCTTAAAGAGGTCTTGGATCAAGTTCCCTAAATAAGATTGGACAATCGTAAATAAAAATTTCAAAAAAAAAAATAATTAAATTGCTTAGCACTCTCTTATATAAATAAAATATAACCATCTCAAGTCTAACCAAACTAATTCCAATCAACATAAATTAAATAATAATGATACAAAACATAAATTAAATAATCTCACCAAACCAAAAAATTATAAAGAGATAATGCCCTAATCCACAACCCTAACGGCCCAGCTGTAGAATTAGAAGCCTTACAAATTTCCAACCATAAGATATATACTTTTATTTCCATATTTTATATTCCAACAAGTGACAGCTAATCCGCAAATATTTTCCAGCCTGTCTTCCTAATTATTCTCAACTTATAAATATATCCCTCTCTCCTTCCAAAAAAAATATATACGCTCCTTCATTTTAACACACAAAGAGGAAGCGAAGCCATGGATCCTTGCCCGTACGTGAGGATCCTAGTGAGCAAGCTTTCCATAAGATTTGCACGAATTTTGACTCCGATTTCTTCTTCGTCGACCATCCACCCGTCGACGGAGAAGTCTCCGGCGTGTTACTGCAAGGTCAGGCTCGGAGACTTCGCGACGCAGAAGTCGACTGTGCCATTGGGTGACGATGAGGAGAACGCTGATCACGAGGAACCCGCTCGACGCAGAAGAATCCATTCTTCTGCGTCGAGCAGTAGTACTACTGATCCACCCGCGGCCTGCTTCACATACAGCAGGCCGGAGGTGGAGAGAGTACTACTTGCTAAGAGCAAGAACAACGTCATCACCGTTGAGGTTTACACGGGTGGGGAGCTTTCGGGTTGCGGGTTGGGGAAGGGGAAGCTGCTGGGGAAAGTGAGGGTGCCGTTGGGGGTCGGGGAGTTGAGGAAGTTGGTGGCGGAGCCGAACTCGAGAGGGTTTTATATACACAAAGGGTGGGTTGGGATCGGCGGGTCCTCAAAGGCCGAGGTGTACGTTAGTGTTAGGGCTGAGGCTGATCCGAGATACGTGTTCCAGTTCGGCGGCGAGCCGGAGTGTAGCCCTCAGGTATTTCAGGTCCAAGGGAGCGCCAAGCAGGCTGTTTTCACTTGCAAGTTTAGCCTCAGGAATCCCGGAGACCGTGCTCTTGGATCAAGGTTGGTGTTCAATTCACTTCAAAAAGAGATATATTGATTTCGGTTTAGTTGGTGTCTGAATTACGGGTCTTTCTAAGAATAGGAGTTATGAAATTCGGGTTAATTGGTGTCCGAAGAATGTGAGATATGAAATTCGAGTTACTCGGTGTCCGAGTGACAGATATTTTAGGAAAAGAATAATTGGTGTTTTCACTTGATCTCTGTGTTGAATTCACTTAAAAAGAAAACATATTAATTTTGACTTAATTAGTGTCTGAATGACGGGTCTTTCTAAGAATAGAAGATGTGAAATTTGGGATTAATCGGTGTTCGAAAGGCATATGTTTTAGGAAAAGAAAGATGAATAATACATAAAATTGTGCATTTACACTTATATGTTATTTGCTTTGGATTCGTTTTCCGAGGATGTAAATTGATCTTGTCGGGTTGTGTTTTGTCCAGGTCATCAATGACAGAACAAAGCACTTCAAAGAGCTGGCTGCCCTCGGCGCTGGTAGGCGACAAGGACCAAGCCTGCAAGGAAAGGAAAGGCTGGACAGTGACAATCCACGACTTGTCGGGGTCACCCGTGGCGATGGCATCGATGGTGACCCCTTTCGTGCCGTCCCCGGGTTCCAACCGGGTGACCCGGGCTAGCCCAGGTGCGTGGCTGATCCTTCGCCCCTCCTACGGGGCTTGGAAGCCCTGGGGGCGCTTGGAGGCGTGGAGGGAGCCGAGCCACGCTGGCGGCTCTCTCGCGTATCGGTTCGAGTTGTTGAATGACAATGCGGCTGCGACAATGGCAAGCTCGTGCATTAGCACCACGAGCGGGGGGAAGTTCACGATTGACACTACTGCTAGTACCAATGTTGGTGTCTCGTCATCGAGATCTACACCCTTGACTAGCCCGCAAGGGAGTTTCGATCTTGGATCAGGGTCAGGATCTGGATCGTGGTCAGGGTCGGAGTGCCCCTGGCCGCAATTCCTATCCAGGGGATTCGTAATGTCGTCCACTGTGGAGGGGAGCGGCAAGTGCAGCAAGCCCGAGGTGGAGATCGGCTCGCAGCACGTGACGTGCACGGAGGATGCGGCGGCTTTCGTGGCGCTGGCTGCCGCCTTGGACCTGAGTATGGATGCTTGTAGGCCGTTTTCCCACAAGCTGAGGAAAGAGCTGAGGCACCAGATCAGCCAGAGCAGTGTCGTTTAACGTGGGATTTCGCTGGAACCGATTGTCGTTTTGGGAAGATTGAGTTATTGGATTGGGATTCTTTCTAGGCGTTTTTTTGTTTGTTTGTTTTCAGATTGGGAGCTGGTAGATAGCAGCAATTTTTTAGCTGGATGCATCGGAATTGATTGTTCTTTTTTGTACAGTGAGAGACTAGAATGCAAAGGTTTAGAGCATTTTGGAGGCATTTTCCCCCTTCTACATTACAAATCTAATACAAAAAAGAATTCTTTTTTATTTGAATTGAATTGAATTATGAGAATTTGCTTATGTTTTATTACTTCACAATATTTGTAGTTTTTGGATTATGCATTTTGCTTCATATAACAAATCATTTATTGTTCGAAAGTTGACTAATTTATGTTTAAGTCGGTCAAATAATACCAGAGTAACATAATTTTCGTTACCAAATTTTAACACGTCTGCATTTACAAGTTTGAACTCGACTCATCATTAATTGGTATACATGTAATTTTTGCTTCATATAGCTATTTGCAAATGCACGCTCTCTTTTTTAGAAAATTAACTATTACACAATTGACAATAAACCCATGACCCAGAATTTTTTACCACGCCACTGCTGTTCAAGTCTAGTCAACGCTTACAACTCAAATGACTACCAAGTACTTTTTTATTGATACAAAAATGAATAAAATGCACCTGTATGATGTATCAATAATGAAAAACATTATACGAATATAAATTAATCAATTAACAAGTATTCGAACACCCGTGGATTAAGTTATTCAGGTTGTTCTCTGGTGCTACCTGCGTTGTTTAATTGCTGTCTTTTTACAGCTTGGCACGGTGCCTCTGTAAGAGAATCCAATGTTGGTGGGGGCGGGGGGATTCATAATTTAATATTTATTATTTTTCCCCAAACTGCCACAGATTTGCGGTCGCTGAAAGAATTAGCTGGATTACATCATATAGAATGTGCTAGAATTCCAGACCAATGACCCTTAGGGGTGGGTCCCTTATTAGTTGGTTCGATAATCGAATCCAGCTGGAAGTGGGCATTTTCGTCATTCTTCTTGCGTGTTTAGTTTACACCACAAGAAAAACACTGCCCATTGGTGATCGACATCAGCCATATTTTGGTCAAAATTATATCGTATACTAATATCTATTAAATTTGTTAATCTAGATTTGACCCATGCAAATAACGATAAATATTTTATTACTAAATTTTGATACAATTGTGTTTTCAGTAGTCGAATTCAAAATATATTATTAAATTAAAATAATTTTATTACTAGATATACTTGTTAGTGGTGGTGACAACTACCATATGGATGAACCAAGCAATTTTTTTTAAAAGCGCTCATTTCTGGAGAGTAGATTTTACCTGCGCATAAAGATTAGGAAAAAAATTACAACGAAATATACCCGACGATTATAATTTGAGAAAATTATTCTTAAGTTCCTGGAGTTTGTTTAAATATACTCAAAAGTTCCTCTTGTTCACAAAATACATTCGGAAGTCCCTCTAATTTGTTTTTATTATACTTTCGTGTCCCTAAATAAATTTTTTTCTTTTCTTGTCATTGAAATGACAAAAATCCCCATAGAAAAAAAATTGATGACATCATCAACAAGCTTCTTCTCAGATTCTGTCATCTTCAACCTTCCTCTTCCCCATTTTTTGTCATTTTTTAAACAATCAATTAATACTTAATCAAAGGTCCTAAAATGGAGGCATGTCCATCAACGGGTGATCGAGTCCAAGCGACGCCTTCGTCTCCTAGGCAATGTCTCTGTCTTAAAGCGATCCAGATCTGAGCGACGCCTCCGTCTCTACTATAGCCGCCTTCGTGACATCTACCGCCTCTGTCGTTTCGTTAGGAGGCAGTCTCCGTCTCCACCGTAACCGCCTCGGCCTCGGCCTCCGTCACGAGTTTCTTGTAAGCCATCGACGACGCCGAGAGAAAAATGCGAGAAGGGGAAGAAAGTCGGGAGGGAGCTTGACTGCCGGAAGAGGGAGGGAGCTTGACGGCGGGGAAAGGGAGGGAGCTCGATGACGGAGGGGAGGTGTTCGGGAGGGAGCTCGACGGCCGGATTCGGGAGGGAGCTCGACGGAGGGGAGGTGTTCTGGCCATTGTTGTTGTTGTGGCTCCTAGCGACAGCGCGAGACGGAGGGGAGGTGTTCGGGCTCCGTTTACGGCAGGGTTTCGATGCGGAGTCCTCCGGGATCCCTTTCAACCTCGTTTTGAACAAGTCTGAGCTCGTCGATGATCAAGTTTTTTTGTGTTTGGCTGATTGGATATGTGTTGAGAGGAAGAAGAAGAAGAGATGATGTCAACAATTTTTTTATTTTTTTGATCTAGGGGTATTTTGGTCATTTTATTGACAAAAATGAAAAAAGAGCTGCTAACGTGTGCCAGGGACTCGAAAGTATAATAAAAACAAACTAGAAAGACTTTGAAATATATTTTGTAAACAGAAAGGACTTTTGAATATATTTAAACAAATTTGAGGGACTATGTAATAATTTTCCCTTATAATTTTAACCAGTGGCAATCTAATAGTGGGAGTTCGAGATCTCTTAAATTTTATAAAAATTCAATATCCAAATAGTGTCACTTAGATGAAAAAATCATCATAAATTTACAACCAGCTAGCCTGTCACACATGTCTGACAAAAAAAAAACAAAACCTGTCACATATACCAACTTTGTTTACTACATGAGCTCGATGTAACAGAAGTTCAATCTCTCTCTCTTTTTCCGAAAGGAACATAAGTTCGATTTCTAATCTTTTCAATTTGATTTGACATCCACCCAGTTCTAAACACCAATATCTACATAGAAGAAGATTCCAATTGGGGACCATATATTATTTTTTTAGAAGTGGAGAGGCATAGAGACAAAAGGAAACATTGCGAGTTTGGCAAAAAAAATTTGATGGCCCGCGTTTGGCAATTGAGAGTGACATTTTATAGACCGTTTGAATTTTATAATAGCGGAATCTATGGAAATGAAATGACGTTGATGTTTATAACCTAGGTGAATAACCTTTGGATCAACAAATCTCGAGTTTAAGTCATAAAAAATATTATAATATTAAGATATTTGTTGAAAGAACTTCATATTTTTCAAATATTCTAATCGATTCGAATAAAAATTAATTATTTAAATGAGTGCCTAATGATATAAAAGAATTGGGATAATTACTCTCGGCCCCCTGGAGTTTGCCTAAATTATTGTTTTAACCCTTCCTGTTTTGAAACCCACACTTTGGCCCCCTAGTTTGCAATTATTGAACTCTAAGGCCCTCTCGCTGATGTCATCATTCATTTTTTTATTTTTAAATCAAGAAATAACTATTATACCCTTCCATAAAAAAAATAAAATGATGACATCAGCGCATGATCGGTATAATAGTCATTTATTGAAGGGTATAATAGTCATTTATTGATTTAAAAATAGACAAAAAATGAATGATGACATCAGCAAGGGGTCTTAGAGTTCAATAATGGCAAACTAGGGGGGCCAAAGGGTGGGTTTCAAAACAAGAGGGGTTAAAACAGTGATTTAGACAAATTCCAGGGGACCGAGAGTAATTTTCCCAAAAGAATTTATACATGGACCACTTTCTTATTTTTCCTCGGCCATATTATATGCGGCCCATTGATGATGGTCTTACAGCTACCAAAACTCTCATATTTTTGTGGTTTAGCATTCAATAACAACTGTGTCCTCGTTGGAAGCCAGGTCTACACCGTTGACTTCCACAGGTATTTTCTTTTTAATTTTCCTTCGCCAAGAAGAAAATATTGATGGCTGGGTTGGTGTAGACGAAGTTATTATATACGTACTTATCGGTTACAATTTATTAAAACTGTAAACTAGCATAATAGTATGGAAAATAAATTTTGGTTTTGAACGATTACGGTCAACGTTAAACTAAAACTCTCAATTAATCAAGCACCAATTTCTTAACATAAATTTAAACTAAGGTCAGACCTGGCTCCGATTTTAAAATAGTTGCCTCCTCCAAATTTCGAGATTAGACCAGCTTGGATTCCAATTAAACCGTAATCGGACCGTATTTTTTAAAAGATTTTTGTTATCTACCAAATAGTCAATACTGGCATGATTAGAGAGCAAAACTTGGGAGAAGTTGCATATGGGTTCACCCAACTCTTCCATCATTACAAGAATTGACATAATTCACTTCACTCCAAACTTTGTACTAACATGACCAGGCCCTTCAAATCAGAGACTGCAATGCATGGTCCGTAAGACCAGGCGCATTGGCGCCTTTGTCTCGCCTCGCCCCTGCCACATGGCGATAAACAATTAAAAAAAAGAAAAAATAAAAAGGGTGGGGTGCCCTCAAGGGAGTGGGGGCTGAAATGTGCCCCTTGCTCCTCGCCCTCGGCTTGCGTGATTTTTCTTTTCTTTTTCTATTTAATTAGTTATACTTGACATAATGTTATTCGTATAAATAAATTTTTAGGATATTATTTGTGTGGTTAAAAAAATTAAAATTATCTTAAACAATATGAAAATTCATATTTTTCAAATATATTTATAAAATTGGAGTTATCTTTGTACCTCGAATTATTTCTATCTAATTTTTGTAATCTTAATTTTGTTACTTTGACATTAATCATTTTCGTATATTTACTATAATTTTTATATTAACAAAAAATAGATGTGGATGACATGTAGATGAGAGAGAAATTAATTGTTTATTCTGTGACCTAGGTTGGGGCAGGTTGCGGATGTGGATAGAAAAATGGATAATTGGGTTGGGTTGGGTTGATGTGGATGTGAGAGAAATTAATTATTTATTCCGTGACCTAGGTTAGAGCAGGTTGCGGATGCTGATGGTCTCATGGAAAGCAGTATCTAACATGTCATCCGTCGAGCGGCCGGACGTGCGTTTTCCAAGACGACGAAGAACACCCGGTCCGGTGTACCCAGGTCAGTGAAAAGATACAAGGAAGATGTGATAAAGAGAGCAAAAAGCTGCAACATGGTATTCAAGGGATGTTAACATTTGGTGTAAAGGGCTATGACCGTGTCAGCTGCCTACATGTTTCCTGCTTCGGTTAAAATTGTTCTGAGACTTCGAACTACACGGGGAATTATTCCCTTAACTCGGGCCTCCATGTTTGTATATGGACACGAAAGAGAGATGAAGAAAGTGAAACTAAACCTTTGGACCAACTCAAGAAAAAAGCGTCACAGCGTGTTGACGGAATTCTCATTCTGCTGCAGAGTTTCTGTCATTAACTCCATCTGAGCTGTTGTCTGGCAGTGTACCGAGATCAAGGCGGGAGTATTTCTCATCTTGGCTATCAGGGACATGTCTTTCTTCGCTCCCTCCCTTGCTATGTGCATTCGAATCACCATGGTTCTCATCTGTACCACCGGATTCACTGCTGCGAGTAGGATCCTTGGTGTTGTCCTCTGAAGATGAATCATTTGCTGCTTTCTCGTGCAATTGAGGCTCCAAATTAATATTCGCTCCATCGTACTGAGAAATATCACCAGATACTGTGTTGTTTCCTTTAGAGGTCTCTTCAGCGGATTTATTACCTCGTATCAATTGATCATCAGAGTTGGCAAGCAACTTCTCATCATCTGCAGCTGTTATATTCAAAGGTTGACCATTCCCCTGGTCATGATCCCCACGAGCACCTTCAGTACCATTAGTAGTAATACCAATCATAATCTCCAAATCAGTCATTGCTGAGTTCTCGTCAAGGTTTACATTCTCTGACTCCGTGCTTAGAGTGCGAGTATCATGAGTGACTGCACTAGAAGCATCATCTGCCTTGTAAATTTCCTCTCGAGCCTCGTGAGCATTCTGATCACCTCCATCTAGATCCTGATCACCTCCATCTAAATCCCGATCTTCCACTGAAGTTTGATGGTCCAGAAGATCCTGATCACCTCCATCTAAATCCTTTTCTTCCACTGAAGTTTCATGGCCCTGAAGATCCTGATCACCTCCATCTAAATCCCGATCTTCCACTGAAGTTTCGTGGTCTGGATGAACTTGACCTTCTCTCTCAGCAACATCAATGTCTTCCTCCTCCCCGTCTTGTACCTCTTTGTGTTCATCTCTAGGCTCCTCATCATGATCAGCTTCACCTTCTAATTTGTCTTGATCATGTTCATCTATGTCATCGTCTCCACCTGCTGTGTCATCATCTTCTTTCATTTGTTCTTTCTTGCTATCCTCTTCTGGCTCTTCCTCTTCTTCTTCTTCACTTTTGCTTTCTCCTCCTCTTTCGTCCCCTTTGTTTACTGCAGTTTCTTCCGTCTCTTTAACTCCAAGCTTGGATTCACTGTCAAGATCTTCTTCCTCGTCCTCCTCTCTACGCTTCATCCATTCCGCTTCTTCTTGCTCTTGTTCAAGTTTATTATCAAACTCCTTGCGTATTTCTTCTCCTGCTTCCACTTCATCATCCTCATCATCCTCTTGCTTATCGTTCTTAGTCAGCACCGGCACACGGGGTTGAAGATCTTTCCTCCCAAGCTTTGTACCCCTGTCTGAGTTTACCATGCCTTTCACTTCATTCTCATTGAATTCCGTCCGCTTATCATGTGAGCGCTTGATTTGGTAGATCAACCAGAAGCAGACACCGAGCAACAAACAAATCTGCAGAACATGCTTTACCCTTATACCTCTAGATCTAGGGTTCCTAGCAGGTACCCTCCTGATCATGATGAATCTCTTTGGCTCGAGGCTCTTATCTGCACTCGACAATAACATCATATCAGAAACCACAGTTGTCATGGTAGAAGCAATCGAAAAGGCTGAACGAGAATTAATCGCATAAACCACAACCAAGCATATATACCCCCTCTCCACATCAAGAGCTAGTTAAGTAGCTGAAAACAGCAGCTACAGTTTCTTCATCATACACCCAAACAGCAGCTACAGTCTACTCAAATAACACACCACAGAACGAAACTGGCTGATAGAGTTCAACTCTAGATTAGCTGATGCACATAGATTTCACAGTGGGTATCATAGGGCGATACACCAAAACTGAGAAACATGATTAAACAAAACTTCACAAAAATTTCAAAACAGCTAGCAGAATGTGACTAAAACAACCTTATGCACCCCTTAATAGAACGGATAGGACATTTTTCACAACTTGGGACACAATAACAAGTCACCTTCCACCCCAACTTCATTCCCTGTTCGAATTTTCAGGAGGACTACCCGCTAATCAAAGGTCTAAATCCTGAATAACAATCACATCCAGCTCTTCGACAACCCAGGCCATCCCCTTTTCAACCAAGTTCACTACACATGCAGCATTAAGTAGCAAGAAACAAGGGCAACAACAAGCACATCGATCCCTCTATTTCCTGCAACAGCATAACACCCAAAATCAAGAACAAGAACCCCCACATACAAATTATCCCGCAAAGCCTAAAAAAGAAACAATCTTTCTCATCCTCCAACAATTCTAAGTAAAACCCACCACCAGATCACCAAGCTCCAAAGAAACAAGAACACAGCAAGAGCAGCCACCTTCTGCATCCTTTCACAGAACGGATATGATGCAGTTCACAACTTGGGACATAAAAAGTAAAAACAAGCCACCTTCCGCCCCAACTTCATTCCCGTTTCGAATTTTCAGAATAGCTACCCGCTAATCGAAGGTCCAAATCCTAAAAAAATCACTTCCAGCTCTTTAACAACCAAGTTCCCACACATGCAACATTAAGTACAAGCATATGAATCTCTCAATTTCCTGTAACAGCATAAAACCCAAAAGCAAGCACAAGAACCTATATACCAATTAACCCACAAAGCCTAAAAAAGAAGCAATCTTTCTCATCCTCCAACAATCCCAAGAAAAACCCACCACCAGATCATCAAGCTCCAAAGAACCAAGAACACAGCAAGAGCAGCTACAAATGAAGCAAGTACATAGAGAACACATACAAAGAGAAACAGAGGTAATGAAGCAGGTGCACTAACCACGTATACAGGGGAGTTGGATTTGGGTAACAAATGAACTAAAAGGGCTTGCATCTTGTGGAATCTATAAGCTTTCTCCCTGTAAAGTTCAAGTTTTTGGCTTATGGGTAGAGGAAGTGGGGTGATGGGTGATTATAGGGTCATCAAAACAGGTAGCAGAATAAGACTACAACAACCTTGTGCATCCCTTCATAGAAGAGATATGACGTAGTTCGCAACTCGGGACATGAAAACAAGTCACCTTCCACCCCAAATTCATTCCCCGTTCGAATATTCAGGAAGATTACCCGCGAATCGAAGGCCTAAATCCTAAAAAGCAATCACTTCCAACTCTTTTCCACCAAGTTCACCACGCATGCTACATTAAGCAGCAAGAAACAAGGGCAACAACAAGCACAAGAACCCACATACAAATCGACCCACAAACTCTAAAAAAGAAGCAATCTTTCTCATCCTCCAACAATTCCAAGAAAAACCCACCACCGGATCATCAAGCTCCCAAGAACAGAGCAAGAACAGCCACAAACGAAGAAAGAACACACAAAGTGAAACAGAGACAGAGTTAGTGAAGCAGGGCACTAACCAAATGAACTTCCAGCTTTCTTTAGGTTTTCTCCCTGTAAAGTTGGACTCTTTGGATTATAGGGTCAAGAAAATGGGAAATAAATGGGAAGTTGTTGGAACGGAAATCTCCGCCCCCTCTCCCTTCCACCTTTGCACTTAGCTCACACTTCTTGTCACTGCGCGGTGCGAGACGGAGAGAGAGAGAAAGAGAGAGACAGTGGTCAAAGTCAAACAACGTTCAGAGAGAGAGAGAGACAGAGGATTTAACTATTTATTATTATATTTAATAATATTATTTGCGAACGGAAAACAAAAAAAAACTTGAAATAAGTGAGGGGTGGATTGGATAATACTATAGTATTATTTTTGTGTTATGCTTGTTGGGGAAAAATACAGAAGTGGATGTCTTTTTATGATAAATAAGTACTTCAAAGAAAAAAGGTTTATTATGAAATATTGATTGATATGACTTTTGGTAGATAATCTTATTTTTTGTCCAATGTATGTGGTGGTATGTTTGTTATTAAATATAATTTATTTTAAGAAAAATTTATCAGAAAAATATTTTTTTTTGCTTTTTATTAAATCCCTCTCACCAGGTAGAAGGAGATAGAGAGAGGGAGGAGGGTTTTATCTAATGCTATCCGAGAAAATGTGAGGGCTTGTAAATTTTAGGATGGTCTCATCAGAAATATAATTTGACATAGTCTATGGTTAATATTTTATATTTTTTTCAAATTATAATATATCTTACATAATTTATTTTCTTGAGCTTCCGCACTTTTTGTGCTTAAACGTTCCTCTTTATCAGAATTTTATTTCTCACCTAATGGATAACAGAGAAGGCGATCTCTAATAAATTAAAGTATGTAAATACCGTATATTTTACGAAACAAGGTATATAAGAGAGAGACTGAGAGAGAGCGACCAGTATTTACTATTTATCTAATAAATAATATTTGCCTGTTATTCTTTGGGAGGAAAATAAAGGAAAGCGTGGCTTTTATTTGTAGTTAGTACTTCAAAGAAAATACTCACTATAATATTTATAGACAACGACTAATTATTTTTAAAGACGACAATGACTAATTCACAACCAATGATTTTCTCAATCTCTATTTACTAAATTTAACTGGAAATTGGAATTTAATTTTTTAATAAGTAAAATTTTATAATTCCTAACAAAACTACCCAAGATAATTACACCAAACTGTAACTCGAACACATCACCTAAGATACTAGATAAACATATATCATAACATACTATGATAAATATCGTTTAAGTACATTTTTCACAAAACCACCTCCTCTAACTACACCAAGAGCAGTATCACCTAGAAATTTAAATACTTTATCATTCTTTTTACCATGATTTATTACTCATTAAATGAATAAAAAGTTACAGTGTTTTCTAATCATCATTTTGTCATCAAAAAATATATTTTGCGATGTTGGAAGTCTAGGTTTATTTAACTAAAAGAAACATTTTTGCATTCATGACAAAGTCAGGCATGAGAGGAGCAAATGACGTCTTGAATTTTTTAGAGTTGAGATTATTTTCAAAAAGACCATCGTAAATGACGAAAGACTTGGAAAAGTTCCAAGTTCAACTTCGATCTAAATGTGCATCGAAAAGAGTAGAGTGTCTACGTGGCTACGGTGGTGGTACTGTGATACCCGTAAATGATATGTACTGTCTGAAATACTTTAAGTGATTTGATTGGTACTATCTATATCAACAAGGTGCACTTTCTATTCTGGCACACATCCTGAGAGAACTCCAAGGTTAAAGGCGTTTGGCAAGGAGTAGGATCAGGATGGGTGATCTCATGGGAAGTTTCTGGGATGCGTGCGAGTGAGGACAAAATACGCTAGAAAAGATCCATGTTGATCTGTGGAGACAGTCGGTCGGATCACAGGGCCTTACATTATGGTATCAGAGCAAATACGCTTCTGGGACTATTCTGTATTCTGTCTGGCGCGACAAGGACGTTGCGTATTTAAGAAGGGCTGAATGTGATACCCCGTAAATAATATATACTGTCTGAAATGCCTTAAGTGATTTGATTGGTACTATCCATATCAACAAGGTGCACCTTCTTTTCTGGCACACATCCTGAGAGAACTCCAAGGTTAAGTAGGATCAAGATGGATGACCTCCTGGAAAGTTTCTGGGATGCGTGGGAGTGAGGACAAAATACACTAGAAAAAATCCGTATTGGTATGTGGAAACAGTCGGTCGGATCACAGGGCGTTACATTATGGTATCAGAGCAAATACGCTTCTGGGACTGTTCTGTATTTTATCTGGCGTGACAAGGACGTCGCGTATTTAAGGAGGAGTGAATGTGATACCCCAAATAATATGTACTGTCTGAAACGCCTTAAGTGATTTGATTGGTACTATCCATATCAACAAGGTGTACCTTCTTTTCTGGCATACATCCTGAGAGAACTCCAAGGTTAAACGCATTTGGCCGGGAGTAGGATTAGGATGGGTGACCTCCTGGGAAGTTTCTGGGATGCGTGCGAGTGAGGACAAAATACGCTAGAAAAGACCCGTGTTGGTCTGTGGTGACAGTCGATCGGATCACAGGACGTTATAAGTGCCTAGGCACAGGGATTACTTAACGAGCTTCTTGTGAGCTGGATTTTCCTTCTCAAAATTTGAAGGCCTTGGAGGCCTGTTGGCTGGTTTCTTAGGTACTAAATTTATATAACACCATTGCATTTTTAGGGTTTAAACCTCCCTCTTCTTCTTGCTAGTTAATTTAGGTGCTAGTTTGTGAATAATTGTGGTTAACTACAAATAAGTCCTCAGATGGCTTTGTAAAACTCAACACAGATAAGATCTCTATTGGTAACTCTGGAACCTCCGAAGCAGGTGTTATTATTCGGGACTTGACTGGGTTTTGGATTTGTGGTTTTGCGAAAGGACTTGGTCATTGCACTTCCATGATGGCCGAGTTGTGGGCCTTGATCCTGGGACTTGGGTTAGCTTGATAGCGATTGTTCTGACATGTTATCTTCAAGGTGGATTCCTCCCTAGCGATCCTTTTCATTGGTCGGGATATTGCTAGATATCTGTTGGCAAATCTCATTAGCCCGTGCATAGGATCTCCTTGTCCGTGACTGGGAGGTGCAATTTCAACACAACTGGAGAGAAGATAATCGTATAGCTAACGCGCTTTCTAAATATACTATATCACTTGCTTTTGAGTATGCTTTGTTTGATACCTCGCGTGTGTTGTGTTTAAATAGTGCCTACTGAAGGGCATAAGTCTATCCCGTTGGACATGTTTATTGTCTTATGGCCGATGAATAAAGATTAGATGGCCTAAGCCCCTCGATTTCTGTAAAAAATATATAATAGGTGCAATTTTTAGAAGACTTTATTCAATATGAATAAATTTACGCAAAATTTGCAATCTATTGCGGTGTTGCACTCATTTAGGGCGGCGAAGAAAAGAACCTTTACAGGAACAGTATTGCGTATTGCGGTGTTGCACTCATCCTCCCTGTTTTGGGTTCTGATACGTGAAAGATTAGAAAATTAATGTTACTAAGTACCCACATTGGAAACATGTTTTTTTGGTGACACACTTTTTAAGTGAAGGAATGGTGAAGGGTGTAAGTTGCATGAAAAGGTTGCTTCATGAACAAAAATTGTGCAGGAATTAATTAGCCTACATGACAAGCAAACTAGCTTCGGTACCAAGCCAAGACGGCAGAGAGGAAGGTATAATTGCTATCCTTCAAATTGTACAGATCAAAAGTTGGAACTTAAAAAGGCCAAGCTTTCCTTAACATGGATACCCCAAAAGAAATCAATTCTAAGGAAAGATATGCCATTTTTCTAGCTATGGTCGGCCACTTTTTAGGCCTCATTATTATTCTAAAACTCAACTCTCCACTTCCGTCAATTCATTTAGATCTAATATAGTTAGAACAAGTGTCTTTTAGCACGTATCAATCTTATCATATCCGTTACCATATTTATAGATATGGATTAATCTAAAACAAAATATTTTCTTCTCCCCGAGCTGCATTTCATATGTGTTATCAAAAATTTGAACTTAAATTTGGATTAATACTCTAAGATCCACGCGGTTTAATAACGTGATATTGAATCCACCGTAGTAGTCTCTCTAGTTTGACAAAAATCTATCAATAAATCTTTCTGACAAAAAAAATGTAGCAAGTCTGAGTGTTCCAATTGACCAAAGATTATTAAATAATGAATTTGAATTTTATACCAGTATTGCTACCATTTTCAAGAATCACTAACCTCTAAGGGTACTCAACTTTGGATAATCGCTTCTTATTAATATAATATATGTTGGGAATCAGTAGAAAATTACACAAATAATTTGGTAATATATATCAACAAGTTCTATGTACAAATCATATCTATACAGTTAATACTATACTCGAAAATTGACACTTGAGCCAAATGCATAAAGCCAGGGGCGGAGGGAGGTTAAGAGAAGTGGGGGCAATTGCCTCCGCTTAATTTTTTTTATGTTTGATAATTATGTATATTTTTTAATGTATGTCCCCACTAAAATTAGAAATTTATCCACTAAAAATTTAATCAACCTAAAAATTAAAATCAGAATGGCCAGTTATCGACTTATCATATGCTAATCGGGCTCAAAAAATTAAATTAATCCCACTCTTCAAATTTTCTGGCTCCGCCCCTGCATAGAGCAGCTGGAGTCCTTTCATATGAGATGCTAATTACAACCTATTTTTTTTCGAAATAATTCGGTAGTCGACTATTCAAGATTCCAGCTACTTCTAAATGCTACAACAATAATTTAACAATAAATTTTTCCTAATTTTTTGAATTTGAAATTTTTGATTAAGTTACAACAACTTTCGTAATAGTTAATCAAAGTATTGGTTAGTATAAACTATATATAACTAATATAATTTCTTTGCTTCTTAACAAAGATATTCTCTCTCTAACAAGGGTTCCTCCTCATTTCTTTTCACATTGTTTCCTCTCCAAAACTTCTGGTGCATACTTAGATAAATAAGCAAATCAACCATTCAATATCCTTTGCATCTCTTGCTATCTTCTTGAAGAAAAAAAAGAAGACTTTTTGCTATTTAATTTTAACCATGTCCAAGAAGGTCGTTTTCTTCAGCGGGCTTCTATTTTCAAGCTTATTATTTCAATTTGCGTTTTCTTCTGTTGTTTCGACTGGAGATTTTAATCAAGATTTTGAAGTTATATGGTCTCCAAGTCATTTCAACACATCCGCTGATGGCAGGACAGCAAGCTTGGCGCTTGATCAAGAATCTGGTATGGCTAATCCTTCAAAAAAGAAAGTGGCATGGCTAGAAATTTATTAGATTTTTTTTGTCAAAATCACTTGGTAGCATTCACTTATTTGGTGTCTTATCCGTGTTCAAACTGAATCGAACTACATAATGGGCCGATCTCTCCTTATAGAGTTTTAACGTTGTTATGTTCTCAGAGTTCAAACTAAAAAAAACTGTTAAATTAGAAAAAAATTCACAAATTAATCTATAGTCCTTAGAGACATGGAACAAAATTTAATAATTGCAATGCACAATTAGCTCTAATCTCTAATTTATTACCCGGTTTAAAAAATGTTCACACAGGATCGGGTTTCGCATCCAAGCAGATGTTCCTATTTGGGAAAATCGACATGAAAATCAAACTAGTGCCTGGTGATTCAGCTGGAACTGTCGTCGCCTTCTACGTGAGTAATTAATCAACTAAATTCTCTTTTCAGTATATTTAAAAATATTCGCTAATTAATTAGCTTAAAGGCGTCTTTATTGTCCATTAATTTCCTATATCAGTTGCAAATATTATTTTTTAAGTTTCACCTAGTGTAATAATAAATTTTGGTCCAATTTAATGAACAACGCAGCTGACATCGCACCAGGATAATCGAGATGAGTTGGATTTCGAGTTCCTTGGAAATGTCAGTGGCCAACCTTACATTCTTCAAACGAATGTGTACGCAGATGGATTTGATAACAGGGAAGAGAGGATTTATCTATGGTTTGATCCAACCAAGGACTTCCACAACTACACCATCTTATGGAATATTCACCAAATTGTGTATGTATTAACATCTTAACCAGTCTACTTTATATAATATTCGGAGTTATATGTATAATTTTTGGTTAAATAAGATGATTCTAACGTGCAATCGTAGTACTGATTTCATGACGTGATATTCAACCAATTTAAATTGAGTGTGGAGATTTTACCATAGAAGAAGTATATTGATTTAAATGTATATCTTATATTATGTGTAACAATAGCTTACAATAACAATATGATAATTTTCTCATTCTTGTAGGTTTTTCACAAATTCACATATTTCGGTTGTTTGAAATATTGATTTCATTATTCATATCTAAAATATATAATTCAGATAATCTAGATTTGAATACTAAAATTCTGAATTCGTGCACGAAAAATATCCGGATTTTGAATATCTAGTAATAACTCACCCATAATTGTATAATTTTTTTTTCTCATTTATGTAGGTTCATGGTGGATTGGATCCCTATAAGGGTCTATAGGAACCATGCTGACAAAGGAGTGGCATATCCAAGGTGGCAGCCAATGACACTGGAGGCCACCATATGGAATGGCGACAGCTGGGCGACACGTGGCGGGAAGGACAAAATCGATTGGTCAAATGGTCCATTTGTAACCTCATTCACCAACTACACTATTGATGCCTGTATTTGGAATGGCAACCCAAGGTTCTGCAGGGCCGATAGCGATGCCAATTGGTGGAATGGCGACGATTTCAGCACCTTGACGTCGACCCAGAGGAGGTGGTTCAAGTGGGTGAGGCTTTATCACATGATCTATGACTATTGCAAGGATAACGAGAGGTTCCAAGACCAGCTTCCAAAGGAGTGTTCACTTCCAAAATATTGATTAATCATTCCGCAGCTAATTCTCTCAGAACAAGTATTTAATGCGTTTTCAAGAGTTTGAATTTGAGAACTCTTTGTTAAAATAGAATAACTTTGTTCATAGTTAATTTAAGTGATTGTTATTATCCGCGGGTAATTATGTGAATTTTAAAAGGAGATTAGGACAATTGGTCAATAATGTGATGGACTTGGAAGTAATTAGGCCATTGTCAACTTGGCAATTTTTTTGGAACAACTTGGCAATTAATGGTGCTTTATGGGCTCTATTTTTTTTTGTGGGACTTTATGGGCTCTATTGGTGAAGGTATCCCGGTGCTTAGAAGTAGGGCAACCTTTTTGACCTCTGACGAAAGGTATTCGATGCTTTTTTTGAAGCTAGCGTGCTTCTGTGTACGTGAAAGTTCAATTCCTTTCTTGAAAGAAAAAGTTTAATCCCTTTGTGCTTAGAAATGGTACTAACAATAATAACATAAAGAGTAAAGAGTTAAATTAGATTAATCAATAGAATTCAAGTCATTAAGAATGCAAAATAGTTGATGAAAGTGTTCTCACCTTTTAAAAATCTCATTCGGCTCAAATTTAGATTAGTCGATCTAATTAGTGTTCGAATATGATGTGACATCAACCGAAAAAAGAATGCTGATAGATATCTGGCTCGATAAAAGTTCGGATATAGATGATATCGACAAAAAATATGTTGTTATTGTTGATTAAACTGGGGGATTTATCAATTATGTATTAAATGGAAGAAATTGATGTGACAGTCATAATTTATCAAATTATATCAATCAAGTGTCATGCAATGTTCTAATTATGATGTCCTTGAGGCCTAAATAAAATAATAAATGGCGAAGTGAGAATCAAATTGTCATGTATCAGGTTCAAAACTCTCAAATTGAGAAATAATTGTATAGTGAGATCAATTTAATTTTTTATTTATATTACAGTATTATAATTTTTTTCTGTCATTTTTAGTGAAGAAACATATGTTTAATAATCGAACAAATTACAATTTATAGCTGGCCCACTATTGTAACGCTGCCTCACATCTGGTTACACGCAATGGATTTCAAGCTCTATAGGCCCCATTAAGTAACAATTCGAATTTAGAAATACTTTATTATAACGAACTGGCATTAAAAATAAATGTCATTAACTAGTACATTAATTAATTAATCTATTCGAACAAACAAAAATAAAAAAACGCGTCAAACTAGAAGCCTGGAACTCCATGTCGTTGCAATTGTTGTGTTATTTTGGTGAATTAGTTGGAGCTTCGAATTGGGTTTTCGTCTGTTGTCCGATTAGTGTGGTGAAACTGATCAAGTTGCATTCTTTTCTAGCGATTGTTTAGTTCTCGTCAGGTTTTGAAAGAACTGGCATTCGAGTTTTGCCATTGTTTAGCATCTCCGTAGTATGTCCCTCTTTAGCATCTGTTCTTTTGTTGACAGTATTCGGGTTACCGTCATTTTTGTCAGCTGTTGACATTGTTTAATAAACAGGACATTCCAGAGAGATACAACACAGAGACACGCACAGTGGATGAATCTCACAATACATTAAAATTGTAACTCGAAACTCTTTAGCACATACCTAGTTGCGTGTGGGGATCCGGATCCCGTGGCTGCTGCCATGAGGATGAATGGCCTTCATACTATACCCCTGTTTTGTTTGCTGATAGATATCATCTGCAGGCTTTTTTATTCCAGGTGTTGGAATTAAAAGAGAATAAATGCATAGGAAGGTCCAAGTTAGGAAGACTCAAAGTGGGAAGACCCAAGGTGGGAGGAAAACCAATCCCACATTGAAAAATGGCACAAACATTTTCAAGTATATAAGGAGGAGTTCCAAGCTAGTAAGACATTAAGTGTTCCACCTGGAGTACTCTCTCTCTCTCAAGAAAGTTTCGAGTATCCAAAGGTTCGCCGAGGATTCGAGAGTCGTTGTGCTATGATCTTTAAGTGCAAAATCGTTGTATCTTGGGGACGATTGCCATAGTTCGTAAGCACTGAATACGGAGAAAGAGTCAAACTCTTGCCTCAACTTAGATCCTAATCAAGTATACCATCATCTGGATAGACAACAATCATAAGACGAGATTTTGTGTACTTGAAGATGGCATCATCAAGCTCTGCTTAGGCATCAATCCCGACGATTCCAGGAAATGTCCACGCCGAAAGGCCGGTAAAGTTCAATGGCACCGAAGATGTTGTTCTATCTGACACGCTCAACCTGGTCCGATTCTTAAAGGTAGAGGCCCCGAAGGTGGCAGAGAATGAGGCTGATCAACAAAAGATCAATGCCCTGGATGCATGGAACCATAGCGACTTCCTATGTCGTAACTACATCCTGAATGGGTTGGACGACACCCTCTACAATGTCTATGCAGAAACCACAACTGCAAAAGAATTGTGGAATTTCCTGGAGAAGAAGTACAAAACGGAGGATGTCGGGTTGAAGAAATTCATCATCGGAAGATTCCTCGACTTCAAGATGGTGGACTCCAAAAAGATCATAGACCAAGTGCAAGAGTTGCAACTGATTCTGAAGAATTTCAAGAACTACCTCAAGCATAGGAGGAAGGACATGGCTTTGAAGACTTGATTTGTGAGACTAAGGATTAAGGAAGACAACCAAAAATCCGAAATCAAGAACAACAAGACCAAATCTGAACCCACGATACACCTCGCTGAAGGAAATATTGGCAAAAAGAGAAAGAAGTTAGCAACAAGCAAGAACCAAAGTAGAAAAAGGCCAAGAAGATCAAGGGCAACTGCTTCAACTACGACAATCCCGGTCATATGGCAAAGGATTGTCGTCTACCAAAGAAGGACAATCGTGAGAAAGTTAATCTAGCTGAGGACCTGTCTGAGTTAGACCTATCCGCCGTGGTGTTTGAAGCCAATTTGGTGGATAACCCAAAAGAGTGGTTCATCGACACAGGGGCAACCAACCACAACTGCTCAGACAAGGAGATGTTCTTGACTTATGTCCCGATCACCGGACGGAAGCTATTTATGGGTAACTCCGCAACTTTCAAAGTAGTCAGATTAAGAAAGGTGGTCGTGAAGCTGACCTCGGGCAAAGAGCTGACCCTCAAGGATGTGCTGCATGTCCTGGACATCTGCAAGAATCTGGTATCCGGCTCTCTGTTAAGCAAAGCTGGGCTGAAGCTAGTTTTTGAGGCTGATAAATTTGTATTGACCAAAGCTGGTACATTTGTAGGAAAGGGTTACCTAGATAGGGGACTCTTTAAGTTAAATAAAATAACTGTACAACGTGCCTTTGAGGGTCAGAATAAAGTTATTAATTCTTCTTACTTGGCTAAGTTTAAATTTATTGCCTAAACTGGAGTTTAACCCAAATGATAAATGCGAAGTTTGTGTTGAGGCAAAAATGGCCAAAGCACCTTTCCATTCAGTGGAAAGAAGTATAACACCTTTAAAGTTAATTCATACTGACGTCTGCTATATGAAACACGTGCAAACTAGAGGTAAAAAAAAGTATTTCATCACATTTATCGATGATTGCACAATATACTGCTATGTATATATCTTGAAGAGAAAGGACGAAGCCTTCGAAGCCTTCAAAAGTTATAAGAATGAGGTTGAAAATTAACTTAGCAGTAAAATCAAAATGATCCGAAGTGATAGAGGGGGAGAATATGTAGCTCCGTTTGAGGAATTCTGCCAATAAAATGACATTATTGATGAGTGTGGAAATACTCTATCATCCATGTATGTTTTAGTGTCAATTTTCCATTGTTTCTAGTGTTTTTGTGTGTTATGTATCGTTGTATTGTTATATATTGTGCTTTGAACGTTTTAGTGTAGTTCTTGTGATTTTATTACATTTCATTCATGTTTATTACTAGGAGACTATGTGGTGATGCGAGGAGGATATTGGTGCACTTTGGAGCATGTCATAGGCGATCGGATCAGCCGGGACAATTGGCGTTTTACGAGACCCAAGAAAGCGTGTAGCAAAACTGACCCCTTGCGACTCAAATGCCAATAACTTTCTCATCCGAAGTCCAATGGAGGCAAGTAAGGTAGCGCTAGAAAGAAGACATCCGGAGCTACAACTTTTTCTTCATGGGATTCTTCAAATTCGGAGTCCAAGTGGGAGGAAAATCGCGTCCAAAGTTGATCTTCAAATCTGCCAACAAATCTGACGAGTGGGCCAAATTTTAGGATTTGTTTTTGGCCCATTTTTGGGCATGAATAGTGAAATTCGTGGCTGGCACTTCCTAAGCAAAAAAAACTTGTATAAATAACTTCCTTGGCTTATTTTGGAAGCCAACTTTTAGAACCTTAAGATTTTAGATATTTTGCTAAAAACACTCACCAACTCCACTCTCTCTCTCTCTCTTTTGGAAGAGAACTTGGCTCACCATTGTTGGAGTTTGTAGAGAACTTGAAGGAGAACTTTTGGAAGCTTGAAGATCATCTTGAGCTTTCTTTAACCCTCTCTTTTATGTTTATGCTTTACTTGCTTCATTTAATGGATGTGTTTAGTTGTGTAGTTGATATGTGTGAGTAGTTGTTTAGTGGGTTTGGTGCCTTGATGGCATCTATTTAGTCTATGATTTAGTGGGGTTAAAATGCTAAAGTTTGTGAACTAGTTAATGAGTTTAATGCTTAATCTTGATTGATCACCTTGATTATGAACATAATTAATACTAATCGCCGAGAGGGGTTAGGATTAATAGACCATTTAAATAGTTAGTTAGTTGCCTTTTGATGAGGGATCTCATTAGGTGGTTAGTTGTCCAAAGGGTGATGGTCATAATTGGTAATTGGTTAGATTAGGTGGCTAATTAGTCACGAGAGCACGGTTAGTTCAACTAAGTTTAATTAATGATCGATTTAGACTAATTAATGGCAGGAATATTGATTAGTTGCTTTAGAAACACCCGAACCATAACACGAACTTAATAAACCCCATATGCCATTTGGTTATCTAGGTGTCATTGGTGCCAAGCCCACTCTTTCCTTTATTGTTAAAATCATCTTCTAGTTAGTCGTTGTAGTAACCAACTCGTGTTTGAATTTGACAAATCTATTCCTTGTAGTCTTAAACTAGTGGTCGAGTCTTATTTTTGACATACATGTTAGAAAATAAACCCAGGACAATCCAAGAGGCATTGTCTAGTTCAGATGCTCCTCTCTGGAAAGAAGCAATCAACAGTGAGATATAGTCCATCATGAAAAACCACACATGAAAAATCATAAATCTCCCACCAGGTTGCAAGTGGATCCTTAAAAGGAAATACAAAGCTGATGGATCAATCGACAAGTACAAAGCACGGTTGGTAGCTAGAGAATTCAAACAGAAGGAATGATATGATTACTTTGACACGTATTCACGGGTCACAAGAATCACATCTATTACAGTACTCATAGCCATTATAGCACTCTATAACCTCGAGATACATCAGATGGATGTAAAAATAGCTTTCCTAAATAGAGAACTGGAAGAGAAAATATATATGGAACAACCTAAACAGGCGCCGAAACAATGGCATGAGAAATTTGATAGAACAATGATGTCAAATGGCTTTAAGATCAATGAGTGTGATAAATGTATTTACATTAAAGGCACACCTGATGCTTACATGATTGTATGTCTGTATGTAGACGACATACTAATTATGGAAAATAGTAATGATCTTATCGTAAAAACTAAGAACATGTTAAAGAACAACTTTGACATGAAAGATATGGGTATAGCTGATGTCATACTAAAGATCAAAATCTTTAGGACGAATGAAGAAATTATCTTGTCACAATCTCATTACGTAGAGAATGTACTGAAGAAATTCGAAGTTTTTAACATACCACTAGCTAAGACTCTGTTAGACCTGAGTCTACATTTAGCCAAAAATAGAGGGGACCCAGTATCTCAACTGAAATATGCAAGAATCATTGGGAGCCGGATGTACTTGACAAATTGTACACACTCTGATATTGCATATTCGATTAGCAAGCTTAGTAGATTCACCAACAATCTAGGAACGGATCACTGGTTAGCTCTGGAAAGGGTTCTAAAGTATCTAAAATATACTTTGACCCATGGCATACTTTATACTAGATATCCAGCTGTATTGGAAGGATACAGTGATGCAAATTAGATATCGGACATTAAAGACTCTAAATTCACTAGTGGTTATGTGTTCACCATAGGTGGAGGAGATATGTCCTAGAAATCCTCTAAACAAATGTGCATAGCTTGATCTACCGTGTAGTCAGAATTTATAGCACTAGATAAAGCTGGGGAAGAAGCTGAATGGCTCAGAAACTTCCTAGAGGATATTCCTTGTTGGAACAAGCCTGTGCCTCCTGTATTGATGCATTGTGATAGCATGTCAGCAATCGGGAGAGCACAAAGTACTATGTACAACGGTAAGTCTCGACACATCCGTAGGAGACATAACATCGTTAGACAATTGATCTCTGGTAGTATAATTACCATTAATTATGTGAAGTCCAAGAATAGTATAGCTGATCTTTTGATTAAAAGAATCAACAGAGATCAAACGTATAATGCAGTAAGGGGAATGGGGTTAAAACCCACACATTAAAAATGTTCATAGCGGTAACTCAACCATGATGAATGGAGATCTCACCAACTTGGTTCAATGAGAGAACTAAGTTATGGATGGTTAAGATGATCACTTGGAACCCATCCCATTCTCAAAAGCTGCCCAAGTACTAACTTGCAGGGTGTGGTAAGGTTAAGCGTCTACGCTTTTAATGATTCCTATACCAGATAAGGGTGAAGTATGGCAGGATACTCCTGATAGAAGATCACCTATATAAGTGTGAAGTGAGGCTGTTTCAAATAGGAAAAATACTTATGAATCCAAGATAAGGTCCATGGCCGAAACAGACACAACGTGAGAACTAAGGATATTAGAGATATCATTGTGTAAATATTATTGTCTTGGTTTACATCAAAAGCTGACCAGTTCAAGACATCGTGTTCACTGAGCAGCAAGTAAATCCGATAACATCTTACTAGAGAAAGTTCAAAGCCGTAAGCTACCAATCACGATGCAATGATAACTCGTCAGAACTTTTCTTAAAAGTGTCAACATGCATTAATCATCATTTATATGGAGGATTGTTGGAATTAAAAGAAAATAAATGCATAGGAAGGCCCAAGTTAGGAAGGCCCAAAGTAGGAAGACCCAAGGTTGGAGGGAAACTAATCCCACATTGGAAAATGGCACAAATATTTTCAAGTATATAAAGAAGAGCTCTAAGCTAGTGAGACATTAAGTGTTCCACCTGGAGTGTTGTCCAAGGTTGGTTGCGAGGATGGTGCGAATTCAAGTATATAAGGAAGAGCTCCAAGCTAGTGAGATATTAAGTGTTCCACCTGGAGTGTTGTCCAAGGCTGATTGCAAGGATGGTGCGAAGCACGAGCACGCGCAGGACTCAATGGGCACTTTGAGGCGCACTTGGCACCCACCGAAGGGTCACGAGCAGGCCTGGCCGAATCTGGTGTGCGAAGGGGTGTCTCTGGCCGGCCGAAAAGGTGCCCGAAGGGCATCCTGCCTGCTGGCCGAAATGATGCGTCCCCTCGGAATTGCCTGTCTCCCTCCCATCCAACGCCTATAAATAGGCCTCTCTCCCTCATTTGTAAATCATCCCAGTAACTCATTGCATAAGCATTCATTAGCAATAGTTGTTCTCCTCTCTCTCTCAAGAAAGTTCCGAGTATCCAAAGGTTCGCCGAGGCTTCGAGAGTCGTTGTGCTATGATCTTGAAGTGCGAAGTTATTGTATCTTGGGGACGATTGCCATAGTCCGTAAGCACTGAATACGGGACAATCTCGTCTTACGGAGAAAGAGTCAAACTCTTGCCTCGACTTAGATCCTAATCAAATACACTATCATCCGGATAGACAACACCGGGTATTGCAGACCTGCACACCCCCGAAGCTGTGGCTGCAGCCGAATTCGCAATAGCTGGCGGTGACAGCATGGTTAAGCCGGATGATAGTGAATCTGAATCAGAAGACACAAGCGATGATGATGATGATGAAAGTCACGAAGACGAACGAACGAAATGTTTGGCACAAACAACACAGAGAATGTGAGCATATCCGACGCACGCAAACGTTCAAGAAAGCGGTCTAAAATAGTTGAGATGCCATGAAAATAATGTGAATGGAGTGCATTGGCTTTGAGCAAAGAGGGTCGATTTTGCTAATTAGAAGAGTATTTTTTTATGTTATAGTCACGAAATTGTTTTCTTTTTAATCATTAAATTACACCGGGTGAGTTTCGACCTTTGGCAAAATTGACCGGATAAGCGATTCGGTCAACGCTCAACGTTGGTACGTTGATTTAGGAGATTGAATTCTAGTTTTTTTTGTTAATGTCCATTTTTTTCCTGAAAAAGAGATTGCCGAGTCTCACGGAGTTTTTAAATCTATTTGACTTTAAACGTGTAGCTAAATTATGAGTTGATATATTTGACTATAATTCTTTGTTAAGTTAAGAAGACAGAATGCGTCAAGTAAAGAGTCTCACGCATATTCTCATTATATCTTTTTTTTGGGTGAGATATGCCTCGCAATACTTACGGTGTAGTTTTGAATCACAAAACTGTTATTGTTGATCACGACCACTATTAGAAATTAAGATCATGAACTATGTTTAACCAAAGTATTAAATAAATAATAATAAATATAGAAAGCTGTATTTTTAATTTTAGCTTAAGATCTAACTATTTGTTAATTTGTAAAATTTCTTATCAAACTCAACTGTATACTTAAAAAATTTATAAAATAATAGGACGTCAATTTTGATTTATCTGTCATTTGAATTGACAATTGAATTGATCGTTGACTGATGATTCAACGATGACTGTTATTTTTTATCCACGATTCAGTTAATATTTATATTTTTCATCAAATCATAACCCGCGATGGCCAAATATTTTATTTGGTAAAAACTAAAAAGTCCAATATATGCTAATTGATTATGGTAAAAATTTCAAGTCCCAATGGGCACATTTATTGCCACCCATTATTGGATAAGTGATTAAGTTATTTGGTATATACTTATTCCTATCCTTTTGCTATTTAAACTAGTTTTTCGTATTAAACACCAATTACGAAATTGGAATTCCAGAATTACTTGCTGTCTATCTTATGCCTTAATTATGTCTAATATTGACCTTTGAACACAACTTCTCAGTTCTCACCCACAATTAAAAATATTTAATATTATCATATTCTATGGTTTACCTTAAAAAAAACAAAAAACAACCTCGCCGTACAAGAGGAAGGCCACGAAAGAACAAAATAAACCCTAGCCCAGATCTTAAAAAACACCAATCTCCACCAACCACATGGCTTCCGCCCCAAGGAACGCCCGTGTTGATGGAGTCCCTGGCGATGGAAAAGATGCAACAACAATGGGAATTTAACGGGAAAAAGAGAGGGCCCAGGAAGAAGAAGGTCGTGGATTTCGAAACTTGTCGATTTTTCGTGGCGAAAGACGACGAGGACGAGGACGAGGACGAGGACGAGGACGAGGACTCGGCGGCTATTTCCGATATGGTGATTCCGGGGCCGATTCCTGACCTAATTGATCTCATTAGGGAAGCGAGTATGGGGTTTGGGAATAGAGGATTTGGGAATTTTTTTGACGATGTTCTTGATTGATTAGGGTTACGGTCAGGGGTTAGAGTTTCTTCATTGGCGTGTAAATATTATGTCGGTGTTGTTTGTGTAATTTTGCCTTGGCGTGTAAATTTGGGACATTCATTATTTATTTGATTGAGATTAGATTTTTTAATCTATATATTAATTTGGCAAAATTCTCATGAACAAAACAAGTATGGATGGAAGAATTCGGAATCAATTGGATGTCAGATTGAATCTGTTTTTGGTGATTTTCGGCTCGAAATCTAGATTATGAGTATCCAAACACTTTTTCAACCAAAAAAAACATATAGTTTGACCTAAAATCAAATCGCGTCTACTAAGTACCTATTATATTTTGCAATTTGGACGGCACTTTTTGCAATTTTTACACCCAATTGGCTATGCCAAAGCTATGATGTTCGACATGAGTATCCTTTTTCTTTTCGACAAATTTTACCGTGGAAGTTTTTAATGAAATCCGTGATTGCAATCGCATGCAGGAAGGAATTCTCATTATATGTAAATATATACATTATTAATAAAATTCAACATTTACAAAAAAAACCAAGCTTTAAATCCTGATCCTAATCGGAGAGTGTGCTATGGCTATCAAATCAAGCAAATGATACTCTTCTCTCGCGGTTTAAGTCTTCTTTAAAATTAAATTATCAATAATTATATTTTTCAGGGTCTGAACTAAGACCTTTGTCAAAATCTCCGACACCTTGTGTCATTTAGGCGAAATGAACTTTGACTCTCGCGGTTTAACTAAGTTCCTAATCAACTTCCTCGTATGAGCTAATGAAAAGATTGAGGAATTACTATGATTGAGGAATATACATTTAGACCCAGAAGAACAAACAACGAAGAACTGTACAGAGTGGCGGCTAATAAAAGATTGAGGAATTGCTATGATTTTTGACTCAGAAGTAGGTTATCAACTTCACCAAGTTATCTATGCCTTTGTCGTTGATTGTCTTTCGGAAGAGTTGAAATTTGTCGGAGTTCAATTGGGTTTCCCCGGCTTGATTTGGTCTGATGTATTGCTAACTTTATTGGTAATTTACATTATACTTTTTGCCGTTATGGACATTGTATTATAGGCACGAGATTTAAGATAGAGACGTAGCTTCGCCGATGGCTTATATATTTTGTACTCTTGAAGATCGTCTGTTTCCATCTAACACCAGAAAACCAGCAAAACCCAGACTAGCAGCAGCAACCATTTGAGCCATATAATACAGCAATTTAGGCGGCGCTTTTGTTGTCAAAACTAAATTTTCGGAAAATATTTTCTTTAGTAAAAAATTGTTCAATCCAGCTGGAGAAAAACTTCCTGTAAAATAAACAGAGCCTTAGAAGCAACTTTGGACCTTTCCAAAGTGGGTTTTCGATTAGTGTCTCGATTTTTATCCCTTTACCGTTACGAGTAGACGGGGGATTTAGCTAGGAGTCAAGTTCGCCAATTTTGCACAAATGTACAATGCAATAATACCCTAAGCACTAATTATTGCCTATCATAATCCCAACAATATATGCATCAGAGTTATAATCCAACAAGTGATTGATCTTAAACTGTCCGGAGAAATACCAACAAATATTTAGATTAACTAAGATAGTATCCTTGTTTAATTTAAGATCGTGAATTCGAGCTACAGAAATATAACATTGTTAAAAAATTGTTAGAAAGAATTTTTACTAATAACAAATCTTGTCTAACTTAAATCTGAATTATTCATAAACAAGCCAAGCCTAGTTAGATGTCAAGAAAACTAGGGAAAGTGTCATTAATTAACTACTCGAATTCCTACCATAATTTGTGCATAAAACTATATGCATCAAGTCTTCTTAAAAAAATGGAATACATTGTATATCCGTCCATCCTTTTGCGTTGTCCGTACAATACAAAATAACATTGCATGAATTAGATTAGATATCAAAAAATATCTACTTCGATCAACTAATAAGGACGTTGTCCGACGTAGTTTCCAGGAGGGTCGTAGCTGCAAACGAGAAAGGTCCCACCTCCATTGCTACAATCCACCTTGCCGCACCCTATCCGGGCTGTGTCCCGCCACACCACCTGTGTGTAATGCCCGCATTCCTCGCCGGTCAGGCACATGTTGGTGGCGTAGTTGTAGAAGATCCCCTCGACGACCCACATCTGCACCGCGGAAATGGCTGACAATTCTCCGCTGCTCCACGCCAGGTTCTCCCCGTATGGGCCGCCGGAGTGGACGATGCCGCAGTCGCCTGATCGCCTTTGCGCGTATTGTCGTGCGTAGGTTGCGAGCCTCTCGTCCCATATTAAGAGCCCTAACCCGAGCCCCCTTCGAACCACATTGTGGGCATCAAGTAAATCTTGTATTTCTGGAACGTTACCATTGACTCCTACGCTTGTATCATCGCTCTTCAGAGGAGGGGGTTCCGAAGCTGGGGAAGGGGGTGGAGGAACGGGTTTCAAAGCCGGGGAAGGTGGAAGAGGAGGGGGTTTCAAAGCCGGGGAAGGGCGAGGAGGAGTACGGGGATAGAAAGACGGAGGTGGAGCGGGTTGGCGGGCTCCCCGCGGGTGATGAGGATGGTGAGGATGGTGAGGATGATGGGCAGCATTTTGGGATGTTGATGAGTTTCTTGGTGGAACTTTTCTAGCTATGGCTTGTGCATCAACACAAATAGCTAGGGCAAATGCCAAGAGAAATGGAATCAAGGTTAACTTAGAGAACATCCTTAATTTCCCAAAATTAAGGAGCTCTGGATGGATGGAGAAGAGGTCAATAGGTACATTTATAAGCTGATGGTGATTAACTTTTCTGGGTTGGCAATAAACTGAATACAGGGAAGAAAAAAAAGTTCCAATTTAGAAGATACTCCTTACTTTTCTTTTTGATAAAATGTAGGGACCTAAATAAAGTACTTACCTTTTTCACCAACGGTTATCTGACAGGTAAAATTTGGGAATAGAGAGAGGGGCAATAACAAGAAATTGGTAAGGGGGTTCGGGGAGGATTTTTATTCGTCAAAACTCAAAACCATATGTTATCCGGATATCTATCTTCGAATTCTTCTACGCATTTTGCTATTAGGGTAAATATCATTTAGCCGATTAATTTTACCTACTATGTATAGACATTGTACATGTCCTAAGTTGATCATTGCTTTTTCTTAAGAAGTAGATATATTGGTTAATGCAAGAATGATTAGATATTACATGTTCCATCAGAGATTAATTCGACACTATTTTAAAAATTCACATCATATATGTTTAACATTATCCGAAATCTCTTGACTGAATTGGCTAGCATAGCAAAATTAGAGGTCTCTCATGTGAATTTTTAAAACTCGAAATGTTTTGTGAAATATTACATATACTACAATAAAGTAGAATGTATTTAACAACAACAAAATCTGCTAAAAAGGTGAATGGTAGTTCTATAAGAAGAAGATTACAACTACATGTACCACTGGAAAACATTTGGTATACGAATATTTATTGAACTGTTTAATCTAGTATCATAGATGTAGCATTTAGCAAAAAAATACATACCAAATTTTAAAATAGCAACATTTCATACCAAACTTTTATTGGGATTTTGCTGCGGACTCGTTAATGGCTAAAAGGTTCTAAACCAAAAAAAAATTCAATACTTATAACTATTTCCTTATCTAAATGGTAAAAGTCCACATTAATTATACTTACGGGCATTTTGTCCAAAAAATTTGTTCAAATCGTGGGTATCTACTAAAAAATAAATATAAGGAAAGGTACTAAAATGGAATTTTACCTATCTAAATTATGGCTGATGCTGAAATCTTTAATGATTTGGGGTCTCACAATCGAGTCACGCCAAATATTAACACTTGTCTACTTTGAAATTTTATTTATAAGTATGACTCCATGAATTTTTTTTTTGTGGACTCCATGAAATTATGTACATACAACATATAACAAGGTACAAATCACAAGACAACTTAATTTCTTTGGGTGGGATATTATTTTTTTATAAATTTCTCGGAACAGAGACCCTATTTTATGGGCTATACTTTTCAATAGTATATTTTACATTTATAAATTTTGAATTCAATACATTCTTAAGGAATTCAAATTCTTAATTGGTGGGCTAGGACTTTACTTTCCTGGTGCAACTTGTTTTCTTCTTCTCGTCAATCTCCTCATTTCAATAAAACTACTTCACTTGCCCTGATAAATCATTAAACAATGAAGTACACCTTGACTAGATGCAAGTGCAAAACAATCGGCTTTGTTCGAAGATAAATCGCCCATTTACATGTATGTGGTATCCTTTTCTAACTACATTAATTAAAGATATGAACCGACTTAAAAACCAAAAGAAACACTTTATTAATTTTTAGGTGGTGTTTTCCCTCTTAATTTGATAAGACTATTGAACGAGCTTAGGCTATCTAGATGAGATGAAATGACCTAAGTGATAGGTGGATAAGTAATGACATCTCTTACTTTAAAATTTTATTTTACGGAATATTTAGTATTATATATAACTATATTGTTGTCTTACCATCATGTAATTTTCTTTAAAATTTTGATTTTCCAAAATATTTAGTTTTCTTAACGGTTTTCCTTTTGTTGTCTTGGACAACTGTAATGAGTTTTTTCTCGAAATATATTTCAACCATTTTTATCCTTACTCTTTATCAGTTAATTTACATTTGAACCAAATAAAACTGTTGAATAATATCGTATGATTCAGTAACATAAAAGGTCAATGGTTTGGCAAAAGAATGAAGATTTTTAAAAAATATTTGGTATCATAATATTTATTAAACCGATTAATCAAATATAATATTTAGAAAAGGTTTTACATTATTGCCGAGGGATACCCTCCTCGCCGCCATTCTGCTCCTTGAACTTCTTGCCTTTCTCCTTCTTTTGGTCCACCTTTGCGAGTGTCGTGACGAACTTCTCGCTAAGAACGTTGAAGTCAAACATACATCCGCTTGGCCTCCACGACTAGATCTAACATGTCCCTTTGATCTTCGAACATTACTAGCCTCTCTTCCTTGATCTCGATATAATTTATTTTTATCTTTTGCTTACCCTTTAGTTTCTTATTGTTGTTTCCTCACATTGTGAAATTGTTTTCTTTGTTCCCTCTCTTTTAATTTGAGAAGCTTATTGAATGGGTGCTATTTATATGGGATGAAGTGACCCAAGTGAAATGGGGTTAAGTTATGATGTCTCATTCTCTAAAATTTAATTTTGCACAATATTTAGTATGTAATAAATTTTATTGTTGTCTTACCATATAATTCACCATGTACTAAAGGGATATTTACCAAAAAAAACCTGAACTAAAAGGCACATTAACCAAAAACAGTAAACTAATAAAAAAATCACTGCTTTATTCTTTACCTTTGGAGGACGAATAAAGCGGACGAAACTTCTTGGAGGACGAAGCATAGAGAAGAGAAGAGAGCAAGCTTTGGTGCGGCCCCAGGTTAACATAAAAAAAAAATTTAGAAAGGGGTAATTTTGACATTTCCAAGTGTGACACTAAATCACTTAAAAAGGATATTTGCTTTATTATATTATTAAGATATCTACCATTCCAACTCAGTAGATAATTAAATACTTATTATAATTTCTATATCTAAATGGTTAAAGTCCACGTTAATGATATATATGGGCATCTTTTTTTCAAAACATTTGTTCAAATAGCAACATGTCTAGAAAATTTATGTAATTCACGAAGTAATAGTATGCAAGTCTATCTATATTATGGTTATATTATGGTTGACGCTGAGATCTTTAATTATATGGAGGTCTGACACTCGATTCATGCCAAATATCAACACTTGTCTCCTTAGAAATTTTATCTATTACCTACCCAAAAAAATAGAAATTTTATCTACAAGTAAGTCTCCATGGAAATATGTACGGACAACGTACAACAAGGTATAAATCATAAAATAACTTGAGACTACTTAAATTCTTCCGCTGGTAAAACATCTGAGAGACTATATTTTATTGACAGCGTTTTTTTAATAGTAACTTTTGAATTCGAGAAATCTTCAAGTGTATTAAAATTTTAATACAAGGAAAAGGTTTCTTGAAATGAAAATTTTTAATACATTCGTATAACTTAAATTCACCCGCTCCGGCCGCATCCCCATCATCGCCGGAGCGGGGCCGCGCGTAGCAGTAAATCGGCTCCGCGCAGCTATCCGCTTTAACAACATAGGTATTTGTCTATGAAGGCCGGTACAAAGAACAGCAAAATTTTGAGAGCAATGACAAGCTCAAATATTACTGTATAACAAGCTCAAGGTGTTTGGTACAAAATTTGGCTCCAAGCTATGTCGTAGATCAAACCATATACCCTCTTTGGTCTTCGTGGCTTCCCGGCCGGGGAAACGCTCGGGTTGAAGCATTCATCAGAAACGGCTGATGCATTCTACGAAAGCTTCAGCCGCTGAATGGCTACTCCATTTTGCGCCGACAAGATCTTCCCCCATCGACCTAGTCGTGGCTCCTGTTGCACAAGTGAGTTAAAGTTTCGGAAACATGGAACCAGGGTTAGATATGAAAAGTCGCGAGGTCAACATGTCATTGTAAAGAAAGATGATACCACCAAGAACATGTGACTTTACCTTTCCAACTCCCCCCACAAGGAATGCTCCTGATCTTGCAAACGCCATAGAATTTACAAATCCAACCTGAGTTTCGACAGAAGATCTTGGTCAGCGACACATTGCAGGAACTCAAACAGCAAAAGACGAGAGCTCGCCACATCTATGATTTTCACTTACCAGTGGCAGATCAAACAAGGGTCTGAGGCCTTTCAGATTGTTGACATTGTTTTCAACAGCCCACAAACGGACACAACCATTACCGGCTCCAGATGCGGCTAGGTCGCTCCCTCTACACACAGCGACAGAACTGACCCAGGAATATGCTGATGCGGACTCGTAGTGTTCTGAAATAGGAAAAATTACAACAGAGACAACGTACAAGTAAGAAACTATTAGAAGAAATTAGATCCACTGGACTTAAAGATGGTATTATTCTCCCGTATATCAACAGGGACAGAACGAAAACAGCAATAGTAATACTGCCTCTACCTAAATGACCATTAGACATTCCATTATCCCTTTGCTCGGAGTCGTGTTGGTCAGCCAAGATGGCATGAGCATTCTTGATTATCGATACAGGCTTTTTCTTTTGCATACTCCAAAGCTCTATGCTCCCGTCATCCGAGCCAGATAAGAAATCATCGTTATCGATAAAACAGCAGCATTCTAGGGATGCTTGAGAAGCACGAAATATCAACCTTGATTCTTCAGGCACCTAACACCACAACATGAAAGTCACAAGGGTTTGGACCACAATATCACCAGTTAGAGCAGTTTAATTCGTGGCATGCCTTTTGATAGGATAACTTGGATGAAAAAAATCACACGAAGAGCAGCCCAGCTGTGATTTTTTATCTGAAAGCTTTGGATTTTTCATAATATTTCTTATGGTTTTTTCTCGCCTTTTTTGTGCGGAACGCTGTGTAGAAGGTTTAGCAACTGCCAACTTGCCATCATCTTGAACATTACTTAGCTAGCTAAAAGGAACATATGAGCGATTGCACTAAAGCAAACACTCGTACAAGTTACCAATATTCACAAACAAGAAGTGACATGAGCTTTACGAACTAAAATCATGAGAGTTTGAGTACCTTAAACAACTGCATTGTGCGATCTCTCCCAACTGCTAACACCCTTTCTTTCCTCAAGCAATCAACCATAACCACTTCACTTTGATGACCAAACAATGTTTGAATGTATGCTCTGTCTTCAACATTCCATATCTTGACTGAGCGATCAAATGAACCAGAGAAGAGTTCCGAGGTTCCTTGCCTAAAAGTTAAACATGAAACGGTTCCTCTGTGACCTGAAAAGGACTGGTGCAAATAATAGGCGGAAAAAAGGAACTCCATAAGACTAGAGGCCAAAGGAAACTTAAAAAACTAGAAGATTTAATTCTTTCTTTTTTGCCAACGAAATTTAATTAGTTCAAATGGAAAGAAAGAGATAGTCTATATTTGTAATCTGAGATCAATTAAGATCAATAATAATGGTTTCTCAAAGCACTTCAAAAGGAGATGTACCTGGATCATTCCATATGCAACACTAAGCTATAGTGTCCTAGTACATACATGTAACAGAAGCTTCAAAAAGATAAGGCAGTAGGAGCGAACAACCTGGATGTGTTCTCTTGTACGAGTGTCCCACAAATGAACATGTCTGTCCGATCCCCCCGCTGCCAAATATCTGCCATCAGGGCTAACCGCTAATGCTGAAACATTTCTGCTATGCTTCTTAGCCCGACCTCCCGGTTCCTTGGCTCCGTGGGATTTCAAAATTTCATCGCTAGGCCACCTATACTTCTCTGTTTTCCCGCTATCTACATCCCACTGCAGGATTATTCCATCCTTGGCAGCGGAGAACCCCTTCGAGTCATCATCAGATAAACATACAGCAGTGACCGGATTCCTATGCTTCACGTGTAGCTGAAACCCTCCACTTGTCTCCGGCTTTTGAACTCTAACATATTAACAAACATAAGCCCTATTAATCAAAAACCAAGATGTGTCCCATTTTTTTAGGACCCTAGTCAAACACAGAAAGATGTTTAGCAAGTGGCTAGCTCCTAATTGCAGCAATGCAAACCAACCAAACAAAGACTAACCGAGACCAAATCTAACAACAAACACAATATGAACTCCTAAATTCATGAACTTGACGATTTTCGAACAAATCTGTCCCCTTTGTGGGAAAATAGCCATAACTTCTTCTAGAAAACTCCAAATGACTCTCCGTTTGAAGCGTACGAAACTAGACTCATAGGGCTTCGCAACCACATACGCCACATTGTCCGATTCATTGCCAATTAATAGTTATCGATGTTCAAAGAACTTGATGGTTTTCGGACAAATATGTCCTCTTGTGGGAAAATAGCCATAACTTCTTCTAGAAAACTCCAAATGACTCTCCATTTGAAGCGTACGAAACTAGACTCATAGGGCTTTGCAACCATATACGCTACATTGTCCGATACATTGCCAATTAATAGTAATTGATGTCCAAACTTCAAAGTTGGACTTTCTACTGGATCAGTCATTTTACCTGGAAGCAATTTCCCTCCTCAGCCTTCCACTATCCTCCATTTGCTCCTTCATCAACTTGGACGCCACCAGCGAATCCCTCTCGCCTTCCTTCTCGTACCTTCCATCTCCGTCCTCCTCCTCCTCGCTCCCTTCCTCCTCCACCCTCTTGGCAATCTTCCTCAGATTCTCCAAGTGCGCCTCCGCCACCCTCTTCCTCTTCTCGTCCACGGTCTCCGTGTCTTGTTCCTTCTCCTCCTCGTCCCCCGCTTCCTCTCCTCCGCTACTAACGAACCCATCTTCCTCCTCCTCGTCGGACTCTATATCCTCGTCGTACTTCCGCCTCTTCTTTGACTCGGAGATGAAGAAAGGGTCGTCCTTTATACGGGAGGAGGACCCTCCCTTCTTCCCATCCCCTGGGCCTCCTCTCTTCTTCGGGTTCTTCTTCCCCTTCATGTTTTGAGAGGGAGGGAGAGAGAGAGAGAGTCAGGACCTTGTAGACCGGCGGAGGAGCTCGGTGTGGGCCCTTGGGGTTGGGAAGGAGAAGAGAGAAGAAGGAAAGAAGGGTTTTTGAGGGGTTTTTGCTTTCAGGTGGAATTGACGAGTTTTGAGTTTTGGGATTGGGCTAATGGGCCTAAATGTTACTCTGAGAATTGAGATTTAATCAAATTGAGGGAAGGGAGCACTTTGAGTTTTGGGCTTATGCTAATGGAAGTTTTGTTTGGAAAAATGATTCTTGGATCTAATCGTGCCGCATAATTTAACCCTTTTGGTATGAATAGTTAATCGATTTGGGAATGGATGTTCTTACTTGGACATCATGAATAGCACATAGCAGAGCCTATTTTATATCAAATTTATGGTTTTGTTTGGTGAAAATTGTAGTACAATATGGTTTTATAAAAGCGTATGATTTTTTCATACAACTCAATTCTAATATAATGACTCTAATATAGCTGGCTTTTTTCGGGACTTGAAAAAAAAAAGATTTTGAAACATACTCATTGTCGATTTTCCAAGAAAATTTTTGGACTGAATACCGATATTTTAGCAACAAATTCAATAAATCTAATCATAGTCTTTTGTGTATTAATTTTTTTGGAAAGAGAGTGTGTGCAATTGTTTATTTCAAGAATCGGTTGAATTGAGCAAGCTGCACTTTTTTTCACTAAGATAAAAGCGGGGAAGAACTTGCACCAGTATGTCAATTTGAAGCCTTTTATTTCAAATACGGCTTTTGTCACATTGGGACTGAGACTCCATGAGAAGTAGCAGTGGAAATTTTTTTCACAATGGTCGAAAGCCTGACAGGACAATGTCGCATGGAGGTAGAAGGTCTATAGGTTGTAAACTCCTTTTCCCGGAGAAGAAACAATAACAGTATCTTGGAAATAAGCATCGGTGCTATCCAAAAGAAAACAAAATAGATGCAACATACTACTTTTTGTGATTTCGGTATAAATGGTCTGATTAGTTAGACTGTTAATTGGGTTGGATGGTTTATATAAAAAGTTATTAAATAATTATAATTGATATTAAAATTTCAAATATTCTTTAATTATGTTGTAATTACAAATTGCAAAATCATATCTTAGTCTAACATAACTCGTAAAAGAAATTTTGGCAATTAAATCTGTATCAGCTGATCTGACAGACTGAACGATTGTTAACGATATTGATCATCGGTCCAATCGTGCTCAGAATTTTTTTTAAATGACTGTATTTTGAAACGTGTCTATTTGAACGGAAGAGCACTTACTTTAATATTGCATTCAATTTGGGCTCTGGATTGGGTCTTGAGTGAAGGGGCAAATGTGAACTGTTTAGATTGAAGGACACGCGGGGGCTTTTTTTGCAAAAAAGTTATAATGTAAGGATATTTTAGTAATCTCTTATTATAATTTGAGACATAAATTGGTCAAAGGGACTAGCGAGTTCGATTTCTTATAACTCATCGACTAATTTTGCTAAGGACCGGACCTCCTAGTATATTATAGTGAACCTTAGGGACCTACGAATTTTTTTCCATTATTAATTTAGCATTTACTTCTATCTCAAGATCTGTTTGATTCCTTGAATGTCTTTTTTATGATAACGTTCATTTAATATATAGTTTCACATAGCAGATCCGCAAAATCAGAAAAAATATTGGACCTCATCAGCTCATCTCCATATATATTAAGGTGTAAAACAATGTAACAAATCAACCGATCAATTTATATGATTCTACTGAAGGAAATGTGATCTCAAGTCTCCACTCGGGGCAATCCTATCTGGAATCATTACCCAAAAAAATGGATAAATTACCCCCTAGCCCCTGATGTTAGGTCATCCTCCTCTTCGGGTCTCTGCATTTTCAAAAATAATTTTACTGTCTCCCGTCTTTGGTTAAACCTCCCCCTCGGTCCTTGGCTGACATCATCGGCTCTTTTTTTATTTTTGGTCATGAAAATTACTGTTATACCCCTTTGGTCATCTTCTCAGGTGAACAAAACCTTCTGGTCATCTTCTCCGGCGAACTCCGACGACTCTCCGGTAAACTCCGGCGACTCTCCAGTAAACTCCGGCGACTCTTTGGCGAACTCCATCGAACTCCGGCGAAAGCTTTTCCAGTGGTGGGGGCGAGCTTCTGCGTCATCGCGTCGTTAGTGTCCAGAAGCTTTTCCAGCAACGACTGAATCTCCATCTCCATTCCAAAAAGAAAAGAATCTTAACCTCCTTAAGAGAAGCGGGAGCCGAGCTTGGCGTAAGAGGAGAGCTTGACGTCGAGTTCACCCTCGATCTTACGCGCCTCCTTCCTTAGCTCCTCCCACCCAGATTCTTGCAGCTCCAGATTTGGATCCTCCATTCTGGATCTACTCCGATATGATTCCGAACCCTAATTCCTCCTCCTCCTTCCGGACTCTCACTTGAATTGGATACTGGTTCTTCTATTTCGCTTACTGGTCGTTTGCAGGTTGGGGCGGTTGCTCGTTCCCAAGTGGTCGAGCCGAGTCTCCGTTTTTGCTTTTTTATTTCGGGTCACGGGGGATCGGGTGGGCCTTGGGATTAAGATGTTCGTGGGCTCGGTTTTTGCCGGAGAGTCGCCGGAGTTTGCCGAAAAAGATGACTGGAATATTTTGTTCACTTAAGAAGAAGACCAGAGAGGTATAATTGTCATTTTCATGACCAAAAATAAAAAAAAAGAGCCGATGACATCAGCGAGGGACCCGAGGGAGAGGTTTAACCAAAGACGGGGGACGATAAAATTATTTTTGAAAATACAGGGACCCGAGGGGGAGGATGACCAAATACCAGGGACTAGGAGATAATTTATCAAAAAACATTATGGACAATCCGCTCCAGCAATGTATTATAGGAATTTTTTGATAGATCGTTGATACAAGTGATAAATGATATAGGTAAGTGATATATATTTTTTAAGCCGTTTTGATTTTGGAAAAGTCATCCTTTCATTGATTTTGATAATATAGATTTTAATAATTTTTTACTCTGAAATTCGTAATTGGGATACCGAATACTTAGAGAATTAAACCAAAAGAAAATATAGTATATGAAATTAAATAGGGTCGTCGGATTCTTCAAATGTCTTTTTTTTAGGAACGGATTCTTCAAATGTCTAATAAAGAACCTTTGTGCATGATTTATTGTATGAGGAAGAGCCCGTCGCTTTCACTCCTGTTGCTGAATATTACACACGAAGAGAAAAGGTAAACGTTATATAAAAACATCCCTTTCCGAAAATTCTACTACAATATCTCATGTATTATTCAAAAGGAAAATTACACTTTAATATTATGTAATTTCGCATAATTTAGAACCCATCAAACGGTCATCGCAGTTGTAAATGACCTCTCCTGAACTTTCTCGCGCAGATTACGAATGAGGATCTGGCTCTTCTTGGTTCGGTACCAAATGTGGAGGAGGTCAAACGTGTTATTTTCTCCATGGGCCCTTTGAAAGCACGAGGACCGGATGGTTTACACGCTTTCTTCTTCCAAAAAAATTGAAAAGTTGTGTGGGAGTCCGTGGTCATCTTTTGTTGAGGTATAAAATAAATTCGACATTGTCAACATATTTTGAGTTATCAAGTATGTTCTCAAAGAGATCGGGTGATCGGTGTAGTCTCGAAGTGACCGGGTGACCAGTGATCGATATGGTCTCAAAGTGACCGGTGATCGATATGGTCTCAAAGTGACCGGTGAGCAGTGTGGTCTCAAAGCGACCGCTTCTAGTCTTAAGTTGGGAAGAGATTGCTGATGCTCTCCCCTCGGTCGAGACCAATGACAGTCTTACCTTGGCCGAGACTGGTGATGGTAGACCGCCTTGGCATGTTGTCCTCGGTTCACTTCGGCTTGTCCCAGGAGGACAACGTCCATTCTTGGTAAATTGGCCATTACTTTGGACTCGTAAGTTAGAATGAGTAGATTTTTGACGCATTGGATAGATAAGACATGTATCTACAACTTTGTTTCGAAGAGCATTGTCCAATTCGGATTAGAAGTGAGTCTAAACAAAGTGCCAAGTTTTAGTATTGGTTTGCTTGATGAGTTCTATCAGACTTTGGTAGATCAACCACATCGTTTGGCTCGAGCATCGGATTGAGCTGATTACTTCAAATATGAAAAGGCAAGACAAAGGCCTACAATTTTGTAGTTTATAATATCTTCAGATTCGGAGCATGAGATGGTCAAAATTCTATTGTAATGATGGTCCGCCTACCCCCTTTTTTCCTAAGGAGACCGGTCCGCCTACCTCCCTTTTTTCCAAAGGGGACTGGTCTACCTTCGGCCTTCTTTTTCTCTTATAGGACTGGACCGGACCGCGTGCTTTTTTTTTTCCATATAGGCTGGACCGGGTGCTACCTTTGAAGGCCGGACCGATGGCTCTTCCTTTGAAGGCTGGACCGACGGCCTCCTTTTTTTCTTCATAGTGCCGGACCGATGGCCTCCCTTGTTTCTTCATTTTTTTCCTCTTGGGCTGGTCCGCTTGCTTCCTTTTATTCTTCGTAGACCAATCATCCTCGCCTTGACGGGTTGATTTGTTTTTATTGCAAGCAGCCAGATGCATGTGTTGGGCTGGTTGGGATGAAAACGATCTTGGTTAAGCGAGTGCGGATCCGTCAAGGCGGTATTCTCAGTTTGGCAGCACGGCTTAGATTTTTCCTAAACTAGGCCGGGACGAAGTTTTCCTATATCAAAGCTGTATCCTTCAATATTCGGTCAAGATTTGAGATGTTCATATTTGGAGTCGGGATTGCTTGCTTGACACGGCTTCGACGTTCCTATTTGAAGCCGGATCTCTTTGTTTTGAAAGTCGATCTAGAACTTTCCTATACTAAGCTTGATCAAATCTCCCTATATTGGCAAACGGGCACACACTAAGCCGGATTTTGCAGGATTCGATCTTGGTTAGAAATTTTTCTATTTTTTGCTGAGATCTTCGTACATTGGAGGCGGCTTAGGATTTCTCAAGACCGAGGCTGGGCTAAGGTATACTCTATAAAAGGACGGCTTGGGCGAAGGAGCGGGACATCACCAACACAGCACAACAACTCTTTACTTGTCTTTATTACTTTTTCTTTCCTTAGCCCGTAGCCTAACTTAGCGTAGTTCTAGCTCTAGTTTTTAGTTAGACCGACCTTTGGGACGACCATTCTGAACCGGCTCTTTTCCCCACAACAACTTCATACAAAAAGTGTTCCAATGAAGGTAATTGGGTTTACAAACAAAGTAGAGTAGGAATTCTCGTAAGAAATTGGGCTCTCTGTCATCCGGCTGAACTTGATCAGCTTCTTTACTCAGACTTCCCTACATAATCTAAATTCCAACAGGTTTTCCCTTCTAAAAAAAGGCTTCGCTATGCCACTGTAATATAATAATATTATATGTATTCAATGTACGAAACACTAGCTAATATAAAATTAAATGTATGGCTACCTAGTAAATTGTTGATGCTATAAGTGTCAATAGTGTAGGAAATTAATGACAATAATTTTTTAAATAATGTCTTATGAAGAATGAATATAACGTTAGAAGAGTCGTCATTTTATATATTCTCACACTGCTCGCATGTATGACAACAAATACTTTGAATGGGGCTGTCTTATAAATAACCTTTGTGGATAATGAATTATATCAAGTCAAAACTCAAAATTTATACCACCACATGTATGATTTAATAGATACGGTATCATTTTTTAAGCATAAGGTGGGAGGATCGAGTCCCAACGACCGTCCAAGATCCAGAATTGTGGAAATAATTTAAACCCACAATTTTATTCGACCAAAAAAAAACTCAAAATTTATCCCAAAAAAAATTTATATCAGGTCAAAGTGCGACTGCTGACAATTTTTTGCACTGGAACAGCTGTGACTGTCACTCGTGTTGCAGGCATTCATATCAAAAGAAAAGTTAAGATGTTATATTTAAAAAATCCCTTTTCGAAAATTCTAATATCCCAATGTATTATTTTAATTATCTTGTTTCTTGTCATGTCAATTTCTTGGCATATCTTTACCTTGAGGCATGGTATGGGCAGAGACTTTCTAATATATGTTCATAATATCTAACTTTTTAGTTCATATTAGTAGTCGAAAAAAATAATTATCTAAGTTAGGGATGGCAAAATTAGAATCCGTGGATGAGACTCTTACTTTATCCTGCTGGTCTAGAGTCTAGGGTACAGTAAAAATAAGAATCAATCTTTAAAATTAGGGTCTTAGTTTTGATATGGTCCATATGGACCCAATCTCGAGCCATATTCAAGACTCATAAATGAGTCTCTACATCAATAGACAATACTTAGACTCGTCTAAATTAACATATAAATATATTTTCTCCTTAAAACCTAAAATTGTTGCCTGTGACTTGCTATGAAAATAGGTAAGATCACTGGTTTATCAACTTCAAATTAAACATTAGTATATTATATCATTATGCGTCGAAACGGGGTAAGTGTAATTGTATTTTTTAACGATTTACTTAAAATTATTTTGTTAGACAACCGGTATATGGGTAAGATATAGATTTTTTTTAAGAAAGATGGCCGAAGACTATATTAATATAAATAGATTACAATACGATAAAATATCTTTTCGACCATGAAAATTTCGAGAGTCTAGATTTTGATCTTTAAATCGTATGAAATTATTCAGATATTTCGTTATTACATAAAGGCGATGTTAGGTGATATGTACTTTTGAGTACTAACTGGGGTAACAGATAGAGTGTAGTTACTTGTTATTTTGTCCATTTTTTTCTTGTAAATAAAATTTACTTATAAAAATGAAAAAATAGCAGGATCAATTGTAGGTTAAGGGTTTATGTCCTACGTATAAAAAAGTCTTGGTGGGCATTGGGAGGAATTCCAAAAATATCAAAATTTAAATTCTTTATAACTATTGAATAATGGTATTGTGTGGTCCACTAGTTAGACTAAATTAAATGAACATGCAGAGTGGAGTACAAAGCAGAATCTGCCGGTTTCAAGTAAGATATGATCAGTGCTTATGGGAATTCAGACGGGTTTAATTGAGGACAAGAAATCATGGACCCTCGCCCTCCTACTCAATTGAGATCCCAGTAGTGGCACCTATAGAGCTATACTATAACTAGTTATAGAATTTCAAAATAATATTATTAGCTAACTTTTTTTGTTTACATCATATATGAATATTTATTATGCCGACTAATTCAAGTTCAAGCAGAGTAGAACTTTCTGAATGTGACAAAGTTATCCCAACAAGCAATACTGATGCATCTCAAAAGACTTAAACTCGAAATATATGCTTAAGCTAGATATTATTAGTTAGTTTGTTGTTGGTTTAATTATACCCTTTTAACATTATATGTATGCAATGTAGGTAATAACACTCTATATATAAAATTAGATGTGTGGCTACCTAGTAAATTGTTGTCGTATCAATGAAGTAATGCGCACATGAATAACGATCTCCATTAAGTGTAGTAAATGTAAAACGTCATGAATAAATTGGAACATATAATTTTACTTTATTTTTCCAAGTTAAGTAACCGTAAAAGTGATTAACAAAATTTAACAAAAAAGACACTTTAATCTGTCGAGATAACGGTGCAGTCCAGTGACCGGATGATTCGAAAGATTTGGTCCTGCGTTTTCATTCATAAAATTTATGGACAAGAACTATTTCTAAAATTTCGACAAAAATTGTTGCTCAAGGCTGGGTCAAGTATAGTACGAGTTAAACATAATTTTAAAGTTCGAAATACAATAACACATGGTGTTAAACATGATTGAGAAAGTTTTTGTCATTGTCCAAAGTCGTGAGTTGGTTAATATAATTAGAGTGGCAAAGTTTTCTTAGCCGAATTTAACATGGTTACAATTCTTGTTCTCTAATTCAAAATTTCTACTTACATAAGAATAACTTTTAAATAGTTGATCGGAAAAAAATGGGAAAAAATTTCGTTTTTTTAATGTGTGAGCCGCTGTCGCCATTTAAGCGGTGATTTGCAGGTACTTTCAAATTTGTTTTAAGGTTTCATCAGTTTTATCCTTATTTGTTTAAAGAGTTTCCCGTTTATGGTTATTTAAAATTTGATTATTTTATATGGTAATTTCAGAATATTTTTACAATTTCTTTTGAAAACGACTTTTTGTCCGTTCGCGCGGAGAAAAAAGAGCTCCGTAAGCGTTTGGTTCGAACAGATCCAAATTACTTGAACCAAGATCCGGAAAGTGAAAAAACAAAGATCCAAACTGGACCATTCACTTTTCAGAATCCAGACCCGATTCGAACAAAAAAATCGGTTCATGTCCGGTCGAGATCCGTACCCCGAACAGAATATGCAGACGTCTTATTTTAATATGCCTTAAGAAATTGTCAGTAATTACAAAAGTCTTAAAGTAATCCACTTACTCTAATTGTAAATTCCAAGCATATAATAAATAAATAATAAAATGGGACGACTCGCTAATTAGGTCAGGCCATTAGGATATTAGAGAAGAGTAATGACTAATTTGAAAAATTACGGTTCAGTTCGGATCATTGCGATTTTTGATTTTGTCGCTCACCCCTATCTCTAACTGATGTTAACGGCCTGATGATTTATTTAACACCAGGGACTTAGAATAAAAATCTTCTTATAGAAAACGGACTGATGATAATGATCTCAGCCTGCATGGGAAGACATGCTGCTATGAGTTGGCTCTTGATGTTCATCCGAGAGCCTTCTGCCATTATGGTAGCTCCTACGACCATATGATTAGGATTTTTTTTTTATAGGGGAAAGGGTTACGACTTTGGAGGGCCAAAAGAAATGGAGGATAGCTATGGCTGTACTAGTTTTTGGTAGGCAAAAATTGAGTACTAGTTGAGGCTATGTGTATCTAGTTGGGTACTGTTGGACCTAGGGCCCATTAGTCACCCATTATTGGACAAAAATGGGCCCAGACCCATTAGGCCCAAAAAACCATTGGGTTTTTGGGCCGACACGTGGCACGCCAGTGGCAGAGTTAGTGGGTAGTTTTGCCACTTGGCCGACACGTGGCAAACGCATGGGATGCCACGTGGCAAAGCTAGTGTGTAGCTTCGCCACATGGCGGACACGTGGCACCACGTGCCAAAGCTATTGGGTAGCTTCGACACTTGGCGCCACGTGGAGCACATGTGAGAGCCGGACCTCCCTATAAAAGGGAGAAAGAGCTGGTGACCAGATTGTACTTTATCCCATTCTAATACACACATCAGAGAATTTATTACGGATTAGTTCCAGTAGTTCTCAGATTTTGCAAAGTAAGAAAACTCGTGGAAATCGTTTACGTATTTGATCCATTTGTGATCGTAAACCGCTGGTGACAATATCTCGTTATCCGATCCTGTGTGAAGCACGCTTCAATAAGTAAGTCTTGTTATTTATTAATGAATATATTTCATTAATTAGAAGGTAATTAACTCATAATTATGTATTAATTATGGGCCAAATTCTTCAGGTAGCCAAAGAAACTAATTAATTTTCCGACTTTAAGTCTATATGTATATTTAAGAAATTTTAAACAAATATTAAAAAACGGGGGATAGGAAGTAGGAACAGAAAACTTAGAGAGTATAAAATTGAAGTTGGTAAAAGAGATTTTTACGGATAGTTTTTAGTTAGGTGGTAAGAAATTTAATTTTTAAAAGAGATCTACGGTTCCAACTTTTCTAAAAGAGTAGAAATCACCTTAAATAAGACCTAATCGAGTCATAGAAAATTTGATGAAATATATTAATACACTTATATTAAAAATATATATATATAGATCTTTGGTGTTTTTTGGTTCTCGCAATGAGTCGAAATTTTTTTGCGGGATAAAAATGACTCGGAATTTAGGTGGAGGCGGTGAGATTTTTGGCTTTTTGCTAAAACTACTCTTTTAATATTGTTGGGACCGGAGAAAAATATTACTTTGGAGAAGTTATTAGATAAGAGAAGTTTACATTTTTTTTCTTCGAAAATATTATAATTGAATTTTTGAATAATAAATATATAAATACCAAAAATATATTTTGTCTATATACAAATTACCAAAAATCTCGACTTATAATATTATTAAGATGCTACACTCGATTGAGATATTTTCTTACAATAAGACGACGATCACAAAAACCATTTGAAGACGATCGAGAAGAAGAATGATGTTGTAAAATTTATCCACCAAGCAAGTTTAGCACAAACTAGTGTCTTATAATATTTTTCAAATTCGTAAAATATGTAAAAATATATGTATTTATTCAAAAATATCACTTTATGATAAAATTAGAAACGAGATTTAGCAGTAAAATTTTCTGAAAATGTATTAGTTATTATGATAGGGGGTTATTAAATTTTAACACTGGTCTCGACTCGGAACCGAGACTTTTTATCAATTTGGAGGGGTTATCACTTTAGAGTATATCACTTTATAGAGGTTTTACTATAATAAGACACATAATAGCAAAACTATTTATATCAATTTTTTAAATGTAATTATATTTTCAGAATTAGAAATTGAGTAATAGCTAATTTTGTTGGTCTAGCAACACAATACATAGGATGATTAGACGGAGGTCTAATGTTTAAACTCTGTCAAAGAGTAACTTATATGTAAAAAATTACCTTTACAAAAAAATAATAGCTAACTTGTGTTTGATCTTAATTTTAGGGAAAAATTCATAAATCTCTAAGATTTGATATAATATACTGAAAAAGTTCAATCCTTAGTTAATTATTCCATGAGTTTTTAAAAATCGAATTCGTTGATCCACAGGATCTATTTTCATCTTAAATGATATTTTGATATTGTCAAAATAACCCCCACTTAAAAATTCTAAAATCGCCATAAAACATGTTAACCTTCACTACATATTAAAAAACCTCACACACCCTATAAAAAAACTAAGTGTACTTCACACACCACCAATCACAATTGATTAACTCTTTTGGATAATCAAATCGTGTGATAATCCATGATAAAAAAAAGATTGGTTCATTTTGAATGAACTTTGTGCTAATTACATGAATTGAATATAATGTAGTTGTCTTTTGTGTAGATTATGCTTCTTTTTCATGCTATTTGTAAGAAAATTATTTTGTGTCGGTTGATAGGTAGCCGATTTTATTTTCTTGTTAGAGGTCATATACAACCGAGTAATTGGGATGTGGAATGACTTTTATTGTTTGGATTTAGCATTAATCTATTGAGTTGGACGAGGTGGGTGAGAATAGACATAGTTTTTTTTAATGTAGGGGTGGGTATTTTTTTGTGAGAGTGGTGTTAATATGTTTATGATGATTTTGGAATTTTAAAGTGATGGAAGGATATTTTGGTACGCTCGGTGTGTATTGTGTGAGGCAAAGCTGGAGTCTTCAGATTGTACCCTTTTATGTTGCAGATACGCTACTGGTGTGTGGAGCTTGTTCCTGAATAGAAGAGGAGCTCGTTGGTGTATGTGCAAGTCGACTTGGGGCTTTCTCGAGGATTGGATATGTTTGGCACCTAAAGGTGATTCCAATATGATGTGGTATATTGCCCTTTCTGCTGGTGTAATGGTGCAGGAGAAGTGCTGTAAGCTGAACTCCATATTAATATACTTTACCATTTAAAAGAAAAGTGTTATTGAGATGAAAATTGATCTTAGAAGTTAACAAATTTAATTTCTTAAAATTTATAGACTAATTAATAAAAAGATAGATCTTTTAGTAAATATATCAAACATTAGGAATTTACATATATTTTCACTTAATTTTATTTTACTTGGATTTTAAAAGTAAAAAACAAAGACATGTGCAAGCACGAGGACTAGCCGTTATCTTCGTTTCCGTCGCATCCGGATTCCAACCTGTCGGTATACGCCAACCATAATTAGACTAATTATTTTAAAGGAATTAATAGCTATAAGATTAAAATTCTCCAAAAATAAATTTGAGATATTTAGAGTGACAATATACATGGATACTTTGAAATGATTGTCGTAAGTTTAAATATTGTAAATTAATACTGGAAAATTCGTTTTCTACAAGTATCAGATTGACACCATTAGTCAATAATGAATCACCGGAGGATTAAAAAAAACGATTGTATCCAGCATCACTCGATCACTTGATAGGGGTGTAGTCGACAATTAAAGGCTTTGTAATGGATTTGACGTACTTAATTATTTTTCAATTATTGTAAATATGATTTAGTAGTACTCAACTATAAATTTTGCATGTGAGATGAGAATTAGCACAACTATTGGATCAATCAGCCAACTTAAATATACTTAATTCGACAATATTAAATTTCGAATATCAACCGTTAAAAAAAATAATGCCTCGGATCACTGAGTCACATGACAGAGTACCGTAAACGTGGCCTATAACGCATTGGTGCCAACAATAATTAATGTAGCCGACTGATCAAAAGCTAGCCCCGATAGTAGAAACTATATTGGGCAATCTAGCACCATCTCTAGTATAAATTCACAACAACTACCCAATGCCATTGTGAACAAAATAAGCAGAAGACACATCATCTTCAAGCAATCATCTCCCAGATCTTAAAAGATGATGGTGTTTGGACATGGTGGAAGATCACTTCTTGCTGCCTGGAGGCCGAGGACATCGAGAAAAGTCGCTGATGTCTTGCCTCATAAGGTACGTGTTTCGATACTTGTTAAATCGACTAATCCAAATTCAAAATTTTTACGTGTTAGTTTGTTGGCTTCTTGGCAGTTTCTTCACTTTCCTATAAATGTTGGTTTTCCCCCCCACGTTTTGACTTGTTGTAGTTGTTGGATTGAAACCAAGTCTTAGATAATGTTTGTCAATTAGTTTTTTAACACACAAAGTTTTCTTGCCTCGTAAGGTACGATTTCAATATTATTAACTCGACTAATCTTGTTTATGTTGTAGCTTGTTGGCTCTTGAAAATTTCTTAAAACATGTTTGTCAGATAGTTTTTTTAGACAAATTTTGTCTGTTAGTTTTCTTGTGATTGTGTACTTAGGAGGTAAGATTGTGACATATTTTAGTCTTCTGCTCTCAAATTTAAAACTATTATGTATCTCATTTTCTCTTCTTTTAATTTCATTTCCTCTCTCTCTTTTGGGTCGATCTGGTTCAAAAATTAAATTACTTCACTATTCACCCATGCTCATCATAAATGTATGTGAATGGCTCAGTTGGTCTGGCTTGAGTAGAAAATTTGGTGGCGAAAACACTCTTTTTTCCTTAAATATATTCCCTTATGATTTTCAAGATTTAATTCCATTTTTTACTGTGCAACTCTGATATAACATGTTCATTTATAGCTCTTTGAAGTCTAAATATACACATATGTACTTACCCGGAAAAAAAATCATAATTGGAGGCGAGAAATTGTGTTAATGCGCAATATAGAAAAATGTTTACATCGGTGAAATATAAAATTTTGACTATACTATTTATCTAGAAAATGTGCTTGTTCTCTAATTAATTATTGACATTTATTGTTTTTCTTCCTCTATTACGCAGGTAAGGAAATACGAGACAAGTGCAGCTGCCGCCGAAGCAACTACTTTTAACAGGTATAAAAAGAAAATTGGTTGCCGTTTTATTAAATAACAGCATTTTATTAGTTTTTTCTTTCAATCTTCTAGGCATTTTCTAATAGAGTTTTGGAACCAATACAAAGAAATAAATTATGAAAATACTAATATAAAAGTAAATCCCAGCAGCTCTAAAATAAATTATAAAAATTCTAAGAGTACTTAAAATACATTGATCAATATGACGAATAACTATTTTCCACAAATCACCAAGAAATAATTTATCTACTTAAAGATATTGGTTGAAAATATTTAATTGGTGGACCCTAATTACCTAATGTCGTGCTAATTAATTATAATATTTATTTATACAACAAATACATTGAATTTTTTCGTCTGAGTTCTTCCGTGTGACGTACGCTAGTAAGTAAATAACTCAAAGAGCATCAACTCTTCAGTGAGAAAAAAAAATTATATTTCTGAAATGGGCTTTAAATTCCTTCCCGTAGCAGTTAATTTTGGCCTTTTTAAATAGTTAGTAGCAGCTAATTAAAGACAGTACTTCGACGAATAGTTGTCAATATAGCCTTAAATTTTTATTGCATGTGGGCTAGTCAGGAGTGTGGGGTTGTAGATGTAATAAGAGTTAAATACAACTCGACCACTCATTGGTCCGACTATTCCGGATACAAATAAGGTATAATTTTGAAAGGTGACAATATTTTCTTAATTAGTATTTAACACTGTGATATTTTCAATCGGTGGAACTTGATATTTTGATTAATTTAAAACAACTATATCACTAGTTAATTAAATCAACCGGATTCTTGCAGTTAAGAAACAAGCTAGACTTGAGGAAATTTCTGTCAGGGGTATTTTAGTCTGAGAAAATAAGATTACTTCTGTTGCTGCACCACCATACACTCACAAAATTACTGTTGCTAAAATATATTCAGTGTCTGCATCAATAAAATACAAGAAGAAATGGACAATAAAAGACACAAATATTACTTTTATGAAGCGGCCAACCAACTAGAATTTTTGAAGAGAAAATAAATTGAGTAAGATCTACTATGAATTTATAAAATAGTAAAATTTTAATCGTCAAATATAATAATTTTCAACTGTTGTAACCAAAATAAAATTTTGGACAAATTATCCTCGGGTCGATTCTGTATGGTCAAATTACTGATGACATTGTTGCTCTTTCAAAAATTATTTATTGTTCTTGTTATTTAATTAAATATTATTATCAGATCTCTGATTACGGTCAAATTACGTTCTGAAACAGGGATGATGACGAAAATTTGTTGGATTGGAACACTCTTGGGTTCGGTTCGGTACCCACGGATTACATGTACACAATGAAGTGCAATATTCAAGAAAATCAGGATATATTTTCCCATGGGAAACTTGCCCACTACGGCAACCTCGAGGTCAACCCTTCCTCTGGAATCCTTAATTATGGACAGGTAATTTATTTTATATATATATATATATTAATATATGTTCCATATTCCCCTTGCATAAAATAAATAATCGCATTAAAGAGATTTTGAGATCTTCTGTTGTATCCTTTTTCTACGAAAAGTCGATTGACGTCGGACCATATTTCCGAAGTGACTCTCTCCATAATGTATCTTTTATTCGTAAGTCTTAAATACAAAATAGATTACTCATTATATATGTACAACTTTAAGCAAGCGATCACATGTAGTGAATTAATTATATGCATAAATGCATCACATTAATCGTGGAACGTGTCTCATATTATATATTTTTGTGCATAGTTGACTATTTCAGTTGTATAATGTATCTTATTAGTTTTTTTTTTAATAAGTATAATATATTAACGGTAATATTTATAGTCTAAATAGTGTCAAATTCTATCTTTCAAAGTTGCCACTGACCGTCTCGTTGAAATCCTACCGTGGTAAAATCCGGTGGGACAAAACCACGATAAAGAAAGAGTACCAGATAGAAAAAAAAATCCCCTATATGATCCATTCTTATTATTTTTATTATATATATATATATATATATATATATATTTGAAAAGTATATATGTACATATAAATTCCTTCCACATCTGTTCCCAATAATCTTCTTCTTTTTTCTAATAGTATATAGATTTCATTCACGAGATTTGAACTCGAATTAATAACGAAGATTGTGACTTGCTGGCAGGGATTGATTGAAGGGTTAAAAGCCTACCGAACAAATGACAAGCGAATCCTGCTGTTTCGGCCGGAACTGAACGCTCTAAGAATGCAGATTGGGGCGGAGAGGATGTGCATGCCTTCCCCAACCACCCAACAATTTGTTGATGCCATTAAGGAAACCGTCCTAGCCAACAAGCGATGGGTAATATTTAATTTTTTTATTATTTGTAAGACTTGAACGTAAATTTTCGTAAACTAAATTTAAGTATCTTATCACTCGAGAATAATTATGTAACTAACAAGTTTTATATACAAAATGGGAGCAGGTGCCTCCACCGGGAAAAGGGTCACTTTACATAAGGCCATTGCTGATGGGCACCGGGCCAGTTCTTGGGGTTGGGCCAGCTCCCGAATACACTTTCTTGGCCTATGCTTCCCCTGTTGGCCCCTACTATAAGGTCGGTCCTTCTAATTACTTTTGCCCAATGTTTTTAAAACGGACCGAGTTCCTCTGTTTTAATTGATTGGATTGTCGATCAAAGAAGAAATATTAAAATGTTAAATAATTATATCTAACATTAAAATATTAAATAATTCTAATTTTATTGTAAATTTTAACTATCAAAATCATCATTCATCACTTTTAAGTTTAAAAAATAAAAAAAATATTTTGGGTAGTTTAGTCTTGTCCGGTTGAACTGCCATCCGGATAAATGTATAAGAATGAACCTAGTATTAGTGCAGGGTCGCGATCGGACCGCAATTTTTAAAAACAATGCTTTTTCCCTCTACTATCATTTGAAAAAAATAATTTTTGTGGGTAAATATATTTACTTCTTTAATTACTATTTTTTTCCTTTGCAAATTTTTAAAAAAATGGTATGGCCATAAGTTGAATTTCATGTGGAGTCAAATTGAATATTTTTCAAAAAAAATATGCGAGTATTTTAATGATGAAGATTTATCTTATTTCGTAACAACGACGCTCTTTTTTTTAATAAGTAGAGTGATATATTTTACCAAAAGAGTCCTCAAAAAAAAAATACATCGAAGGTACCAGATAACGCCTATCAACCTGCTCCACAGTGATAGATACTATTAGAATTCAAAATAATTATTTTCTCTTATCACTCCACCAACTCGTAATCTAATTTCTCTTCAGTTTAAGTATTCATGTTTTTCCTTATAGTAAAATGTTATATTTTTCGCTAAATCTATTGCATTCCATTGGCAACAGGGTCCCTATCATCTCTTAATTGAAGAAAACCTCAGCAGGGCACTTCTTGGCGGCACCGGATGCGTCAAATCGGTATCTAATTACGCCCCGGTAACGTTCATTTTCCCTTCCCCACACAAAGGTGCAATTTCTGACAAATATTTAACAATGTTGTATTCTGAATATTCGAACTTTTAAGATCTTCCTTAAGTCGGAAAAACTTCATCGCTCAATTAATTAAAGAGAACATCAAGAATCCCATGTCAGCCTAATAATTATTGAATAAGTCTTGTATCTAGGAACCGCTCATATAAAGCCTCTCGTTTGTTTCAACAACAAAAAAAAATCCATTTTAATATCATGTGATTTCGTTTTATCTTTTTTGTGACAGAGGTTTCACGAATTCGAGGTTTGATCTGGCATATGCTTACCTGTTGAATCTAATTTAAATCTAACTTAGCTTCGCTTCACCTGCAGATCTTTAAAGCATCTGTACAAGCCAAGGCCAATGGCTTTTCTGATGTATTATTTCTGGATTCAAAGACTAAGAAATATGTTGAGGAGGCTACAGCAGCTAACATTTTCCTAGTCAAGGTAAGACCACAAATTAGTCCACTCTTCACACTAAATGTAAATATGACAACATTCCGCGTTTTTTACGCAACAACAACGCAGCTTCGTGTTTCGAAAAGTTTAGCGCCACGCTCATCGAAACTGCATTGCAAAACAACGCTCTGGAATTTGAGCAGAATTCGAGTTCGATATATACCGACCGACATTACGTTTGTGTTTCGCAGGGGAGCACCATCTCGACACCACCAGCAAGTACAACCATCTTGCCGGGCATCACAAGGAGAAGTATAATCGAAATCGCTGCCCATTTCGGACTCGAGGTAATCATCTAGCAACTTGCAGCAAGCCAATGTGACTATGCCTTTGTTGTAAATCGTTTGTTCGTATTGGTTCGTTTAATCATAAAAGAAACACGCTAAAGTGTTTGTTGTTACCATGCTGACTACTAGGTGGAAGAGCGGCCTATTCAATGGGAGGAGTTGTTCGATGCTGATGAAGTGTTCTGCACCGGAACTGCAATGGTCGTCAAGCCAGTCGACAGCATTACTTTCAAAGGCCAGAGGAGAGAGTTCGACACGGAAGGCGAGACGATTTCTCGGAGACTGCACACGACTCTGACCGGAATGCAGACCGGCGATGTTGAAGACATGATGGGGTGGACTGTGCATATCAACTGAGCTTCATCTGCTGTGTTGGTTGGCAACCAAGTTTCCTTTGCCTTGAAGGAAATGAACATGAAACTACTACATCCTACTGTAAGTACTAGCACTGTAAGAACATCAATATAACAATAAGACACTGTAACTTATATGGGCGAATGTAATATTTCTTCAGTTAATGAGAAGCATCTGAATGCGAGCTATATACGCGAGACATCCCCCCATCTCCTCGCGTTACTAGTTCTTTCAGTTCTTCAGTTTGAACATCTAAATGCGAGCTATAGTTCTTCAGTTGATAGCTTTTCAGTTCTTCAGTTTGTAACATGTGATTAAGCTAGAATAAACGTTCCTCTTATTTAAAAAATAAAAAATCTCTCTTTTCTTCTCCCTTCGCTCTGTTCTTCTCTGAAGTTTGTGTCTTTTTAAGTGGGGATTCTCCGAAAAAATTGTATATTTCGGCAACTGAGATCCGAATAAAACTAAATATGGGAGACGGAAAAATCATTTCTGAAAAATGAGGGATCCGAAAGACAATATTACCAAACCTCAAAGACCTAAGAGTAATTTACCCATTATTAATTAACCATGCATGCAGATCTAGAAGCTAAATTTGGTTGAAAATCCCTCTCTGGAGCTAAAAGCTCTTAAATACTGTGATGTCGGTTTGGAACTGCTGCGTTGTTGCTAGTGAGGGTCCCGAATTTTATATGGATATTAAGGGAAAGCCGTGTTCCATGAAAAGGCAAGCACGGCTTGGGGAGGAATTTGAAAAATGTAATAGGTCAAATAATTCCCAATCATGATCGTTTAAGATCAAATCATCTATATAATATACAAAAGTAAACTCTAGATATCCGAACATAATAATCACTATCAAGTAAAAAGATAGAAGTGTGTTACGACCAAGCAAGTAAATCATGAAGGAACGTTCTATTAGTGTTATAACTCAGGTTGGATTAGTCGCTGGCTTGAATTTAAATTAATCAATCCAATGATTGTTTGTATAGAGTTGATTTTTTGACAAAATAAAGAGAGTTAGAAGTGTGCTTTCAACCTTCTTAAGACAAAGAAAGTGCTTCTATGTTTGATCATGTTTTTAACCAACAACTTCTCCATGTCACTCAACAGATAAAAAGGAATGAAGTTTCAATCACCCCAATGAAAGAACAAGAAAAAGAGAGTAGAATCTCAAGATATTGAAGAATGATTTTTCACATTAGAACAACAGTTATATTAAACAAAATTTGAATTTTGCTTTTGTCATTCACACAAGTATTATATCTCAACTACTTGAAGCAGAGACATCTAGCGGCAAAAAAGGAACAAATGTTGGAAAAATTGAAGCTCCCCAACAAATATAGAATTTAAATAAGAAAGATTTTTATATCTTGATAAATAAAAGAAACCCTGTCAGAGCTGCAGCTGCTCATTCGCTGTAATTTCTGCAACCAAAAAACCAAGAGAACGGCATAAGACGGACCGCGAAGTTATTGGGATGACTTTAGGTGGAAAATCTGGCAGGCCGGCTGGTATGACTTCTTTGTTGAAGCCTGCTCGAATTTCTTTACGGCCGACTCATTGTCGTCCAAGCCGATCTGATAGAAGTACTTCACCCACCAAGTTGAACTCCGAAATTTGGCCTACACGAGAAAGAGAAAGATGAGGAATATAAATGAGCAGGCATACACCTGCAACATTTTGGATCGGAGATCAAGTTGATGCATTTGTTCCAAGACCCCTGTGCCTTACTAACTACTACTTGTTCTACCGAAAACAGAAAAGACGGGAAACACAAGGGTAATGTGCTGGTGCAACACGAAACATGAGGAACTTACAGGACGACCAAACTTCGATAATTCTGTAACTTTTGATTTACGCTGACCTGGAGACCCTGAATGAACAGGCAACAGATTAGTCAACTAACATCAATTGCTCTTATAATTGCAAAGATTCAGATGCTACGTACTTGTCAACTGAAGTAAATATTACCCCAGTAACTCGAGTGAAAAATAAATTCCTTCAGTAACTAAGTGATGAAGCTTCCGAGTAATTTAAAGCATTAAAAAATTGATAAATAAGCAAGTAAATCACCTGAAAATACAATAACACCATCAGAGGAAACTCTAGCAAATTCTGGAAGAGATTTGTTGAGATATCTTGGAGACAGGTAGTCTAATGCATCTGAAACTATAACATGGGAAAAGGATCTAGCTCGGTATGGTAAAGAAAACTTGATGTCAGCCACACGCACTAATCCTTTGCGCACAAGACTTTTGCAGTTAACATCAACGTCATCAAGATCGTATGGTTCTACACCCCAGGCTTCAGTGTCATCTTCTTTTAGCAATTGCGATACCACGGAACAAGTTTCAGGACCAACGTGCAATATTTTACGCATACTCTCGCCGTAAGCCTTCTTTAAGATAGGCAATGCTTGTATGACTTCTAAAGTGCATGATACACCACCTGCACATATCCAAAGCTTTAAGATAGAATGCCTTGGCACTAAAAAATTGAAATATATAGATGGGATGAGAAACACTAAAGCATCCAAGCCATTCAGTGGAAGATTGACAAGCAAAGCTATAGCGCAAGATCATGATTGCCAGAAGAAGGTTATTCATATGAACAATAATGAGATTCTTTCTCAAAGAAACTTTTTTTTCCTATTCAATGAAAGCAACCCGCTGTTTACAATAGCAACCGGAAGCAACTCAAAGAAAAAGAGGAATATGATGTTCGAGCACTTCCGGCTCATACAAAAATGAAAAGAGAGCCGGAGACATGTACAGTCTTCTATTTCAGGATCATTTATGGTGACTTGACAACAAAAGCTTTTCATTGATTACTACATAAGAAACAGAGCGCATTGAAGAACAAGATTGCTGCACCTCCTCCTTTTGATGTTAGTTCAAAGTTGTAGGTGGGGCATCACGTAAATAACGCATTCCAAATGGTATGATTTAAGCAAGGAGTATATATATTACCTCCAGATTTACTTAAAGCTTCCCTTTCACTGATATGTCCACCTGTCACAGAAATGTAACTAAATTCAACAGGAAAACCCATCTGAAAGCGACCAAAGCATATATGATCGTAGTGATCATAATGCCTACACACTTAAGTAAACGACAGCAATAATATGAGAGTTTCATTTGATTAATGTTTTCCCTCACAGTCCAATAAGGCACAAATAATAAAAGCGTCTAAATCAAAAGTTGGCGGCAAAGTCAAAGCAGTAGGGAGATTTGAGGATCAAAGGAAATTGTACACAAGTCCATGAGAGAACGGTAGCATTAGCACAAACCTGATCCACTGTAGCAATAACCGATGATAAGAATTGCGCCCTGAAATCACCAAATAAATGAGCCAAATCAGTCCTACAGACTCATGTCAAGAATCAATCACTTGAGCAGCCCTTGCTTGATACATGACAATGCAATACAAGCGATACAACAGGGACGTCGACTGACATGACAACATGACAAGCCAATCCTTTTTCTGATCTTCCAAAACGAAGAATATCCTCCTAACTTCACAGGAATGAGTGAACAATTCAAAGGGCGTATTAAATCTTGCACAAGAACGTACCACGACTACAAGGGCAATAGACAGTATAGGCGAGGATCGGGATTTGGAATGCAGGGATCCACCAAAAGGGATGCTCCCACTATCAGCGAAACGCCTAGCGGGATTCCCTGGCCTCCTTGACATATTTCTCTAATCACAAGCAACCTGCACAAAAGGTGGAAACAATAGTAAAGCACCAAACTTTCTCCAGAAACTTAGCCAAAAAAGGGAACTTTCCAACTCTCCAACTTGCCAGAGTCGTTACAGAATCTACAGATTCAGAAATAATGCAATCAAAGAACCAACCCAGTCAAGTTGATCAACACCATTCCCAACAAAAAAAAACCAACATAACTACATAAAGCAGCCACATTTATGACCAGCAAGAGAAACCCACCAAACGAAACTAGAAAGTAGCCAAGACCCACTTCTCTGAACCCTAACAAAGGTGAAAAAGATTATCAGAAACAACCCACATAAAGTAGAAACCAATGCGAGTTGGTCCAAAAGAGACTAGGGTGTATGTAATGCCCCGTGATCCAACCGCGTGACACAGTAAAAGATACCATCCACCCCTAAATAGAGTCCGATCGGTTAGGATTCACTAAAAAAAAGAGAAGCGAAACAGTTGGAATACGGGAAAGAAGTCGGAGGAGGAGGGAGGAAAGCTTCACCTTTCTCTCTTTCCTTGTGGGGTTTTCCTCCTTTCTATTTCGTTCCCTCCTCAGTTCAGATCGAGAAACAGAGTAAAGATGGGATCTTTCCAGAAGCTTAGATCATGGAACGAAGCGACCGTAGATCTGTTGGGAGCTCTCTAACTGTCTGATAGGACAGAAGATATACGGAGACGTCGTTTTCTGTTTTTTCTTTTAGGTTTTTCTTTTTTCTTTTTACTCTGAAGATTTCTTACTTGAATTAAAAAAGGGAAAAGTCCACTTTAGTACCCTGTGGTATCGCAAAAAATCCCGTCAGTACCCTGTGGTTTAAAACGTATCAATTGAGTCATACTTATTCCAATTAACATCAATTAGAGGCCCGGGCAGCTGCCCGGACCTGTCCGAACCTACCCGAGCGCTGCCCGGGCCACGTGGCAGCCACGTCACCAATTTTGATGACGTGGTGCCACGTCACCAAGAGGAGGAGGAGGAGGCGGGGAGGAGGAGGAGGACGCGGGGGGAGGAGGAGGAGGAGGAGGACGCGGGGGGAGGAAGCGGGGGAGGAGGAGGAGGACGCGGGGGGAGGAGGAGGAGGAGGAGGAAGCGGGGGAGGAGGAGGAAGCGGGGGAGGAGGAGGAGGAGGACGTGGGGAGGAGGAGGAGGACGTGGGGAGGAGGAGGAGGAGGACGCGGGGGGAGGAGGAGGAGGAGGAGGAAGCGGGGGAGGAGGAGGAGGAGGACGTGGGGAGGAGGAGGAGGACGCGGGGGGAGGAGGACGCGGGGGGAGGAGGACGCGGGGGGAGGAGGAGGAGGAGGAGGAAGTGGGGGAGGAGGAGGAGGAGGACGCGGGGGGAGGAGGAGGAGGAGGAGGAAGCGGGGGAGGAGGAGGAGGAGGAAGCGGGGGAGGAGGAGGAGGAAGCGGGGGGAGGAGGAGGAGGAGGAGGGGAGGAGGCGGAGGAGGGGAGGAGGCGGAGGAGGAGGCGGAGAGGAGGAGGCGGAGGAGGGGAGGAGGCGGAGGAGGAGGATGTCCACGTGGCGCCACGTCATCAAATTTCGGTGACGTGGCTGGCCACGTGGTTCGGGCAGCGGTCGGGTAGGTTCGGGCAGGTCCGAGCAGCTGCCCGGGCCTCTAATTGATGTTAATTGGAATAAGTATGACTCAATTGATACGTTTTAAACCACAGGATACTGACGGGATTTTTCGCGATACCACAGGGTACTAAAGTGCACTTTTCCCATTAAAAAAACACAAGCAAAATACATTTTAGTTCATGAAATTTGATAATACCCTATTTGTGTTAAATATTTATCCTAAATTAATATTAGATAAATTAATAATATCTATGAAATAATAACCTTGCAATAAAACGTCCTATTTTGACCAAAATACCTTTACTACCCTTTAAATATATCAGTACAAATTTATATTTTAACCAAACTACATTTATTAATCTTTAAATAAATAGTTTTTATCAACAAAAATAATCCTTCTCCCTATAAAATGTTTAAAAAATTAAAAATTGAACAAATTAGGAAAAATATTAAATGTAGCGGAAGAAGAAACGAACGGATAAGACAAATTCGAATCGAAAAATTGTGTGGACTTCTTAAGCAAAACAAAATGGGTACATGCAACACTTAATTATTTAGTGTTCTTGTTGAAGTACGAAAATTTTAAGCTCGAGCTCGGTTGAGATGAAGCCATGGGGCATGGATGTTCTAAGTCCGAGGAGGGTACCTACGCTTTAATGACCCAAAGGTGTAGCACGGGGTACTGCACCTTAGCCCAAGGGTGTGGCATAGGGCAACCTGCGCCCTGGTGGCCCTTGGGCGTAGGGCCGCACTCTGGCTCCGTGCCCTGGTGGTGTGACCTGGCCCAAGGGCGTTGGCAGGGGATCTCGTGCCTTGGAGCATAACATGCTCCGCGCCTTGGCCCAAGATCGTTGACAAGGTTCCTGCGCTCAGGTCATGTCAGACTCTTTGAAGAGACCGGATAAGGATGAAGCTCAAAGAGACTTGATGACAATAGACTTGAGGAAGAGTAGATGATCATTGAAGATTGACGAGGATAAACTTCCTAAGGCTGATACAGTTGGACTTTGATAGGCATAGAGATATAAATAGACACGGAGTCATCAAGTCCGACTAAAACACTGCCTATGGTAGGAGGTGGGGTCTAGGTTTATTTTTCTATTTAAGGAGAGTTTGAGGCTAGGAGCTCCACATTATAAAATACATAAGCAAAAAGCCAAGCTCTCAAGCTCTATACCTATTTTGCATTTTTTTTTTCTTTCGTTTACATTCTTTTCATTTTCGCAGTAAAGCTAACTTCCTACCCAATTCGTTTATTTTATTTTACGCGATAAACACATAGTTCGTTTAATTGTTCTTGGGACGACCATTACGAGTTTATTTTTATGTACTGGTAAGCTTTCTACCGCAACACTTGTATCGAAAAATAGGTTGAATGTGTCATAGCTTTATCAATAAAAACAAATTGAAATAACACACTTTGGTCACAAAGAGCTAAAAGCCTAAAACTTTTGTTTGCATTTTTTAAGAAGTACTGTTTGTTTACATCTGATGATAAACTATAAATACTAGGGTGTTATGATATTAGTGGGCTTAGTATGTATTTTCGGATTGGGCCTTAGACTGAGCTCACATAAATAAATAGTTGTACTAAGTAAAGTACAAGGCTATTCTTGACATTTTGTAAACAACTCAAAACGAAATTGTTCCTTTCTTCTTCTCCTCTTCTTTCTCTTCTATCTTTCCCTTTCGTTCAATTCTTGATTCTTGATCATAACATAGGGTCTCACAAAAAAAAACCTAACACCCTTTTCTCTCTCAAAAAGTTCTCACATCTTCATTAAATTTGGTTGCCGTCACTGATTTTTGGTAACTGTACTCCCAAATCTTCTAGTTCGAGCCGAGTTATATTTTTGGTAAAAAAAAATTAAGCAAATATTTACGAAGATAGGTTCAGATCCAATTCCATTAGTCAAAGAGTTCATGGAACATTCTTTAGACGAATCAAACATAATTAAATAAGAATTTTTTGTCATATAGATTAAGTTTGTTACGGTTTGCACAAAATAATAACGTTTTCAAGGCTTATATCCAAATTTTATCTCATTAATTTTCATATGCCGAATTTTTTGTCATATGACACATTTGTCGTCATACATTGTTACAATATTGACCATACCTAATATTTTCTTTTGCATGATATCTTTTCTCAAAAATTCTTTCTATATTATGTTCCTTGTATGTTCTTTCTTTATCTATAAACATGTTTAAATGCTAAATGTACTAGTATCGTCAAACTATATGAATAAATTGTTCAGTCCAATTCTGTATTGTTTTCTAAACTTGTCTGGGATACGTGCCAAACAAACTTATATGGTCTAAATTTATAAGACATTCTATATATTTTTTTGGTTGTTCAACTTTCCCGTCAAATGCCAATTTAAAGAGTGCGGAAATTTCCTGACTCTTTCTTGCCCAGAAAATTTGTTCATCCGGGACAACTTTCATCTTTTTTAAAGTAAAATATCATTTACTTCAAAAGAGTCATCCGAGTATAGATACACCATTGGTACCAGGATATCGTACCTTAGATACTAGATAATTTATATCAAACGCACTACAATGATATGAGATATCCGAGTACATAATCTAAGATAACACCAAAAGAATATCTAAGCCAAAAGTGCCCAAGGTCAAGACCAATAAGACCTGAATATATACTGTAACGCCCCGTGATTTGATCGACTGTCTCCACAGGCCAACACGGGTCTTTTCCAGCGTGTTTTGTCCTCACTTGTACGCATCCCGGAAACTTCCCAGGAGGTCACCTATCATGATCCTACTCTCGGCCAAACGCGTTTAACCTTGGAGGTTCTCTCAGGATGTGTGCCGGAAAAAAAAGTGCACATTGTTGATATGGATAGTACCAATCAAATCACTTAAGGTTTTCAGACAAAACATATTCATTTTCAGGATATCACATACACCTAGCACAAGGTAATCGAATTCGATTCTAACTACCTTGTTATTTACCTAAGTCTTGGGGGATCAAAAGACCATTATTGATCCAGACCACAAACAACATCCTTGATTGCTTGGAGAATTTTTGAGGCATCTTCCTCCTAAAATATGCCTGCGGCAATCGCGAGACGTCATGCCTCAATCGATAGCTCTTCATGAAGAGCATCGTTGTGCGCCTCCAAGCCAACCAAAAGCGAGGTTAGAATAATCTCCATCTTTGGCCTCTTCAAAAACTTGATCTTCAATTTTCGCATCGAACTTTGCATTAGAGCAGCAATTTTGCTCGTGGGTCTTCTCTCGCGGCAACTTGACCTAGTTGGAATTGCTTGAATTGAGACTCCCTTGTTAACCTTTCGGCAGCAAGGAAGAATTGAGACAAGTTCCATCGTTTCCGCCACAACTTTATGTGCACTTGTTTTAGATTAATAAAAATTCGAGTTCAAATTTTTTAAAAAGTAATATTGTTAATTTTTTTTGTAAGAGATTTTTTACTTGATTCGAACATAAATTAGTCAGTTTAGTGAGTTCGAATGTGATATAATTTTTTTTATGAGAACTCTAATTAATGAAGACACTAACAAGTTAGGGCGGGACGTTGTTATTTGTTAGGTCACCTGTCGAAATCTATTTACACACCTGGTTCCAGATCACCGGGTCCCTTTTAGCAGTACGGCTCTCTTGTTCGGTCCAGCCAATAATTTCTCAAAATATATGACAATAAAGAAGAGCCAGTAATTTACTAATTTTACAAGCGAGATATATTGGGTAATAGAGTAACGTATCAAAAAAATTAACTCGTGGGAGTTTAATGAATTTTAGTACACATTTTTTCATGAAAAGTGTCAATTTGAAAAATTTTATCATTAAAAATGATAAATATAAATCATAGGATATTTGGTATAAAAAAAGATATGTAATAAAGTAAATATCTTCTTTTTCTATAATTCATCAACGTCAGGAGAGAGAAATGGTGTGTTGATGATGTGGCAATTCATGTAAACACTAGTTGAGAAAAAATAATCATTGTTATAAATTTGTCATGTGAATTCTATAAACTTATATCCCAAAATAGATAAAAAGAAACAACATCATATAAAAGGAACAGTAATAAGAGATCGAATCCTATTTATTACACTCTCATCAAATTTGAGATGTTTGAGATTGAGAAATTGAGTATTTCATTTTCTTAGTATTTTCATCTAGTTAGAGATGATTAAAATGGCAAAAAATAAACCATCTCTTGAACTACCACGATAAATACCATCAAATTTGAAAGTAGCACTTTATTACAAATGTGTCAAACTACAGACTGCTACACTGAACCTGTCCCAACTATTTGTGTTTTCTCTAAATCTCTTTTCTATCTTTACCGGATCTAATATATTTCATTTCTCTTTGCCTCAATTTCTTTCGCATTTAACCAAACCCGCCGTCGATTACTATTTATTTTGCAACAATAGTTGCCAGTTCATTGAGATTAAAACTGATATATGACTGATTTTAATATATAGCAGAATAGTCCATTGCCTAATTCTTATTGTAAAAAAAAAATGCTGCCAATGTATAAGAAATAGACCCTCTGACAAACATTGCTAAATAAACTAATGTTGGCTGGATCAGAAAAAAAACGTGGTAGTAAGGGCAAAATTTCTGACGTTCACGTGTGTTTCTTGCGGACTATCAAATCTCATTACGAAACATGAAAAACGTCATTATCAATCAATGTGTATATGCATTTTTTTGAGTTAAATAATGTATTTTGAAAGGTCCACCTATTTAATTTTTGGTTTCGCGATTAATTCAAGTTTGGATTGGGTAAGAATTTTAAAAATTATATTAAAAAATTCAACAATTATTTAAAACGGTTATGTTTTCAAAAAGTCAAACTCAAGATCTCTTTACTAAATTAGAACAACGCCCTCAAAAGTTGATATTAGTATTGATTGTATATCCGCCAATTTAATTTGAAATTTTGACAAATTTGATTTCAACCATGATTTTCGGACAAAAAATCCTAACCATTGTAGACTATAAATTTTCGAGGATTCTTGAATGAAAATTAAATAATTAATAAATTAAGTTGGAAAGCCGGTCGTCAAAGATTTTCATCGAAGCTTCGAGGAGGTTTGTTTGGAACATTGTAGATTTATATAAAATAAAATATAAGACGGTCTCAATTGAATATGCCTAATAGAAAGAAGACAGTGGATGACGATTATAATGAGGAAGATTAAAAACTTACCCCTAAAATGAGGAAGATTCAAAAAATATGAAAGAAGAAGAAAAGAACAAATTTGTAAGCATATTCCGATTTATTCCCATTCTACATGTTGCGCCAGCTCTCCAAAGCAACACTCGTCACTTTCCCACAACGCCAACAAGTTACAAACCACCGAAAAATTGTAAATAACGTTTTTGGTAATGAAATATTGTAAATAATTTAGTTATAGATATGGGATATGGATTGGGTACGGAATGTTCAGATTCCGAATCGTTCGGAATGAGGACATGCATGAACTTTTTTGCAAATGCGCTAAAATACGAGGACCAAAATGAAAAAAGCCACGCACAAACGCAGGCCGGATACAAATGCCATTATCACATAACTGCGCATGCCAGTATCACATAAATGTGCGTGCCAGTATGACCTTTTTGCAAAAATGCTAAAATACGGGGGGACCAAAATGAAAAAAGCCACGCGCGCCATTATCATAAACGGGACTTGCCGCTGTCACAAACACACATGCCATTATCACATAACTGCACTTGCCATTATCACATAACTGCGCTTGCCATTATCACATACATGCGCTTGCCGCTGCGATCCACATTCACTCCAAACCGTACGAAATCAATTCTTTCACTTCGTATCCAATCCACTTCCATAGATATGTACATTCCATTTCATATGTCGAAAACTAAATGTGCCATAACCATTATCACGAGTTCGTACGGATAACAACCAACTATAATATTAATTTGCTATGATAATAATGACGTAGTAATTCAACACGTTTATTATCTTCCCGATCAAAATTAAACTATTTTCCAGTGGAAATCCGAGTCAAAGATGGACAAAAAGAGAAGAGGGGTTGGGAATGACAAATAGGATTTTATTAGTGTTCTTAAAAGTAATTACATATATTTAAACAATCTGCGATCTTGAAGATCTTGAAAGACGGTACTAAAGAGTAAAAGCCCATGCATTTTCTTTTGGTTCATTTTGGAATGTAGAAACTGAACTTCTAAGGTTAACTATACATTGAGAAAAACATGAAATGTAAACAACTAATTATACTAAATTATATTTGTAGAAATATTATTTTAATTTTCCAACAGGCCGGTGTGCATGGTATTCATTTTGGCCGACACTTACTGTACCAAAAAAACAATAAATTGAAACGTGATGGCTGTCGGTAAATAAGTAAACTCGTTCTAAAGAGTTTTATCACCTTTTAAATGTCTTACCTAATTATAATCGGAATTAAAGTAGTACGTGAACTAAGTTAAGAACATCGCGAGACAATTCGGTCCATATTCAACATGTGTCAGAGCATTGAGAGCACATTTCCCTATTACGAGAAGCCGGGAAAGAATGCACCTCTTGTATGCCAGTTATCGTACCCACGAAACGCTAAGTAGTCAAGTGCCCGATGGTTAAATAATGTGTAAGAAGTCCACTCCAAGACGAGTATTCTCCTATTCCGACTTTCATGGAGAATTCGGATACTAAATGATGTAAAAAGAAAAACAAATTATCCTTTTTTTTCCTACTCTCTCTCTCTCTCTCTCCTCTTCTTCCCTTCCCCTCCCCGCCTTCTTCATTCCTCCCTTGTGTCCATCTCTAGTGTTCCCTCGTTAAAACCCACACACCAGAGACAGTTACTAAATTAAGCAACACTAACCCATTACCCATCTCCCTAATCTCCTCCCAAAGCTCCCACCTTTAAAGGGAAAACCAAACTTGGGAGGGCCCACCTTGTCCTCTCTCTTCTGGGTTTCTTCCCCTTGTTGTTGTTGTTGTTGTTGGTGGTGTTGGGGAGAGAGAATGGCGGTGGAGTACAAGTGCTGCGAGACCGAGTTCTTCGTACACGTGGCGATCATAGTGCTGCTGGTGGTGTTCGCCGGGATGATGTCAGGGCTGACGCTAGGGCTGATGTCACTCAGCATCGTCGATCTCGAGGTCCTCGCCAAGTCCGGTACCCCTACCGACCGCAACCACGCTGGTACCCTTCAGTTCTTTTTTGTCCCCCTTTTTTTTTTGCGACCATGTATTTTTTTTTTCCTTCTCGAAGTCAGTCTGACAATTGACTGGTGGAACTAATCCGGTTCGAGCTAGGTAGGTATGGTTGTTTTTCCCACCGAGTTTTAACGGGCCTCGGACACGAAATCTGTGATTAAGCTAGGTTAAACTCTTGTTAACTCGAGGTTAGAACAATCTCTTACCAACCCGGCGCGACGAGTTGTCGGTGCAGGAGTTGTTGCGACACATGTAGTTCAGTAGTTATAGGAAATTCCATATGCGGATCTTTCACCCTTATAAACCAGCCCAACCCATTTGTAATTTTCGATGTGGGATTTTCTTCAAGAGTAGTTGCTTATTGTTTGGGGTTATATTCGTTGTTGTTGTTGGGGAATGAAAGTTGTTCCTACATGCTACTTTCTGTTTTATGTGTGACTTGGTGGGACATTGGATGTGGATGTCTTTTGATACTCGGTTAGAAGAGATATATATATTTTTTGAAAGGTTACTCGGTTAGAAGATTGTATCATGCGGAATTGATCATCTGTATGTAGTGAAAGGAGGAGAAGCTGAATCGAATGAACGGAAGGAATGTATTGAATTTCCTGTTACAAAATGGATGGAATGGTTAAAAGGGTGATGAACTTTCCGTAAGTTTGGCAATGGTAACCGGAGATGTTGCTGGTGATCATGGCTCGTGATCTCAGTTGACCTATCTCTCAATGTGATAGTTGAGTATAGAATTGGAAGTGGTGGGAGGTTCAGTGAATAAGATGCAGATGGGAAGCCAATTTGTTCCCGTCGTTGTTCGCTGTGGATGTTAATTTGCTAGTATATATTGCGAGTAGATGTTAATTTGCATCTAGTGAAGCCGATTTTTTTCCATTCGTCATTGTCGGAAAATAGTCATCTCTTATTAAGTTGTATGCTTGCTGGGAATTTAATAAGGTTGTACTAACGGCTGTCCTTTTTCTTTCCATAACAGCAAAGATACTGCCAGTTGTCAGAAATCAACATTTGCTGCTCTGCACTCTGCTCATTTGCAATGCTGCTGCTATGGAGGTTTGTACAACTATAACCGTACGTGCTCGATAAACTTTACAAGGAAAAGGCCAACTAATAGTGGACCGACTTTTATTGTTTGTCAGGCTCTTCCGATCTTCTTGGACGGCTTGATCACAGCTGTTGGTGCTATTTTGATATCCGTCACTCTGATTCTTCTGTTTGGAGAGGTGAGGGATTTGTTGGAGCTCTGTATTCTGTCATCGTCTATATTCAGTACACCGGATACTACACCCAAAGACGCACATGGATGTAACTTATCAACTATCTGAATGAACGGATATTTGTGAGCAGTTAGTTTACTTTTCTTTTTTTGAGAATGGACCGTGTTGAGTTCATTCACTTTACTTTGTACTTTCTATTTCTTGGTTGGTTCTTTGGTAGTATACTTCATGGTCTTAGTTTATCCTTTAAATGACTTTGACGGAAATGTGCCTTTCCTCTGGTCTTGATCTAATCATTGTTCTATTTGATTGTAGATTATCCCCCAATCCGTTTGTTCTAGATATGGCTTGGCAATCGGTGCAACAGTTGCCCCTTTTGTCCGAGTCCTTGTTTGGATTTGCTTCCCTATTGCTTACCCTATAAGCAAGGTAATCCTATGTTTTTTCATCATTTTTCTTTTCCTTAATGAGTAAATGGAACAAAAAAAAAGACATCTGAATCACCCTTCATCTTGAACTGACTGTTATCTTTCATAAGTATGCAGCTTCTTGACTATCTACTTGGTCATGGACATAGAGCTCTCTTCCGCAGAGCGGAGTTGAAAACACTGGTCGATTTCCATGGAAATGAGGTTTGTTCATTTCCATAATATCTTAATGTTAATTCTTTGCTGTCTGTATTATGAGAAAGAATCGGGGTTTGTTACCAAAGTTATACGTTCATCTATTTGGCACAACATGATTCTTACTTCCGTCATGTTTGCTGCACTTTAATCTATGCGTCTATTTGGCACAACATGATTCTTACTTCCGTCATGTTTGCTGCACTTTAATCTATGCGTCGTGTCGGTACTTGCCTTTCACCAGCACTAACCATCAGCTTCAATGTATTCTATTTTGATCACTTGTTAGGCCGGAAAAGGTGGCGAATTGACTCATGACGAGACCACCATCATTGCCGGAGCTCTCGAGCTGAGTGATAAGACAGCCGGTGATGCTATGACACCTATTGCCGAAACTTTTGCAATTGATATCAATGCCAAGCTTGACAGGTTGAATCTTCTGGAAATATAAAGAAGAAACGTTACTTCTTCCGTTTTGCCGTAAGATTTGGTCATGATAAGTTGCATTTTTTCTCTTCATTATTTACAGGGAAGTCATGAACTTGATACTGGAGAAAGGGCATAGCAGAGTGCCTGTTTATTATGAGCAACCGACCAATATTATCGGACTTATTCTGGTAAGTTTTCGCGTGCAATTGTTGACAATCATTGCTCTAGTCGTAGATTATAACGTAACGCATGCATACATCCGGCGCTTCCAGGCCAAGAACTTGTTGACAATACATCCAGAAGATGAAGTGCCTGTGAAGAGTGTCACCATCCGCAGGATTCCCAGGTACTTCTGTGTTTCTTTATCGTTCTATTACTGTTCGATTTTCGCGTTTGCAGCGTGTTGTTTCCTTTTTTGTTTTGAAGATCAAGGTGTTTGGCTTGTGTAGGGTACCCGAGACATTGCCGTTGTATGACATTCTGAATGAGTTTCAGAAAGGTCATAGTCACATGGCTGTTGTGGTTAGGAAATGCCACAAGCCGGAGGAGGAAACGAACGGCAGTTCTGCTGGTGGTGAGGACTCTCGTCATAGTCGGGATACTTGTTCCTTCTTAGCGAATTTATTTTCTTTTTGTTCGTGATGTAGGCTCTGTGAACGAAGTTCGAATTAACATGGATGGTCAAAAGTCTTCGCAAGAGAAGATGATCAAGAGCAAGAGATTGCTTCAGAAGTGGAAGAGCTATCCAAACAACAGTGCCAACAGTTCTTACAGGGGATCAAGGAGCAAGAAATGGCCGAAGGACACTGACTCGGACATCCTCCACATAAATGACAACCTACCGACTCTGCCTGAAGAAGAAGAAGCGGTCGGCGTAATCACAATGGAAGACGTGATCGAGGAGCTTTTACAAGTACGCATCGTCTTTCTTTCTTTCTTTCTTTCTTTCTCCGGACAACCATGCATCTTCTTCTTCTTATGGTTCTTCCGAGGTCCTAACCGTGTCATGTCATGCAGGAGGAGATCTTCGATGAGACGGATCACCACTTCGAGGATTCATGATGCCGGCCGGCCTCGTGGAGGAGGAAATACTATTATGCTGTAGCAACGGATGATTGTGAAAAGCTTTTAGATTTTGTTTTCGAGATTCTAGTAGCCGAGAGCACAAGCTAGTTCGAGCTTTCTTCATGCGTGCAGCAAAGTAGCTGTATCGGAAAACAAGCAAGTTGAAAGATCTCTCGTTGTTCATCTTTTCTGTATCATTATAGGGAAAAAGATCCTTTGCTACAAGGTCTTTTTGAGTGGTCTTTACTACAATGTCATGCATAAGTGTTGTAAATAAATAAATAAAATCGCACTAGTGCTTACTCTTTCTGTCTTCCCTCCTCCTTTTCTTATCCTTCTTCGACTTCTCTTTAGCCTTGTGCTTCTTGGAATGCTTCTTACCGGAACTCCTAGCTTTCTTCCGGTCGAGTTCATCCTCGGACGACATATAAGAGTTCGCAAATGTAGGCTTGTCTGGACCCAAGACAATCTGATGCCCCCGCGCATCAATACCTGCAGATGCCTCGTCCTCGTCTGAACGAGAAGAAAGATAGGGGCCTGGTTCATCCATCCTTGAGCCAACAGCACCTCGGCCACGCTTCACTCTGCAATCAGAATAAAAGAATTGTCTCAAACTCCAAAGACAAGGAGAGGAATGCAAAAGATACAGCCCAGATAGGAAGTTTCTTTGGTGGTGATGGGGTTGTAATTGAAATAAGGCAGCGGAGATTTAGAGAAAGAGTGTATGTACCTTGAGTGCAAAAAAACCTCAATCTCCTCATCTCTTAAACCTTCATCACACTCAGAATGCAAGCAGCTAACCGTTGTTCGAGTTGATGAGTATGAAGTACTGGCACGGCTATCATCTGCACTGCGTTTTTTGCTAGAACTCTGCAAGGATTCACCGATGCCAGTTAACTTATTGTTGTCTTCTCGCCAGACTGAATGGCTTTTAAGCCTACCATCGATCTGAAGCTCTTTTTGGCGAGCCCGCCACATCTCATTTACTTCCACGGCTTTATTAGCTGAAACAAGTCCAAAATCATTCAAAGTAGAAGAAATTATGTCCAAAATGCTCAAACCATTCAAGAATGGCATGTCAGGTCAAGTAACAAAAAAGTTTTACAATCAATGCTAACCTTTTGAACACCGGTGAAGAAAAAGGAACAACTACAATAAATGAAAGATGCATTTTCTTTTCATTGCAAAATCAACTAGGAAATTTCAATGTAATTTTCATAAAAGCCTTCTCTCATTTTGTCTTAGCAGTTACACGATCATCAATTGAGAACGTTAGCAAAAGGTAATCAAAGAGAACTGATTATGTGAAAAAATGACTTAGAGTTGTACTGAGTCAACTAGGTTAAATACAAGATGTTTTGACTTCTGGTGGAAGAGAAAACTGGTGCTAGGACTTTTTCTCTTTGAGTTCATCTGAACTAGCTTTATAGGCCTAAAAGCAGTGACGATTGCTTCAACCTCAAGCATCTCAACTCCCATTCTCCCTTCCTACAAACAAACACATTCAAACATTTGCACGTAATCCAACAGACACATAGATCCTTTAAGGCAACACCTAGACAGACTAGGACAGGCATCGTGCAAACCACATATTAAACAAGATGCATACCAACAAATCTAAACAATAATCTCTAAATCCTTGAAAGACATATCGCCCAACTCTTTCATAGAGACCCAACAATTGAGATAAATAATCCGAGCACACAACAAAAAGAAGGGGCTTGGGGTTCCTGATGATGAAAGATCTCCCTATCACCAGCACACAGTCAATTCAATGGGAAAGCCTGTCTTTTAATCATAATCTCACCCTTGTCATCATCCATAGTTAAAACATAACCCAACTAGCGAATAATGCAACAAGCATGCCAATCTATAAACTTAACCAGTTTGGCTCCCAAAGAATTCAGATGATAAACAAGAACTGCTAGAATGGAGAACAAAATAATAAAGGAACGAACAAATCTTTCAAATAATTGCAATTGTGTATTATGATAAAGTGGCAAATGCTGACCTTGCTGCACACCAAGGACAGTCGCAGAAAGGAACCGAGAATTTGGACGCCCTCTTACACTGGGCTTCCGATGATAAGCCTGCATGCCTTCCATCTCTGCTTGTCGACACAACTCTGCTGCTTCTCTGAGCAGCGTCGTAGCTATTCTGTTCTCAGTCTCTAAATCCATCAGACACTGAAAACAGCACGGCAAACATAAGCGTCAACCAATACAATCATCAACCAGATAATACTCTACCAACCCAACATCAACCAAGACGGATAAGAAGAAAACAAAAACAAGCAGACATTATTGGACCATCAGTCTGGAACTTAACTCCAACAGTTGACACACAAACGCAACATAAAACCATCATCAGGGGATCCTCAAACAAGCAATAAGCTTGCAAACCCGATGAGACACCAAGTCATTCAAACCCTCGAACCCACATAAACAAAGCAACATCAACAAAAGCTAGCAACTTTAATCAACTCGAAGATCATATTTTTCGGAATCTCCTAATCGCACATAGTCAAATCGGTACACAATCACTAGCCAGACCACAAACCCAAGTCCATAATAGGCCTTCAAAAAGCTTGATCAGTTGCCAAGTTGGCAACTTTGGCTGAATTCCCAACACCCAACACCTAAAAAACACCTACTTCCCCTTTCCCTCCCCCAAAGATTAAAGCTTTCACGACCCAATTCAACGAATTACAAGAAAAAACCCCAAAATTGGATTCTAGAGGGAAGAAGGAAATTACCCAGTTGATTCGAACCAGAGGAGGAAAATCGAACGGCTCCCAGATAAAGATGGGAGGCGCAGAGAGGAAATCGTTGGTGTAAAGGGAATCACAAGGATGAAGGCAATTGAAGAAAGAAACCAGGTTTTCCAATGGAAGATTTTAACTAGGGACGGTAAAAATACTCATACCTCTTGGATCATACCCTATATTTATCTGTGGGTCGAGCGTCTGATTAGGTCTAGGATAAAATATAAGTTTATTTTTGGAAGTGAGGTCTAGAATATGGTATGAAATTTCTATCATACTCTTATTATTTTTACTTTATTTTTATACCATATCCTAACTAGATCTTCGTAGAGTTCTCAAATATTATAGAATATATTTTATGATATTGACTCTAAAATTTAAAATATATATTATTCTAATTTTCTTTATTAATATACTATATATTTCATGTTTAATATGCATAAAATTAATGATTGAGGTTTGATATTTTAACACTTTGATAATAAAGGCAATTTCCATTCTGCTGCTTGGCTACCTAGTGCGTTACATAATCTCGAATCCTCCACAGAACTAATGAAGTGACAGGGAAAAAAATGAAAAAATTGTTATGATTTGAACCATTTTTTATTTTCATACTTTATAGTTTAAAATTCATAAAATCAAAATTTGACACTTTAGTGACATAGTCACACTTCCTCTTGTTGTAACGTGACTTCTTTTCTGTTCCGTGTGAGACGTGGCACGGAGCAAGAGACATTCTCATAATTTTTTACTCCTCCGCATGAGACGAACTTGAGGGGCTGGTTGGAAATACAGGTGCACCGTAAGGGGTGGCTTCTTGGTTGTTTGTCGGGTGAAGAACAAAGTGAAACTTCTCTATGGCCTTATTATCCATGTTTCCAACCAACCACTCGAGCTCGTCTCACATGGAGAAGAGAAAAAGTAAAATAGCCCCTTAAACGAAGATTCCACTCCCACACGTCATCAATCACGTAGAGGTACGAGATGATGTGTGTTAGAATTGAAAAACCTAAATGTTAAGTTATCTAAGTCTAAAGGAGTGAATGGCTTTCTTAATAAATCCAAGGGGCGAATGAAATTTTTTCACGAAACCCTAGCCGTCTTAGAGTAAAGTCACAAGGTTAGGATTTTTGCCCAAATTATACCTTAAATAAGGGTTAGGCCGTCCTCATTCTGTCACCCTAAAGACTCACGAAATCCTCTTCTTCCTGTGAAGGCGAGGAGTATACTCGTGTTCTGACGGACGAGATAGGAGGGGACGAGACCATTCAAGGGTCGCCGAAATTTGGGGGTAAGCCATTGTTCTTGTCTTTTTCCCAAATCCGAGTTATGTTAATGCAAGAAAACTCACGGGTTATCATACAAAAGGTGGGAGAAATATTTCGACCGATGGATCCACCTCAGGAGCACGGATCATATTCGTAGGGGAGGAAGGGTGAGTTTCGTAGTGTGTCCCCACCCCTGATTTACTTGAATGTTCACTTCGGAAATCTTATGGGTTCGTATAGGGTTCCATGAGGTTCGTTGGAGAATTAATCTGGAAGGGGTTAGAGACTAGGAGCAATGTAGGTAAGTGGATTATGTCCGAATAAGCTTGATGTGGTGTTCTGCTGATTTTGACTTTATTGATAATTTTATAAGAATCTGAAATTTGTCATATGTTCTATTTTATTTTGACATGCAGGATTGTCCCATGCTTATTGGGCCCCGTGGTTTGCACATATCGCTTAAGGGGCTACTAGAAAATCTGAGGTATGTGTGATCGAATTGACAGGGAGTATGTGGACTATCTGGACTCGTGGAAGGGATACCCTATCTGTTAATGATATGTTGTGTCTGAAACGCTTAAGTAATTTGATTAGTACTATCCATACCAACAAAGTGCACCTTTTTTTTAGCACACATCTTGAGAGAACTCCATGGTTAAACGCGCTTTTGGCTGAGAGTATGATCAGGATGGGTGACCTCTTGGAAAATTTCTGGGATGCGTGCTAGTGAGGACAAAACACGCTGGAAAAGACCTATATTGATCTGTGGAGACAGTCGATCGGATCATGAGGCGTTACATTATGGTATGTGAGTGAGGAAAAAATATGCTGGAAAAGACTCATGTTGGTCTGTGGAGATAGTCGGTCGGATCACAGGGCGTTACATTTGGTATCAAAGAAAAAACGATTATGGGATTGTTCTATGTTCTGTGTTTTGGATTGTTCTGACTGGTGCGACGAAGACGTTGCGTATTTAAGAATGGGTGAACGTGATACCCCAATTATGAAAAGTCTTAAGTGATTTGATTGGTACTATCCATATCAACAAGGTGCACATTCTTTTCTGGCACACATCTTGAGAGAACTCTAAGGTTAAACGTGTTTGGCCGGGAGTAGGATCAAGATGGGTGACCTCCTGGGAAGTATTTTCCAGGATGCGTGTGAGTGAGGATAAAATACGCTAGAAAAAACTCGTGTTGGTCTGCAGAAATAGTCGGTCGGATCACGGAGAGTTACAATGTGGCACAATAGGTGGCAGAACAACATGACATAAACCGTGTTATTAAAGTGTACAAATTCACATAATATCAAAATCACAATAACATATACTGTATATAAGTGGATTTTTTTTAATGTCAAGTCATCACCTCACGTGGAGGATTTGAGATGAAATACCATACAATAAAACCTTTATAAAGTGATAACTTCTTTAAATTGATAAAAGTCCCAGTCCTTAGTCGGGATCAGTGTAAAAACTTAATAACCTCTCTATAGTAATAACTGATATTTTTTTAGAAAATATTAGTGCAAAATATTGGTCTTAATTTTTGCATAAAGTCATATTTTTGAAAAAATACATATATTTTTACATACTTTGCGAATTTGAAAAATAATTTAAGATGCTAGTTTGTGTTAAATTATTTTTTTAAGGTAAATTTTCACATCATTACACTGCGAAGATTTGAACCCTGGAGTTCCTTGAATTTTATAACGCATTGTGATGTTAGACTTATACTCTTTTGGCATTAGTTTGTGCCAGATTTGCTTGTTGATAATTTTTACATCATCATTCATCTTTTGAATTGTCTTCAAATGGTCTTTATGATCGTCATCTTTTTGTTAAAAAAATATTTCAATTGAGTATAACATTTGAATAACGCTATAAGTCAAGATTTTAGTTATTTTGTGACAAATTATTATTTTCGATGAGATAATAACAATAATTATTATTAATATATTTTTTGGAGACTTGAATGTGGTCAAAAAAATAATTATAATTTATTTATAAATTTTCGGTGACTTGAATACTGACAAAATAATTTTTTTCAGTAACATTTCTAAAGTGATAATTTTCTCTGGTTCTAACAATATCACTTTAGAGAAGTTTTACTCAAATATGTGGTCAAACACTACGAGGGAACTGTCGAAATCAATAAACTACAAGATATCAAAGTCAAAATAGTTCAAAAGTGAAGACTATTTTTTTAAGGGTATAGTTGAGAGGGAAATTTATAATCTCAGCTTTCCCTTTTATAATAGTTATAGAATGTAGATAGATATATCATAAATATATAATAGACATAGATTATTATAATATCACAAACGTTCACAAATATTCAACCGGCAGTTGACTCATCATCTAGCTCCATGCGATTACGGATGACATCTTTTACTAGTACAAACTTTTCATTCATCATCTATCTCCATGCGATTACGGATGACGGTGTAAGGGTAAGTTTTGCGATATACCAAATATCAAGGAGAATCTTTTTTTCCTGAGGTACTCTTTCTCTGTTACGGATTTTTTTCACTGGATTTTCTCGTGATAGGATTTTGACGAGGCCAGCGGTCGCAACCTCACAAGAAGCCGAGAGGGGGCCTTGCACTTAGTAGGATGTGATTGGCCATTTCGTTTATATACCTAGGAGTTTTTTGCCCCTCCTCTTACACCAAAAAAAATAGATAAGATTTCTAATTAATTAAATTTTTTGTTATACCACAGAATCTGGACATCCACTAAGCTGATTAATCTAACTCTCATATGTTTCTAATTGCTTGAACTCCCGAACTCTAAGAACTTTTTAACTTTAATACAACGCTTTAACAAATACCATATTGTTTTGTTTCCTAAATTTACGCTTTTAGTATACTTTTGTTATTGAAACTGCTAACAAGACCAACGTCGTAGGAACAAAGACAAAAAGGACACGTAAGAAAACAGAGACCCAACTTGAAGTTTTTTTAGGGAAAAGTCCACATTAGGACTGTAATTTCAATTTTTTACAATTTGGTACCCTATAGTTTCAAATTAGTAATCCAGTCACTCTAATTTACCAACTTTTTTTGAGGCAGATCCCGGGCAGCTGCGGCCAAATGGGCTTGAAACGCTGTCATTTTTGTCCCGACGTGGTGGAGAAAGAATTTTTTGAAAATTTGTAAAAAAAAATGGAACTGTTTTTGATAATGTATTGGGTTACACATCATCATCAACTAAATCCACTCGGGCGTCACGTGTCCACCACGTTGGGTCAAAATGGCAGCTTTTCAAGCCCGTTTGGCCGGGCAGTTGTCCGGGATCTGCCCGGAAAAAAGTTGGTAAATTAAAGGGACTGAATTACAATTTTAAAACTACTTAGTACTAAATTATAAAAATGTGAAACTATATAATACTATCGGTCTGTTATTCTGGTTTGCAATTGTAGGTTAATTAATTAATTTGAGTTCACAAAATTAATATTGCTGCATACCAAAACTCGAACCGGATACCTTCACTATAACCAATATTTTTAAAACCGACCCGGAAGGCGACCCGAAATTCTTAAAATTTCTAATTTTTATTTTATATAATTAAATAATGTTTAATAAATTTAATTTAACATAAAAAATGATAAAAATACTAAATAATTTTAAATATTTAGCAACTTTGTTATACAATTTATCCAAATAAAGTCTTCAAACATGAATTGAACAAGTCTAGAAGAACGAGAAGATGATTATACAAGTCAAAAATAAGTTTTTTGTGATCAAAAAGTGATGTACACTCTCTGAATGTGGAAGTTGAGGTTTTGTTTCTAAATTAAAGCAGATAAAATAGAAAAAATAAATACTAATTTTTCTGATCCGGGCGAACCGAGTCACTCGAAAGTACCTGACTGGACAGTCCGACCAAATTTTAACCGATCAAACCGCATTCTGGGTTTTAGGAAAAAATAGACCCGTATTTAATTCCGGGTAACAGTCGGACCGCGGTTTTTAAAACATTGACTATAACAACACGCAACTAACTTTGAGATGGATCATCTTTCTACTGACTGACTTGTGATCGAAGCTCTCCTTCCTTCGTACGGAGGAGGATCACTCACAGTTTAAACCGCCGCCACCACCTTCCTCATTTCTCTCTATCTCGAAAAATGAGACTCACCCATCACCTCATTTCCGCCTCCCTCTCATCTTCCTCCTCCCCTTCCGACGCGTCCCTCTCCAGGTCTCTCTCTCCCTCCCTCCCCTTTTTGTCGTTTCTTTAGTTGAAGAACTGACCGGCCGGAATATTCCACTGTTCCATGCAGTAACCACAACGTATCTCTTCCTTTGAGGAGATTCTGGGTTTGTCGGTGCATTTCTACCCCTCAACCAGAAAAGAATTGTGGGTTCCCTTTCTTTTTTCCTTTTGTTTTTCTTTGGTGGGTAAAGTTTGTTGCTTTTTTGTTGATCGTTCGTAACGAGCCAATCGAAAGATGGAAACTTTAGAGATACCCTAGGTAATTTTTACACCAACTGTCAGGGATTGAACCCCGGACCTCCGTCAAGTCAAGTAGTTAACGCGAACGGTACAAGGCCCAATGCCCTTTTGTGAGATACCCTATTGCCTGATGGTGGTCTATGACCTTGCCTGTTTGTGTTTTGTAGGTTACAAGACTAAAGTCTTCCGGAATGCCAACATTTCCAAGCTTCAAGCTGGCTACTTGTTTCCTGAGGTATGCGAAAATGAGAGGCTTCGGATTTTCTGTTGTCTTCTGAAATCGGGAAAGGAGTGGTCGTGTTCGGATCTTTGATTGAATTTCATCAATGTAGTGGTTTGTTCTTTTTTGGAAGTTCGTTTCTTGCAGGTTTTTTGATTTGTTAGTAATTTTCTTTTTGCTACTGGGAAGTAGGTTGCTCGCAGGAGGAACGCCCACATGCTCAAGTATCCCGATGCCCGAGTGATAAGCCTCGGGATTGGCGACACCACAGAGCCGATTCCTGAAGTCATAACCTCTGCAATGGCCAATGTAGTTGCTTCTTTGTTTCTGTTCATGATTATTTTGGAAAACCTTCGGTGAACTGTTGATTGTCACGGCACGGTTGGGACAGAAGTGATTCTGTAGTCGTAATCTCTTTTTACTTGATCACCTGTAAATTTGCTGTGGAAGTCCAGGCTTGAAAGAAATTTTGTAATATAGTCTTCCATCCAATCCTTCTTACTGTCGTTATCGTTAATCAGCTGCTGTCCACCCATTTGATTCTCATTTTTATAGTTTTCTTTCGCAGAAATCAGTAGCACTGTCCACATTAGAGGGTTACAGTGGCTATGGTCACCCGCAAGGCGAACAGGTAGCTGGAATTTGTCGAATGAACGATCCATTGATGAATTCTAGTCTTACTTTTTAGAGTCATTTTGTTACTTCTGCTATGTTAAACCTTTGCAATTTTGAAAACCGAAGCACCTGACAAATTATTACCATCTTGCAGCCATTGCGAGCTGCAATTGCCTCAACTTTCTACCGCGATCTTGGCATTGGAGAAGATGATATTTTTGTTTCTGATGGTGCAAAATGTGACATATCCCGTCTTCAGGTATATTTCTGCTTTGCATACTGTCTCTGTTTGCACTTTTGTTTTTATGGTACAAGTTGATGCCATTGAAATTGATCTCATTGGTTGGCTATTACCATGGTCTAGGTTTTGTTTGGCTCGGATGTCACAGTGGCAGTACAAGATCCATCTTACCCGGTATTTAGATTCCTCTTGTTGCTACAATTTTATGACCTTGGCATCTTTCATCCAATTCTTTTGGAACTCATTTAATTTCTTAAGCAATTAATCGTGTCGATGCTGCTTCTGATGGTTGCTTTACGAGGTTACCATCTATGAATAATCGTCAAGCATGCGTTAATACATAATCATGCTTGCACGTTTCAACTTGTTCACGAGCGTATAAACAGCTTAGGGTTGTATGTCATTCGAATCTTCAGTTGTTACAGAATTATAAAAGGCGGAACGGAGTTGTAGTATGACTTACTAGTCCAACCACAGATTATCTCTATTGTACCTGATGATTGCGAGGGAGAAATTTCAGCAGTAGAGACCCTTTACCAGTAATTACTAATTACTGCTCCGTTCTTGCTTATCTATCCATTTTTGTTGACAATTTGCAGGCTTATGTGGATTCCAGCGTTATTATGGGCCAGACAGGACAGTATCAGAAGGATGCGCAGAAGTATCAGAACATTGAATACATGAGGTGTAGTCCAGAGAATGGCTTTTTCCCTGATCTTTCAAAAGTTGCATGGACAGATGTCATATTTTTCTGCTCGCCAAATAACCCTACCGGAGCTGCTGCAACTCGGGAGCAACTGACGAAACTAGTACAGTTTGCCAAGGACAATGGTTCCATAATAGTATATGATTCAGCCTATGCCATGTATATGTCTGATGACAACCCGCAATCCATATTTGAAATCCCTGGAGCAAAAGAGGTTAGTTCTGTTGTGCATCAGATTATTGGTTGCGGTGTTCATGTGCCATATTATTTCCTCTTTACGGCAAGTCTCGTGCTCTTGCTCAGAAGTGACTGAGAAAGTTTGAATCTCTCTACGCTGCAGGTTGCACTCGAGACAGCGTCTTTTAGCAAGTATGCTGGATTCACCGGTGTTCGGTTAGGTTGGACTGTAGTTCCCAAGGAACTTCTCTTTTCAGATGGCTTCCCTGTTGCCAGGGATTTCAATCGTATCGTAAGTACTTGTTTCAACGGCGCATCCAACATTTCCCAAGCCGCTGGTCTGGCCTGCCTCTCACCAGAAGGTCTCAAGGTACGCGCTTCGATCTTCCTGTTTATCCATATCTTCTACAGATCCGTTGCGAAAAAACCGATCACCATTGTGCATACACCATCCTCCTCTTTCAGGCAATGCGGGAGGTGATCGGATTCTACAAAGAAAATACCAGCATCATCATGGACACGTTCAACTCACTAGGCTTTAACGCTTACGGTGGGAACAATGCGCCATACGCGTGGGTTCACTTTCCTGGCCGAAGCTCGTGGGATGTATTCGGGGAGATTCTCGAGAAGACTCACGTGGTCACCACGCCTGGGAGCGGTTTTGGACCCGGCGGGGAGGGGTTCGTCAGGGTCAGTGGCTTTGGCCATAGGAGCAATGTCTTGGAAGCCTGCAAAAGGTTCGAGCAGCTTTACAAGTGATCAACTGTCTCATCTGCCTTCTCTACTTCGGAAGTTACACATAGCAATATAATACATAGACATAACAACGAAAAAATGTGAAGATAAAAACCATAACATAATGTCCTGCTACAATAAAACCATATATTTTATATTTTATGAATTTTAAAAATATTTTAGTACCTCGGTATAGTAATAATTTGAATAATGCTAGACGCAAGATTTGTTTTTATAAGTAGAATTCTGTTGCAACCTTTGAACTTCGGTCACTCTCACTCCTTTTTATACAGCAAGTGCTTACCAATAGAGAAATATTAAATTTAGATATCTTATGATTATCATCACCTCAATAATTTTTAATTTTTGGTGAACATGTATTTAGTGACCAAAAACTAAGATTATAATAATATTACTCTGGAAGTTTCTAATATACGTTATAGCCTGAGGACGATAATCAATCAAACGGACTACAAGCGAGCTTTCAAATCCTCCATCATTTTAATTTTAAATTTTTTCCTGGTATGCTTTAATTGTTTTTCTTTTTAAATTATACCATAAGCATAAAGTAAAATAAAACCCCATACTATTTCATAAAGCGTCAATTAACCCTCTATACTAAAAAATAGTTCATTTAGCTTCTCAAACTTTTCAAATTACAGCAATTTATATTATACCCTCTGACCAATTTTGGTAACACGTCATCGTTAATGTGACATCCATGTCAATATAAATGTGACACATCGTCCCGTTGATCCATCGCTCGGTTGATATAGTTTGCTAGGTTGACTTAATTTTAGTATTATAATAAATCCAAAAAATTCAAATCATCCAAAATGTGACTGTTTTGGTGACTGGGGGAATAATTTAGTAAACATGAACTTATTTTTACCCCCAGTTTCGGGTTTTTTTTCTTTCTAAATACCAAGTTTTATCATTTTAGAATTCAGTCAGTCAATTTAAAAGTTTTATCAATCTTATGTTCATCTAAAATCTGAGATAATTGCTCGCAGAGTTCCCATTTCAGATTTTTAATTATAAGTGGAGAATTTTTGCATTCTCTCCCCGCTTTACGAGATTTTTACTCGTCAAATATGTTAGTAGCGTATCAGTCGATCAAACCATGAAGTATTAAAATAGAATTTTTACCCTTTTCTTTTTTCCCTCTCTCTAACGGCTAGTTCGCTTGATTTTGAAAACACATTGCTCTCTTTAAACCAACCAACCTCATTGGATCCATCCGACACCACCACCACCACCACGCTCCACCCTCTCCTGCTCTCTCCGACCTCCCCTTCGTCGTGTTCGCCTTTCGCCTTCCGTCCTCCCGTCTTTCCTCGCGCGTTTTTCGCCTCTTCGGGTGGCGAAATTTCGGATGGAAGAGGAGCTTAAGTTCCTGGTTGAGGCTAATGAAGGGGATGAGGAGGAGGCCTACGAGAACGAGTCGTTCTACGAGAACATCGAGGCCCCCAAGTTCGTCGACCTCGCCGCCCCCGACCGCTCCCTGCCCGCCAATGACCGCTACTGGTTCTGCTCTCGTGTTGGTCAGTGATCGATCCTCTGCTCTCTCTTGGTTTCAAGTTGCAGGATAAAGTTAGTAACTTTATGAATTTCCTGGCTCTGGATGTGAAAAAGCTTCTATCTTTGGAGTTAGTTATTCTTTTTCTTTTCTGGGTTCCCTTTTGTTGCTTGGATTTGCTTAGGATGCGATCAGAAGCACGAAGAGGAAATGGACTCCGAAGAGATCTACAAGCGTTTCGTTCTTCGGGTTAGTTATAGTCGAGCATAACCTGTCGTTTCCCGCCTTACAATGTGTTTCTCGAATTGGATGTTTTAAGTTAGCTTGTAGCTTCTGAATCCTGCAGGTCATGGCTGCGAGGAGCCCCAATGTACGGCTCAGGAAGGCGTTGTACAGGACGGATTCGAGGTCGCATTTTCGAATGTCTTGTATGACTTCAGTTGATTGGTTTTGGCTTTTGATGCTTCTTTTGTTTCCTGACAAAGTTTGCTGATTTTTAATGTAGCAGTTCGGGTTTGAAGTGTCCAAAGACGGTTCCTCCGAAGCCGAGAGTGTCGAGATTGGCCCTCATCTCTTCGATATCGAAAAGGTTTGTTGATCCCAGTAGGAATGTTGGGACTGCTAGTCCAAAGATTAAGCAATCCTCTGTGGTGTCCAAGGCCTTGACAACTCCCAGGAACAAGAAGCAGTTGTCAAACTTGGATGCGTTTCGCAGCGTGAGGAACCCGAAGGGAACATCCAATGCAATGACAAGTAACAAGGTGGTGGCGAAGGCTTTGGTATTTGGTTCCCCGAGGAAGGCAGGGAAAGCGAAGACAACGATGGAACTGAAGACTCCGGTTAAGGATTTGTGTACTGCAATGAAGAAGCTTGAGATTGGCAGTAGGAAGAAGCCTGTATTGGGTGGCAACAGGCCGCCGCCTTCGAATGCTAAAAGGAAGTTGTTGCGCGGGCGGGAGGTTAAGAGCAGGGTGTATGATGGTTTGTGCTCTAAGAACCGAGAAGGCGGTGTGGAGGAGGAAGCCAAAACTTTGAAATGTCTGAAGAAGAGGAATGCAGGAAAGAGCTTGCATCACATAGTAGAAAACAATTCATCCGTGAATGAGATTGCCAAGAAGTCTGATGATGATGATGATCAAGGAAATGCGAATTTGGAAGGACCGTCGGAAGATGGAGTTTCAATACCATCTCAGACCGAGGATGCCGTTGATGAAGCTTCCCAGCTGGACTCTAGCAGAAGCGCCTCAAACAGCTCCACGACTTCGCAGGACAGTAAGGCAGATCAGGACACCACAGGTAGAGGAGTTAAAGAAGAAAAAATAGGTTCAAGTCCAGAGAAGAAGGAATCCAATCATGGCACTGAGAATGATTTGTCATTAGATGGTAAGGATGAGAGCGACGACAAGGAAAATGAGTCTGCATCGGGCAATAAGAACAGGTAGAAAGGCATCTCTTAGAGCAGATATTCTTACTAGTATCATGAACATTGCTGGCTAATGAACTTCCTTTGTTTCCTGCAGAGAGTTTGAAGATCATAGCAGCAACATGGAAAACAAAGCTCAAGGGAAGCACCAGGGCCTGAAGGAGAATCCGAAGGTCTTTAACTTCTGTCAATTTACACTTGATGAGACGGAGTGAACTTCTAAGTTCCTTTTTGTGCTAAATTTGGTTGGTTTTTCCAGCAGATGCAACGCGCAAAGCTAAGAGGAGGTACCATTCCTAAGAAAACCTCTGCCACTGCTGCAACAATTCCCGAGGAGCTGAAGCAGAGAAAGCCAAAGCTAACAAATCCAAAGCCCTTTCGGCTAAGAACCGATGTAAGTAGATCATATAGATCGAGATTTCTCTTAGTTAAACAGGGATTTGAGGATGATCTAATTCTAACCTTTACAGGAAAGGAGGATCTTGAAGGAAGCAATCTTGGAGACGAAACTTCCTGAGAAGGAAACTGCATCTGCTACACCAGACAGACATGCTCATGGAGCAGGGAAACATCAGACTAAATTGCTGGTAAGTCATTCAAATTGAACCATTCAGATCCCTATACTTTTCAAATTGAAACAATTATCATCACCTTGTAGCGGATTTTTTTCGGTCACTGGTGACATGATCATCACCAGTTAGCATCTATGTCGAATGTTTATTCATCTGCTAGTGATGTACATAACTTCTGACGAATGATTTTGCAATTTGCAGCAAGAGGGTGCTTCCCAATTTCATGTTTTAAAAGAGAAGGTGGGCAAGGTGATGTCCACAACTCCACAGCGGCACACGGTTTCTTCGCAGCAGAAACTTGTAGTTGCTGCTGCTAAGTCTGACAAAGTAGCTCCAAAACTGAGAAACAGCTCAAAGAAGGGAAGACCACAAGTAGTTAAACGGTTCGCGAAGTCTCCGTTGTGAGCATCTTGCCATCTCTCAAACCATAGTCTCAGAAGAACTTGCAGCAATCTCCATGCTCAACAACCTTGCCTCGCTTTTTCTTGCAGGGCTACTCCGGTTACTGCAGAAACACCGCCTTCCATGGTGACCCCTGGTCGACTTGGTGTCATTAGAGAGACCTCACCAACAATTTCCGGACCAAAGGAGGAAGGTCCAAAGTTGGCACAAGCAGTTGCTTCTCCTTCCATTGCTTCCATGGTGACCCCTGGTCGACTTGGTGTCATTAGAGAGACCTCACCAACAATTTCCGGACCAAAGGAGGAAGGTCCAAAGTTGGCACAAGCAGTTGCTTCTCCTTCCATTGCTTCCAACCCATTATTGAAGTTGAAATGCCACAGAATCAATAATGCAAGGGAGCCAAAGTTTCATCCAATGCACACACCAAAGAGCTGCACATGGAAACTGGCATAGGTGGTTTCTTGCACAAAAAGTTCCACAATTTATGTTGTTGTTCAATTCATTCATTGAAATTATAAGCATTTTTGTTGCTTCTTGGCAACCCTGGCCAATTCCTTCCTCTTCTTTATGATTGTATTCTGAGGCTGTAAAGTGATCCTTTCCTACTTGCTAGCTACCTAAGAAAATTTTTTCCCCTATGTATGCATTGCTCCTATACCGTAATCCCGAATCTCTACTCTACCCTTTGCCACTCGAAACGGACTTAGCGGCTTAATTCAGCAATACCAAGAGTTCAACTCCAATTACTTTTGGTGTAATCTTCATGTTCATATTTTGGAGATACCATTAATACAATTTACTTGTATTAGAAGTTTTTGAATGACCGTTAACACTCAAATGTTGGACATCAGCTTTAGAAGCTCTGTTATTGACCATACTCACAGTTAGTTAAACCCAGTGATTTAAAAGGTCCACAGAATGAGAGTAAATTTCAACAAAAATTCAACTGAGGAAGCAGGAGTTATTGACAGGCGTCGACGTCGGCCACTTCCAAACACGCTTCATGCGCCATCACTTCTCAGCACTTGTTCTTGATGATGTTCTTGAGCTTTTCATTGGCAGCCACGAGTTCTGCGGTTATCCCCGGCTCGTTCGCCGAATGTCCTGCATCTGCCACGACCTGTACACCCACAGTCGGTTTCATAAGTTTCCAGTTCCGTTTATCAGAAAAGAAATGACAGGAGGAGTTGATGATGATGCTGTGTCTGACACAGACGTCATTGCAATCAAACGAAAAAAAAAGAAGGAAATTCCAAGCAAAGAACTTCGATACCAATAAAAATACTTTGCGAACACAAGATAATCTCAAAGCCGAAATCATTGATTATCATCAGTCCTCGTTCACAACAGAACTTTCCGGGCGTGGTTAGAACTAATGTTTATGAAAAAGAATTATAAGATCACCAGAAGGCACAGAAAAATCACAGGACCATCTGCAATCAAGCAACTATTAGTTGAGTTCCAACTCGAATAGGGGACTCTCAACATGTGATACATCTCGTCAGAGAAACTGTAGCAATCAATCGTCCATACTCAAACTAGCATAGTTAACAAGCACTACCTTAAGATCTGCCTCTGGCCATGCCTTATGAAGATCCCAAGCAGACATCATAGGGCAGCATACATCATATCTTCCCTGCAGAAACCGTCCTGAATTTCTCAGTATCAATCAGGACAATTTTTACAAATGCAAGTAAGACAATGTCAGGATGTGAAATCCTGAACATGGCCAATCAATTTTATAAAAAGCTGTCGAGTATCATCTTTCTTACACGACTAAGAGCCGAACTCTTTTGCCTCACATGGACAAGTGATTAGAATCACCAATGACACTAGTGTTGACAGCTATATATTCCTCATATGATCATGCTTTGGGATTTTGGGGGTGTTCTGGGAGGACAGGGGATTATCTCAACATGAACTCACTCTCACTTCAAGCCATTTCCATGAGTAGGATTTGGCATTAGGATCGACCTCTACACATGAAACATCATGCATGATCGAGTCCTTCCTCGTTTGATATCGTTCTAAAACTTTTCAAATGAGCACACAAGATTCTTATGCGAAAAGATCTCATATTTTTGTCATTCTTCACCTTCTTCTATTAGCATGACTGTATTCTCAGTTAACAAGAGAAAATTCAAAATAAGTTTACACCGACCTGAACGATTGTGGTATTGATATGCCGTATCTTGTCAACATTTTCCAACAGGAAAGAATCTGAAGTAAAGAATCCCTTGTTAACAAAGTAGTGGTTCTCAATTCTTGCAAAAGCCTGGAAAAGAGCGTGGAAAAGCAAATTAGCAATTAAGAATGAAATATCATCATAATATCATTCTAATCCATATCAATTTGTGACTTCGATGTATAGGAAGAGAGTGGCAAAGCATGACAGATGCTGAAAGAAATCTGAACTGTCTTAGTGCTGTAATCCAAAAGTTAAAAGTCCTTGAAAGACTCGTCTCACTCAATCTGATTTTTTAATGGAAGCAATAAAGAATAAACTGCCTTGAAACACAACTTGCTCCGGATAAAAAAGTGACAGACCAGAATGTGCATAAGCTTTGAACATGTTTGTCTAAAATGGAGTTAAGAATTGCGAGGCCCTCGTTGTTTTTCCAATATGACAAGGCAAAGCAATTCTCTAGAAAGGAAATTGCAGCAATATTAAGAAATGGCCATGACAGCATTGTGTTGCTCACCAATGAGAAGTCATCATCATCCCCTCTCTTGACGTTTTCTTCGTTCTGAAGTAGATGAGCGGTCATCATTTCCCATTTTGTCCAAGCTCTTGCAGCTGCATACTAATAGAATATGAGAGTTTAAGCATACATTTCTCCCCATTGAGATCTTCTCCAATTGAGACTTAGATACACTTAAAGATGGCAATGGTTAGGAGGATTAGCTTTACTGACAAAAATAAATCTTACTTGTATTTCCATGTTATCAGAATTCAGTCTTTTTTTATAAGCATTAATGAAGCAATCCCTCTCGTCTTCAGGAATAAGATCTCGAAATGGCTCCCAGGCTGAAAATGCCAATAACAAAAAAGGATTGAGGTTAACGCCAATCAAGAACAAAATTTACATCCCAGTGTATTCACATGAGACAAGTTGGGATATAAGAGCGACGAAACTATAATCCCAGGACTTTTTGTTCCATCACGTAGTATGGCAGGAATTATCTACAACAGTTTTACTACGGACAAGGACACTGCTAACCGTGAATTGTATCCAATATTTACAGTTTTGAAAAAAAAACTACGACATTTGAAAATCACATATAAGTATGCACTTCAATGAGTTGTTACATGCTGATGCAGTCACTACTAATGAATTCAAACTTATTCAGAGTTCAGCCTAGTGTACCTACCATCAGGGAAAATAGCTGCAGCTCCACCCTCATAAAACCAATCAATCTCTTTCTTCCGCAAAAGGAAGATCCCTCTGAGTACCAGGCCAGTAACCTTGCAAAGATTGACAAAGTGAATACGCTAAAATGTTACTTGCAACTGATTAAGATAAGCAAATAAAATCATCTTTATTTTTGGGTTACTCTTTAGCAAACTGTCAAACCAAAGAAATGAAGAACCTTATCTGGGTGAGCCTGGCTGTACGTCAAGGCAAGTGTACTTCCCCATGATCCGCCAAATACCTGCAAAGTAAGTGGACTATCTACTGTAAACAATTAAGATTTCTTCCACCACCATAGCAGGCATGAAAAGTTGATCGAAATCAGAACGCATCTTGACCTGCCATTCCGGGATATCTAAGTGCTTTCTGAGCTTTTCAATGTCATCAACAAGATCCCAAGTGGTGTTTTCAACCAAGCAAGCATGAGGAGTGCTCTTCCCAGCGCCTCGCTATGAATCAAATAGAACAAGGGACCAACGTGAAGCCTTGGGATAAAATTGCATACCACAATAAAGATCATCAACATAAGCATAGAATATCAACCTGATCAAATAAAATAATCCTGTAAAATTCAGGATCAAAGAACTTCCGGTTGCTCGGCGAGGTTCCTCCACCTGGGCCCCCATGAAGAAAGACAACCGGCTGTTGAAAGAGCTCAGAATCATAACCACAACAAACATATTTCATTTGACAACGCAAAAAAAAGATGATGTTTTGTTCAACAAATAGCACAACCATAGAGACAGCTTTTACAAGATCGTGGATTGATGAATGAACAACCACAGTCCAGACCGCATACTCATCGTTATCCCCGACATAAGCAACATTTCATTTACAAATGGTTTCACTACCAATAACAAAATTCAGCAGCTTCTCCCCCACCCTGGATAAAAGGGCTCTACTGACTACTCATCTTCATCACATAAGAGAGAATACAAAGCAAACATGTATTGACTTCTGCACTTGCCATGTCACCTAGGCTCCCTAAGAGCTTCAAATTCTAAGAAAGAAAAAAACAAACTTTCCCCCTAAATTGAGTACTCACATGGCCACTGGGATTCCCAGACTGCTCATAGTATATAGTGTGAAGATCAGAAACCTTCAAGAACCCACTACTAAATGGCTCTATATTAGGGTAAAGCTCCTTCCTCAATTCCACCGACTCTGTATCCTTCACTGGCTCCATCAAACCACTCTCTTGTTCTACTGCCTCACACTTGTACCCGGCGGATCTTCCAACTAGAAATACCAACTCCTTGTCCCTCTTCTTCCTACCTGCAAACAAATATAAAGATCCAGTCTTTCGAGGTTTTGGTTGAAAATAAGCAAAACCCAGATTGCAAAATGAAGAATTGGAGTGGCTTACTTGGGAGAGAAGGATTGGGATGGGAGGAATGGGAGGGATGGGGAGGGAGGGAATTGGGAGTTGCTCTGGTGATTGGATAGTTAAAACCCAAGTAAAGAAGACTCATAATAATAATTATTGTTGGGTAAAGTTTTTTTTAGTGCTTGTGGGGTTTGGCATCTCAATTATGGAGAATAAATGTGAGAGAGGACACTTGCTTGCAAGTTCCATTGGTAGGAATCGGATTACCATTGTCAGTCCATTTTATTGTAATATCCACCCTATATGAGTTTTGTTTCTAACATATCTCTATCTTTTAATTAAGGTTCGAGTTAAAAAAAATCTTTAAAATATAACATTCTCTCCGGGTGAATCTATTTTATAGTTAAGTTACAACAAAGCATGTAATAATTATTTAAATTTTTATTGGTATATGGACCTATGAGTTAAAAGTAAAATCTTTGTTGATTTTATATATGCAAAAAAGGAAAAAGAATAGAGAGGAAAAGCATTCTTAATCCAATGAGTGTCTCTTGTCAGTTTATGGTTGTTCGTATCATAACCCAAATATTCAACATAAAATTGCTTTTATCATCATCTTTTGCATATATTAGATATTATATCCTAGTTTAATTTTTGTCGTTTTCCAATCATTTGAAATTTATTCTACTTTAATTTTAATTAATCGTCCATTATACGTAGACAATATTAAATAGATTAATCGTCCATCAAATGTTGACCTGACTTGTTTTTTTCCTAAAATTAGAGACGATGAGATGTCGCATGTATAAAGTTAATAATGTAGTATGACATATCGATAAATTTTAGGGAAAATTATGCTCCACTTCCCATGTTTGCTTTTATGTGCTCTCGGGCCTTTCTATTTTGAAAAATCGATTATGTTACTCCTCTAATTTATGAAAAATATACTTTTGGGTCCCTCAATAAATTTTTTTCATTTTTTGTCATTGAAATGACGAAAATACCCTTAAAACAAAAAAATTTGCTGACACCATCTCTTCTTCTTCCTAAGAAATTATCAAGAAAAAAATTGATGAATCTACTTCCTCTTGGGCTCCTGCCCTCTTCAACGGCAGGGCTGTTGCTACGAACAGATTGAGGACAGCAATCATCTTCGGAGCGGCGTCGGCGCTTGGGATCCTGCCCTCTTCAACGACGATGGACTGCGATGGCACTTAGGCTCCTGCCCTCTTCAACGATGATGGACGACGACGGGGTCCTATCCTCTTCTCTCTCTCTCTCTCTCTTCGACGACGGGATCCAAACGACTGGCGGCATCTACTTTCTCTTCTCTCTCCTGCCCTCTTCAACAACGATGGAGACGACGGGATCCTGCCCTCTTCAACAACGATGGACGGCGATGGCGCTTGGGCTCCTGCCCTCTTCAATGACGATGGATGACGACGGGATCCTGCCCTCTTCTCTCTCTTCGACGTTAGGATCTAGACGACGGGCGGCATCTACTTCCTCTTCTCTCTCCTGCCCTCTTCAACGATGATGGACAGCGATGGCGCTTGGGCTCCTGCCCTCTTCAACGACGATGGACGACACATGTTGGATTCGTTTGGTATTGATCAGCGAAGGAGAAGAGATGATGTGCTTTTTTATTTTTTGTTCTAAAGGTATTTTGATCATTTTATTGAGAGAATATCGAATATTCCGGGCATAGTGAGCCAAAAATATTGTTTTCCCAAACTAGAAGGTAACATAATCAATTTTTCAAAATAGAGGGGCCCAAGAACCATAAAAATAAACATGGAGGACGGAAGCATAATTTTCCCTAAATTTTAAAATAAGTCTACTAAATAAGGTTGGCGCCGGCGGGCACTTAATTAAAACCACAACGTTGTGTATTAAAATGAACTTTAACCTCAAAACTTTTTCTGATTAAAATTTAGATTAATCGATCCAGTCGAAACAACACCACCAACCGCACCTAATAGGGGCTCAGGCGAGAGATGGGAGGAGGACACGGAGATGGAATGACGTACAAGGGAGTCACTATCCATCAGCCTAAGCGGTGGCACACCGTCACCGGAAAGGGCCTCTGCGCCGTCATGTGGTCAGCTCAGCACTCCGATCCCCTTTCCTCCGCCACCTTGTCTTAATTGGATTTCTTTTTTAGGGTTTCCTTTCTAGGGTTTCCGCCCGTTATTGTGTCAATTGGGTAGTCTTATCTTTTATGATGGGGTTCCCAGGTTTTGGGTCTTTTACCGGGCTAAGCAGGACGCTCCGGTCGTGTTGGGTTGGCGGCATCCCTGGGAGGGTCACGGTCACGGTCACGGTCACGGCGACCATGGCGGCGAAGGACATGGCCACTAGGTATTTCATCTCGCTGCTTCGGTACTCGAACTAGATATTTGCATAATGAAATGGTTAGGATGAGAATGGTTACCGAGTGTTCGTTCGTTTTAACAATGTAGATCAGGGGGGTTGCTTTACAGTGCGAGGTTGAGCTTACACCTACACAATGCATCGGGTTTTATGCGTTTTCCCTATCTTGGCCAACGAAAGATGAGCGAGATTGTTACACTTTCACGCATGATCCTCGAGGGGAATGATCTGCCACTCGTTCAGGGGAAGATGATCATGATTTTTACGCTTCCATCCATAGTCGTAAGGTGACTGGTCGTTGCCGTCTCCCAGCTTCTTGGGGAGAATGCATTAGCTTTTTAAGTTTTAACTCTTAGGACACAAGTGATGGAATTTATATCCAGGGGCCAGACAGTTTTCTATAGCTTCTGCCCGTTTGTGAAAGTCGTGTGCATCTGTCTAATATATGCGCAACAAAAGAAAGTAGAAGAGTTGGGGAATCGAACTTATTGATGGACGGCTATATGATGACAACGGAAATCTGGTCCAACTAATTTAAATTGATGGGTAGGATCCTCGTCAAGCTAGTTCTCGAAGTGCCAGTCGTGCTAGACTTCTCTGCTTAATCTCCGGAAATCTTGATCATTGAGCTGCTCTCTAAAGTCTGACTATGTGCATAAGTTATTACTCGAGCCATTTATTTGTATTTTGTAAGTAAATATGGTGACATGATCGACTCTGTTTCTACTTTTGACATGATCTCAGGCGCAAAATCGAGAGCCGGAAGGAGCTTGGTGGATGGTATCTCTAGAACAGCTTACACACTTTCCTCTTCTAAATAAAGTGGGCTGTGGAGCACTGCAATTAACCAGTGTACCATGTGACATGATTTTGGACTCGGATTTGGATTCCAGCATATTTGTTGTTACCCATTTGAACTTCTTCTGTGAAAATATACCAAGACTTGAATTTGCCAGAACCTTGCTGATTGTGTGCTTTCCGTGGGATTTTTTTTGCTAAGGCCATTTTTTATTTTCAGCTCTATGTTTGGGTTAAAACACAAACCGTAACTGGAACTTTCCGGCAAGGTTCCGGTTACCGTTTCCAAACCGTCCGCTTCAGGCTGGTTTCGGAACTGGGGCCGCCGGTTCAGCGGTTCAAATTGGACGGTGGCCACCCCTTCAAAAATCACATGTATACATGCCAAATTCAAAGTGCTAATGTGTCAAAACAACATAATTATTTTGGTAATTTAATGATTCATATTTTTTTTCCAATTTTCCGAAGTTATTCGAAAAATTTGGTAAAATTTAGGTTTTTACATACGAATAAAATTCGGAAAAATATTTTCTGACCAAACAACATAGCCTCGCCCTCCTCCTGGGGTCGAGTGATAATTTGCTACACGACCCTTTGCGATTTTCGGGGTGTATTTCATTCTGTCACTTGCATACTGTTACGAATGGAGCTCTTAAATCATCTTTATGCATAATTTAGGAAGCCTTTCTCAGTCTGTTTCTATAAAACGCCTCCATTTGCCCTCGGTTCTATTCGGTTTCGCTTATAAGTTGATGCTTATGTATATATCACTACAGGCAAAAGCTGGGGCTGGCTCTGCTACTCTGTCTATGGTTAGTACCTAACTACTGCAGTGAAGTATCCCACATCTTTCTTGTCAATTATGCACCAAAATGGAAAAAAGAAGATCATGATTATCTCATGTCCAGGCATATGCAGCAGCAAAATTCGCTGATCGCTCGCTGCCTTCGCGGGTTGAGAGGCGATGCTGGCATAGTAGAGTGCGCGTTTGTAGCTTCTCAAGTAAATTTTCTCTAGCACTTCGTTCGTTGCTTGCTAGTTGGATCTTCCAACAATGCCATAATGACATGTACCTCGATCCACAGGTCACAGAACTCCCCGTTCTTCGCGACCAAGGTACGACTCGGTCGCAGCGGAGCTGAGGAAGTCTATCAACTCGGTCCGCTTAACGAGTACGAGAGGTATGATGTTGCAAAACCAAGAAGAGCTTTATGTTCTCTTCAACAACGAACAATGGAACTGATTCTCTTGTGATCCAACTTCTTAACAGGATTGGGTTAGAGAAGGCCAAGAGAGAGTTGGAGGGTAGCAATCAGAAGGGTCTCACCTTTATCCGAAATTAGACTCCGAACGAGGTTCTCATACTACCGGTCATCTCATCTCTCTTATAGATTTCAATCCGTCAAGACTTAAAATCCTCTGTATTTTATTCGATGTCTTCTTTTTACAACTTATATAGCTCTAACTTGTTCTGTATGATGGGGGAATGTACATTGTCTCAGTTGCTTGGTCAAAAAATCGCGAGCCTCCGAGTACAATCACAGGGTGAAAGGGTTGGATGGAGGGTGAACAACAGGGATCTTGGAGAAAGTCACATTCCCCAGATGAACACTGGGGGCTAGAGTATCTTCAATTTGAACCGGGTCGACCTGCATTACCCTCTCCGGCACGACCTTCTTGCCATCGACTTTAGCGAGGACTTCAAAATGCATCCTCACTGTTTCCGGCTTCGTCCTCCAGTCGGGGAAACCTTCCAACTGCTTGTCTCCTTCCTCCAACTTCTTCTCAACTCCGAAACCGATCTTGACGAATGTCTGAGCCGAGACATCTGCTTTCAACAACCTGAAGGAGCCTTTCTTATAAGCCTTGGGGCCCAACACAGACGCCAGTAGCTTCTCAAACCCAACCAAGTTTGCGTTGGAACCATTGAGTGAAGCGAGAGGCCACATTGTTGTGAAGTGTTTAGGAGTTAGGACCGTGGTGGCCTCATCCAAGTTGATGGTGGAGAGGGCGTCAACCGGCTGAGATTTTGCAGGGGAAGACAACTCCACAAGTCCAGGGGCAAGGCGCTTCAGCTTGAGTCTGTTACTTGGAGACGCTTCGGATGAAGCAGGAGAAGAGAGGGAGGTAGGGCCAACAATGCGAAGGGACAGAAGAGAAGACCCCGGGGTACGAGAAGCATGGCGAAGCTGTTCAGCCAGGGCCAAAAGACCAGAGGCAAAACCACTGTGCGTACGATTGAGTGGCAACGGCAGATCAATTGGGTGCCTCAAGCTGACCGATCTTGCACCCTTTACGGTAACCACCGCCCCGTCAGCCAAAATCACTTTCTTCAGGACACCAGCATCAACATCATGCTGCAAATCACAGAGAATTGATAAGAAAACACAACAGGGCTTGTCGAACAATGTAGCTAACTTTCATCTTTATAGTCTAAAAAACAAGTCGATATCTCAGCCTCTAAACCTTGTAACTTCAATGATCACGTTCCTCGTCAAAGTAATTATGAAATTCGATAAATATTTCGAGACGAAACTAAGGCACCGTTTGTTTGACAGAAATTATCTTCTAGGAAAAACATTCCACAAATTTTTTACCCAAGTAAAACATTTTCCCATGTTTGTTTAAACCCGGAAAACAATTTCCAGTTAATCGAGCGGTGCCTAATTAACCTAAAACCGACCCCCCTTTCTCCATTCAATTCCTCTGCAACCAAACAAGCCCTAATCCAATCCAAACAACAAACAAGGAAAAAAAAAAAAGCAGAAAAGGCGTACCGGCAAGGAGATCCTCATATCCTTGGCGTCCTGGATCCAGATCTCCATGGGCCCGGCGAGCTGGAACGGGGCCAGGACGGGCAACCGGTCGTCCACCTTCGAGGAGGCATCAACTAGCGCGCCGCCAGCGGGATGGAAGAGGGGAAGATCGACGTAGTCCCAGGCGGCGACGTCCTCGAGGAGCTTGACAGGGAGGACGCGGTCGTCCACCTCGACGTCGAACTCGTAGGCGACCGAGTGCCCCACGAGGGCGTCCCTCGGGTCGAACCCGGTCACCGTCATGTCATCCGCCTGGAACCCTAGCCCCTTCACGATCGCCTCCTTTAAATCCTGCACCAAAAAAAAATTTAAGACCAGTGGCAGGATGGTAAATAGCAGGGGAGGGCAGGGGCAGGAGGGGGAATTTAATTAATTAATTTGATTAATTCTCTCACCGCGAGGGACTCCGGGAGGGGCTGGGCCGGGGTGAGAGCGGAGGCGGAGGAGGGCAGAGACGTAAATAAAAGGAAGATCAGGGGGAGGAGGTAAGAGAGGGACGACATCGTTTTTCTTCTCCCCTGCGAATTCCTTCCTTGGTCTTTTCTTCTTTTTTTTTTTGAATTTTTGGTTGGGGGATGGATCATTTAATAATGATTTCTTAAGGAGGGTTCTAGATATATCATTTTTTGGGTTGCTGACGTGGAGGGGATCGACCAATGGGAAGCGAGAATGACGTGGAGGTCGAGAATTATTGGGTTTTGGCGGATTTTCCTTTTTCCTTTTTTTTACAATAATACCGCTTGTATCAACTTTTATTGTTGGGAATAAGAAAATATTTAATAGATGAGAAAATAATAAAGAAAAGTTTAAAACTCTAATAAATGAAGAAATAATAACATATCATGTGAGAAAGATGTAAATTTTTTGTTTATATCTGGAAATAAAATTTAGACGTATGGAAGCGGCGGACTAATGGGAAGCGAGTGAACGACGCAGAAAACTGAAAAGTCGAATTAATTGGTATTTTTCTTTAGGGGGTTAAAACTCCTGATATTTATTAGAATGGGATCCTCGAAAAATGTATTACCTGTTTGGGGTTAGATCAGAAAATATTCAAAAATTAGTGTTTTTGATTGCCAGAAAATACTCAAAACTGAGCATTTAACGCTCTGTTTTGGGCAGAGCCGAGTGAAAGGTGGAGCTATAGAAAAAAATATCTAAATAAAAATACACATTGCGACGAACTCAAGACCTCTCATTTGCTAGACAAGCATACAAACCAACCAAACTCGAGAAGTTATTGATTTATTTTGTTATAATAAATAATATATTACATAAGTACGTATTTACGTAATGTAATAAATAATATATTATTTATTTATTACTGAAAAGTCTGAATTAATTTGTTGGTTTTCTTTTCTTTATTTATTTTGGTCTGAAAATTTTCAACTGTAAAAAAGATAAATGAAAAGGAAAAGGGGAGGTAGTTTCAAAGCCACGTGGATGGGACTATTGACTTGACGCGATCTTCCTCCCCAATCTCCGCGCGTGTTCTTCGGGGGGGATTGCGAATAGAAATAAAATAAAATAAAATAGAAAAAATTCATTTTAGTACTCTGTAATATCGAAAAAAATTATTTTAGTACTTTATAATTGTGGTAAAAAAATCTATCAATCGAGTCAAACCGCAGCGAATTAATATCAGTTAGGTCCACGGGCAGAGCCCGGACCGTGCCTATCAAAACGACATCGTATTGGCGATGAAGTGGTGTGCCACATACGCGGTTCAAGTATGTCGTGGCATGTGGCTAAAATTTCAAAATAATCACCGGCTTATTTATAATTGCATTCAAAAACCTTTTCCAAATCAATTATAAAAGGGGAAATTATGCTCGTGTTCTTGTAGTTTAGTTTTTCTCCCTATCGAGTCCCTATATTTCTAAAATTCATGTTGTTGTCCCCCGTATTTGGGTTTAAAAACTCTCGGGTCCTTCGACGATGTCATCGGTCTGCCTTTCTAAAAGGAGAACCTTTGTCAAAACCTCCCGAGCCCAACCATGATTAATCAGTATAAACATCCTAGAAAGTTCAAAAAAGAAACTTCAAACTAGAAAAAGCAAAAATCCATAAAGGGGTGGTCTGTACTAACCGGACCAAATCTAGTCGGACCGACCGGTGGTTTGACCAATTGGACCGTGAAACGGGTACTAGACCGGGTCGTTTTTAGGCTTTTAACTGTGGTCTGTACTAACCGGACCAAATCTAGTCGGACCAGCCGATTTTGAGGTCCATCCTGACCGGTCGAACCCGATTAGAACAAAAATGGCGAAATTGACTTTTTTTGGTAGTTTTCGAAGAAAAAAATTGATTTGACAAATTTATAAAATAATAAATAAATAAATAAAAGTAGATTTATAGAGGTGAGAGATAAAAAAAATTTAAAACAATGAATATATAATAGGAGGTGAAGACAAATTGGGAATTATTCTCTTAGACAAATGCCTCGATTTTATTTCGCGGCGTTTCAGGTTTCTCTTTCCTATGGAAAATCGTTGAGATGTACCGGTCGCCGCTCCCCTTTGCCGACATGGAAACTCTAGTAGAGGAGATCTGGTGAGGTCGTCGGCCTTGACCCGGACCAGCTCCGTTCCTCTCTCCTCGAGTAGATTACCAATCTAGCCCCCGGGACCCCCCGCTGTGGGTCACTGCTACGTCAACTTCACACTCTCTGTTGTATTAGACGATGGCGCCTGTCGGAGATCTGGTCCGAGCTCGTCGTACGAGTGTGGTGCCATTGGCGCGGTAGACTTTGAGTCAGGCAACTAGGGTTTTAGGGGGTTTCTTCTTGATCCTATGTCTAGGTTATTGTTCTTCTCATCTCCAATTGGGAAGTCACATGAGGGGGGCTTTAGGTGAATGATGTTTGATTATTGGATTGTGATTAGGTTGTTGTTGGGGGTGATTAGGTTGCTGTGTTGTTTGATTGTTTTGGATGTTGAAAAAGATGAAGATGATGTTCTTGCTAGAGGTTGAAGAAGATGATGGGTAGAGGTCTTTTGAAAAATCATACACAAATTATGGACCATTTTGATAATTTATAAAAGTCCAGTTGGCATGCCAACTAGACGTGAAAAGCTGATGTGTCGTTCCACATGGCTGGGCAGGCTCCGGGAAGCTGTCCGTGATTAATTGGCTGCGATTCGATTCGATTGACGGATTTTTTACCACAAAGTACTAAAGATAGTAAATGGCTTCGCCCGGGTTCGAACCGGAGACCTTCAGTGTGTTAGACTGACGTGATAACCAACTACACCACGAAACCTTGCGTGTTATCGTAATAATCTACTTATTCAAATAAAACAACGTCCACAAACACGCCATTGGAGTATATTCATCGACTATACCAAGCATTTGTGTGTCCTAAATTGTTTTTGAACTCCGCTTGTAATACTTATTGAAATCTCTCCCCTAGTTATACCGTGTGTGAAGTTTGTTAGCTAACACACGATTAGCTATTTTTCGAGTGACCACTTCTTTACAGGTGCTATGAGGTTGATTAAGTTGATGTCCGGATATAACATGCAATCTCTCAATTCTGCAGCTTGATAGTCTAGTATTGAAATATACGATAATATCTATCATTGTAATTGTTGTTCCGTTGTTGACTTGTTTCACTTCAAATTGTACTCCACTATTCAAATTAATGCAAGACTTTTAGGTCACGTAATTCATAAAAAATCTCTAAAATGTATCCTTGTTTGCTATAAGGTTGAATTTCACAGGATGGGTTTATTGTTTTTTTTTTTGCATGGTTAATTTGAATATTGACCGTGTTAATTGCCCACCTGTTATTAGAACGTTTATAATCTTACAGCTTGCAATAGGGTTTTTTTCATGCGAGGTGATTGAAACAAACCGGGACCGAGTCGACTAATTCATATTCGACACAATTTACAGGGTGTAATTTTCTCTTTCTTCTTGTTTCTGGTGGTGATGCTGTTTTAGTCGTTGCAATCAGCTCTGTGAATTCCTCATCCGCATACAAAAACAAAGCAACAACACAATTTCTAACATGGGATGAAAATGCAAGGAAGAGAAATGAGGCAATTAACAAATCACTAAATTTTTTTTGGTCATTAATAAATCACTATATGATGGCCCTGTATGTACAAATGATCCGTGGCACTAAATTTACAGTGCAGATGATGTGAAGTAATAATTACACGACCATACTTTTCACTAGCCTGAAATCGCATCAGAACAACAGCTTCAGGTCGTAAATTACACTTTTAAGAGTCGGATATCAGTTAACTTCGATCATATATCTCGCACACCTGATGTTAATTGGCGAGATGCTGTAATGGCCGCCATGCAATCGCATCGTCTGTGTATCCCTGGATCATGAAATCTGAACAGTTCTTTTGGCATCCGTGATTATATGGGTTGCGGAAACGCCCATCTGGGCCGCGAAGATACCCATAACGAGAATGATTGGCCTGCTCATTAGTGGTGATGTTCCGAGCTATCTGAAGAGCAATAGAAGAAGACTTCCTTAGAAACCAATAATCATCATTCATGTCAAAATAACTCCAATATCTGAAGAAAGAAATGGATATAAACAAGAACAAGTTTTCTGAGATCCGTTTCGAAATGAAGAAATTGTAAGTTATCGGCAAAGAACATAGGAGACAGTTAATTGGTACATAAAATGTTTGAACATGCCAATCAACCAAATAGGAATATGACTCTTACTGGGACCTTGTAATAGGAATTTACATATCCTACCCAAAAGCTTGAGGTAATTACCTGATATGCTTGTGCTGTAGTCAGAGTTGATGCAGCTAGAAAGATTAATAGGTCGAAAAACAAAAACACAACAATTCCAGGATGCTGAACAATCACATAACGGATCCAACTATCCTCTGCATGCAATGATAATCCAGCCGCCCAGATCCCTATAATGCAGCATGTTACATTCAGAAATTGGTCAACAAGCAGAAATTAGTAACAACTTTGACCAGTTATAGAGGAAACTGATCACCGGTTCACGCACTTTGAAAACTGATGACAGCTGAAAGGGATGATGACAAAGTTCCCAAACACACAAAGATAAAAAAGTCGCGCTTGTTCCTCTGCAAGAAACAGGACAACAAAAGAAGTCAATAGTCTGAGTGAAAAGGAAAGCTTTACAGAATAGGTAAATGACATAAGCTTGCATCCTAATTGATCATAGCATTTACTTCATCCGGCCTTACAATTTAGTAGCACTAAAGAGAGAGATTTTTGGTACATCCAAGTGACCACAACCAAAGGACATAACATAAGAAATATCTAAGGACAGCCAGACAGACACTAAATTGCATCGCATCCTTGTGCAAATCACAGTTATTCAACAGAAATCCGATGAAAAGAAACGAAAAACTGCAAGCTAAACAATCTGAGCACCGTCTCCAAATGTCGGAATATACAAGGCACAACACACAATTTCTCACCTTTCCCACACAATTCGATATCCAAGGACAATGATGATCAAACTGTTCCACACAGCGTTGACAAACTGAACAATGCTTAGAGCGAACAGGTCTAATTATCTGCAGAAAAGTTGATAAAAGACAAACTTTTGTCAAGAAAGCACCTCAAATAAATCCAGTCAATTGTTTCAATTTCTTTTTAACGAAAGCAAACCCATTGCATAAATTGATGGTTACTATATTGTAACACATCCTCAAAAGTCATTTCTTAAAACTGGAATTTAGTAGAGCACACCTTGCAGGTTGGGCAAAGTTGAGACCAATTTCCAGTCCACCCAGAAGAGCTGTTCAAATCAATATTCAATAACGGATCCTGCATGATATTCAGCAACAATCAATTGCACATGGGGAGACAAAAGAGTGAAAAATCAGGGCCCAGCATAATCATGCGATAAAAATCTACAAAATAGAATATATAAATTACAGGACACCTCTGTATCTGTACTTTTAGCCAATCCATAGCATTTGAGATAACCCGGATCTTTACTGCAAGAGAAAATGAGCAAAAAAGTAATGATGAAGTGATAGCAACATGCGTGTTGCAAATTACAAACAGAAGTTCTAAGATAAATTCAGGCCGAAAATCTGATATAACAGCATGTAAGTGGAATATTGCATTCTAAGGAATTCAACAACAAAATATTTTCCCAACAGAAAAAAAGTGAACCACAACGATATATTGAATGTCTCATCCCACCCTCACATAGAACGAATCGCATAAGAAACACCTAATTCAATACAACATTACATGTCACCCAACCAACACAGCAGAAACATTTACAGCGGCTATTAGGGAGAAACAATTACCTACTACACCTATAGAATACAACTAGTGCAATAGCCGTGACAGAAAGAGCAACCCATGCCCAGAGTCCAACTGCAGCAGTTACCTTCGGAAGGTTTGGGGCTAGCAGCAGAAAGAGCTATGATTAGAAAGAGATGAAAAGCTCCCCACTGTACGAAATAACTTAAGATTCATGCCAATCTTACCAGCAATCACAGAATTAATGAAGAGAATCATGCATATTACGATCACCGAGAATAACATAGGAGCATAGCCGGTGTCCCCAATCTTTCCATTGAATATTTTGTCTATCCATTTTTCGCTTTGTGCTTGTTGCATTTTAGACTGGAGACATAGACATAAGCATGTCAGCACCTTGTGAATTGTAGATATAGGATTAGTATCCCTGAAATATGACACACAGATCAACAAGAATGATGACCCTCTGCTAGTTCCCTATCAAACAAAAAATAAAAAATTGTTTCATGGAACATCAACCAGGAAGCACATTCCTGATGTTGCACTTCAAAGAAACCACCATTTAGTTCTATGTGAAGATGGAGACACGAAATATTGTTCTTAAGTAACCAGAAAATCTTATAGTGCTTGCAATGTCTTTCACATTTAAAAGTGACAGACTTGTGAGAAACAGCTTTAAGCAACATGATAATCCCAAATCAAAAGAATTTGCTTCTGAAGTCATATGCAAAGCAACAACATTTCAAGGTTACGTACAAGGAAAAGGGCGATTTGCCGATGACCTTTATCAGAGGCAAGCTGAGCAGGAGCCAATCCAGCTTTATCTTTCACCGTCAATTCTTTCTTTGTGCCAGCATGTACAAGTACCATGCATGCTTCCAGATTTCCTCTTAGTGCAGCCCAATGCAGGGGAGTACACCCTAACAGCATTGAATATTCAAGAGGAGTATAAAACATAAGTAGCATTATGTTGGTCACTAATGTTATTATGGAGTAGATGATTGGGTGATACTCAAATATATGGTTAGAACATTAGAAACAAATCATGCTGACCTCAAAGGTTTAACATGCAAGCAAAAAAGGAAGCTAACTACTCTAAACAGGTAATGTACCTTCTCTATCTTGCCTCTCTTGGCTTGCATCACGGAATAGGAGCATTCTAATAGTGTCAGCATAACCCTTGTATGCGGCCCTGATCGATATCAACATAAAGTTTAACTTCTGTTATAAATGTTCTATTAAGAAAAGAACTTGGTACAGACTTGACAACTCATAACTTTTTTTCTTGAGATATGACTAGATATATTTGTATCAAAGTGATGAAGATATGTGGGACATAAATAGAAAAGAAGGTGAGGACATCATGCCAACAAGTGTAGAACAATTGAATTTGTAGACAAAATATTTCAAGTTCCACCAAGGTTAAGGATAATTTATGACAGCACATTCCACACTGATGAGAGCCTTTAACATACCAATGAAGAGGAGTCCTCCCTTCATTATCTGGTGCATCCAAATCAGCATGATACCTTGCAATGATGTGATTCAAGAAAGTCGTTTGTCCATATTGAGCAGCCACATGAACTGCCTGTAGCAGAAAAGTTATTTCCTCATAAAAAAATAATTCAGAATGCTTATATGAAAAGGCTGGAAAATGTGTAGAACAAATCTGAACAAGATGAAGATTCAATATCCTTAGCACATTCTTAATCATAATGAAAGGGTAGCTAAAAACACTTCTCTTATTTCCAGATGCCAAGCAATTCTCAGCACTGAGCCAAACAATTTTAGGAATAATTCTTCCTTCTAATAGGTTGTCAGAATGGGCTTGAACAAGATTACAATCAAAACCATATCACTCATCCATTTCTTCTGCAAGTCAAAGCAGTCAGCTCAAAGTTCTTTGCTTTGTGTGAATCGGGAAAAGTCAGGAAGATGGGAAATCGATGCATTCCGACAACCTAGAACTAGACTTTGATCTAGCATTGGGAGAAACCGAGCAGCATTATCACGCAACTCCAGCAATTCCACTATTCAGCAAAAAAAAACCCTCTAGCAATTCCACTACCACGAGAGCAAGAAAATTACCAACCAAAAAGTAACAGCACCGTACCCGATAGCCATTGACATCAGTTGCCTCAACGCGAGCTCCATTCTGCACGAGGACATCAGCCACAGGCACCGTACCTTTAACTGCCGCCCAATGCAAAGCTGTCTGGCCCAAATTATCCACTGCATTGACCTCACCTCCATGCTTCACACACCAACCGGAACAAATAAAAACCCGAAATTTACGCATAGGGACGAGCCCCTCAATGCCAATACATTCCTCACATAACATAGAGAAAAGCAAATCAAAATCAAAACTTTCCACCAAGAAGGTACAATTTCTCAAGTTCAAGAACAAACCCGCGAAATCCGGGTGCGGGGAGAGACGGATATTACCTCGAGTACATACTGGGCGATATCGGGGAAGTTGTTGAGGGCGGCCCACTGGAGCGGGTAGTACCCGTTCCCGTCGGGGACGGACACGGAGGCCCCGTCCACTTCCACGTACTTCCTCAGCTTCTCCAAGTCCCCGTAGGCCGAGGCGGAGTGGACGTCGAACACGGGCAACACCGCCGCCGCGACGGCGCCGTTCGGGGGCTGGGCTTGGGATTGCGGGGACACCACCACCTCGATCTCCGACGTCGCCATCTGGAAGGTGGGAACTTGGAGCTTTCGCGTTTCGGGGTTTTCCCAAAGTTTAGATTTTTAGCTTCGCGGATTTTGGGGGTTTGGGGTTTACAATTGGATTTCTTGGGAAGAGAATGGCGCCGGCGGCTGCAGCGCGTGGATGGTTCTTCGTCTTTGTAGCCGCCTGCTTTTCCTATCATTGGTCTTTTGATTTTTTTGTCCCGACTAAAATATTGACAATTCCAACCAATACGCATTTCTCTCATGGATTAGACTTTTTTAACTTAACCACGGGGTAGATTGTGCACAGAGAAGTTATTCTTGTAGCAAATAGACGAGGGATAAAAGAGTAAACTCGTCAAAGATGGAGCGCCTGATGTATATGGTGGTGGGTGGATTGTTCCACGCGCTTAGGGAAGTACACTAATTTTTTATTAATTAAAAAAATATCGAATTCCAAAAAAAATTCCATCAAAGCTTTTATAAATTATTTAATTAATTATTAATTATTTTAAATATTATTAAATATTATTGTAATCTGGCCTGTCATTTTATCGTAACCAGGCATGCCATTTAATCATAACTGGACCTGCAAATATTCATAACCGAATATGTCATTTGATTAATTATTTAATTTAGGGCAAATTACCCTCACGTCCCTGAGGTTTGGTCACCCTCCCCCTAGGGTCCCTGGCTTTTGGAAAATGATTGTCCCGTCCCTAAGTTTTGATGATAATAGACTCTCAGGTCCCTGGCTGACGTCATCGGCTCTTTTTTTCATTTTTGGTCATAGAAATGACCAAAATACCCTTAACCAAAAAAGAAAAGTTAAGGATATTTTGGTCAAACGTTAAGGGTATTTTGGTCATTTCCATGACCAAAAATAAAAAAAAGAACCGATGACGTCAGCCAGGGACCTGAGAGTCTATTATCATCAAAACTTAGGGACGGGACAATCATTTTCCAAAAGCCAGGGACCCTAGGGAGAGGGTGACCAAACCTCAGGGACGTGAGAGTAATTTACCCTTTAATTTATTATAAGTTTTATTAAATATTAACCGGGCACGACATTTGACATAACCGGTCATGCCATTTGACAAACACCTTACAGCCGCTTGTAAATCGGCCAACTATTGACTCCAAACTTATTTTTGACATTCTTGACTTAACTCAATCGGGCTCCGGAGTAAGACGATATGGCTCTCTAACCGAAACTTGTCCTCGTAACCCGATCGACTATTGACTTCAAATAAATTTTAGACATTCTTACACTCCAGGTTTGGAAAATTCATAAACTATAAAGTTGTCGATATATCTCAGCTTCGCCTATCAACTTGAATCACCTCAATCAGATTTTGGAGTAAGAAGTTATGGCTCTCCTACCAAAATCTATCGACTACCGTCGTTGGGCTATGCCATTGTAACTCGGCCAACTATTGACTCCAAACTTATTTTTGACATTCTTATACTCCGAATTTGGATAAGTCATAAACTAAAAAATGTACATATACGTCTCACATTTGCACAGCAATTTGAATCAACTCAATCGGGCTCTGGAGTAAGACGATATGGCTCTCCAACCGAAACTTGTCCTCGTAACTCAGTCAACTCTGGACTTCAAACATATTTTAGACATTCTTACACTCCAAGTTTGGAGAATTTATAAACTATAAAGTTGTCGATATACATCTCAGCTTCGCCTAGCAACTTGAATCACCTCAATTAGATTTTGGAGCAAGAAGTTATGGCTCTCCTACCAAAATCTATCTACCAATGTCGTTGGGCAATGCCATTTGACATAACAGGGCATGCCATTTGACATAACAGGGCATGCCAATTTATCAAACATGGGCATGCCATTTGACATAACCGGACATGCCATATGACATACACCTTCCAGCCGCTTATAACTCGGTCAAATATTAACTTCAAATGTATTTTTGACATCCTTACATTCCGAATTTGGAGAACATATAAACTACAAAGTTGTAGATATACATCTTATTTTCACATAGAATCTTGAATCACCTCAATCGGGCTCGGAGAAAGAAGTTGTGGCTCCCTAACTAAAATTAGCTGACCATAACTCAGTCGATTCTTGACCTCAAACAAATTTTTGACATCTTTACACTCAAAATTTGAAGAAGTCATAACTTCAAAATTGTAGATATACGTCTCAGCTTCAGCAACTTGAATTACCTCAATCGGACTTCGGAGTAAGAAGTTGTGACTCCCCGACCAAAATATGTTGACCGCTTCTCCATAAATCTGTCTCTCCTTCTCACAACCGTTCTCCCACCGGAGTCATCCTCCATCGGCATCATCCTCCTCACCGGCGTTAATTTCTAGATCTCCTCACCAGCGTCAATTTATTAGATGTAGGAAGAAGAGAGAAGGAGAAAAGGAGACGGGGAGGAAGATTTGAGAAAAATTGAGTAAGGAGAGAGAAAAGGGAAGATAAAAAGTGAGAGGTAAAGGACAAAAAAAACTCCAAACAAATTAATACCGTCAGATCTCTGACGCGCGTCTAGTTATCGAAATAAGTGGACCAGATTAAATCATGTACGGTACATGAACCCTCTATTAGGTTTCGTACCAAATCCAGGGCCAACCAGATTGATGGATAAAAGAATTGCTCTAACTTAATCGAGTCCCTTTAAAAAAATATTTAATCAAGAATTTCGAGTTTGAATATAGTATTAAGTATTTGTTAGGAAAATTTTGTAGATACTAAGAATTTGGCTTAATTTTTCAACTGGCGTCCGGATAAAGAACAATATAAAAATTCCAAAAATCTTAGAGATATTTTTTGCTTTGTTTTAGCTAGAGGTGACCATGAATTCATCAAAAATTCGATTAGGATTTGAACCGCTCATATAAATCTAAATTCATATTCAAAATCGTCCTTACAAGGATCAAATCAAAATTCAGATATCCTCAATTAGTCAATTTGCTAAATCAACCGATAAATCAAATTTCTAACTCGACAAATTATGTATAAAAAAATATAATCAAATTTGGAAAGAGGAGAAAATTAGGGGAAATTATAATTTCAAAATCTGTGTTTAGTCCCGTCGTTGTCCCCCCACTTCCCATGTAGTCATACTTGAAGGGAAGGTGTGTGTTTTGGATGCCTCTCAAAGTTTGCTCTTATACTATGTCTTATCCGACTAATCTATGTTTAAATTTTTGTGTCGATATGTATTTGGACGATCTGCAGAAGGCGCGCCTACCCGATGTTCAAAAATAAAGCTAACCACTTCGGAACCAAAAAACCACAGTTAACCACCTCCATTTGGCTCTGTTCCCGCGTGGCTCACAATACACTCCCAAAACCCCAACGCTAATAAAACACACCGTCTCTGTCCCCCACCACACCACTCCACAAAAAAAAAAAACTCTTTCAGATGGCCACGGCGACGGCTAGGGTAATGGCAGCCGCCACCTCGACCACCGCCGCCACGACGACGACTTGCTTCCTCCTCAAGCGACCGGTCACCTTAGCCCTCCACAGGCCACACCTCTCAAGCAGCAGCAGCCTTTCCTTGGTCAACGCAAGGCAAGCGCTTCCTTTTTCTTGTAGGAGGAGGTGGTTGACTTGCAAGGCTATATACAACCCGCAAGTGCAGAACGAGGAGGAAGGCCAGCCCGAGACCCTCGACTACCGCGTCTTCTTCCTCGACAATTCTGGCAAAAAGGTCCATTCTTCGGCTCTGTCCAGGTGTTTAAAGTTTGGTCCTTTTGCTTGGCTGCTCTAGTTGGGGCCTCTGGGAAACTCTTTTCGATGCTGGATTCGAATGAATATCGGCAATTTGCTGTAGTCGAAAATGGTCCCGTTTTCTCAATACCCTCTTCCTCCATTGTTGACTTTGGCTGTGCCCTGGTGTTCAAAGTTTGTTCCTTTTGCTTGGCTGCTCTAGTTGGGGCCTCTGGAAGATTCTTTTCGATGATGGGTTCGAATGAAGATCGGCAATTTGCTGCTCTGTGTTATTGATAGTCAAAATGGTCCCCTTTTCTCACTGCCCTCTTCCTCCATTGTTGACTTTGGCTGTGTCCTGGTGTTTAAAGTTTGTGCCTTTTGCTTGGCTGCTCTAGTTGGGGCCTCTGGAAGATTCTTTTCGATGGTGGGTTCGAATGAAGATCAGCAATTTGCTGCTCTGTGTTATTGATAGTCGAAATGGTCCCCTACCATCTTCCTCCATTGTTGACTTTGGCTGGTGTTCCAAAGTTTGTTCCTTTTGCTTGGCTGCTTTAGTTGAGGCCTCTGGAAAGTTCTTTCCGATGCTGGGTTTGAATGAAGATCGGCAATTTGCTGCTCCGTGTTTTTTTGATAGTCGAAATGGTGCCCTTTTCTCGATACCCTCTTCCTCCATTATTGTTCTGGCTGTGTCCAGGTGCTTGGAGTCTGGTCGTTTTGCTTGCTTGGTCTAGTGGGGGAGCCTCTGGTTTGTCATATTGGATGTGTTTGGAATCAAGATCAGTACTCTGCTGCTCTTTGTTATTGAATAGTTGCTTGTCTGTACCTTCTCTTGTTTGTTGATGGATTAATTAATTTCCAAAAGGATCCCAAGGTTTTCTTCATACCCTGCTTTGCTGCTCTTTGTTATTGAATAGTTGCTTGTCTTTACCTTCTTTTGTTTGTTGATGGATTAATTAATTTCCAAAAGGATCCCAAGGTTTTCTCCATACCCTCTTCTCCATTATTGCCTCAGGCTGTCTCCAAATGTTGTGGCATCTAGGTTGTCTTTTTCGATTCTGGGTTGGAATCAAGATCAGTGCTTCACTGCTGTGTGTCATTGATTAGTTGCTTGTCTTACCTTCTTTTGTTTGTTAATTAAATAGGATTGGTTTCTGAAAAGATCCCTTGTTTTTGTCCATACCCTCTTCTCCAATATTGCTTTGGCTGTCTCCAGGTCCTTAAAGATTGTTCCCTTTCCCTGGTTGCTCTAGTGGGGGCGTCTTAGTTTTTTGGATACCGGGTTGGAACAATGATCGGTGATTTACTGCTCGATGTGATGAATAGTTGATTGTCTTTATATTCTTTTGCTGTTCATCAAATAATCAATTCCCTGTCCGGGTTCTGTTCAATTTGCTTAGGATGTGTAGATGAATGAGCCGAATTGTACGCAACATGTATTTTCCAATGGGGCTTGCTCAGAATCCTGGAAGAAATATGCGGCTTAATTTTTTTTTTTTTTGGTGAACTAGGAGACCGATGGAATTTATTAATGTTGATGGATTGGGGGTGCTCGGATTTCCCTCTTATAACATGAGGCTTGTTCCTGCTCAGGTTTCTCCTTGGCATGACATACCATTGCACTTGGGGAATGATGTTTTTAACTTTATTGTGGAGATCCCAAAAGAATCAAGCGCCAAGATGGAGGTTGCAACTGATGAGCAGTTTACTCCTATTAAGCAGGATACAAAGAAAGGAAAGCTTAGATACTACCCGTGAGTGTTTACTTCCCTTTCCATATCATTCACTGTGCGAAAATATATGTTTGGTTTGGTTCTTTTTATTTGCTTGAAATCATATGAACTGATTTAGTTAATTGTAGTTGTATACATGCCATCCCACCAAAAAAAAAAAGTTGTATACATGCCAGGATGTCAGTCTAGCACTTGCCATTTCATTGCTCGGGTAAGAATTTACCGGTCTCAGTGATACTTTGGCTTATGCCGTTGTTGTTATCGTTGTATTCCTCAGCTACAACATCAACTGGAACTATGGATTACTTCCACAAACATGGGAAGACTCATCTCTCGCAAATCCTGAAGTTGAAGGAGCATTTGGAGATAATGATCCAGGTATTCTGGCCTTTTCTCATTTGAAAATCTGACCATGTAATTCCATCAACAAAATTATAATGCTTATTCTTGTTCTAAATGTGCAACAATGATTTGCCTGATGTGATTGATCCTGCAATTTGTAGTTGATGTTGTTGAAATTGGAGGAAGGCAGGCAAAGATTGGCGAAGTTTTGAAAGTCAAGCCTTTGGGTGCATTGGCTATGATTGACGAGGGTGAACTTGATTGGAAAATTATCGCAATCTCACTGGACGATCCTCGGGCTTCTCTTGTGAATGATGTAGATGACGTAGAGAAACATTTCTCGGTAAGCTCCTGCTTACTCTGTACTCCTTGTTAGCAATGACAAACTAGTTTTTAAAATTGAATGTGCTACATGAAATAAGCAGAGGCACCAGTTCATGTGCTGATTGTTGAGCTCTTATTTGGTGGATCATTTTAGGGTACTCTAACTGCAATAAGGGACTGGTTCAGAGACTACAAGATTCCTGACGGTAAACCTGCCAACAAGTTTGGCCTAGGCAACAAGGCAGCCAATAAGGTGAATGTTTTCTTTGTTCTATATATCTTTGTTCTTTCAGAGAGCTGCCCGTTCATTTTAATTAGAGGACATCGGTGCTTTAATCTTTCAAATGCTTGTTGGCTAACATATTTTAAGAGTGAATCTCGAGAATCGAAAAGATGATCATATCCTGATTCATCTCATGTTTTGGAACTTCTCTGAAAAGGAGGCTAAGATTAGTGATGACCAACAACTTCGGACGTGGTGATAGCAAGTCTATTACCTTCAGAACTATCCTGTAAACCTTTGTTTGTCTCCTTATTATTTAATAAGATTTTGTTAAATGGGTTTTTGAGTGTTTAACCATCTGACTACCTATCCCGTTCGCAATATACAATCTCACGTCGCTTGTGTATGGCTCCTCGGTGTTTTTTTATCAGGATTATGCTCTGAAGGTCATCACTGAGACAAATGAATCTTGGGCCAAGCTAGTCAAGAGATCTGTTCCTTCCGGCGAGCTTTCACTTGTATAACTCCCAAACAATAATCAGCAAGTAGAAAGAGCATTTCTCGGCTAAATTATACATTGCTGGAGTTTTCCTTTCCGGCAAGCAAAATACTGGTAATTCTGTATTTACATGTCCAAATCACTCTTTAGCTGAATTATTCATATTTAGCTTCAGCAGTTACTTGTGCTGTGAGAGACAGATGAAGTGGCATCTAAATTGGATCTGTTATTAAAGACAGACAAAATGTGGGAAAAAAACCACATGAAACTGATCAGATTAAAGAGCAGGAAAAGTACACCAAAATTCGATCTGTACTTAAAACGTTTTTTCCAATGACTCATGGATGTGCCCGAGCTTCTTCTCTTTCTGTTGCCTTCTCTTCGAGCAATGGCGTCATGCTGGATCTCTCTGCAGGATCCGTCGGATGCTCGCTCTCTTCATCGAACCTATCCACGCCGTGCAGAAATATTCCTGAATTGGCAAGAATTGAATCAACAAAGTTGGAGCTGCATTGACCAAAACACTTCTGAGGCTACCCTCTGATACGGTTGTTCATAGTTGCATACAGATTAGATGGATGTTAGCTGGCTCTGCGTTGTTTAGTCGAGACGAAAAATGTTTTGCAGTTCATGAGATTCGAATGTTTTACCTATAAACCATATGCCAGCAGCTACAAAAAAGATGGATGTCAAAATGAGAGTAGTCTCCCTCCAGTTGTTTAAATAGTCCTGCAAGGTTCATGCATTACCATGTTTCAGATACCAAACAACAACAGAGAAGCTCTCTTCAACTGCGTATATGCAGTATATCTGTTGGAGAAGGACAGATCAATTCGTGAGTTCAAGTTTCGCGAACTAGCACGAACTTGAACTAGATCCTTCAAATCAAGTTGAGTGAGAAAGGCAAACCTGGAGGACACCGACGAGCGGCGACGAAGGCACGTCTCCGAATATGTGAATTGCGACGGTCGACATGGCCATCGATAGAGGTCTCAGGCTTGGTTTGACACAATGGAGACACGTAAAATTAACCGGTCCCTGCACATACAAGAGCGAGGAATAGAATTGCAGCAATTTGTAAACGAATGTTGAAGCTAGTCAGATCTCGTTGAGACAGCAAATTACCTGAGTGGCAAAGACTAGAACTTCTCCAATAGTAAACAGAATGAGGAACACATACATGCTCTTAAAGCAGAAGGAACTGAAGCAAAATACTGCACCAAAAAACATGCACGAGCACAGAATCTGCAAGAAGTCAACGAAGTTTAGGGTGAATAACTTAACATGAAATAGATACATTCAAGTGCATGTTATATGCTGCAACCCAATTGAAGGGAGCCGATGTCGAGCCATTTACGCCCAAGTAACTTGGAATACTCATGAGCATTGTAATCTTTGCAGCTATACAACTCTAATACGAAAGACGGAGGCATCAGCCCGCGGTTTCCCATAGGCAAGAGACATCAGAACAAGGGTCATACAAAGTTGAATGTTAGCTGCAGAAGAATTATGTGGCAAGAATGCCGAGGCACGCTGATTAACTACATATATGAGTAGAACTGATACAAACAAAAACATATTTGATTAAGAACACTAGTTTCTTTTCAGGAGCAAAGAGAAGTACCTTGAAAGCATTGGTGATGGTGGAAGTTAAGCGATCAAGAGCATAACCTCCTGCTAATGTTCCCAGTACTCCACTAAATATGGTTACCCCGCCGAATATATAATCTGCATTACTCTGATAAAACACAAGGCCTTTCAGGTACCAAACGAAATCACAGGAGAAGTAGAGGGAGGTCAAGGGAACTTGGAGATTATTTCTGCTGCCGAAGTATCTAATTCATTGGAAGCCAGGATCAAGACATCAATCTCGAAACATCGGTGTCAAGTGATTACTTAACTGCTAACTGACGGAATGCTTACCATATTGTAAATACTTTTACCCGCCTTTGGTCCCCAGTACGAGTATGCACCGATAACGAAATTGTATGCGATATACCCTGACAAGAGAGAACTGGATTAAAACGAAAAAATGAGCTAGAAAGCTCATGGTAAAGCATAAGTGGGACCCAGGAAAGTACCTAGGACGTTTACTACATAAACCTTCTCAAGCAAAAGCACTTTTATGTCCTTCAGAAAAGATGATAATTGATTTGAACTGTTGGTTGCACATTTTGACCTGGATGCAGTATTAACCAAGGAAACAAAAAGTCATCATTTGGAGGTTAACCTACAGATATCTGTGAACTAGATAGACGTTTCAGGAGCGATTTACGATAAGCAATCGAATAGTCAACTGCAGCAACTGGTGATCGCAGTCAGGGAGAGTGAAATTACTTGGAAGAGCCTTTACTATCAATTTCTATTTTCTCTGCCACCGTTCCCGCTTTAGGAGACGAAGCCTCATCATCTGCATTCAAAACATCAAATTCCATAAATAACATTTCACCTATAAGAATTTCAGTTGCAAACCATGAAGATAATCTAAAGGTGTCCAAGCGCTATTCTTTAGCAGCAAACTTTGGAATTCTAAGTAGGCCACACTCGGAAAATGGAACTTTTAAGAATACATCACAGAAATGGCGATCTACTACAAGCAGCAACAACAACAAAGCCTTACCCCATCAGATGAGATCGGTTAGGTGATCTACTGGAAAGCGCAAAAATTATTTTGCTGGACGTGAAGTATAAAGCGTAGACCATTTTGTTACCAAAATGAAAGCTCGAAATCTGCGATTCTTAACTTGTGCAGGAGGTAAGCAACTTCCTCTTAAATCTAGCACCAACCTAGGCACTCAAGACATGAGCAAATAATATATCATGTGAATAAAGCTGCTTTTTGACCTTTTAGCTAACATTAGAAGTGGACCATTTCAAGTTAGATGAGATTCTAAAGCATACTGTAAGAACTAAGATCCAGAGCCCTACGGGCACTCGGAAGGACACAAGCGTGTCCTTTCGATTCTTAATAAAGGGCAGAAATTAGCAACAACAAGAACCCGAGTTCATTCCACAAACCTTCAACTTTTGCAGCAGTCTCTATGGATGTCAGTGCCTTTTTGGATTCAGCATGAGAAAATCCTGTAACATCAATGATTTAGAGATATGTGATCAAGAATCTTTCTTTTAGTCAGTATTATGAGTCAGTTGCTTGCCTTTGAGCTGCAAAGGCTTGATGAAAAAGCCTAAAACTGCAAATGGAAACATCAAAATAGCCTCTCCAAAGAACGCATAGCGCCAGGAAACATGGCTGCCAACCTATCAGACAAAGAATAAAGTTTGGTGGACCAATGTACAATATTATCCCAAATCACAGCGACCAAGAGTACCATAATGAAAGCAGTTAATCAGATAAGAGACTTACAAGTCCACCATAAATATAGCCAATAGCATACCCCACTGATATGCACATGTAAAATATGCCAAGCCATGCTGTTTTCTAACAGAAAAGCAGATCGTCAGACGGAAGTTAAGTAGATTCAAAGAGCATGCGAAAGTACTGGTACCGACAGAAAATTGTTAACTAGATTCAGTGAAGAGTTAATCTCATTCTTATAATAAATCGAGCTCCTATTCTCATGCTAAGTGAAAATAGAAGAGAAGAAACCTGATTCTCAGGTGCATTATCATCGATAAATGGAGCTGCTAGACTTACAAATGAAGCCTCACCGACACCAACTAGCCTTAAAGTGTAGCAAGAAGCCATAATCAGGACAGTGTTAATCAGGAAACCTTGATTCAGATTTCCACTTATCATATGAAAGAGAAATAATTGTACTCACATTCGACAGATCGAAATGGACCAAAAGTTAAATGACAGGCCACAGCCAATCACTGCAAGTGTCCAAACCGACAATCCAACACCGATAAGCCTAAACGGATTGATGCTGAAATAATACAATGAATGCATTAGACTCGCAAATTTGAGATACAGCTTTGCACAAGACAGGGTGTAAAGATGGTACAATCTTCAAGTTTCTGTGATTACAGTAGTATCAGACAACTATTAGATCCATTCTAAGTCATTGTTGAGAAATGTCTACTAGGTTTGGGACTCCCATCTGCTGGATAGGTAGAAAATCTTATAACATTAAATTTGTTACTCTTAATCAAGTGCCTAAACTCTCATCTCAGCAACTACAATGAAAAACCTTGCAAAATTGCAGAAGCCCCTTGCCTCTTTGCCAAGTGTGCAAATGTTGGAGATGCCACTAGAAGTCCGACCATGAAAGCAGATGACAAAAGTCCATCTTCGAAGTCGTTTAAGTTGAAAGCTCCCCTACGTACAAGAGAGAAGAAAAAGGAAGTCAATAAAAGTATGAACATCATATATATCTGAAACATATCAGCAAGCTCTTAAATGAGGGAAGAATTGGTTGCTTATAGCTTAACTTATAGAAGAGAAAGACGGCTATGTTGAACAGAGTGATCATACTCATTCAGAAGGGAAATGCAAGGAAAGTCAGTTCACAAGTACATATTGCCCCTATTGGTATGCTCACAGAGCATCATACATCGAGGTTCATGGTTCATACGCCATGAAAAAATAAGAAAGATGGAAGCCATTTCGTAAAAAACTGCTGCGTTTTTTCCATGGTTCATGATAAGATTGTGATCATTTCACTAGACTTCAATTCAAGGTTTTACTTTTGGTTATTTATAAGGAAAAAGGAAGAAGCACATTTAAATCAGGTGTAAGAAAGAAAGTAATGCAAATCAAAAGAACCAAGGAGCAAATCTTACTGTATTCCGCTCCCAGTTGTGCATGTTTCATTCGAGGCAACAGAGCTTGGACTGCAAGTGATGTTTGTTCCATTGGTACTCTTTCTTCCAACCACAACTCTGTTTTCATCAATTCATCAAATTTATCAGGCTAAGCGTCGCCAAAGAGAAGGAATCTTTCCGCGCATAAAAAACGAGGCCACCGAGGAAGTCTTACTGCATTGTGCTACCATCTACACAGGTAACACTGCATGTTCTAGCAGTCCCATTGACACCATTGCTTGCAATTGCTCCTCTATCGACATAGTTTATCAAATTGATCACACAAAATAGAACCAGCAGCCTGCAAAGACACGATCGAGCAGACTGACTATCACGTGTCTACACGAGATTCAGAGAACTATGCCCAACTCGAACACTTGAACAATCAACAATGATAGGCAACTAGCAAGCTGTGGTAATCCCAGCATGCTCCCTCCAACGAATCTCAACGGACCAAAGTTTTCACAGGCTTTGACTTCGTCAACGTGTCATGACACGTGGTCATGTGATTAACAACAATAGGCCACCGTCTCGTAGGAGCAATTGACTCTTAAACTCCAAGCACCCAAGAGCTTTCTCTCAATGCAATTCCACCCAAGAAACAAAGCATGCCCCTTTAGATTTCCAAGCTCGTCAAAACTCCCCCCCCCCCCCCCCCCCCCCCCCCCCCCCCCAACAACCCACAAACACCAAAAGTCCTAAGGACCCAATACATAAAGCATCAAAGTTACATGAGAAGCAACAATAAAGATGGTACCTTTTGGGAGTGAACCATGAAGGGGTAGGAGCAGACAATGAGGTGGAAGAACCTCTCCTCATGTTGGTCTCCTTCCTTTTTGGTGTCTGGCTCCAAGTCTATTTGTTAGTAAATTATTACACCATCGATTAACCTTGAACCTCCGTCAATATTTTATACGACTTTGAACGTCCATCAATTTTTACAACGCTATGTGTTATTATGTTAAATGCTCATTGCCAAATACCAAGTTGTGTGCATCTACTACGTCTTGCCCTTTGAATGGTAGTTGAAGAAAGTCGTTTTCTACGAGCAATGTTCTAAAAGGAAATATGGAAAAGAATTTAAAATAATCTTATTAAAAATTTAGGTTATGATCATGGTTTAAAAATCGACGATTACAATTAAACCATCGGTTAAATCAAAACATATCTTTACTATTTTATCAAATTCGAAGTCATTTTTTATTTTTTCTCAGAATGTGAAATTTTTATCTTTATGAAACTATATGGATAAGGGTATGGTTTTATAACTAAAGTTATAATTTTAATTTTCTAAAAGTTTAAAGTTATAAAATACAAATAAGAAACTGGTTTTGTATATGAAATTATATTTGTATTTTTTTTATTAAATTGGTTTGAAATGACGATTTTAATTTTGATCGAGTGTTCTCAAATAACTCTTTAAGAACTGTATAAAATTGATTGGGACAATTTGTCGTCGTTAAAATATCATATAACCTATTTAAATCTAGATTAATCGACTTTTGATTGATTCAATCATTAAAATTACAAATTACAAATATCAAAATTATAATTTAACTTATTTCTAATCTAACAAACTTCAAACAATATTGATTTAAAAAATAATTTTGAGCAATTTAATCTTAACTGGTCAGTCCGATCGCTAAAACTAATGAATCTTGGGCCAAGCTAGTCAAGAGATCTGTTCCTTCCGGCGAGCTTTCACTTGTATAAGTCCCAAATAATAATCATTAATCGACTTTTGATTGATTCAAACATTAAAATTACAAATATCAAAATTATAATTTAACTTATTTCTAATCTAACAAACTTCAAACAATATTGATTTTAAAAATAATTTTGAGCAATTTGATCTTAATTGGTCAGTCCGATCACTAGAACTAATGGTTAACAACATTGATCACGAGTCTAACCGTGGATTACCTATAAAACGATTCGATGTCATTGTTCCTCGGACCGCGATTTTTAAAACAATGATTCTTACAACCAGGAATAGATCCAATTCCAACAGTATCGCTCCTATAAACCTACCAAACTCACTAATCAAGAGGGCAACATTTTGGAATCCAACAACACCAATAACCAAAAACTCCAAAACAAATTCTGGAACCCTGTTCTTCCAACACAGAATCCAATTGCTGATTGAACAAAGTCAGAATTTTTATTAAACCACATTGGCATTCTGAGGTTACAATGCCAGGACAAGTCTGCAGGAAACCACAACTTCTTTTTTCCTACCGTGCTTCTAAACAAACAAGTCCGAATCAGAAATTCAATCCCCCGGTTTCATCATTCGTCTTGCAAGTACAACGAGATAATTCGAAAATATCAGGGGAATAGCTGGTGGTTTGAAACATTCACTCACATAAAATCTTAACATAAAACCACAGTACACACAAGATAGAGTGAGAGATTATGCAGCTCTAACCATAGTGTTTCCAATTAAAGATCATAGGAGCACCAGAGTTTGTGCATACACCTACTGTGTCTTCAGAAACAGAAACAGAAACAGGGAGAGGCCCTAATACATGCAAGCTGGCACGATACGCGATGTTAGACAACATAGCATACAGCAGAAGAGAGAAAACAAGGAAAGGCCACATGTGCACTAGACAAAATTCCGGGCATGTATTACCACTACTAATGAACTAGCTTACCGAGAATCTATGGTGATGCAGCCTGAATTTCATCACCGCGGATCGAAGAGTGGGGCCAACAAGGCCTGAAGTAAGGCACAACCTTGCAGAAATCCCACATAGGTTTGTTACCCTGATAAGGGAGCATTTCAGCCATTTTGCTCACCAAGTTGCATCGAAATATATCAGATTCGGTTCTGATGAAAACAGATTCAGAGTTCCGAGGAAGAAACGACAAGATTTGTGTCTCTTTGTGGGACTTTTTCTTGAGAGTTGGGTTCTTCCTCCACAATGTTTTGAAATTCAGTCTGTACTTCAACATCCAATCTGGAGATGTCGCACTAGAGGATGTTGTTTTGCAGCCTGCATTTTCCGTCTTGAGCACCCATATCTCCATCTTTGAAGTGTTGCTCCAACCATACTGCAGAAGCCCATCCGAAGACTCCCCAAGAATACGCTCTTCATAATCAGTTGAACCTGGTAGCTTAGTCAAGCATATGCGCCTCCCACCATCGTTAGTATCATATATAGCAATGTTTCCCTGGTCTGTATACCAGTGAATGACACCCTTGATCACTGTAGCAGTTGTCCAAGGACGGAGTGCAAACTTGGTAGGACAACTAAGGGTTGAATAGTTCCAGGTTCTAGTCTTGGGATTGAATGTCTCAATGGGAACGGTAGTGGACATTTCAGGCGTGGTTTCACATTTCGCACGCACCACTTTGTAAGTCATGTCCCCGCTAGGAACATCACCAACAATGAATGCCATACACAGCTCCTCGAAGTAGACGCGAGGAGGAGGTAGCTGGTGCCGATCTCTGGTGATGGGATTCCAGACGTAGTAGGTCTTCGGGTGGCGGCCGCAAAGAAGGAGGCCATTGGAACAGTCGATGAAATAACCAAGCGTCCTCAGGATCCCCGAGATCCCCATATCATGACCCTCATCGCAAGTAGACAGCAAGGAAAGAGCTGGCTCTGATTTCGGACGGCGGAGACCATCTCGGGGCCTGCCAAGGTACAATGTGCTCGACGGAAAGAACCCCAAGAGGCGGAAGTCCATCCCCCAACGATCCGAATAGCTCTGGCAAAAGGCGGGACTCGAGATGAACTGAAGCCATCTCTTGGACACAATCACCAACTTGATAACCGATTCAGGAGGCAACCGGATCAGAATCTCACAGAAAATGTCATCACAGTTAAATGCAGCAACTGAACCACCCATCCAAACCCTCTTCGATAACGGTGACGTCATTCGACAACAAAACACTTTTCTTATTTTCTAAAACTGGAGGAAAAGAGCTAAAACCGCATGCAAGTAAAAGTAAAGGCGGGGTTTTTATTCCGACAAAAAGAAAAATTGCTCACTCACTGGGTCCCTGAGAATCCGGAACTGGTCGGGCGACAGGACGGTGTGTCACTCCTATTCGGACTTCTGGACCAACCCGGGCCCCGCCATCGCCACGAATTAGACTCCCCGGCAGCTGAGCTTACTCTGGAAATTACGAAATGACCCACCAGCGGAAGTAATGGGAAAAGCCGGCCTGGTTGCGGAGAGGGGAAACCGGAAGTGGGTTTTGTTGGGAAGTGAGTTTGGTGGATAAAGGACGAAGCTTTGAGGAAGAAGTAGGAACAAAGTTGTCTTGGGTTTCTTCTTTTGTTGAGTTCTAGGTTATTCTATGGTCGGATTGTCACGATGTGTGTTTTTCTTTTTCTTTGATTAATAAAATTCGATAATTATTTTACAAAGCAACAACTGTTGGTGTGTTTCGGAAGTTGGAAGACATCCTCTTTATACGGTGGTCGGAGCAAGTAGTAGGGCACAAAAAATCTCTACCATTTAGTAGCTAGTTAACAAACTTTGACTGCATCAGTCGGTTACAACGTGACACAAAATCAGAGAGATTAAGATAACATACTTTGACTCGTAAGTTATAACTCATTTTGGAAATAAAAGAAGATTCTCCTATTTTAAATGTAGGCAACCTCTTTATATAGTAGTCGAAGCAAGTAGTGGAGAAAAAAAAAACCTAGACCGTTTAGTAGCTAGTTAACAAACTTTGACTGCATCAGTCGGTTACAACGAGACACAAAATCGGAGAGATTAAGATAACATACTTTGACTCGTAAGCTATAACTCATTTTGGAAATAAAAGAAGATTCTCCTATTTTAAATGTAGGCAACCTCTTTATATAGTAGTCGAAGCAAGTAGTGGAGGGAAAAAAAACCTAGACCGTTTAGTAGCTAGTTAACAAACTTTGACTGCATCAGTCGGTTACAACGTGACACAAAATTGGAGAGATTAAGATAACATACTTTGACTCGTAAGCTATAACTCATTTTGGAAATAAAAAAAGATTCTCCTATTTTAAATGTAGGCAACCTCTTTATATAGTAGTCGAAGCAAGTAGTGGAGCAAAAAAAAAACCTAAACCGTTTAGTAGCTAGTTAACAAACTTTGACTGCATCAGTCGGTTACAACGTGACACAAAATCGGAGAGATTAAGATAACATACTTTGACTCGTAAGCTATAACTCATTTTGGAAATAAAAGAAGATTCTCCTATTTTAAATGTAGGCAACCTCTTTATATAGTAGTCGAAGCAAGTAGTGGAGCAAAAAAAAAATCTAGACCATTTAGTAGCTAGTTAACAAACTTTGACTGCATCAGTGGGTTACAACGTGACACAAAATCGGAGAGATTAAGATAACATACTTTGACTCGTAAGCTATAACTCATTTTGGAAATAAAAGAAGATTCTCCTATTTTAAATGTAGGCAACCTCTTTATATAGTAGTCGAAGCAAGTAGTGGAGCAAAAAAAAAAACCTAGACCGTTTAGTAGCTAGTTAACAAACTTTGACTGCATCAGTCGGTTACAACGTGACACAAAATCGAAGAGATTAAGATAACATACTTTGACTCGTAAGCTATAACTCATTTTGGAAATAAAAGAAGATTCTCCTATTTTAAATGTAGGCAACCTCTTTATATAGTAGTCGAAGCAAGTAGTGGAGCAAAAAAAAAATCTAGACCATTTAGTAGCTAGTTAAAAAAATTTGACTGCATCAGTCGGTTACAACATGACACAAAATCGGAGAGATTAAGATAACATACTTTGACTCGTAAGCTATAACTCATTTTGAAAATAAAAGAAGATTCTCCTATTTTAAATGTAGGCAGCCTCTTTATATAGTAGTCGAAGTAAGTAGTGGAGAAAAAAAAACCTAGACCGTTTAGTAGCTAGTTAACAAACTTTTACTGTATCAGTCGGTTACAACGTGACTTTAAATTGGAGAAATTTTGAAAGGTAACAGACTTTGACTAATAAACTATTACTCATTTTGGAAATAAAAGAAGATTCTCCTCTTTTAAATGTAAGATTAGTCAACAACCAAATAATAATACCCCAACATAAATTCTTCAAAACATTTAAGCTCATTTTATTTTTCAAAAATAAAAAGATGTTGAGACCTCTATATGAGTTCAAACCCGACCACCTCATGCACGCGATGCCTATTCTTCCTACTAGCTTTTTACGAACACAAATTTTCTTTTAAACTTGCTTCTCATCCTTGCACAAATCAATGTGGTAGAAGAGTAAGTCAAAGTCCCTTATCTCTCTTTGGAAAAACAATCTTTTCACTCATTTTTGTCTCTTTCTTTTTCTCTCTTTTTCCAACAATCCCCTACTATTTCAAATATTTTTCATTGCTATACTTAATAAAAATTTTGAAATATTTTTTTTGTAATTGGATTATATTTTATATGTACAACAATATGTACAACCAAGTAGTAAAATCTAATCTACTTAATATAGGTACTTAAGTGTCTTTATTCCTAAAAAAAACTAGTAGTTTGAAGTTCGAGACATCGAACTAAATGATGATTACATGACATACTTTATTGTCGCCAGGTAGATTTCAAACAATTCAGGGTTCCAATTTTTTTGCATGTAACAAGTTGATTTCAGTTGCAGGCATGATGAACTGCATCTCCTTATTCAATTCGGAATTGGTCCAACTAAAGCAGACTGCATCTCAAGTTGATGCTCCATCAGAATCAGTTACAACGTAAAATGTGATTTCTACATCTCATGTGATTTGGATAAAGAACCTACAAGAAATGAATGTATCCTATACTCTAGTGGCAGTTGAATTTGATGAGGTGAAACTAACAAAGCACCATATACAGTAAACGTTCTTCGGTACCTTTCTGTCTAACTCGACTTTCCTTTGTTTATCCGGATGGCGTATAATAACTCGTCTGATTACGCCTCTTCTGCAGTCCATTTCACTCGGGCACATTCCGGCGATCCACAATCTCCAGCAAGGTTTCCAGAAGGTGCTATGCAAAGCTTCATCGTCTTTGGTACTATCGAATATCGGGTGCTCATAAGTCAGAAACCGCCTCAGTTTGATAACGGAATGACCAACATCGATTCACCATTCAATAATTCCATGTGTATAGAGACATTGCGAAATGACTGTTCCGCTGCTCGTATCACTAGCTTCTGTTATCTGGTCTCAAGACCACTATGAATCAGCTCCGACAAGATGTCAACCCAGGTATCGGGGAGACCAGGTAGGCACCAGTGCATGCAATCTTGTCCCCAGACTGCGACGGCATCCTTCTTCCCCAACCAAATTGCGGGGTGAGCATCGGCTCTAAACTCACTTAGATGAGTCAGATCAAGCACTCTAATGTCACTGCCTTGCAGTTTCTCTTCTATCACCTGATTAATTAGTCTAGCCTCTTTGTTTACTCCATTGTTGCTGGGATCAAACCATAAGTCAAGCTGTCGAAGCATCAGCATTCATGCTTCCCAAACAATTTCAAGCAGAAAAATGCGAGTGATCTCAACTAAGACTCTCTAACTAGTAAAGTGATCAGAGATAGATTCAGATAAAAGAGTAGAAGGCTTGGAAAAGAGAAGTGAAACTAATAATACCTCATGTTCCTTGAGAGGCTCTTTGAACAAGCAACTACCGTTCCGATTCCAGTCACCACCGTAAAAATGTCGTGGTGACTGCAGTCTCCAAAATTTGAGCGTCTTCCTAGGAAATTCTCTCTCTATATAGGATACCATATTGTCAAGAACAATTTCGAGACCATTCAAAAAACCAAGCGGAGGAAGTATTGGTTTCCCAGCACGATAGAAGACAAGAGGTGTTTCTTTTGGGAACTTGTCATGATTCCACCTGGTTAAGACATGAATCCACAATTCGATTAGGGAAAAATGGACGCAGTTAAGCCAGAACTGTGCAAATTGAAATCAAAGTAAAATAGTGGATAAATACCTCACCATACCACGCAAAACTCAACAACAATATATGTCTATCCAAGTTGGAGATTTGACAAAGGAAGACAATGCAATACTGAAAAATATTGGGAAAAGAGTAGGAAAATTACCAATGCCCAGTATTAAATATGAGAACATCATAGAAGCTGTTGATAGTCGCCCATTCTTTTGCCGGGATATCAACATCTACACGATACGTTCCCTTCTTTGTATCATCAGCCAGTAATGGTTCCTCTGGCTGCCACCTTTGGTTAATCAGTTGCGAGGCAGTGAAGACATCAGTTTCAAAGGAACAAACAGAACCCTCAAGTAAAACACAAAAAATGCCTTATTTCTCAATCAAATGCAAAGGTTACTACCATCAAAAAGTTGAGTAGATACAAGAGGACTTTTGGAACTCAAAGGGAAACAATGTATCAAAGAGTTTGGATCCACCAATGCTTTCATTATAACCAGCGTAATTCTCAAAGGATCTTTTCTACTTCAAAAAGAATGAGAGCTTTCAATCAGAAGAAGTGGAATATTCTTGACCTTGAGGCACACAAAGTACTGCCAAAAAAATCACTTGCTTCACTCAGCTCAGAAAACACTTCAAACATCTACCAATCATCAACACCAAATGCTAAACCAGCTCATGACCCCAGAGCTGACAAGAACAATTTCAAGTTTCAAGACCAAAATAGACAACCACAAGAACCAGTGAAAATCACTCAACACTTAGCAAGCAAGTGATTTCTTGGGGGTCATATTCAAGGTGATAAACCACGAACTCAATATTCATATTCCTCATTAAAGCCCCATCTAGATTCACACTAAAGCAACCATTACTTTCATAACCAAGCAACACCCCAATACTATCTAGATGATCTACATTGTGACAAGTCCATTCATTTGCTTCACTCAGCTCAGAACACACACCAAACATCCACCAAATGCTAAGCCAACACATGAAACCTGAGCTAACAAAAAACAATTCCAAGTTCCACGTACACAGACTAAACAGTCACAGAGCGAGCGAAACTCACTCGTATCTAGAAAGCAAAACCACGTGGTGATAAACCACAAACCCAACAATCTTGTTCCTCATTAAAGCCCCATCTAGATTCGCACTAAATCAACCATTACTTTCATGACCAAGCAACACCCCAAATACTATCTAGATGATCTACATTGTGGCAAGTCCATTCATTTGCTTAATTCAGCTCAGAACACAAAATCAACAGACACAGAGCGAGGCGAAACTCACTCGTATTTAGCAAGCAAAACCGCGCGGTGATAAGCCACAGTGACATTGTACTTGGGGAAGTAACCACCCCTCCAAGCCCCCTTCTTCTTCCACCTCGTGGCACCACCATCAGCCACTCGAAGCACACACAAGAACGCCACCAGGAAGTTCTCGTTCAAAGAGTCCCCCACGAACCCGACATTCCTGTTCCTCATCGAACCCAGAAACCCGAAGGGGTCAATCCTCTCCAAGACGCAATCTTTAGGGACCCATTTGTAAGAATTGATGGTGCCCATGTTGTCCCTCTGGTTCCTGAGGCAGTTCCAGGCGTTCCTGTGAAAGGGGCAGGAGTCGTTGTACAGGGGAGGAAGGGGGTCGGTGGAAAGGACCCATTTGCCCCTGAAGAGGTTGCAGGGTGGGGGAGAAGGGAACGGCTTGGTGGGTGGGGAGGAGAGGTAGTTGGTGTAGAGGTAGAGGAAGAGGAGAGAAAGGGCGATCAGGTAAGGGAAGAAGGTCGATGGGAGCTTTCTAGGCATTGTTTGATCTATTTGATTTGGCATCTATTGATCCCTTTGTCTATAGATCATGGTTCAGACAAATGTTCTTTAATTTATGTTTTTCTCCCAAAAAAATGAAAAATATAAAAAATGGAATCCCGGGTAAGAAAAATTCGTGAGTTTTGATTTTCTTGTAACCGGTGGTTCTAAAACTGTAACCAAAAGTTTCGGAATCGTAGTCACCCTACTCACATAAAACTGTGTGCAATGTTGCAGCCGTAGAGTACTGTAAAAAATATGATCGTCATAAAATTCAGTGAAAAAAACTAAGAGAATTGTTCTACTTTAATCAAGAGATTTCGATTTCGAGTTCTTAAGAATGGTGAATCGTTAAATACTTGTGGGAAGAGCTTTATTATTTTCCAAAAATCCTACTTGTTCAAACTTGGATCAATTAATCGAGTAAATATTATGATACGGCTTTGGAATCGAAATTTTTTGGGGTTATATCGTGACAACTAGGCTTATCATGCGGTTCTATGTATTCTTCTTCAAGTGGGTCTAACGTGAAGTGTTCCTTATGATATTTTCATGTGAAAGTACGTTCATTGGATTAGAAACTAGGAAAATATCAATAGCGAGCTACCCGCATGTCTTTTTCGCCAAATACCATTAACATTCTTTCGGCATAAAATTACAAGGAAAAAGGAACCCAAAACTTATAAACTTTACATTAGAGTTTCTTAAGTGATTTTAGATCTTTTTAATAAAACTTTGAATTATTTCTACAAATAAAAAAATTACTAATCACTTATAAATAAAATCTGGCGATACTCAATTTTATATATCACAGATTTAACGGAAATAATTATAAACTTTCCGGTATAAAGAACGTCCATAAAACAGCCCTACCATACGCATCAAATAACATAGAAATGGACAGAAAAGCTTCGCAATCACCACTCGTTTGAGAATTTCAGACAAATATTTCACCTTGGAACCCTATCCAAGTTTATTGATAACATCCTTGATGCAATACTAGTTTCTATATTTTTTTTAGTGAGATGAGTTAAAAGATGAGAACTTTCTATGATCAGCATTTTATTCAATTTTTTTGAAGGTGTCGACGAGAAATGAAGTTGAATGATCTATACTTGTTCAATCTAATATTTATACCAAATAGTTGTTTCACTAATAAAAAGTCTCCAAGTAGTCAACTCCAACTCAGAAGGTTGAAACAGTTAACCCTTGTCCACAAAATATTTTTATTTTAGAGTTACAAAAGAATCATGGGACGCTGAAAAGGTGGGAAAGCACATAAACAATATGCTACTTACATAAATTTTTGAGATACCATAGTGTACCACATAAACAATAGGGTCATAAATTTTTGAGATACCATAGTGTACCACATAAACAATAGGGTACTTATGCAATTTTTTGTTACAAAAATAATATCGTTTTAACCAGTTAGGCTCGGAAAATCGTCCAAGACTCTTAAGTAATTAAAAAAAATGACTCAATTGATGGTAGTGTACCACATAAACAACAGGGTACTTATGTGATTTTTTTTGTTACAAAAATGACATCGTTTCAGCCAACTAGGCTCATAAAGCCGCCCAAAGTTCTAAGTGATTTTAATCGAAAAAAAATTGACTCAATTGATAGATTTTAAACCACAATGTACTTATGTGATCTTTTGTAATACTATAAAATACTAAAGTTGACTTTTTTTTCCAAAGTAATCTACTTATTTCTCCCTTCCCTCTAAAGTTCTCAAATCCCCAAAGTTATAATCCCAGACCAAACCTCTTTCGAGTAAAAACCAGCAACAAGACAAAACCAACAAATCAGAAAAACACAAATCAGATCTCAGACAAGGATGCAATGAGATGAGAGCTGTTGCTACTACTCGTATTGTCACTACTTTGTGTCCCAACATTGGAGCAGCTACTAGCCCTTGGAACCAATCATCATCTACTGGTAATAATAATAATAATAACCATTTGAGGTGCAAGTTTCTGAGGAGGAGGAGGAGGAGGAGATTTCCTCCTGCTTCCACCACCCTCTCCATTTCCACCACTGGTTCCCCACACTCACCATCATCACCACCCCACAAAGCTGAGACCTTTCCTTCCACTTTCTGCTGCTTCTCCTCATTGGCTGATTTCCCTGGTAAGATGTTGACTACCCAGATGGAACTTTCTTGAATTTTGAAAGAGTAGTGTCTGATCCTGGGCTAAAGATTGAATCTTTGCTGAGTTTTGTTTGTGGGTATTGTGCTTAATCCATAAAGATTGTCTCTTTTATTTGTTTTTCCTCTTTTGGGGGAAGGGGTGAAACATCTACTGCTTTAGGGTGTGGAGCTTCTTGCTCTTTTGTAATTGGGAAAAGGGTTTAATTGTTTGGCAATTTGGCATCAAGCAAAATTTTTTTAAAGGACGTGTCAGAGATTGAACCCTGGATCTCCGTCAAGTCATGCTACATCTATGCGCCGTTACGCTAAATGCCGGTAGAGACTTGTTTTGTTGGCTGGCTGTACGCAAATAAGCCCTCCCCTCTCCTTATCTACGAATTTAACCTGGAGCATTTGTGCAAAATGGATAGCTTTTTTATTTTTGTTGGCTGCCAATGGCAGTCATGTGGAAAAATCTCTCTGTTTAGCGAAATGGTGTACTTCTTTGCTTGAGGTGGAGAAGACGATCAATGAAATTGGATTGTCATGATGCCCAAGAGGTGTATGGAATCTTCTTTTGAGTTTTGAGTATTGCCTCGCCTGTTGTTGGTTACGGTTGGTTGAGACGGTATAGATACCGAAATGCCATCTTGCGGTATCTTAGGGAAAGATGAATGCCATCTTGTAGCAGCGTGAACATGTGCTTTATCCTTGACCTTGTTGGTTGTTGGTCAAATTGCAAGAGGAGCATGTCCTGCCTTCGCACTCTCTGGTTTGTGACAGTTGTCTACCGTGTTGTATGGTTGGAGCAAATAACATTAGCTTCTTTTCTCTTTCTGCATATTCTTTTTCCGCTTGTTGTTAATATTATGCTCTATAAGAAGTTTGATTTCCGGTCTCATCAACAAAGCTTACATGCTTGTAAACCTTGTATTGGTAGAACTGGAACATCAAGAGTTTCTCTGAAGTTGGGTTGCAGTTTGAAATTTTCAGTTGCTATCTCGGGACTCTTAATTTGTTTGGACTAATATCCATTATGCCCTTATTGCAGCTGTATTTCATGTCTTTGTTTGATAGCTAAAACTCAATGTGGTTGGTTGCAGAAATGGAGAGTAGTGGAGGTCCCGGTTTGTTCCCGTTGCACCGCTGCAAAACTATTCACTTGGTTGGTATCACTATTTTTTTCGCACAATACGTACTATGTCCATTAAGGATAAGAAGCTGGTACATATTTGGTCCCATGGACAAGCAAATTTCGTTCTTTCTTCATTTTTTCCTTGCTCATCTTGCACTGGTCCTTTGGACCTTTTGATTCAGGTGAGGCATGCACAAGGAATTCATAATGTCGAGGGAGATAAGAACTACAAGGCATACTTGAAACCCGAATATTTTGATGCACATCTTACACCACTAGGTTGGCAGCAGGTGCATCCAATACACAGCTGTTTATCGTTTTTTTCTCAGAAAAAATCCTCCATGCTCATCTGTAGTCCTGACACAGTATAAGCAGTTCTTATGGGTGGTTATCACAACTGTCATTACCTTGTAGGTGGATAATTTGCGCAAGCATGTCCAAGAATGCGGTCTTTCAAAGAGGATTGACTTGGTCGTTGTGTCACCTATGCTAAGGTTCTCCTCTTCTGTGCACCCTGCTCCTTTGTTGGAGCTCTAATTGTCGATGCTTGATCCAATTTTACTTGTGTTTGATTCTGTAATCTGCTACTTGAGCCAGACGGTTTCTGTAATTATCTCAAATTAGGATCTGTTGCAAGAAAGGAAATTGGGCGAGATTGCATAATAAGCTACTTCTCATGGACAACTAAATTAGTCAAGAAAGTTGTCTCTTCTGGATAATACGTTGCTTTAGTAGGCTGTCATGTAATGCTCAACGAGGGAATTTTTAGGTCCGAAGGAACGAATTTGAAGGATGTGGATTGCCAGGCTTCCTCCAGCAGTTTATTTTTCCTGTCTATTCAGTATTTACATCTATTGAGATAGCCATATTCACCAGAAGTCTAATTTCTTTCTTTCTAAACTTTACTCTTTATAGAATGAGATGTGAAGCAGAAATCTGAGAGGCTTTATGTTTCTTGAATTTATTTGGTTTCCTGAACCTGCAGTAGGCACGTCGGGTGATATATATTGGTTGAATTTTCTGGGGACCTTTTGTTGTTTTAGTTGGTTCAATCACCATCAAAGTCTAGAATAAGCTACAGTTTCTTGAGATTTTCCAACTAGTTAATAAGATATGGCTTGCAGGACAATGCAAACGGCTGTAGGAGTTTTTGGCGGCGAGGGCTACACAGATAAGATGGATATAGTGCCACTAATGGTGCCAAATACTGGAAACAGTGGTCGTGCAGCAATCTCCAGTCTTGATTCACCGCCATTTATTGCCATGGAACTCTGTCGAGAACATTTTGTACGTTTCTTCCTGTATTGGTGCTTCTCGAGCCTTGACTCTTCTTGAAACTGTTAGGTCTATGAAAAAATGGAGTTGGTTGGGCTTGGTTTCTAAGTCTCATAGTTCCTTCAAAAAGGTATTCTTTAACTATGGAAAAATGCATGAAAGAATCAATTTGATCCATTATATTGGTTATCTTTGTTTTCTAACTCACTCATCTATCCTTGCACTTTTTCCCTTCATCTCATAGTAGAAACAAAAACCATGACTCGCCTCGTGCTTCTTTTAGGTATATATCGAAGGCCCTATTGAGTTCTCTAACCTATTCTTATCATTCCAGGGTGTACGTCCATGTGATAAAAGACGGGACGTCAGCGAGTATCAATATCTTTTTCCAGCGATTGATTTTTCACTGGTATTAAGTAGCATGAGCTCCTAAGAATATTAGGCTTCATGTTTTAGGATTTATTTAACCTTCTATGTTTTCTTGCAGATCGAAGCTGATGAGGATTCATTGTGGAAACCCGATGTGAGGGAAACAATTGACGAACTTGCTGCCAGAGGGCTGAAGTTTCTGAATTGGTTAGGCAACCTCTCTTACGTATCTTCCTTGTCTTGTGAGATGCAAGTATCATTCAAACACGATGAATTAAGCGTTCAAATATTTTCATGGCATGGTAGCAGCAGTCCAGACCATGTTTTATTTGGTGTAAAAAACCAGAACATATTAATGCTTGAAAGTCTAAACATTAGAACCTGCTCGGATAAGCATTAGAAGAACCAAAGATTATAACAGGAGAAGCATGGACCTTCAATGGAAGTCAAATGATACAGTCAAAGCTTTAACAAAACCTCTCTGAACTCGACTTGGTAACAACTTGCAGGTTATTGACAAGGCCAGAGAAGGAGATAGCTGTGGTCACCCATAGTGGGTTCTTGTGGAATACTTTAAGGGCATTTGGAGATGAATGTCACCCGTCAGTGAAAAAGGAAATTTGCACACGGTATGCATCTCGACTCAGGATCTTGTGCATGCTTTTGGACGAGCGCCAATTTGGACTTGATGCATCTATATTAACTGACGGGAAACAACTTCGTTTGCGTACTTGCAGGTTTGCCAATTGTGAGCTCAGGTCAATAGTCATTGCTGACAAATGGTATGTTTCTTGATGATCCCGCTGATGACAAGTTTTAGTACCTATCTTGGACACAATTCTTAGACCTTGTGATTTTTTCCCAGTATGATAGGATCAGATCCCTCAACAACTAATTACCCTGGAAAGATTCCTTCTGGACCAGATACCCCAAGTGATGTTGTCGTGGATGGAAACAAGACCAATTCTATCAGTGGCGGAAACTGAAGTCGAATGTCGAATGCTGTCATTCGTAAATTATTGCAGCTTCTCAAAACATGCATCCGCTTCTGCTTCTCTCACAGAGCACTTGAATTTTCCGTTTGGATGTCAGCAAAGAATTATCCGTCGGACATGATAATTGAGATGCATTCCCACAAAGACGAGATTTGCTTACGAATGTCCGACCATGATTAGGGTGATTGTGTCCCCAATGACATTGAGGGATGAGGTAAATGAAGTTGTTATTGATAACATTCATAGATTAATTCAAACTGCCACTTTCACTTATCAAGTACATGTTTTTCCTTTGCCTGTAGTCCATAAACTTGCGAATCTGTCTTCTGCACTTGTTGCTTGTTATCGCTTTGGTGCATGAGAATATGGTTCATCCGCATCGGTAGACGCATTCCCGCAAGCTAGAGTGCCATACGAGACTGGTATTGATGAGCTGCACGTAGTTGGTTACCGTTTCATTTCGCCTTCAAGACGTCGTAGTACATTGCTGGTTGCTTCTTTGTCTGGAAAAGTTCCTGCAAGCACGGAGAGAGTATCCTGCATCATTAAAACCACTGCTCAAGTCTGGTTTTTTCGCTTTCATCAGAGTCCGTCGATGTACCTCAACTGCAGAAGCTAACCGCAAAATCGTTGCTTCGCCCCATGGTCGACCGATAAACTGCAGCCCTATGGGAAGCCCTTGCTTATCATAACCAACCTGATCATTGAACATTTCCAACAAAGTCATGGAAATCCTTAAAACTGAGCAAAATTATTTGCAGAAGTTCTAACATAAAGTGCAGCAATCGATTTGATTAGGCAAAGACCGGATCGTGAAGGAAAGTTTAGTTACTAACAGGGACAGAAATGGCAGGGAAACCGAGAAGATTTGCTGCAACGACGAACCGCATAAGATAACCTGCAACCAAAACGAAACCCGGATATGTAAAAAGAATTCTGCAGAAAATGCAGCATATCATCTGCTGCAAGCAGCAAAGATGAGCTCTCTTTAGCTACCTAGGCAATCCAAATAAGAGTTACATTACAAGTACTTGGCAAATTATTCACATCACTAGGTGATCCGAGGAAAGTATTAGGGGCGAGAAACGTGCGAACCTGTAACGCGCATGTCGGTTTCACCGTATTTAAGAGCGCTAGGCGGGATCAGAGGCGCTGTCATTCTGTTATTCACACAGAAGAGATGAAGGAATTCGTCAGATTTACAGCACCAAGAGGAGATTACAAAACAAAGTAGGATAGAAAGAAACATCGGTCTAGTTCGTGTTTGAGCTCGATATTCGCGGAGAATGTGATCGCGTACCCAGTAGTCGGGGTGACTATGACGTCGGCCTTCTTGAAAATCTCCAAGTGATGGTACATTAGTCTTCTCCTGAAGGAACACGGGTCGAATATAAGATGTGAGAACTTGCAGAATCCTCTGTTTTCGTTGTTAGAAAAGAATGTGAAACCTCACCTGAGTCTCTGGGCTGAAACATAATCTGATGCATTAAATGATCGAAACAATGCGGTGCTCGTACGTGTATCGGGAGTCATCTTCACACCTTTCCTGCAAAATGAGAAAGTTGAGACAACCATTCTAGTCACCCTGAGCTCTCTGTCATGAATCATACCCATCCAGAATGTCGGGGCTCGTCCCGCTTAACATTTCGGATCCAATCGAGACAACATGGGCGTGTGACATCTCTTCCAACTCGGGTATAACAACTTCCACCGTCTTCAACCGCAGAAAACGTGAAAATAATGCAGACAAGATCGCTATTAGCAAACTCCAGTGGTATGCATACTTTAAACATCATCCTGGCAATGAAACTTACTTGACAACCATGTGTTCTTGACAGAAGATTAAGCATATCCTCGCACTTATCGGAGACTTCAGTCGAATGTACGTCGTTAAACCACTGCAGCATAACCAGAAGTTAACAAAACTGATGAAGACATTCTGAGAGTAGGAAAATTTACATCTCTTCACGTTCAACAACGATGAAACATTACCGCTGTATACTTCCCTAGTCGCAGTGATGCCAACGCGTTTGTATTTTCGTAGGACGACAAATTCGGAAAACAAGGCCGGGCCTGCACACAATACACACAGTCATGGGTAATTTCCTGACACCAGATAACTTGTGAATTGTGATTCTTCCTCGAAACGGTGATGAAGACGAGAATTTACCGGATTCAGGCTGATTTTATCATCAGGAGAGGATCCCAGAATTGCTGCATAGCTGGTTAATGAAAAGCTACTCAGTATAGCAGCATACAGATTTACCAATAGATATTTTCGCAGCAACTAGAAACCGAGCAGTCGGATTAGGAAAAGAAGAAGTAGATGACAATCGACACTTTCTCGCTCATTTAGCGCTGTTTGTTCGTATATTCATTGTTAGTGTATGCTGTGAATAAGATCCACATGCAGATACTTACACCAGCATGACATCCTCTACTGAACTTGCAAGAGGACCGATGATTTCAACTGTTCCGTCGCACAATGCCCTGCAACAAAACACACCGTGATAAAGGAGTAGGCGACCGACAGAACATCGTTGCAAAGACTTAACAACCTTCATTAACTAGAAAGAGCGGTTACCCTCTGATATCCGTCCGCCTGTATGTTGTTTTCAAACCCACCACACCACAGAGGGCCGACGGTATGCGAATGGAACCTGCATTTTCCGAATTCATGTAAACGAAGGGCAGGGATATAATCAGTATATACTAAGCATTTGGTTGCAGTTTGATCAGACGTAAGATATTTGCACAACCTCCCCCGTCTGTTCCCAAGGCAGCAGAACAAATTCCAGACGCTACGATTGCTGCTGGGCCCGAGGAAGATCCTCCGGTGTATCTATCCATGTCATGAGGGTTTCTTGTTGTTCTACAGCAGCACAATTGTCAAGAGTTAGAAGATTGAAGTTAACCTCAAAGATGGTCAGACTACAACACAAACCACACATGAACTAACCCGTAATTCGGATTGTTTCCAGTTGTTCCCATGCCTAACTCATGCATATTAGCCTTCCCCACAAATATCACCCCGCAGCTTCGAAGTCTAGAAACGCAGACTGCATCTTTATTCACAGAACGGACCTCGTGCATCCACGTCGTCGCACCTGATCTCCCGAATCGCAATATCATTATCACTTCCAAGATTGTGGAGAAGAAGTATTTATAACATACAATGGATCATAACATACCCTTGGACGGGTAGGGGTAGCAATCGATATCGTCTTTAATCGCAACAAAAATGCCGTCAAGTATGCATATTGGATTTCCTGCACAAGAGCATCATCATCAAACTTCATCTAGAATAAGCTCACAGAAGATATTTCAACCTCAAACTTACAAATTATCAGTACCTTCCTCGAATCTCTTGGTTGAAGCTGCAGCTTGCTTTCTGATTTCTTCAAAATCATAAGTAATAAGTAAAGGCGTCGAGGGATTCTTCTTATGGAACTCGTCCAGCACCGATATGACATTCTCTGCAACCTACAACGCCATAAAGTTCTTCGATATGTGATAACCGAAAGGCAAAGAAATTGAACATTTCAGCAATCTACTGAGTACTGACTAACCATGGATGGAGTCACAATCTTAGAATGATAAGCATGTGCATAATCCCGAATCTTCCAATATCGAAATGATGATGCCAATTCCCCGTTTATGCTTGGAGATGGATCATAACGAGGAAGACACCTCAACGCTGAATCCACATGGTCCTCTGGTTTTCCATCCTCGTCCACCACAGTGACTGCATTTTCGGGTTCTGTTTTCGCAATGTACACTCGTGTTAGCTCCGAATAAAACACCAGTCGAAGCAGACACGATAGTAACATCAAGAACTGACCTTGTGGAGGGTACTCGGGCTTGAACATGGGTTGTTCAGGAATTACTGTATTCTGCAACATCTGAACAATAACGGAAACCACAGGAAACAGTCCCAATCAGCCTCAATCAGCATTGGAAGCCACAAAGATGCAATTTTTCGTAGCGAAAATCGAGATAAGAGGGTCAAAAATTCAGAATAGCAGCAGACCTGACTCATCTTGTTCTGCTTTTTCAGCTGGGAAATAATAAAAGGGCCGATGAGAGGGGCTTCAAGCAGCCTCACAAACAACTTGAATGCCAACCCGGTCAAATGTGGAGCTGCAGATCAGACATCAACCCGTTATCCGGGTCCTCATTACCCGAATTATTCGCATAATTCGAACCAACAAACACTCAAGAACATCAAAATTCAAGAGCCTAAAGAAAGAACATACCCTCAACAACTTGAGGCTCATACTTGACACTGGACAAGTCAACCTTCTCAGCCGGCAGCAACACACGCTTATTCCCCATCCTAACAAAAGAAACAAGCCAAACCCAGGTTCCCAAACAGCTGTCCGAGTGGTACGAGACTTAGATGATCTGCTACGGGAGTGACACTCTATAAGATCAACATTGCTCGACTATAAATACGAAACAAATCATAGAAACAAGCTTCATGTGAAGTGAAGGTTAGAAGATGAGCTACCTGGGACTTAAAGGTGGGGGCTTTGGACAAAAACCCAAGATGATGATGATGACGACGTACGGGAGCTGTCTGTACTTGGTAAGCTACCGGGTTTTATGATACGTAGGGACAGAGCTGTTGAAGTGGATGAGCGCAAGTTAGTTGGAAGTCATTGGTAGGTTACTTAATGTAACGCATTTAATGACATTTTTAGGAGGACATAATCATATTCGGATCGAGTATGATTTTATAAGATGATAAAAATATTACAACCGGCATCCTAGCTATATAAATAAAGCAACAACTTTCCAATGATTCGAACTACTTCATGGCAAGGGTGTCATAAACGAAGAATGATATTAAATTATTTTTCCTTGAAGAGGTGAGTAGCAGAAAAGGTTAGACAAATTGTTCATGATTTTATGAATCATGAGAGAGATTTTGTCAAATCATTATTGGTTGGTTAGGGTTACGAAGTAAAATACTGACGGTTATTGGCACTACTAAATACTCGTTGGAAGTTTTTTCAATGATAATTCATATATAATATCCGGTTTGAATTAATATTCAATGTCTATAAAGGATTTTTCAAAAAAATAAATCCCGATGATTATGATACCATAATTCTGGTTCGGAAACAAGTAAGATTGAATCTGAACCTCTTAAAAGTCAACTCAATCGCATATTTTTATATTAGAAGATCTTTGTCATAAAGTTTAATTATATCCAGACTGTTTATCGGTAAGTACTTTTAAAATTGGAATAATTAACGCCCTCTACTCATTTTTGGGTGAGACGTTATTGTTAATGTGACCCTCTGAAATTAATTTTGCTTCTTAAAAGTGGAAAATTCCTTAAAAGGTTCGAAACTTTTTCAAACCCTGGCAAGTAAATGAGAATAACCAATGTCGATCCAATTAATTACCAAAACATTCCCAACTCCCGAGTTTGAATTATTATTTTTCAAAAACCCCAATATAATACTATAAAACCCATTATATAAACCGAGTACCTTGACTTTAATGTTTCATCATCTTCACTTTCCTCAAATGATATAGGAAAAAGTTTACTTAAATACCATATAGTATTATAAAAAATCAAGTTAGTACCCTATAGTTTAGAACGTATCAATTGAGTCAAACTTAATCCAATTAAAATCAAGTAGAGGCACAGACAACTGCCCCGACTCTGCCCGGCCACGTAGACCAGCTTCTATTCCAGCTCCTGCTTGGACTTCTCCGATCCTGCCTGGCAGAAATGTGGATGCCACTTGGACTGCTTCTGCTCCAGCTCCCACTACCACTAGGTCACATTTCTTTTTAATTAAAATGGATGAAACTTGTTATCTCGGTAGTTTTAGGGTTCACTTTCTAGGATGAACGCATTAAGGGGATTTGCATTTTCTTACGCATATTTGTTTTTGCAGTTGTTTAAGTTGTGATGATGATATGAGCAATTTTTTACTTGGGTCAAGCTCAGTTCTTTACTTTTGGTAAGGACCAACAAGCAAACTTTCTTGTCCTATTCTTGGCTCCAAGTTCGTTTCTTTGGTTGTGAATTTCGAGAACTTGACATGAGAAGCTGTGTTGCCTTGCTAATTTGTAGAATTAAGTTGGATTGTTTTTGGTCTTTGGTGTGTAATGTTGTTGACTTGGTGGTCCTTTTCTTCCCTGATGACGGGGAAGAGGAAGAGGGGAAGAAGGACGAGGGAGGGGTCCAAATGGCATCCACATCATTAGGTTTTGCTGATGTGGCTGGTCTATGTGACTGGCGAGCTGTCTGGACTTATAATTGATTTTAATTGGAATAACTTTGACTTAATTGATACGTTTTAAATTACATGGTACTAACTTGATTTTTTGTGATACCACAAAGTACCAAAATAGACTTTTTCCAATAATATACTATCTCATCTGTACCGTTATCCACATCCATAAATCTTTCACTATGCTCACTCCAATTTTCTTCTAACATTTGAGGACACATCTTTTCATTTTTTGCATATCATTATTCACCTTTAAAGTAGCCTCCAACCACGACTTTAATGTTTCAACAGTAGAGCTAGTATCATTGTCTCCTTCTTCCATGCCAAACACATCGAATAACACTCTCACCATTTGATCTAAATATGTGTTGATACTCGAGACATCTTAGTTATGATAGAACAACTTTATAAGTCATTAATCTAAGTTGTGAAATGACATTTGACCTAATGGCACAATACATAAAATTGACAAAATTACAAAGTTCATATGTGTAATTCCTAAAAATTTACATGTTTTTCAAAAAATTCATTAATCTAAGCGATTCTTGGTTAATGGAGGTATAGGTAACGACCGCTTTAAATTTCAATAATTGATTTTATATATAATTCAATTTCAACAACTGATATTATTTATATGCTCTTAATTAGTTCTGTAATCTTCTTGTTAGAGTGGTCCAGGATTCCAGGTTGTTGTCATCTCGAAGGAACTTTCCACGTCTAATATTCTATTTTGAGCCCTAGTAGATCAGTGGAACATGTGTCGCGAACTTTTTTAAATTTGGTGAATAGTCTTGAGCGCTATTTGGATAGTTATTTCAATTATATCTTGTATATTATAAGATTTTTTAAGAGAATCTAAGTATTACTGTTTTAACCGACTTCGTATATGTCAACTTTACCCACAGTAGACATATAAAATTCATACGCAGTTAAGTACATTATACATAATTTTCATAAAACATCACCGATTCTATAAACCCATTAAAAGAATCCTGTTGGTTTTTCTCTGAACCAAATGTGCTGATTCATTTTTGAACAAGATAATTTTTACCTTATAAATTTAAAAAACTTAAAATGAGTATGGACACTTTCCAAGTTAACACGAGATGGGTTATGGGACCTCGGCCCAAACATGTCCAACCAGGCCCATTGTGCAATTTTCAAAATATTAAAGAATACACTTGTAATTTGAGATATTTTGATTTGATATCATGTAGTTTAAAGTGCATAAAATCAATTGACTATGATTTGATATTTAGTCACTTAGCAGCTGGTTAGTCTCTCTTCTCATCCTCGACTAACTAATATGTCACGTCAAACTAGATTAGTATCACCCAGCCGATGATATGATTTGTCAGACCCCATTAAATTGTTAATAGAGATAATTACTGAGAGGACCTTAGGGTATAGTCAAATAGACTCTGAGAACCCTGTAGTTTTTCTACTGATTGCTGAGCCCTCGTAGTTTGGTTATTATTATACTTTCGGGTCCCTAGCTGACGTCATCAATCAATTTATATATTTTTAAATTTTGAAATGACTATTATACCCCTGGAATCATCTCCTACCTCCCTTTCAGTGAACTTACAACTTCCCTGGCGACATTTTTGGCAACACATTAAAAATAATTAAGGATCGATGCAGCCAATAATTAAGCAAAACCGATTCTTTATTAACTCTAAGCAAAACCCACCAAAGAATCAACTAAGAAATCCATGATTTCCATCAAATTTGTTCACTGAGAGGTGAGCATCGACAAATTTCTGGGTTCATCGACATCGGTTCATCGATAAATTTCTGGGTTTAAATTGTGTGCTGTTGTTGGGAGGGAGCATCCTCAGGAACCCGTCCTCGTCGTCGGCAATGTCGGCTCGGCTTACCAACTCCTGCCTCGGGATATACGGTGCCCTCCTGCCTTCGTCCACCCCACACTCCAACGCCCTCAAGATGGCCTCCGCCTTCCAGCTGTTCAACGGGATTAGCCCGTTCATGAAGTTCTCCCACTTCACGACCAACCAGGCCATCCATGAGGCGCGAGAGAGGGAGGACAGGGTCCACATCCTCCCTTCCCAGCCAGGCGGCCCGCCCTACGTCCGCCTTACCGGGCTAGGGAACTCCATGGAGGCCCTCGAGGCCACCGAAGAGCGCCTGTCCGACTTCGCCCACAAGCTCGGCCTCCCTTTTGAGCGGATTTAGACTTCACCCACATTTTTTGCGACAGGATTAAGATTTGGAAAGGATTGAGATAGCTTTAGAGGGTCGACGGCGGTGGAGATGGTGTCGCAGCGGTCAGCCAAAGTAATTATTTTTTTTAATTTTTCCAAGGATATTTGAGTCATTTACTTGAGTTAGGGACCCGAAAGTATAATAATAACCAAACTACAGGGGCCCAGCAATTAGTAGGGAAACTACAGCATCCTCAGAGCCTATTTGACTATACATTGGGATCTTCTCAGTAATTATCTCTGGTTAATATTGTTCTAAAAGTCCAACTTTGCTAATATTTTTCAAATCTGTTCCACATTTTTAATAACCATACTATCATATTGAATAACACTAGATGTGGTATTTTTGTTGATTTGAGTATATACAGAGAAATAACTATAATTTATTTATTATTTTTTTGATGTTATAAATATAGACAAAATAATTTATGATTTATATGTATTTAGTGGCCAAAAAATAAATTTAATCATTTTGAAGATAAAATTGTTAACCTTATGTGATCTCTCTAAGTGTATGCTTCCTAGAACGCCACATTGACCCGTATGGAATTCTCCACGACCTCTTTCAACGATGTTAGAACTCCCGCTTGAGGTGGCGGTAGAACTCCTGCGTATCTGGTAGAGTCCCATTTGCCAACAGCTATGTGAGCACAAACGAAGAGAAATAAAATCAATTAATGTGTCTGTCATAGACGTGGCCATTAACGCAAGCTCAAGAAAGATAAATAATTATAAAAAATTTATGAGTAAAAATATCAATTTAAAAAATTGGGAAAATTATTCTCAAGTCCTTCGGGTTTGTTTAAATATATTCAAAAATCTTCTGTGTTTGTAAAATACACGCCGACGTCCTTCGTGTTTGATTTATTATAATTTCGAATCCCTTGCGCATATTAGCGACTCTTTTTTATATTTTTATTAATGAAATGACCAAAATACCCTTTAAAAAATACTTTTCTTCCTCTAGATTGCTGACGTCATCATCTTTTTTAACAACTTGTTTGGAAACCCCTAAGAAATGGGAATTGGAATTCTTTTCCGGACTTTTAAAAAAGTTAGTATGTTTGGAACCAAATTTTATCGGAAAAGAATTCATGTTTTGATTAAAACTCAGGATTTGGAATTCCTATTGAAATAGGTCGGATTTCTAGTGACCAAACCAGAATTGGCAGCTAAATTACTATTATACCCCCTCACTTTATTAAAATATTACAGAATTACCAAATCTTTATTTCCTTCAACCCTCTTCCTCGACGGTCGCCATTTCTCTTCTCTTACAACAAAATTCGACACTTCAAACGATGTCGACCCTCCCCCTTCTAGGCCACCGTCCTCCCCATCTGACAGTTGCTTTCTGTGCAGGCCACCTACCTTGTCAATTGAAGACCTTCTTTTGTAAGTCCCCAACACTTTTCTCTCCTTTTTAATGTTAGGGTTAAATTGAATTTTTTTACTTTTGGTTGCTTGAATGGTTTTGTGATGTGGGCTTGTTCGGTCTGGAGTGAGTTTTTTCGTCTTTGTGGTGTGGAAATTTTTGGTAGGATGACGGTGGATTCTTGGGTTCATGGGTTATTCTTGGTGGGTATTTGTTTTGTTAATTGTGTTCTGTTAGGTTCCATGGTGAGTTTTCCTCTGTTTATCGCCGCCAACAATCGATAATGTAATACCAAGATTCTGAAGAAGTATACTTTGCCATGAGATTACAGTGATTAATGACAGTTTGGAAGAACTAGTCCTTTTTATGGCCTAATCATCCAGTAGTAACTACTTATCAAAAAGATGGAAGCATAGAAAACCAAAGCAAAGAATTAAAAAGGGCTCTCATAGCTTGAAGTAGTCCTTTCGGTTGCCTAATCATCTACACAACATATAGTTTTCGGAACTCGCAATCTCTTGTTGAAACGGATCGATGGACTTGGTTCAATCTGTACGCATTGCTACTGCTATCTCTTGAGTTGCCTGTTTTAGTTGAATAATTCATTGGTGCCCTCTTTGAGGATTAGGTGTATAATTTGTTTGAATACTTGCCAAACCATAGATATAACAAGGGTTGCTTATGTAGGTTGAATGAGGTTAGATAGTACACTTTGTTCTAGTGTAGCTACAATCTGAGCACTTTTTGTTCTAATGCATTTGGTTATCAACTTGGTTTCTGCTTGTTATCAACCGAGTTCTGCTTTTGAATAGTACTCGTACCTACTTTCTGTTCTGCTTTTGAGTACTTTTCACCTTGCTTTTATGGTTCATTTCTAGTTGGCAATTGCAGTCTTCTTGTGTTGCTTCAAATTTTCTTATAGGAAGTATGTAAGTTGTGTTTGTCTTTTGGCGTCGCACATGGGATTAAAGTTTGTTACGCTATTGTTGCAGGAAGAACTGAAAAATACTACCCTTAAGATGGCTGAGCAGAGCAAAGTCTTGAATACTCCCGGTGCTGAGAAGCAAACCAGAAGAGAATTGTTCGATGCACTTTGGTAGGAACTATAGTATGAGCTCATTCTTTGGCATATTTTTCAACGCGTGTATTGCAGATTAAGTGGCCGGGAACCTCCATTGTTTCCCCAACCTGATGCTGATGCTCAACCAAAAAAAGAAACCGATAACAAAGGAGCAGATGAAAGACGAACAAGAAGTGGAGCTGAGAAAGAAAAATCAGATTTAAACACATTGAGTACCTAATAGTAACTTTCTTATGACATTGCCAGATTTTAGTTTCTAATGTGGTGATTTGTGAATTGTGGGATGATATTAGAGATGGTTTTGTTTGTTGCAAGTTGGTCTAATTATAAGGGTATTTATGTAATATTTCAAATCAATTTCCAAAATTTAACTTATGGTTCCAAACAAGAAAACATGAAAGTGATTCCTTTCTATTACCATTAAAAATTAGAAATGGAATTCTTTTCCTGTCAGAATTGGTTCCAAACAGGCCGTAAAAAATTCAAAACCACGGTTCAAAAACGTGACTCGTAAAAACAAACTTTTTCCCTTTTTTCTTCGTGGGGTAAACTAAATTCCCCTTTCACTAATCACAATTCACATGCACGTAGCTTCTCTCTCACGCCGGACCACCCCAACAATGGGCCCCACCACAAACACAAAAATATCACAAAAAGATCCAACAGCCTTTTTCCACGTCATCACCTGGCGGGCCCCACAATGAAACCCTAAATGCCAGACAAATTCAACCCAAATTCACTTTTCAAAAAAGAGCCCCCGCCCCGAAAGAAATTCACAACTCCTAACCCCTCCCCGATCGGACAGTCCAGAATAGACCCACGTGTCGGTTCCTCCTAAATCCCACCGTTTGTGCCAGGTCATGGGTCAGCTTTACGGGCAGGCAGATCTCCCTAACGAACGGTCGAGATCCTGCCCGAGGCCGACGCGGTCAGATCTCGTGGCCTTTAAGAAGCGGCCATCGGCCTCCTATCTTCTTCGCTATATTCACCCACATCCCCCCTCCCCCTCACCGAAACCCTAATTTCCCCAAATTTTCCCCAAATTAAAAGAGGGAAATTAAAAGCCCGCCCTTTTCTCATCCCAAGGTGGAGGCGCGTGGAGGCGACGGTCGGCTCCCGATTGATGATTCATAGCCGGAGATGGCGTCGGCGGTGCTAGCCAACCGGACAACGGAGCCGAATTGGGCGTCGCCGTCGCATCCAAACCCGAACCCGAAGCGAGCCAAGTACATGGGGAAGCTCCCGACTTTATCTAACCCTAACCCTAAATTCTCCTCGAAGAAGCGGCAGCTCCTCCCGCCCCTCCCTGTCCTTGATATCGGCGATGGGCAAGGCGGCGGGGGGTTCGCCCAGCCCGCCGCGTCGGATGACGCGTCTTCCATCAACCGGAGATCCATCGACTTCAATTCGGGTGGGTACGTGACGTTCAACGTCACGTCCTGCACGAAGAAGGAGCTGGCGGAGCTCAAGGCCCGGCTGGTCTCGGAATTGGAGCGGATTCGCCAGCTCAAGAACCGGATCGAGGCCTCGGATCTCCGCCCCTCCAAGAAGAAGGGTGGCACTAACCTTTCGGGGAACAAGCGTCCCTTCCCGCCTGCTGGTCCCGCGGGTAAGCGTGGGAGTATGAATCCCACGGAGAGGGCGGCCGCTATGAAGAAATGCGGGCAGATTTTGTCGAAGCTGATGAAGCACAAGTTCGGGTATGTATTTAACTCGCCCGTGGACGTTGTGGGGATGCAGCTTCACGATTACTATGACATCATCAAGTGCCCGATGGATTTGGGCGCGGTGAAGTCGAAATTGGCCAAGAATGCCTACGGTTCATCCAAGGAGTTTGCGGCCGATGTGAGGTTGACTTTTAATAATGCCATGAGGTACAACCCGATAGGTCACGAGGTTTATGCTTTGGCGGAGCAGTTACTCGCAAAGTTTGAGGATTTGTATAAGCCGATCGGGCAGGAGGAGATGGTGGAGCCTGAGCCGGAAGATGAGGTGGAGGAAGAGGAGGATCTGGTCAGGGAGGTGGAAGCTAGTTCGTGGGATCATGGGCGGGAAGGAGTTGATGGGGATTTGGGTAGGAAGGATATGGTTGGGTCGGACCCGATTCAGAATCACAACCAGAGTTTGGACAGCAATGTCAGTGCCGGTGCTGTTCAATCGCCTGTGAGGACACCATCCCCACCAATTAGAGCGCTTGCCGGTGCTGTCCAATTGCCTGTGAGGACACCATCTCCACCGATTAGAGCACCTGCAGTGAAGCCGCTCAAGCAGCCAAAGCCCAAGGCTAGGGATCCGAATAAGAGAGAGATGAGCTTGGAGGAGAAGCACAAGTTGGGCTTGGGGTTGCAGTGTCTGCCATCAGAGAAGATGGAGCAAGTGGTAGGGATCATCAAGAAGAGGAATGGGCACTTGACGCAAGATGGAGACGAGATTGAGCTTGATATCGAGGCAGTGGATACTGAAACTTTGTGGGAGCTTGATCGATTCGTTACTAACTACAAAAAGGCAGCTAGTAAGATGAAGCGGCAAGTCTTGATGGGTATAAACAACAATGGTCTCGCTGTGGGAGCAACAAGTGAGGCTGATAAGGTACTAGCTTGTGGTTGTTTGATTTGCTACTGTTCTTTTTACAATGCCGTTGATCTATTGCATCTCGAGCTTGGAATTTTCTGATTTGGTTTGTGTTTTGGATTATAGGATTTGCCTGCAAGTGAGAGATCAGAAGTTGTCGCAGAAGTGAAGAAGGCTAAGAAAGGGGATGCATGTGATGAGGATGTAGACATTGGCGATGAGATGCCTATGAGCAGCTTCCCCCCTGTTGAGATTGAGAAGGATAATGGCCATGCTAGCAGTAGTTCCAGTAGCTCTGGTAGTTCGAGTGATGATTCTTCGTCATCCAGTGGTATGACTGTTGATTCGCCGGAAAGCATCACGACTGCTATGAGTTTTGTGGCAGGCAATGCTAATATGTCCTGTTATACTGCAGGTTCCGACTCCGGAAGCTCTTCTGGGAGCGACTCTGAGGACGCTCATTCATAGAGGATGCTCATTCATAATGGATGCTCGTTCATAAGGCTTAGGTGGGAGATTGAGAATGTTAGTGGAGGGGGGTGGCTTTAATGGTTGTATTGGAGAATGCTCTTTGAGATTGTTTTGGATGTGGTTACGGATAAGGTATAAAGAATCATCTCATCTGCTCTTTGGTTGCTTTTGATTGAAACTCCCAGCTCCTCCTGGTGGGTTGTTCTCTTGCATATTGATATTGATATTACCAGTTTGTGTTGTACAGGGAGGTCTTCTCGATTGTGTTTGTTTTGCCATTGGGGTGATCGGCGAACAATTGCCGGAGGTTGAGAATGCTGCATTGCTTTGTTTTGTACAAAAAGAAGATGAGATTTCTAAAGCAAGTTGTAGGTCAGATAGAGAGGTAGGAGTAGTATTGACAAGGTGAATTGGCAGGTTAGATTATCGGATTAGAGTTGAGTTAGGTTGTTTAATTACTTTGTACAAATTACAACACTTAATGCATGATCAGTTTTAGCTTCCCCCTGACTTCCTCTTCTTTCTTGAATAGGTAAAAAAGATTGATTAATATTGGTCAAAATGGTAAATCCTTTTCTCCCTGGACCTTGCCATCTCAACAACCCGATCCGATTCCGGTACAGAACTTTTATTTTCTTCACAAGGCAACAAGGACTGCACTTTAATTGAATGAGTATATGCAGAAGAGAGGTGGAGAAGTGGAAAAATATCATAAAGAATCATGTGATTGTTGTTGGAGATCGCCAGGTTTTTTTCATCTGGGTGTGGATGGCTAAAGGGATACTGATTGTTAATTGTGGGACCCATGTGTTTCTCCACTGAGCTCTGGAACCATATGCTTTTAAGAACAGAAATTGCAGAACCCAGCAATAAGAGGTTGAGGGGGGAAATTTCCAGAAGCCAGAATCTTTGGACCAGATGGATTAAGCAACCATCACTGTCTGAATTTTCTATTTCTTCGGATCCCGTTTATTGTCATTCCTATTCATGACGAGCATAAAAAATAATTATGTTCCGAAAGTGGATGACGTTTCTTGTTCTCATGGGCAAGATATGTGGGGACTCCTTCAACTGCAGATAGGAGGAAACGTGTAATCCCAGTATCTTTTCTGGCCAAACTGGTAAGAGTCAACCAAGCGAGTCTTGTGGGATTAAGGTTTTCTGATTGGCCCCTTCTAATTGGTCTGTGAGATTAATCCGCTGCTTCCACCAAGTGGAGAACGAAAAAGTTGGGAAGGTTCCGTTCAAGAGAGAGAAAAATAGGCAGAGAAGGGGAAAAGTACACGGACCAAATAAAGATTGCATAAAATAACCATACAGGTGGAACAAAACTGCCTCGGAATCAAAGGTCTTGAAATAGATTTAGTGCATTCATGATAAATTTGCCTGTAATTATGATCTTTATTACCAATGAAAAAGATAGTTGTAATGTAACATTCAGCTAATCCACAAAATCGGGTAGTCAAGAGGGGCGTCTTCTAACTAATAGATCAGAGGAGCGCATATATCACTTAATTTCTAGCTAGTCCATAAACTGGGTAATCAAGAGGCACGTCCACGAGCCAATAGGCCAGGACGCCAGCCTATCCTAGCCCCCTAGCCTCAAACCGAAGCACAGTCAAGAGAGACGCACACACACTCACTCATATAAAGTCGTGTATGGGGTCACAATTGTAGCCTCTGTAAAAAAATTCCACCGCCAAAACCTAATAGAAAAAAAGGACAACGGGGAAAGAGAGTTTGTGATCCGACCGAGCTCTAATCTAGTGTAATCGACCATGTGACTATTATGAGCGGGAGAAATAAAAGACCAAGGCAACGCGACTGTGGTAACTTCCCAATGAAGTTTCCAACAGAAAGATGCCGGTGGGTTGGGTTGCTTTCAATGGCTGCAACCATCCAACTTTTTTTAGACCATTTTCTTTGTGCAAAAGCCCCTCGCCACCTGAAAACGACCACTCAATAGACTAAAACATGCATCGATCAATAGAGTGGCTCGCCAAATAGGAGTTAAATCGGTATTAAAAGAACTGAATTCACTTAAGGAGATTTACGCCGTAAAAAATATTATTGAAAGAGCTATCCCTAAAATCGACTCTAATATCAGAACTAATTAAAAAAAAATCAATAGAGTCGCTCATGAAATGAACCAATTGCCGAACAAAAGAAAGCCTACAGAATATACAATTGTTGTTCCGGCCACAAAAGATGTACAAAACAAGGAAATATATAACAGATACAATGCAACAGCCAAGGCCAGGAAATCCTTGAAATGTTGCCAACTTCCATCACGTGCACCGGCTTATTTTTTTTCATAATCACCTAATATTCATACACTCACCAAAGTTCGGGTCTAATGAGATTACAAAGTACAAAATTAGCTACATTTTAGAATTTCAAGTCAAAATCTTTGGTTAAATAAAAACGGTGTGACGTGCACCGAACTTCTTTAAAACCCCATTAAATAGTTTTATCCTATCCCATCAACCTTTTTTGTGGGTTGGGAAGTTGTGTGAAGTACTGCCCCTAATTCCGGAGGCTGGCATATTGGTCAATCCTTAGAAAGCGTATGTAGTCGATATTGGATCTAGGAATTAAGGTAAGTTTTTCACTTCTTGTCTCATCTCCAATAAAAAAAACAACTAGTTCGACTTGCCAATCAATTTTTGGATGTTGGGCAATAAGGTAATTGTCCAACAAGGAAAGTTCTTCTCTTCTTGAGCCACCGAGCGTAATAATTTTCCCGATCCATATTTGTTTTACATTTTTACATGAAGAAGATTTGGCGTAGCATGTTCTCTTCAGACCTGAACACAAAATGGAACTAGAACATTGAACCCAAGTTTCACCCAACATATGTTTCATTCCTGTTGAGAAACACTTAGAGATCATCCATAAGAGTTAATCTAGGCAACTCTTTGACCAGTTCTCCAAGACAATATTAATAGTCCAGGTGCCAGACAGCAACAGGGAGTGTCCAAGTAGAAAATATATCAAAGCCACCAAGAGAATTATAAAAAGAGAACAGAGGGAAAGCTAATATTTATTGGAGAAGTATAATGCCAAAGAAATCTGCAATACAATGTCAAAAGTTGAAGGAATTTCAATATTGAAAAGTGCCTCTCTAAGAAGGGTGAAATTATATTTGGTATTTCATCCATCAGAAACACAAGAAGAAAGATGAGCCAGCAAACCCTCATGGTATCCAACTATTTGCAGAAACACCAACTAAACTTCCAAGCTATAAAGCAGGCAAAAACGCCAGTATCTAACACTGAATTTTCCAATTCAGTAAACCAACCATCGCATCAACGGGCCGAATATTTTAAGAGAGGCTCCCGACCTCAGTCGAAAGATCAATTGGACGATGAAGAGTCCCGGTGCCAACTTACTTGTTCTTATATTTCTTTTCACCCTTCTTCAAGTTAACAAACAGCTGGCCGAGCTGAGATTCACAAGCAGCTTCAGCCTCTGGCACCAACTCTTTCAGAAAAGACTTGCTCAGATCGTGCGTCGAGACTATCTGGAACACTTTTCTGCAGAACTTCCGCACTTCTGCACGTCTTGACTGCTTCTCCGGCATATTTGTCACCAACTCCTTGACCAAACAGGCAAGTTTCTGCATATGGACTTCCAAAATTTTCTTCGAAGAACTGCGGTTGCTTTCATCAGTAATACCTGAATTAAGCGATTTGACTACTTCCATCACTAGATCAAGCGCTTCGACTCGACGGAAGTCTAACTTGGCACTACCTGTTTTTTCTAAAAGGAAGCCAAGTAGATGATGTCCAATAGATGGCCATCTACGGAATACTTCTTTAAGAAACTCGGATTTTATTTGGGACTTTTTACTATCAAAATACTCCAGCAATGCACCCTTAAAAATATCCAAAACCCTCTGCATTTCAGATTCTGAGAAATTGCTGGCATCAACTATCTTCAGAAGCCAAAAAGTGGAATTCTGGGCAAGTGAAGCAATCATTTTCTTCCATGTTTTTAAGGCCGACAGCTTTTCCTGAGACAGAGTATTCGCAGACTTTTTTCTCTTGAATGGTTTTGATGCCAACTTCAGGTTCTTTTCCAGCAAAGATTCAACTGTAGGGAGTTGCACCGACTCACACTTCGGGAAGTCTTTTACTTTGAATACCTTCTTCTGAAGAATTCCCCACATACGCTGTGCAAGCTGGTCACTAATTTCAGCAGTATGCGGGTTAACTAGTGCCTGAGCCAGGTTCAAGTAAACCGTGAGAACTTGTATTTTACCTGTCAAGTTGAACAAGGAACACTAATCAGATTGGCTAGGAAAGAAAATAATAACAGATTTCACCATGCAATTACAGGTCTAAACTGGGTTGTAATCAACACAAGATCAAACTAAATCAAAGTAACCAAGAGGACGGACCTGGATTTTCATGCAGGTAAATCTCTAGCAATGACAGCACGCGAAGTTTGAAAAGAACAAGCTGAGATTGAGCACCTTCGCCCCCAGCCTGGTACTTTTTCTCATTAAAAATTTGGGCAAGATATGCATCCATTCTAAACATAGCATCGTCATCCATTCCACTGTCAGAATCATCAGAATCCTCTTGTTTCTCTGTCCGTGCTATGTCCCCTTCATTTATAGCCTCAGAATCACCAGTTTGTTCTTCGCTCTCACCTGTTTCACCATTCTCAGCTTCATCGAGTTCTTCTTCCTCACTAGCAAGCATATCCTCATCCTCAGAATCATCATTATCACTGTCTGTTGTCCGATGTCTAGCAGGTTTCAAATCCTTCTTGATGATCTGCAGCATCCGAAGAAGCCCATTATTGGTCACGTCGCTGCAGAAATACTTGACCACCTGCCAAAGAGACATTGTCAGGTTTCACCCAATCACACATATACTTTTAACCAACAAAACTTGAACATCAAACTGCAACAGACAAAATCAAGTGCAGCAATTGACGAGGAAGAAGTATAAAGTTGCACACGAAGATAAAAGGTGTCATTTAACAAGTACCTGCTCAATTGCTGAGCGCATGGCAGCCGATGACTGTGGCAGCAATGATAGCAATGTATCCACAAGGACATCAATCAACTCAGGGGCTTCATAATCATCTGACTCGTCTTCTCCAGGAGATCCAGGAAGCTCAGATGCTGCAAAAGCTTTCTTACAGCACATGATAAGTTCAGTTGCAGCCTCTGCAAATTCACCTGGGCGAAGAAGAACTTGGAGTAGCAATTGAATCAGCAAATATCTCAGACAATGCAACTTATTGGTATCAGCACCAATCTCATGATTTCTTTCCTGCAAACACAAGGATTCGAACGATTGAACTCTCAGAACAATGATATTAAAAAAAGAAAGAACAACCACACCAAGAAAATAACGGTTAATTTGATCAAGTATCTGTTCAGAAGCGTGTACGGGAACTGTGGTTAAAGGTACAACCGATACATTTTTTATGGGACTCAATAAAAACCAACCTAAATGGTAAGGGACTGTGCCTCATTTGTTTTTTAAATACTAACAAATCAAGATTTAGAAACCATCACAGCCATGTTTAAACGGCTAATTAGCTAAGATCCCAACTGATAGAAAGGACTAATCAATGACATGCACGCATTACAAAAAGAGATATCAACTGTTGCTATCAGCAGAAAGGATCAAAGAAGATGCACCTCTCTAGAAAGCTTAGCATCCATTTCTTGCAACTTTTTAAATGCATTTTCATCCTCAATGCTTAGAGAGCGAAACAGTGAAACTGATGGGATGCTTCGTAACGTGCTTAGGAAACGCATAAAGTAAGAACCAATATCATATGGCTCTGGGCTATCCGCCAAGGTATGTGAACTCTCCATCTTTTGTGCACTTGCCAACAACAATTGTATCTGTTCAATACACATCTTACAAATAGTGCTGGAGACAGCAGGTTTTGGCCATGTGAACTTTTCCTGCAATTCAAAAGATGTCACTTCAGAGCCAAGAGAGGCAGAGAACAGGCCTTGAACAGCCAGAAACTTCAAAATTTCCTTATGCAGCCGAAACTTTGCATCAGGATCCAGCTTTAAATGTTTCAGAATATTAGGAAGTGCTTCAACAATCCAATTTCTCAAAGAATCAGGATTCTCCAATGGGTTAGCTGAATCCTTGTCCTGAACTGATTCTGTCTCCGAATTATCATCTGTTGTCTGACTCTGGTCCGAAGGTTCATCGGAAGCATGACCGTCATCCACAAAGATACTAGTTAGATTCTGAATGAAGAGAATGCAACCAGATTCTGTTTTGAACCCCTCTACCAACATTTTTATTGTTTTCATCCTTGTGATGGAATCAAACCTTCCATTACTGTGTTTCTGTAAAGTCACAATAACGGCAACCCTTTTAACATCATCATTTTCTACCCATTTTGATAACTCTTTCAGAAAATGCTGCCCAACCTTGTAAAGCCAAGACTCTCTGGTGGAGAGAATATCCACAAGGCACTGCACAAGTTTGTAAGAGAGAACGATTGGAACAAAAGATGCGGGCATCCTTGGGAGGAGGAGAAGCAGAACATCAAGCGCCAAGTGCTTACGGTCATGCGAAGACAAAAGAAGAGATCCTTCAATAATAATTTCGGAGAAATTCTTAACACCCTTGGCAATTTCCTCCTCTGAAGAATTGACTCTGCGACCCTTTTTGTCCTTCTTTAAAGAATTTGATGCTGAAACAACGTCTTCAGATTGCACTACTGTCTCAGGCAATAAGATGTTAACCAGAATAGGCCACACACTGTGTACTCGAGGCTGACAGAATGTTGATTCCTGACATCCAGAAAAACTGAATCCTTAAAATCTTGAATAAAACAATCTTTCGAAATTTGGCGTGAAAATTAGAGGAATCACCTTCAAGCAATTAGAAATCAATGACAAGTGATCTGAAGAAAACAGTCTGCTTGGGCTGAATGGATTAGGCAAAATCTTCCCAAAAGTTGTTTCATGAGCAAGAACTTTCTCCTGAATTTTTAAAGCCAATAACAAAGCATCTGGATTCCCAATATCAGTGGCACTCCCAAACCACTCGCAAACTCAAGGAGCGTCGAGTATATTATTTATTATTGCGTCACTGGGCAACTGCAATAAAACCCACCAAACCACAAGATACCGCTTGTTAAGAAACAGATAAAGCAGGAAACACATAAGTTCCTTAAAAAAGACGTCGCTGAAATTATATGATTCAGGTAACAAATGATGCAACCTAGGACCTCCCAGTGGATGGGAGAGCAAACTTGTAAATCTTTCTTCTCTCTGTTTCAACCAGTAAAAAATGTGAATTCTAGTAAGAGCATAAATTTTTGCAGTTTCAGGCTTTCAGCTATAAGCAGTACTTCAATACATTTCAAGCCGTATGCAACATGGAGGAGATGATACAGATCAAATTTTCCCAATGATTATTTCTCCGAGGAAAAGTAGAAGTTAGCATGAAAAGTGCAAGAAAACTACATTATGCCATACCTGTTCAACCAAGTCTATAATAATGGCAGCAGCGGGCTCTTGCAAATAACGCTTCTTTGAAGCAAGAGAGATAAGATTACCAGTTAATTCCTTAATATATGGCGTAGAGTGATCAGAATTCCACTCTCTAACCAGTCTTCCGGACCGTGCAATGGCACCATAAGCAAACAGGCGACCTAATAGACAATCTCTCGCTTCCTGAAGTCAACAAAATCGCAGACTTAGGCATGCACATTGCCGAAGCACACAATGTAGTTACCAACAAAGCGAGTCCTCACACACCTGGCCCTTCATCGACGAAGAAACTTCGAGCAAATCGACTATTAACTTCATCATGGAGTCCAACTTGATGCTCGGAATTGTACTAACCAGCAAGGAAAGACCTAAAGCAAACCCCTGTCTTGCACACTGAAAGCCAAAAGCCGAAACTCAAGAAACGAGCTACGAAACAATCACACGCGAAAAGGGTACTTTTCGACCATTACCTCCCTGGACGAGGAAGCACCCCGGATGAGCCTCCCAACCGCGTACCTCGCCGAAGGGGCGCAACCACTCAACCCGTCGTCCTTCTCGGCCAACCCTTTATCCTCCACCCTCTCGTACGCCTCCTGGACCGCCACCAGCTCCGAAACCAGCCTCGCCAAGGCCGCTTACCTCGCCGGAACATCAGCCGTCGCCAAGTCCCTAAACACATCAATGTGGAACTTGGGCCTCGCCGCCTCGTCCTTCCCACCCCGGCGGCGCTCTTTATCAAACGCCCTCCTCTTCTTCTGGGCTTCCTCTACTGATTCTAAGCTCCTCTTCTTGCTTCCCATTCCTCGGTTTTCTTCTTCTTTCTTTTGACTCGGCTAATAAAAACGCGATCTTTGACGATTAATGGAGGAAGAATGGGGAAATAGGGGTTTTGGCCTTCTGGGGAGGTTAAAGTTAAGTAAACCCTCTCTTGGAATTAGGGTTTTAGGAACTCTTCTTTCCTTTTCTTCTAATCTATTTATATTTGGATAAATTACTAATTTTTTAATTTTTTATTATATTTCGTAAGGATATAAAAGTCATTTTATATGAAAAAGTGATGGCTAATATTAACAAAGAACTCGAGAGTATAATAAAATCAAACATAGAGTATGGCAAAATTATTTTTCTCAGCTCCTTCCTAAGATGAGGGCAGGTGTGACAGATTAAGTCATGAGTGGTGGTGATACCACCACCTGTGATGAGAACTTTTGTCCAATATATGGTGACCAATATTGAAACTGATTGTAGGTTGTTTTTATTTTTTTGTTCTCGGACTCTCCTATATACAAACATTATCTGATGTTGTTCCTAAAACAAAGCATTATAAAATCAACACTTTGGGACCGCCTTGGTGTTTTTTTAAGAAGGGCGACGAGAAGCCTACCATAAATATAACGGGTTATAAAATATAAATATAAAATACAAATATAAAGAACAAGAATACCAAACAGAAGACGAAAATCAATCCGATAGAGAGACAAGGGTAGAAGCGATGGGCGGTTGACAAGCTACGTAAGCCAATGACTAGTGCAGAATTCTGCCAATACAAGCAACGGCTAATAACCACGAGGTTACGTAATAGAATGACGTTGTTCAATTTATTTATTTTTTTCCTTTTTCTAAATATCCATTTCACTCTTGGCTGTCCGATTCGCTCAACTTCAATCCATGTCCAATTTCTCTCCTCTCTTCAAAAAGGAGTTTTTTTTCAATTGAAAAACCTTGAGTTGGTTCAAATGAAATGTAAAAATACCATCAGAAAATTCACCATCTAAAATATGACCGTACGGTATTCAATGCGGGAGATTTCACAGAAAAAATCCATTAGTGTTTAGCAATTGAAGAGAAGCAGGCTAGTGCTTACAAAACCAAAGACAACCGCAAGAACAACGAGTTGGCTTATTCAACATCTTCCAACTCCGAGAGGAGCAAACCATCATGTGCCATTATACAGATTACATCCCGAGCTAACGGAATATATGAGGAATGCTGTGATACACATGATAGGCGAGGGCCAAGGCGGAGAGCTCGACGGATAGCAGGGTGAGCTTTGACGAATAGAACAACAGCTGGTAGAAACTCTCGAATGTGTAGCAAATCGGACCGATTTTCATGCAAAGAAGATAGAAGGCGAGGATAACGCCGGTGAGGAATGCCCCAGTGATCCTATTGAAAATCGAAGATGTTGAAGAAACCTGCGGCCTGTAAACAGGAAGGTGAGGCGACAGTGGGCGAAGAACCTGACGAGAGCCGCGAAGAGCCTCCCCCGATGTTGTACTCATCACACGCCGAGTTCCCAACAGCACATTAGCAGCAAGCTGTGCTCCTAACGGATTGAAGGCAAACATGGAGGGCGACGACGTCCTCACCCCCTCGGCACTAGGTACGACCTTCGAGTTCTGCGTTTAAGCTGCCAACCTGTTAGAGAACTAAACAAGGAGCCAAAACCCCCTACACTAGCCCCACAAATCTATCAACCTTACCTCAACATCGGTCACTCGAAAACCCGCTGCACCCAATCGACCACCAACAGAGCTGCATTCGCCACACAAAACAGAATCAGGTAAGCACCGGAGATATCGGAAACAGTTCGCAGCGGAATCACCTGGAAGGCCTCGAGAGATTGCCCCAGCTCCGCGCGGAGCTGGATGGCGCACGCGCGGGATTCACATTGCCCGTGAGCTACATTAAACAGAGCAAACGCAATCAAAAAACCCTAAAAAGCGGGTCAGATTTCTATACCCGGGCCGGGCCCCACCGGACCTCAGGACGGATCAAGTAAACCGCTTAAGCAACGTACTGATCGCTATTTCACATCAGATCAACGGAAAACCTAAAACCCTTTTCGGCTTTCTATTAGGTCAAATTGATTAAGAAATTAAAAGAAAAATAAGCTGAGAAATAAACTGAGAATAGAAAACCGCTTCGAAGCGGCTGAGAGAAGGGGAAAGGGCTTACGAAACGGTAAGCGGCGGCGGAGGAGGAGACGTCGGGGCGGCGGCGGAGAAGGGCCGTCGAAGCCATTATGGTACTATTTTGATTTCTTTTGTTATTTTTTTGTTTTACTTTTTGAAATTATCCTTGCTTTTGTTGGGCTCGAGTCTTAACTAAGATCTCCGACTCCATGGAGACTGGCCTTGCTTTTTTTTGAAGAACTTGTTTTTTTTTAAGAACGAGACTGGCCTTGCTACGACAGCGTTTGGAAGGGGAATGCTGCGTTTGACAGTGATAGCGAACCAGAAAATTTGGGAAGTGGAGATAATATAATTTTTTTCAAAAAAATCTTATAATATATATTAAAAAATTAAAGAATGTCTAAATTTTTTAAGATTTGGTTTCAATTTTTAGGTAGATTAATTTTTTAGTGGGGTCAATTTCTAATTTTAATGGGGACATACATTAAAAAATATACCTAGTTATCAAACCAAAATAAAATTAAGTGGGCAATTGCCCCACAATATTATAAGTCCCTCCCCCCTGGAAGAATTAATTAGCAAATTTACGCCTTTATGTTTGAATGGTTAATTAATTAGCAAATTTACGCCTTTATGTTTGAATGGTTAAAGATATTGGAACCTATGTTTGAGATTATATGCTCATTTTTTATTTTATCATGGACTTTATTTTTCAAATCTATATTTTGAAGTTGTAACTAGAACAAGTTCTACGAAAGTAATTGAAATTTCAAAATGAATGTCATTGACAACAAACTAAGACATTTTTTGGTACATGACTATTAGAAATTTTTGGTGCATATAAATGATACAATTATGGATTCTTGTAGCTGAAATATCAAATAATTAAAGAAATACTATTTTAAAGCTATAGAAAGCATTATCCATGCTCTTTACCCTGATTGTATTCTACTTCACAATTTTATAGTGTTATTTTAAAGCTATAGAAAGCAGTATCCATGCTCTTTACCCTAATTGTATTCTCCTTCACAATTTTATAGTGTTATTTACACTTAACTTGTTAGGATCTTTTAAATAATTAATTATAACTTTTTATAAAAGAGAACTTATTGTAAATAGCATAGTGTAATCATAATGAGACTACAAATCCTGACAATTGAAAATTCAGTTCTCATAAAAAAATCCTATTTAAAGTCGGGTATTGTCGAATACGCCATATTTAGTCCCCTCCCTCTCAACAAATATCAAACAATAAAATATAGAAAAAGATTCTCCGATTATGGACAACAATATTATCCGAACAAAGATACAATGTTACATCATGTACACCAAGTTACAAGATCCTAAGATTTCAACTCCTATTCAAAAAACTTGCAATTGCAACATGGACATGAACAAATGTGGGTCAAGCAACGTTGCCAGAAAGAGAGCAGTAATCCGCGGCCATGATTCCGAAGCGATGTAGAATCGTCGAGAGAGAACAGGCGCGGCGCAGGCCTAAAACTTGGCCTTTTCGGATTGTTGTTTGCAATGCAGAGCCAAGGCATATACTGTCAATCCATCTGGAAGAATAAAATGACAACCAGAAATGATCTCCAAATGGATTCGAGGGTCGGAGAAGGAACTTGTCTTCTGTGTTCAGAGTCGGAGATAACCTCCTTGGTCTGGAGCTCGACGGGTTCTCATCAGGAATGACTTTCTGTTCAAGGACCAGCTTCTTTTCAAGGCCATCTTTCTTCGCCAAGCAGCTACGTAGCTATAAAGAAATGGGAAAAGGAAGCACAGCAGAACAAGAAGCAGCATTGCGAGACAGAGAAACATTACGTTGCGAAAACCCTCTTTAATACCCGGGTTCTTCTGTTCTGTCCACGGAACTCCACCGACGTTCATGCCAAACACTGTTACAAATCAGCAGAAAGGTGGTTTGCCTTTAGAGGGTTCTCGTAAAACAATGCAAAGTGATAGTGTGATACTATAGAGAGAGAAACACTTACCTCCGGTAATGATGGACAATGGAAGAAATATAATGGAAAGGAACGAAAGATAATAGAGCTTTCTGTTTATTTGCTCAGCCTGCCAGCTATCTAGACCTGCTTGGATTGCTGTAACACGATTTGCTATGAACCCCACGTTCTCTTTGAGTCTCCTAAGCCTTCCAATTAACTCTTCCAAAGATGTAATATCCTCGCCTGCAAACCAAGGCTTTGTCGAACATTTTTCTTTAACTCGAGGGAAGACTTGCTCCCCATGTGCAATCACCTGTATCAGTGTGCTATCAAGTTTTGTGACCGTCCCCGAAGAAATCATAAGGCACAACAGATAAAGATAACAGATCACATGAAAGAAGCATCGAAGTAGATAACATTTGAAATCCAGAAACAAATAAGATCATCAGATTCCAGTCTCATGTCTTTCCCAGGAACGATTTGTACGCAAGATTCCTCAGCAAATTGAACTAAACAGGTAAGCAAGTACAAAGAGAAGAAGTGTACAAGCTCCAAGAAAGAACCTGAAGGAGGCGTTGCAGATTAAGATGCATTTTGGGGTATCTTCTCTCATCTAACATTTGTTTCTTTAAAGTAGAACCTCCTGCAGCATAAAGAATTGTTCAAACATGCAAATCCTGAAGGCTCCAACATCAAAAGTACGAAAATCCATTTTGAAATAAAAAGTTGGTAACGGTTGCTTTTTTTACGCGTAAATCTGGTATAATGATTGTACAGAGCTATACGAGTTGTGAATTCATGTACTGCAAACTTAATGCAAAAAATATGATGTGCTAAGTAAAGCACTAAATGGAATCTAACTGATTTTTCTATCCATGCTTATCAAAGAACTTACATTCGTCCATGAACACGGCTTAATTGATTTCTGTCAGTCTAGTGTAAGAGATTCAACAGCATATGCATATCTCTCTTCAGCGCATACCGAAAACAATATGACCTATGTTGCTCCATCGATAAAACAAAACAGAGAAGGAATAAAACAAAGATTAATTCTTTGGAAAAGCCTAGTTTAACAAACCTTTATCCAGCTCGGGCTCCACTGTATCAAGCTCCATCTCAAGTTTAGCCACAACATCTTGCAAGTGATCTACATGTGTGTCGATAATGTGAACGACAAGATTTGATACAGATTTTGGAACCGGATTATCAGCCTCCTCGGAGTGATTCATTGTCAGTAAGAACTCAAGAACATGTTCCCTGATAACAATTCCACCTCCTTCCTTGTCCTCACCTCGGTGAGGAGACGGACTCTCCACAGTTGGAATCTCCGACAAAAGAGATTGGCCCATTGGCGAGAAACCCAATCTTGGAACACGACCTAATGATACAGTGATCACTGAATTTTCAGTAACTCTAGCAGCTAATCTGAAAGTAAAATCACTGGAGGTAGGACCGGGAGAATTAACTCTGAAGACAAGAGCGCCATCAACATGAGCACAGAAGGGCCCGTTGCTAACTAGCGAAAGAATGTCCTGAAGTTTCAAAGGAGGGCAAAGGACGTCGATGAGGTATTGCGCAGATAGTGAGAGTTTCTGGTTGCTTTTTGGAAGTTCTACGTGGTACCAACAGAACTCTTGGCCGTGGCCTTCTGCGAGATCCCATTCTTTCGTGTAGAAGTTCCCACAGCCATCAAAGATGTAAGCCTTTTGCCTCACCATACCGGGAAAACGAGATCGCAAGAGAGGAATCTCCCTGAGAGGCGTACCCGCAGAGGATTCTCTATCAACTTCTCCATTAACCAATGACACCTCCTCCCTCGCTAGCTCCATTTTACAGCAATTACAGGTATCTGATCCAACTACCTGCAAACCATTCCAATAGAGCCAAGCCAACCCTGAAACTCCCGGTACAATTTTGCGCAGAGAAACGAATCTCCTTAACAATCCAATGTCCAAATTGATGGAATCAAATCCAAATCATATCAGACCCGCCTCGAAACGCATAGGATCAGCAAGCCTAGCCCGTAAAGTTTGACGAAAATCTAACAAATCCAACACCTGCAAGTCAACAAGATTCCATTTTTACACAACCTTCAAAGAAACATACACATAACTTGGTGTTGCCAACATCACAGATTCCCATTCCAACCAGAACATTTTGGCCTCCTCACAAGTTACATTGCAATTCAACCAACGAAAGGAACCAACAAAAAAAATTCTAAAAATATAAGAACAAAGAAGGGCATTAGAGAATCCAACAGGCAAGGCATGAACATGCAAAACCCAGAAAGGAATATGGAAAAAGACCACAGAGGATGAGATATTGGTCCAAATAAGGAATACCCAGAAACGATTTCAACCGAAAGATGGTTTCTTGAACTGGTTTGGTTTAACAACCAAAACTTTTATATCAATCAAAAAGCCAAAACCAAATTTGATGATTTTGAACGTGAAGAAGAACAAATCAAACAGGAGAGGCCGAGAGAGAGAGAGAGAGAGAGAGAGAGAGAGGCAACTTTTGTTTTGGGTCTCCCTCCTCTTTGCAGCTTCTTTGAAACTTCCTCTTCTCTTCTCCTTGGACTTTTGAGAAAATATATAAACCAAAAATCGAACAGGGACTATTTTTTCTATGCCCAAGTGTTGCTTTGTCGTGTCCTTTTTATTTTTCTTTTCGCAACCCAAGATATTCTATACATCTTACCGAAGTTCATCTCCTAAAAGTTTATAAAAAATTTAGGGATAAGTTTATTTTAGTACACTATAGTTTCACCCATTTTGCCTGGAGTACCATATGGTTTCAAATTGGTATTTTAATACCTTGTGGATGACCACCAATTATCCGGGCAGGTCCAGGGTAGCTACCCGTCCAAACCCACTCGAAACGACGTGGAAGCCATGTGGCAATAGAGTGGCTTAAGTTAAAGCCGACGTGTACAATGACAAATTATCTAATTAATCCCAAATTATTTTAATTTTTATAAAAAATATCCCACTTAAATATTAATTAACCATCTCTCTCTCCCCTCCTCCTCTCTCTCTCTCTCTTGCCCCCTCTTACTCTCTCTCTCTCTCTCTCTCTCTCTCTCTCTCCTCTTCATTCTCTCCCTCCTCCTTCATCTTCAACAGTGGTGTCTTAGGCAAAAATCCTTGACGGCATCAACACCTCCAATCGATAACCTCACGGCCCGCAATGCGTCTCCCTAAACCATAGTCCAATCGACAACCTCGACGGCCCGCCCTCAACACCTCCAATTGATAACCTCAACATCTTCAATCGGCAATCTCAACATTTTTAATCGGCCATCTCTGCATCGACTCATTTCACCGTTGTTCATCAATTTTCTCCGGTGTTCCACCAAACTAAAAAATGAGCCGGCCACCAAGGGACATCGACCAAGGTTCAACTCTGACCCGTAGCAAGAACGAAGAGAGAGGACCCTTCTGGACGAAGACGATGCCGCTGCTGTGGAAGACGGCGTAGCCCCAATCCCCAATCGGACTGTGAATGAGGTGAAGTTGAAGGCGGAGCTGGACTCCCTCTTAGATGGGTCCCACCACACGACAGCTGTCATCCAATTATGTGCGGCATGGAGCGACGCGTCCAAGCACATGGACCAGCTCTTCTCCCACCTCTCCTCCGACTTCCCTCCCGTCCTGGTGGCGTACACCGTTGAATACGCTGGTGTTAATGGTAGGAGACGATAGGGGATTTTAAGACGATAGAGGCTGGGTCAACGATTGACGGACGGAGGAAGGAGAGAGGGGAGGAGGAGGAAGAAGGAGAAGAAGAGGAGGAGTGGACAGAGATGGAGAAAGATTGGTGATTAGGGACTGAATCGATAATTACCAGCCCTGGACCTGCCCAGATAATTGGTGGTCAACCACAAGGTACTAAAATACCAATTTGAAACCACATGGTACTCCAGGCGAAATGGGTGAAACTACAGGGTACTAAAATAAACTTATCCCAAAAATTCATATGGATATTTGCTAGAAGTTTTGTTGATATTTATCAAGATTTATGTAGTTATAAGATGTGGATATTGTATTTATTTAGATTATCTTTTCCGTAGTTATTTTTTTTAGGAATAAAGGATAAATAAATTCTTCTACTATCTTAAAAAGTTCAATTAGTATTTGAAAGTGGTTCTGATAACTCAATTTACTTCTCTAAATGAGTAAAATAATACTCTGAAAGTATTTTTCCGGTCACCGACGACACGTCACTAGCTTACATGGCATCTCCCCCTGTACATAGACATCATGTAAGCCGGTAACGTGTCGCCAGTAATCGAAAAAATACTTTGATGGTGTTATTTGACCAATTTAGTGAAGTATGAGAATTACGTGGACCACTCCCAAGTAAAGAGGACTTATTGAACCTTTTGAAATAGTAGAGGGAATATTTGACCTTTATTTTATTAGTTAATTAGTTTAGATGTCTATATAAATGTCTTTTGTTATTCGTGGTAAGTGGTAATTATCCAACATAAGCTTACTTTTTACCTACCATTTAAAAAAACATAATCATATGAGTATTGTATCACAATAAAAAAGCATTGAAAAAATTCAGTATTAATTAATAAATTATTGAGTAACAAAAAAGTACATATACAATCATTTTTTCTATAAATAGCTGGAGTACTTGGATAAAAATCAGAATCTTTCCTTATCTGAAGGACCAAGAAGTATATTTGATTTTGGTCAATGAGATTGGATCTGTGATAAATACGTGCAGCAAGTGGTAGTTGTGGAGTAAAATAACAAAGCTTTTATATATATATATATATATATATATCCCTTGTGTTACGCTGGGTTCTGTATAAATTTCGTCACATGCTGGTTGTTTTATAATAGGCCTTGTGTCTATTTCGGTGTCTTTCATCCTCCGGTCGTGTCCTCGTAGGTTTTTTCCCAAGTATGCATGTCTTGGAAGCAACATAATTAAGATGTTGTGTAATCAATGAATCAAAATCACCAAGGGTCATCATGTTTGGTTCTTGAGAAAAGGAGACTGAATTGAGTGGAGATTAAATAAAGGGGGTTTGATTTAGTGGGAACAAGGGTTGTCCTCACTGAAATAGATCAAAAGGAGTGAAATTGGTAATCTAAGTAATAAAAATTAAATTAGGAGTAATATTGGAAAACTAATAGAAACTAATTCAAACAAAAAAGGAAGAATTCTTCAAATTCTTGTGAACTTCAAAAACCCTACCAGCCACAAACTCAATACGGATACAGACCAAAATTCAATAGACTCTTCACATTCTAGTTTCAGTGGTTTCTTGAAATTTTTTATGGAACTCATTTTGCCGAAAGAGATTGGATTTATTATCTGCGACTTTTTAATTATTTAAGTATAAAAAAGAAAGGGACAATGGTCAATTGAGTTATTTAATGGTGGAAAAGAGTACCACGGCTAGAATTCTTAGAATTATTTAATGAAACTAGTTTCAAGATTTTCAACTCAATGATATTGGTATATTTTAAGAACAATTTGAAACCAATCTGACCACAATCTGAAATCAATAGCATTTTACTTATAAACCATTACTGGAACAATTGAATAACAATATCACTTCACTTATAAATCATTACTTGAACAATTGATTACTAATATCACTTCACTTATAAACCATTGCAACAAAATATGAATACCAATTTTACTTCGTTTACAAACTATTGCTAGAACAATTGAATACCAATATCCTCTTTAGCCTCTTGATCCTCATCATCCTCCTCATTGCCATCATCCTCGTTGTCGAAATAGTACTCCTCAACCTCCTATCATACAACAAAGGTATGATACCAGTATCACTTCACATGTAAACCAATATCGCTTCACATGCAAACCAATATTGTGACACATGCAAACCAATATTTCGACACAGATAAACCAATATCGCTTCACATGCAAACCAATATCGCTTCATATGTAAACCAATATTTTAACACACGCAAACCAATATCGCTTCACATGCAAACTAATATCGCCACACATGCAAAACCAATATCGTCACACATACAAACCAATATCGCCACACATACAAACTAATATCGCTTCACATGCAAACCAATATTTTGACACATGCAAGCCAAATATCGCTTCACATGCAAGCCAATATCGCTTCACATACAAACTAATATTTTGGCACATGCAAACCAATATCGCCACACATGCAAACCAATATTGACACACATGCAAACCAATATCGCTGCACATGCAAACCAATATCAAAGTATTGAAAAAAATAAAAAATAGAAAAAAGAGAATAGCATATTAGGATTTTTCCCAACCGTAGCTTTCGCTCAAAATCTCCCGCCTCTGGTGACCCTTGAAGCCCAACCGACCGCCGTGCAATTCACCGTCGGAATTGGATGGGTCGACAACAGTGTTAAAGTGGAAGCGACCGGCGGTGCTGGACATCTCTGTGGCACATCGTTGGTACTTCCCGAGTCGATGATGGGGACCAGAGCCGATGACCGCCATGACATTGTTCCCTTGGTGGGTGAGGATTCAGAAGATCTCGATGTCGTTCACTCGAGGAAGAGCTTGTACATCTGGCCGATGTCAGCATTCTGGTGGTAGGAGAGGAAGAAGCCGGCGTTGGTGGTAGAGGAGGAAGAAGCGGCATTGGCAGAAGCCAATATCAGAGCAAAAATAAGCCGGCGTTAGCAGAAGTTGGCATGGAAGAAGAAGAAGTGGCGGCGGCAGGGGAAGGAGTGGCAACTGGGGTGGTAGACGTAGAGGGCTGGGCTAGGGTGGTGGATGGCATACCAAATATTTTTGGAAGAGGGTTTATATCTTATTAGGGAGGAGGAGGAGAGATATTAAGTTTAGGTTAATTGAGTATTGTGTAAAAATCTCATTATGCCCCTGATATGATAATGGCCATAAGATCTGTAAAAAAAATTAAAAAGCAAATCTAACGATCCAAATGCAATCTCCTCCGTAGGGACGACTTTTATGTGGTCCCTATTGAATCTAAATTCTTGAGAAAATATCATGTTTGCTTTTCATCATGGGAAGCATGTCCGACAGTGCATCTGCGCATGAGCTTCAAGAAGAAATTGGATTAAGATTCTGAACTAGAATGTGGGGACTAACAATAATGTTAGGGAATCTGGAAATATCAGCGGGGTCTGCACTGATGAATGAGGCCATGCAAAGCAGACATGTTGGGGAAAACACTCACTTCCCGTGGACCCAAGCAACACAACGAACACACAATCACACGAGCAAACCACGAACACCACGAGAAGAACGAGCTCACAAACACAAACACAAAGAAAAATATAAGGATGGACATAATATTTGGTTACTTGATTCGATCCTCAATGATCTACGTCCGAGGGCTACCAAGTCAAGAGAGATTTCACTATCTTCACACTCTTGAGCTTCACTTGCTCTTACAATGAAAGTCACACTCCTGGCACCCACTCTCTCTCTTGGCAAAATCTTTCACTAAGGTTCTACACACATTCTAGGAGGCTACAAAGGCTATTTATTGAGACACCAAGCCTAGGGAGCAAATGGGGCTCGAGGAGGGGCAAAACTGTCCGACAGGCGCAAAAAATGTACATTTCTTGGCGCCCGCCGGGTCTGAGAGCATTTCCAAACTCAGCGGATGCCGGGTCTCCATCCCCTCCTTGCCTTCGCTTCTTCGTCTCGCTTCCCGGCCTCTGTTTCTCGACCCAATTGATCCCTCGAGTGTCCTCGGGCCCCGAATCAAATCTGATCATATCCCAAACCATCCCCATTGCTCTTCACTCAGGCCACTTGACTCCTCGTGCTCTTCACTCGAGCCATCTTTTAGGCCTTTACTGGACCAACCGAGTACTTCACTCATACTCAGGCTCCATACCTAACAAGACCATCTCTCTCATGCAAAGCATGCGAGGCGCCCTGCAGCGATGAACGAGACCATGCGAGGTGCCTCACCCCGTGCATGTGAGGCAGGAACCCGCAGTGAAATGAAACATCAATGTGATTACATCATTGTGTTATTGTAGCTTCATAATTGGTTATTATGGTTCTATCACTTTTTTCAATGGTAGTTCTGTCATCCGGTGAAATAATTTCATTATTTAATTAATGTGATCCTTTCATTATGTCTATGTATTATGTTACATTGGTTTCATCATTGAATTTCAATGATGGATTCATTAATGTAAGAAAAATTATATTTTTGTTGTCAACGCAAATAGATTGATTATTGTTGAGGTAAAAAAATAGTTTTTCCCGCAACAACCATATAAAAGCGTCTTTATATTTATAATAAGGTATATCTTCCTCACTGAGGACACCCCTCCTTACTCGTAAAAGTTTTAAACGTAGATTTGAACATTTATTATAGACGATCAAGCATGTCATATGAAAATTATGTATGAGAAATTCTCTACTAAGAGTCTCTACTAAAAATATGCTACGACATGTATGGTGATACTATCAAATTTTCTGAATCAATTGTAACTACATCTTTATTATAGGAGATTTTTTTATTAGACTATGTTTACTGACGATATAACTCAACTTGATTACCAAATAAATAATTAATTTTTCTCTCATAAACTTATAACTCAACCCAACCCAACGTTTTTATACTTTATCAATAATCCGATCCAACCTAAAATTAAACAAAATTTCATATAGAACAGAAAAATCGAGCTCTTTTTATAGAGAATTGAATAATACGAATAGAACATATTGGGCTTCTATTTATAGAGAATCAAAAATACTAATTTTCATATTTATACTTTTATTTTGATTAAATATAATTTTAATTTTTATAACCACACAAATAATATCCAGAACTATCTATTTCAACGAATAATATTATATCATATGTCATTAGGATTAGATTAAGATTTAAAAAAATAGTATGATCGGTGATCAGCCAGGCGAGCCGATCGCCCCACATACCCATAGTTTTAAAAAATGATTCGGAGGTCGACCTGGATTTTGGTCCGACCTCCGGGTTAGATTGTCCTACCAGTCAGACCATACATTTTTATTATTTTTTCTATTATTCGATAATATGTAAACCAAATAGACAAAATAATAGGTTTTAAAATCGACATTTCTGAAACATCAACCAATTTATTTATATCATATAAAGACAACTTTTCTTTGTTGATTTGGAGAAATCAAGCATATTATATGACTTTTTAATTTTAATTTGTGTTCATTTGGATAAAATCAAGTCGAACATAGGACGATTTTACCACCAAATCCAGAATGAAAAAGACCCTGATTCGTGGTATGACTAGTTAGACCACCGGTCATATCACATTTTTTAAAACTATGCACCTTTTTTTAAATTTATTCTTTGTCTTCTTGTGATGATCGATACTAATAGATCACCAATAACTATAGCCTTAGAGTTTTCATATTTAGTGTTGGATTAACTATTGTTGATGTTGTATGGTTATTAATTATGATATCCTTCTTTATAAAAAGAACTATAAATTTTTATTCGCGAAGGAAAGATTCCATTCATATTTATTGGGTGAGCTCTCTGCTAATGTTTTCAAATATTGATTAATATGCTGGGGTTGAGTGTAGCCTGCAGGGGCGGCACGTAGCTAGTAGTTTCGGTTCACCTAATTGAATCATATATGTGGACAATGACGGGTGAGAATTAACCTCTATCCGATAAATATTTAAAATTATCGTCTTGGGTGCAAACATGTAACTCATATTTACAATATTTACCGTTATGGACTTAATCGACTAGTTGAATTTTCATTGGTTAAGAAAGGAATAATAATTCAAATTTGGTGAACTCAAATTATAATAATTTGTATACGAACGTCCAAAATTTAATTTTTCTTTTGCAATAAAACAAAACTAATTCAGATTCTTTCACTGTTAAAAGAAATCTCAGTTTCTTCGAGGGATTCTAATTTCTTTAGATTGCATCAAATCAACAGACGCAGCGAATTTGACAAGTGCCTTTAATTCCATTAAACGACGCCGTCGATGCCAATTACAAAAAAGGACACGACAAAAGCCAAAAAAAAAACCCTAACTGAGAGGAGAGAGAGATCGTAAAGGCAGATGAAATCAGCCGCCGAAGCCGTAGAGGGTGCGGCCCTGGCGCTTGAGTGCGTAGACGACGTCCATGGCGGTCACGGTCTTCCGGCGGGCGTGCTCCGTGTAAGTAACGGCGTCGCGGATGACGTTCTCAAGGAAGATCTTGAGGACGCCACGTGTCTCCTCGTAGATGAGCCCGCTTATGCGCTTCACGCCTCCCCTGCGGGCCAGCCTCCGTATCGCCGGCTTCGTGATCCCCTGGATGTTGTCGCGGAGGACCTTCCGGTGCCGTTTCGCTCCTCCCTTTCCCAGTCCCTTGCCTCCCTTCCCGCGACCCGACATTTTCCCGAGCTGGTGGTTTCTGGTTAGGGATTTGAAGTGGAGAGGAGAGTTCGAATGATTTGGATGGATTAGATTTTGGGGATATTTATAGAGGAGATGCTTGGGAGGTTTGTGTTTCTGGGGGTGCGCGGATCCGTGACGTGGCGCGGGACATGGATCGATGACGTGGCGCGCGGGAGTTTCTGTTTTGGGTGCGGGTGGAGTTTGATTTTCGTGGGAGGCGGGGAGCTGGGTGGGTAGATTGGATTTCCGAACGAGAGTTTTTGAAGTTTGATTTTGGAGAAGTTCACATCGGTATTCAGTGATTTTTTTTTTTTGCAGCATTATTCAGTGATTTTGAAATTTTTTATTAGGTATCACATAGTTTAATTTTCTTATTTATATTTTTAAAGTGTGTGGTTTCAAATTCTTAATTGTGGCTACTTTTTTTAGCTAATGTTTGTACATTTGCGATATGTAATTTATCTCTTCTGTTGATGCTAGCGAGGCAAAGACTATTGTTGAGTTTGGCGAGAAAATAAGGAAAAGAGGAATTATTTTTCTGTTTTATTTTGAACTCTTGTTTTGCACTCCTAATTCGACGTAGATAGTTTACTTGTTGTACAAGGGTTTGTCTCTATATAAAGGTATGTTACCCAAGAGTTTTGCAAGGCTTTGTGACTCTGATCCATCAATAAAAGTTCTCATTTCTCCCCTTGGACGTAGGAATTAGGCCGAACCACGTAATCTCTTGTGTCCGTGTTCTTAACTCATTTTGTTCTCAAAGTTGCTAAATTCCTAACAAGTGGTATCAAGAGCTAAGATTGGAGGATGTCGGATCACGGCGCGAAGTTTGCTCTTGTGAAGTTCGACGGTTCATCGAATTTCGGGTTATGGCAAAGGCGTGTCAAGGATCTCCTCGTGCAACAAGGGATGGTCATCGCGCTCTCGAAGAAGAAGCCCGAGAAGATGGAGGAGCAGGAGTGGAAGGAGTTGGGGGCCAAGACGGTGGCGATAATTCGCTTGTGCTTGGCGTACGATGTGATGTATTACGTCATGAATGAGGAGTCACCAGCTGAGGTATGGAAGAAATTGGAGGCAATGTATATGTCTAAGTCTTTGTCGAACAAGCTTTATCTTAAGCAAAGATTCTACGGGCTCAAGATGAAGGAGGGCTCGGATTTGAGCCAGCACATTAGTGGTTTCAGTCAACTTGTGAGCGACTTGAGAAGGTTGATGTGAAGTTCGAGGAAGAAGACAAGGCATTGTTGCTGCTGAATTTCTTACCTGGCTCCTACGAAAATTTGGTTACAACTCTAACTTGGGGGAAGGAGTCCCTGGAGTTGGAAGATATTATAAGTGCTCTGCTAGGGTTTTATCAAAGAAGAAAAACTAGCGATGATCAAGCAGTGGGGCTGGTTGTGAGGGGTAGCCATGGTCGAGCAAGAGAAATAGATGGGAAGGGATCCAAGTCGGGGCCAAGGAGGTTCAAAAGAAATTGCTTCGAGTGCGGAGAAAAAGGGCATGTGGAGAAGGATTGTCCGACAAGAACTCGGGATCGCGAGGAAAAAGGATCGGGTTTCGTGAATATGGCCTCATATTCGGACGAGTCGGATGGTGATGTTCTTTCTGTCTTATCAGGTCCAAAGCTTTATGATTCCTGGAGTTTGGATAGCGTTGCTCTTTCCACATGACGTCCAAAAGAGGGTGGTTCGACACCTACAAATTCGTTAATTCAGGTATGGTGACTATGGGTGACGATTCTACTTTTAGAATTACTAGCATAGGTGATATCCGGATCAAGATGTGGAATAGTATTGAGAGTAAATTGTGTGGGGTTATGCATGTTCTAAAATTGGAGAGGAATTTAATCTCATTAGGAGCCTTGGATTATAGTGGGTGGTATAGCTATAAGGTTGTAGGCGGGCTAATGGAGGTGGAGAAGGATGCTGTGGTGGTGATGAAGGGTGAAAGGGATGCTAGGAACACCTATAGGTTAGTGGGGATCATGGTTGTAGGTGGAGTTACCTCGTTGTGTTCCGATGGAGAGGGAGAACGCTCTTGTATGATGGAGCGAAGGCTTGACATGAATGGTTTGAGTGGAGTTGAGATTCGCAGAGACAAAGTTAGCAAGTTCCTGCTATGGTTGTCTAAAGGCACGTGCATGTCAAAAGTGTTGGGTAGATTTTGCATAGCGAATGCGAAGCCATTGGTAGCACCATGGGGCGAATTGGGTATCACACTCAAGGCCGAACGGTAGAGTTCGTAGTATGTCAAGGGTTCTACTTGGTAGAACAAAAGGTTATCCTTTGTATGCTATGTCACGTAGCATTGGTTTGAGGTAAGAAGATTCAGCAGAAAAGCAGTTTGAGGTTGCGGACCATGGGATTGACTGAAAAATAGAGAGCGCATCTATTGGTAACAAGGTTGCTTCAGTAGGTGGACTTCCTAGTTGGGGTTTGATGGAGATTGGAGGGAAGACGCAAAGCAAGCTCGAAAGCTGGAGCTTGCTCCAAATGATTGAACAATGGTGAGAAAGTTGAGATGGTCTTATTGATGGCGGTGCATCTATGGTTTGGGGTGGAGTTGGTAGAGTCGGTTTGATTTTGCAAGACTCCATGTTTCTTCATGGGGCGATGTTTTGTCAAAGTGGAGTTTTGTTGAAGTTCGGATGGAGCTTCATGGTTCGTCCACGGGATGATTTCTCACAAAGGTGGTGATTGTTGAGTTTGGCGAGGAAATAAGGAAAATAAGAATTATTTTTTTGTTTTGTTTTGGACTTTGTTTTGAACTCCTAATTCGACGTAGATAATTTACTTGATGTACAAGGGTTTGTCTCTATATAAAGGCATGTTACCCAAAGATTTTGTAAGGCTTTGTGACTCGGATCCATCAATAAAAGTTCTCCTTTCTCCCCTTGGATGTAGGCATTAAGCCAAACCACGTAATCTCTTGTGTCCGTATTCTTTGCATATTTTGTTCTCGAAGTTGCTGAATTCCTAACACATCATCAAAGAACTAAAATTTCATATCCAAACATGTTTACCCTAAGTGTGATCATGAATTGAATACGATTCGTCAAAAAATTAATTTGAATTTGAACCTGCTCATACGAATTTAAATTCGTATTCAAATTCGTCTTTCTACGAATAAAAAATGAATCATATTTTTTTATAATTCGAATTTAACAAACTGTAATACAAATTCGTTCGAAGTTGAAACATCAACACCAATAGATGTCAATAAACTTTGATCAAGAATCATTGGTCTTCCAATTTTGCGACGTAAAAATGTCATTCTATTTTACCAAATTAATATGTCGACATATATCACAATATTCAATGTATAAATGTCACAATTTATAATGAAAAACTATAATGATTTATACGTTTCAACAATAATATGATATGCAAATGTAAAAACACCATCAAATACATAGATCAACGGACAAGTGTTGTTCTAGTTTAACCGAGTGTCGAGTTCGGGCCCTTTGAATATAACAGTGTTAAATATTTGTTAGAAATGTTTTATCATTTTTAAAGGTCTTATGTGACTCGAACTTTAGTTGGCCTCGATACCAAAGAGGTATAAACAATTTTTTATAGAAAAAAAGCTATTTTCAAATAAGCTACTGACATAAACTTACATATACACCAATCTCTATAATTTCAATTACATATACACGAACATAGATGCACCGATCTTCTTCAAGAACTAATCAGAAAAGAAATTTTTTTTTTGCTAACTCATCAGTCCCTTATCAATAGGCAAACTGTACTTGTAAATATTAATTACACCGATGGCTCGCATTGCAATTTTTTTTACACAAACATAAAAAAATTATTTTTCTTTAATAATATCGTACAAAAGATGGGAGCTCTTTGGCTCAATACAAACTTCTAGTGGCTAAGTAGCTGGTGCCTGACGACAACAGGACCAAGAATAAACACAATGCTTGTAAAAAGGTTTGGCAAGTTGCTTCAAAATTTCTGCCTACCGCAGCTGCAACCTGCTTCAAAATTCACATTCTGCTCTTATCAGATTTGCATAATTCTACCAACTAGTTTCTCGGGCACGTCGATGTAGACCAGGTCTACAAACGTGTTTATTAAATGAGCCATCCGAGTCTAAAATGACATCGTTTAGTCAAAACAACTCCTAACGGCTCAATAACCGAACATGCCAGCAGAGCTGGTCCACGTCGACTTGCCATGCAAGCAAATGGCTACAAATCTAAGTCGAAAAGGCCAAAATCACATCTACCCATCTTAGCAACTTTATGCACGAATCCTAAAGACGAGCATCTCTGCGTGCTTAATGCAATCAAAGTTCCGACAATATGTACCGACATGCATATGTTCAAAACCGCGACCTTTTTTAAATGGAGATAATTACAAAACCAAGACTTTGCTTGGCAATTTCTTTCCTAATTATCCATAATATGAAAAGTAAATATATTCTAATTAATTGGACTTCAAATTGCTTCTCATTTCTTTAGGGAAAAGAAACGTACCCCAATGCCATTGATTTTGTGGGTGCTTCCCTAATGTCGTGGGTATGTGGTTGACCCAATTGGAGGTGGTCTGCAACAATATTCATGTCATATCCATTGCTTAAACTGCGTCGTAGGTCACTACTTCCTTTCGCATTTGCTTCCCTTTCATGAACCTAAATAAATTGCGGAAACCCCTTAAGAATACAATTCTCAAATCGATAGCAAGTATATGTTTGCTTGTATAAACATATAATTCAGAGTCGGGAACTTGTGGATCTATTTATGAGTGACTTTTTTAATAATATTTTTCCGTCGGTGAGACTTGATTTTAATACTTTCTAAAGAATCCCATTTAGTTACCTCTCGTTGTTCCCCTTGAGCAATCTTGGTGTAAACTGCTTCCTATTGTGGTACCTTTAGGACCATTTATAAAATTTCACTTGTAAAAACAAAATCTTTACCTGCTGTTGTAGTTTTGCATTTTCTTGGTGAACGAGGCTGGCCGTCCTGCGCAGTTCTATATTCTCTTGGTAAAAAACGTTTCCCTGTAATGCAATTAGCGATATTTTCCTCAGTAGGAAGCATAAAAAGGAGAGAAAAAAAATAACAAATGCTAAAAATTCGCAGACTTTTGGATCGTGGATAAACCTTTCGGTTCAGTTCTTTGATTTCTTCGGTCAGGATTTGGTCCTACAAAGTGGAAATGGAATAAGAGAAAAAATCATCAATGCATTATTGAAAGTGCTATTACAAAAATTAGAGGTCAGTAATATCAATAGATAGTTAGATTAACTAGCAAGAAAATTATTTTAGCTTAACTAACTCATTGAGAATACATCAATATTAAATACTTGATAGTAAAGTTTTCAAAAATCTTACAAACTTGAACCTCAATTAGTCGACTTGAACAACTAGCAAAATGAAAAAAGACTACAAATGCATAAAGAAAAAAAGAGTGTCCGGCTACTCGGTGATATAAAAAAATAGAGGTGACTGCTTACCTTCCTCGTCCGGATAATCTTCACACTTGCTTCAAGTTGGTTTTCAAGATTCTGAAGATCTTTTGCACTCAAAAGATCAAGTTCTTCACCCATTAATTGCCTGTCGTCATATTTATATATCCAAGTTCAGAAGCATTTATGAAATATGATGAAGTATTTCGAATAGAATTAAACAATCAGATAATTAGGCAGATTCGTGTGTAGCCTATGTTGATACACATTTAGGAAAATCCAAAGGAGGACAAGGAGGCTTGCAGGTCTGCAGAATTAATCAACCATTCGACGGGAAATGCAGATTAGGCCATGGGATTTGTGTTTGAAAAAGAAAACGAAAGAGCACAAATATTACCTGTGACACTGCTGCAAATATTGTAATTCCTTCCTCTTGCTTGTTGCCTCCCTTTGCCAAAACTAATGGGAATAATCGAGAAATACATTAGTTAATTAGCTATATATTTACATCTGATGTGATACCCGTTATGTTAACAAATATATTTAAGTGATTTGATTTGTATTATTTATATCAACAATGTATATCTTTTTTTCTGACAAACATCTTGAAAGAAGGTTAAGCACGCTTGGCCTTTTTAGAATGCATGTGAGTGAAAACAAAATACGCTCTAAAAGACTAGTATTAGTCTATAAAGATACTCGGTCGGATCGCGGGGCGTAATAGGAATGAAAGGCTTACTAGGGAAGTCATTTATTTTGTAGACTCTCATTTTGTATGCATACTTATTTTCTCGGGTGACTTTCAATCATATCAATTCTTCAGAATTAAAATCCTGTTGCGATTGCACAATTGAGGTATAGTTTTCAAGTCAAGGAGGAATTGTAAGAAGCATGAAAATAGTTTTGAAGAGGCACGTTAGGAAGATGATTGTGTTTGTTATGTCATTTCCGTGGAGGACGAGTTGTCCTAATTTGAAAAGACGATTGGATTTTGAATTTGATTTAAAGTGGAGTTTTGTTATAATTTTTCTAAATTTTTTAACCTATTTAGAAATTCAGTTTAGTAAGTTTGTGTCTAAATTTGCCTATGATTGGACTTTCTGTTTGCAGCAACATTTTTAGTCTTGTTTAGGGAATATATAAAGTGGACGTTCCTTTGGCCTAAAAGACTTGAAACAAAGCATCACCTCAACGAAAAGTACTGTACATAGAGCTCTTAAAAGTTAGGGTTTGAATTATAGTAATTATACCTTGATCTCTGATGCTGGATTCAGCAGTTGGCTGTGCTCTTCTTTCAACCTGTGATACCGTTCAGTTATAGATTTCATGCTGCAAAAGCGCAACAACAACAATGTCGTCAAATCTAATTCAAATTTTGTAAATAAAATAGAACCTTTATATAGAGCGCGATAATACCCGACTCCTGAAATATTACACGAACTTGCCAAAGAATATAAGCTAGATGGTCTTATGTTACCAGAAAAACAGAAAGATAGAAATGGCCAAAATCAAGAAAAAAATGAATTTTCTTAGCTATTTTCTGGCAAAAAGATGGTCTTACTCACGTACATGAAGATCACTAGTAACCCCTTTTGGTTTGTTGACTTTTTTTACGCTTATAAACCAGTCCATTAATCCACTATTATATCATACTATTTATATTTAATTCAAAACTTTAAGATCTCAGAGTTGGTGTACCCGCTTATAAACAAAGTCACCGCTCTTGCAACTATCAATGTGCTAATCACAATACCTTTATTAGTGTTGGAGTGAATTCCACATTGAAAGCAGCAAGTGGGATGAGATTGTTTATAAGCGTATAAAAAAGTCACCACATTGGAAGATCGACTTACTCATTGCCTTAAAGTTTTCGATAGGATATGAAAATTTCTATATGGTATCACAGTCAATTGCTCTAACAAGACTCATGGTCCGTTGTACTTGTACGACTCCCATTTGAAAGCACGAGAGGTAATGTCAGGCCCGTAAAAACTTCATCCCGATGTGCTTCATTTGAGGGGGCGTGTTGGAGAGAATCATACATTAAAAATGAAAAATATGATGAACTTATTTATAAATATAAAAAATCTATTTACTCATTAACTTAAAGTTTTGGGTAGAATATGAAAATTTCTATAATTTGAATAATGATAAAGTACAAGCATTATACATAGTTGTACAAAAAGAGGCAATTGAAAAGAACAATAAAGATGCTCCAAGATTACTGCTAGAAGTAAAGAAAGGCTCGTGATATATTGTAACTGAAAATAAAATATACCAAAAATAATAACATTGGCCCAGTAAATTAAATATCTAAATACAAATCATATATACTACAAATAAATCAACGCATAAAATTAAAATATCCAAAAAAATATAGAGAATTTTTTGATGAAGGTACATACATTTATGGAATGCTTACTTTTTTTAATGGGTCAAAAATCTACGAAGGTAAAATCCAGCGGGATAAAAATTGTCATAGAAAAAGAATACTCCCGAAATCAGGATTGGGTTCAAGTCTAACAAACACAAAAAAAAATAAAAATATTGGGAGAGCCACTCTAAAATAGGGCCCGATAGTGTTAGATTTTTTGATAAAAAGAAGGGAGGAGAGAGAGAGAGACCTGGTGCTTGCATAATCATAGAGCTTGCTGGTGCTGGAGAAGATGATGACTCCAACTTCTGCATCACAGAGGACGGAGAGCTCCTTAGCCTTCTTCAGCAACCCATTTCTTCTCTTGGAAAACGTCACTTGCCTGCTTGTAGTGTTGTCTATCCTACGGATCGCAATTTTTCCTCGGCCCATCTTCTTTCTCCTGCTTCTTGCTGGATCTAGGTTTAATTTAAAGTCCAAGCAAGGTAACAACCCCAAAAATTAAATTAAATTAGACCACGATGAAAAGTGTAGAGAAATGAGGAAATAATTAAGACCCGAATGAATTTGCATAGGATTAAAATCTATACTGTTCCCAAAGAAAACCCGAATGAATATGGTCGAAAATATAGGTCAAACCACACAAGAGTTGAAACATATATCAAATCGCAAAGAGCGATGTGGTAATCCGAGATCGGAACCTGGTTCGAAATCTTGGTTACGAACTTCGGAGGTCTTATTGGAAACAATATACACATCTGCTTATGAAACACAAAAAAAAAAGAACATAGAAGCGAAGAGAAGTAGCTTACTCGTTTTTGAACTATGGCTCAGCGGCTATGTAGTGATATTGGAGAAATAGGCAAAGAGAAGCTATTCCTTCATGGGAAATTTAATTTTTTTCGAGTACGGCCCTTCCGGTAAATGGAAACCTAAAAGTAGTTTTCTCTAACATGGAAAGGGAACCACATATTGGGAAGAGGGTTTGGTCATACTTAATATATTTAATCCGCACTTGCAATTTCCGGCATAAAATATAACCTTAATCGCCTTGTAAGAGAAACAAGTATGCTTGTGAACCAGACAAGGGTGCATCGATCATTGGTAGGAGAATCAAATCCACAATTTAAGTGAAGAGGGAGAGATATTAACCAGATTAACGGGTCACAAAGTTATTATAGTTTAATTAAAAGATTTCGGGTTCAAGCTAATGTTACAAAAGTTTTACACATTTCAAATATATTATTTAGATTAATAAGTATCGATTATCAAATGGTATAAATAGAAAAAAGGATAAATTACTCTCAGGCCTCTGGTATTTGGTATATTTAAGGCTCGTCCCCCTGTATTCCGATAATCGATTAAAAACTTCCCGAGGTTTGGTTTTATTATACTCTCAGCCCCCCTCGTTGATGTCAACAGTAAATTTTTAATGTGAATTGACTTTTTTACCCCTGCAAAAATAAAAAATGTTAATTTCTCTCTCTCCTCCCTCCACCGAACTCCTCTCTATCTCCCCTCTATTTTTTTCTTTTATCTTCTTCCTCCCTCCACCGAATCTCGCTGCGCCGGCCGGTCTTCAACCCGAGGAGGCTGAGTTTCACCATTGCCCGGGCGAAGTCCTTGAAGAAGAGGCCCTCGTCGCGGGCGTACTTCGCCACGTAGCTGCACGTGGTGGGGTCCGCCATGTAGATGTCCCGATCAGACAGGTTCATCGCGGGCCGGGGGAGATGTCAGGCGGTGTAGGCCGCCAGGGAGGTCCGGTAGTCGCGGCTGCCGAGTAGGACATCGTAGTGGGGCCCGCCGACCATGGAGACGAGGTCCCTTGTGGCGAGGGCGAGGAGGTCGGCACAGGAGACGGTCTCCGGGCAGGCGAGCTCGGCGGCGGTTTTCAACCTGGCGAGGAGGTTGAAGGCATCACCAGGGAGGGATAGGTTGATGTCGGCGTCGTGCTCGGCAGGAGGGGAGAGGCGCGTGGAGGTGGGATGGGTTCGAGACAAAAAAATTTTGGTCACCAGAAATTTTTTGGCCGCCGAAATTTTTTTGTCACCGGAAAAACAATCGGAGAATATGACCGGATGTTTTAGTTGACCAGAGCAAGGGTATAATGGTCATTTCAAATATAAAATAAGAGAAAAATGAACGATGACGTCAGCGAGGGGCCTAATAGTATAATAAAACCAAACCTCGGGGAGTTTTTAATCGATTACCAGAATACAAGGAGGCGATCCTTAAATATACCAAATACTAGGGGCCTGAAAGTAATTTACCCTAAAAAATTGAGGGATAGATTTAGGTGGACAAATGTCGACAGGACAGGGCGAGTGCTTCCCCAGGGATCGCATCGGCAAGTGGGGCGACTGCGATCCTCGTACTTAAAAGGTTGGCGTCGATTGGTGGGTGGCATTCCAAATTAGCAGCTGAAATTATGGTATTGTTTCTCTTATAGATCACTGACACTTGTCGTTACAAAAAACGATATGTTCTTATATTTTAATGGATGCTTTCTTCCGTTGCTTGCATATATATTTTATTGGTCTTAGTTCACTTTAGTGCTCTATAGGTTGACACGTTTTTACTCAAGTACCATATCCGCATCAGACAGTATGGATTTAGGTTTTCATTTTAGTATTATATTTTTAGGCAAATTATCCGGTCCTGCTCTATGCACAATTTACGATTGTAATCAAGATTTTTTAAAAATGACTCGGAAGTCGACCCAAAATTTGGTCAGACCTCCAGACCACCCGGTCCAACCAGTTGGATTGTCAGTTAGATCGAACTTTTTTTATTACTTTTAAAAATATTTTATACTAATATATAGGTAACTTTAATAATTCCAATAGCAAGTGGGCAACCTAAACCTAAACGAAACCCCTAAACCAGAAAAAGCTATCCCTAAAAAATAAAAAAACACCAAAATCAATTAACATCATACTACACCTGTCATCTCCTAGCCCCACCCACCCACTATTCAGCCCACTTACCTCGGGTTTTTGCCCAAAATGGTGCTACAGTACAATTTTATTACCAATATGGTATTACTGTTGAAAATTTTTTGAGAATGGTATCGTTTTTCAGATCGAAATTTTTTTTCGACCTGGGATACTCAGATCAAAATTTTTTTTGACTTTGATTGTCGAATGAATCTTTTTGACTTGAGACCTAGATCAAAAAAAATTTTGATCTGAGGAGAGAAATCTCAGGTCGAAAAAAACGTTCGACCTGAGGAAAGGCACATTAGATATTTTCCAAGGCTCCACGTGACTAGAGCTGTACTCACTATTCCGATTAAAAAAACAATAGCCCTGTTATTTTTGGTGATATAAAGTGAAAGAAAAAAGGGTACGTTCCTTATCATTGAGCTAGTCGGATTATTCTACCAAAAATATATTTTTTTAGGGATAAAGACTACCAAAAATATTTCTTGGTTGGTAATATTCGAGTCAAGATTTACACAGAATTAATCTTTAGTAAACTCTTATGTTATAGGCTCCAAAGCAACAAGTTAGTGAAGTTTTACAAATAAAAAATTCTTTGAAACTGTGATAGAATTTTGGTATTAAAGTTGATAGTTAAAATAATAAGTTAGTGAAACGAATTTCATTGTAAACAATATTGACAAAATTTTCATAATCCACGTAAGAAATATCTTCCAACAGTTTAAAATTGTACCCAAAGGACTAAATAATTTCCAAGGCTCCACGTGACTACTGTAGCTCACTATTCCAAGAACCTTTTAAAAATTAATTTCTACTGTGCCTTTTCTCAAGGTCAAAATTTTTTTCGATCGGGGTATTTTTTCCTCCGGGTCGAATATTTTTTTCATCCTGGGTGGAAAGATCCGTTAGACCACGGAAGTTGAAATTCTTTTTCGATTTTGGTTCCAGGTCGAAAGTTTTTTTTGATCTCAAGGTCAAAAAAATTTTCGATCGGGGTATTCTTTCCTCTGGGTCGAATATTTTTTTCATCCTGGGTGGAAAGATCCATTCGACCACGGAAGTTGAAATTCTTTTTCGATTTTGGTTCCAGGTCGAAAGTTTTTTTCGATCTGAGGATCCGAGTTTCGACCTGGAAAACGAACACTATTCTCGAAAATTTTTCAACAATAATACTATATTGGTAAATATACTAGTAAATAACACCATTTTGGACAAAAACCCTTTACCTCTCTCTCCCGTAGAAAAATATCTCAAAACTAGACACTCATTTTTTTTCATTCTTCCAACTCTTCCTAATCTATACCTTTAAAAAAAAAAAAATCTTCCCCCAACGAAATGAAGAAGAAAACCCAGAATTGAAATTGAAATCGAAAAGAAGGAAAGAAAGTAATGATCAGGCATTAGTTAGCTAATCTTCCCTTCCTCCTTCAACCCGATACAAATTCCAGGTTATAAAAATCTTCCTCAGCCCGATCCCGATCCCGACATCGCCAGCACCAACAACCCACTCCCCCTCATCGGTGCCAGAGGGTACTATAGAGATCCTCGTTCCCGACGATGAGACGCCACTTGATTTGTACTAGACTCTCTTCTACGGCCTTGAATACTTGCTCCTCCTCTTCCATGTAGGTGGCCGTTCCATTAACTGTAGATCGGCGACGGCAGGAGAATTAGATGGCATTTTCTGTTTCAGTGTTTTGGGTTAAATTGGGGAAATCGTTGGGGCATCTGTTGAGGGTTTTGTATTTTTTTTCCCAATTTTGCCCATCGGACCTTACTTTCCGGAAATTTTTGGGTCAAAAAACCAGTCGAACTGTCTGATCCGACCAGATTTTGGGCAGTTCGTAAGGTTGACGTATTAACCTCAAAACTCGGAACGCCCAAGAGTCTGATTCAAAGTTTAACCAGTCGGACTACCAGTTGGACCGCATTTTTTAAAACCTTGATTGTAATCCTTGCAATTTAAATATCATTTTTCTATTTTCGTTCTTTGGTTAAATATTGGTTTGAAATTTCTCACTAACGTTATGAGTCAATTTTGTTTATATCATATGAAATGACCTATATACTCTTAAACACAAAAACAATAATATTGTGTCATTTTCCTTCTCCTCTTCCCCCTCTTGTCTCTCCCCTCTCACTCGACCCGTTTTTCTTCGTCCAATATTTTCTTCCAAGGAAGTCAAATAAATTAAACATTAGTGCATGTTCTTCGGGCGGTTTGTGAGCTCGCGTTGGCAGATGACTAGGAGGTCGCCATTGGGGCAAAATTTGTGAGTGCCTCCTTGCTCCTGCTTACCGGCTCTCGAGGATCTCCTCCTTCAGGAGGAACGGATGAGATATGACCGATGTTGCCGAGCCGAGCCGAGCCAAACCGAGCCGGAGGAAGAATCTGAGATCCGAGAGGGAGAGAGCCTCGGAAGGTCCCGGGCGGGGGCTAAATCTGAGATCCGAGAGGGAGAGGGCCCATATTCCATAAGAACGATGAGCTTGGGCTTGGAGGAGACCTTTGACGATGATCTACCGAAGATGATGACCAGAGCTAAATCACATGCGAAGTTTCAATGAGTTTGAAAGAGGACGACATAAGAGAATGGATAATTTTCTGGAACTTGCCGTTTGAGGAGAGAGATGATGACTTTCTTTTTATAACACTTTTAGAAGAGTATAAATGTTAATAAAAGAGAAAAAGATTGATTACCGTCGGCCAGGAATCCAAGATCAATATTTAACCAAAGAACGAGAACTGCAAAATAATATTTGAAATAACAGAGACTGTAATTGCAATTTTTTCATATAGCAAGGACCTACAAGTAATTTTCCCTATTTATTTTAATCTCTTCCCATATGTGTATATATATATTTTTTTAATCTATTTATTTTGATAATTTTAAAACATAAAATTTCAGATATATATATATATATTTCAAATAAATAACATTTTATACGTTACTCATCAATATTCAATAAAAATTTCAAGAAATAATAAAATATCAAATTTAGTCATTTAAGTTAAATGGTAGAAGATTTTTCCTTTTAAATTTCAGAAACATAAACATAATGAATATGTAAAGATTAATCGTGAAATATTTTTAGTATATTAATAAAAAATTAAAATTTTATGTATCAAATCACTACCAACCAAGTCGCCACGCAAGCAACAAAACGACATCGTTTCGAAAAAATTCTGGACAGCCACCCAGATCCCCTAAGTAAAAAAATTAAAAAGTTGGACCATTTTTATGTATTTTAAACTACGAGATATTCAAGTGATAAACCGTCAAACTACAAATTTATTAAAAGGCATTTTTTCTATATTTTTTATTTTAATAAGCAAGGAAATATTTGAAAATAGTAGAAAATAAGAAAAAGTTATAAATCTATCTCGTGCCAAATAACGGTACGTAAGATTATTCACACGTAATTGCACATCCCAGTCCCCTTAAACAGGTTATTCTGAATACAGAAATTCGGGACCTAATAACTTACAAGAATTTATCAATTGGAGGGAATAACACACGGGGGCAGGGAAAGACAAAGTCAAATGGTGCCTTGTGTTAAATTTTTTTTAAAATGTGTAAATAAATGTGATGTCGGATAGATTCTCGCAAATCCTGGGATTTTTCAACAAAACTAATGTTTCTAGAAGAATTTTCTCAACAAACTACACATCCTACACTGTTTCTATAACATGATAATCCCACAATTTTAGAAATATGTTATCTACTCACAATCGTAATCCATGACACTCTCCGGTAGTCTTAAACATTAAAATTTTTTTTTAAAATAACACAACTTTCCAAGATGTTGGTTAACTCAACTCATGCCCTAGCTAAGTGTAATAATCTTGACAGCTTAATTTTCTAATGAAATATTTTCTTTTACCTACAACATGGTATAGGACATGCGAAAAGAAATATTCAAGCTTTTGCTATTCTCCGAATGGGCCGACCTTGGGCTTGAAATAAGGCGGATTTACCTTGGCCATTATTATTTTTTTGGTTTAGAACCACTTAGTATCCAGTTCACTGGGCCGACTAATCCAAATTCGCGCCGGATATGACATTTGAAAGGTGGCAAAGCTCTCCCAACAAGTATTTAACACTGCTGCGTTCTCAAGAATTTGAACCCGAGAACTTGGTTAAGCTAGAACAACTCCCTTGGCCATTATTTTTTTGGGTAAATAGATTAATATTATAAACCCAAAATATTTACATCAAGTAATACTAATCCTATGCAACTAGTTAATTACATTGGTAATCTCTCCTATCGCGTAAAGATTTCATGTACAAAACTAAATCTTGGGTACCAATATTTGCTATAGAATTTGACCATGTAAGCCATTCTTGAACTTGTCTAGTAATAGCATGGATGAGAAGCTCCCTGTTGCACCGCTCGCCTTGAAATAACGCTCGATTTCTCATATTCCAAAGTCCCCAAAGTATCGATCTAAAGAGTGCAAACCAAACCTTCTTGATCATCCTATCATGCACGAGTCCCATCCAATCCTCCAAAAAATCTGTGAAAGAAGAATTCCCACACCAAGATACACCAACTTTGCGAGCAAAATGATTCCAAACTGAATTGGCAAAACTGCATGTGAGAAACAAGTGATCGATGGTTTCATCCATATCACCACAAATTGGACAAAGTGAGTCCTAAGGATCCAATCTATGCCTTCGAATGAGGACATCCGTAGTGAGCAACTTACTTTTCATTACAATCCACATGAAACATTCCACTTTAAACGGTATCTTACCTGTCCAAATTAGAGGTGCAAGATGACAGCGTTGAAAGTCTAGTAAATCAGAATAATACGATTGTTTCACTACCACCAATCATGTGTTTTGGTGTTTGACTGGAAAATTGATTAAAGGGTTAGCTAAATATTTAGATGTGAGATAGTTTTGTTAGAGAATTTTGTGCCGGAAGTGAAGTGAATATAAATCAAGACTCGATCATTATTAATTATGAGAAGTTGCTATCATTTGTTCAAATTTTCTAATCTCTATTATCATTCTCCAAATTTATTTTGTTTAGATCATGGATAATTTATACTAGAAAAACAAGTTTTAGAAACCTATAAGATCCCAAAACGCTTTTTATTAGTCATAATTGTTTCTTGATAAGTAGATATTGCATTGCTAAAAGATGTTACACTCTAAGGGGATTTAACTCCCATAATTTCCGCCTAAATTCCAACGAAAAAAAATACATGGTAACTATTTCAATTGAGATACCTTCCGTTTAATCTCGAGTCGTCTTGCCAGTTCAATTGATGAAAATTTTCCAAGAGGGCCAACCTTCTCGTGGAATTTGTGCATCTCTATCCTGATTTTGGGGGGGCGGGGTATCTCTATCCTGAATTTTTTTGGGTTAAATTAAAAAATTTAGACGGGTTGATCTAAATTCAGAAGTTCTAGGTAGCATTGGGTTTTCTGCCAAACAAAAATTTACCATTTTTGTAAGGGAATTGACATACCGACCTTTGGAAAGGGGGACAGGACCCGTTGCTATCTTACGCACCTTTTGCGTTGGTATCTTTATCCTGATTTCATTTGCCTTTGAAAGATTTTTTCTTGGGCCTGGTACCTCTCCTTGGAGTCTCTGTACCAAGCCCAATTTCTGAATTATCATCTAACCCTGCCCATCTTGCTTTGAGACCAACCCATCTTGTATGAGGCCTTGAAGCGGCCCAGTTTCCTCTTTTGAAATATTTCGTGTTCCAGTCTCTTCTATAGTGGAGTCCATGTCAGACTCTACTAGTGGGGTGGCGGGGTATCTATTGGAGCCTACGTGAGCGCGGGTCTAGAGGCGCCGTTTCACAAATTACTTCCTGGCGTTTGCCACGACATCCGATAAGCAAACCGCCCTCCTACCCAGGTTTGCCCATTGCTGCATATCCAAGGAAGTTTTAAGTTTTTTCTTATTTTTTTTTAATTATTGTACCCAAAGTCGAACATTGCTGAACGCTTATTTAAAAGTGATTCTCGCAATTGTATTTTTTATATGCGTAATACTTGAATTTAAGACATTTTTAAGTAAAGATTTTTATGGACTGACTTCCACATTTTTCTTCGGTGCTACACGACGACAATCTTGTTAGACCACCCACATCAACAAACTATCCAAAACAGTTCACGGAATAAACAATTAATTTCTCTCTCATCTACATCCAATCTAACCCAATCCAATCCAATCCAATTACATATTTTTCTACCCACAACAGCAAAATAGAATAAACAATTAATTTCTCTCTCATTCACATATTATTTACTATCATTTTTATTTATATATAAGTTACGAGTATGAGTTTTAGTTTGGGAACCACAACTTCTTATTCAAGAGTCTGATTGAGTTGATTCTAGTTTCTTTACAAATGTGGGACATATATCTATAAATTTTTAGTTTATGACTTCTCCAAATTCGAAGTATAAGAACGTCAAAAATATATTTGAAGTCAATAGTCGAGCGAGTTACGAGTACGAGTTTTGATTTGGGAGCCACAACTTCTTATTCCGGAGTCCAATTGAGTTGATTCAAGTTGTTTTGTGAATGTGAGACATATATCTATAACTTTTTAGTTCATGACTTCTCCATTCGAAGTATAAGAATGTCAAAAATATATTTGAAGTCAATAGTCGAACGAGTTACGAGTACGAGTTTCGATTTGGGAGCCACAACTTATTATTCCGGAGTCCAATTGAGTTGATTTAAGTTGCTTTCTGAAGGTAGGACATATATCTACAATTTTTTAGTTTATGATTTCTCCAAATTCGAAGTTATGTCAAAAATTAGAATACAATTTGTGAATCAAAATATGTCAATATTTGGCTCTATTTTTTATAGATATCTAAAAATAGAATTTTAATTTTGTTAAAGATAACTTCAATTTTTATAACTACACAAATGTTATCCAAAAAAATCTATTTTTAACGAATAATATTATACCAAGTGGAACTAATTAGATAAATAAATAAAAAACCAAGTGGAGCTCGCGAGCGGCGATCGGGCCGCACAGCTCGATCGGCCGCTTGCCCCCATTTTTAACTGCCTTTGTTTTTTTTTTGTTTTTTTAATAATAAAAAAATGGCCCGATCGATCGGGCGAACGCCTGCTGTGGATGGTCTTAAGTCTAAACAAACGACTCTGACATTAGTAAGCCAGCTAGCCTTTTCTTTTGATAAGTAGTAAGCCAGTTAGTTGAGATTCCTCGGCGTTGATAATTGTTCTCATTTATATATATAAGACAACTCTAGTTGAGATTCCCCGACGTTAATATACTGTAGTCCCAATTCCGCCGACAAAGTACAACACTCTCCCCACCAAAAAAAGGTACAACACTCGCTACCCGGGACCCTAAATGAGTGCCCGAGGTTGTCCGTAATTGAGGGATCGGAATCACCATTAAAAAAAATTACGGTTCTTTTAATACCACCCGGTCTTCGGCCAATAACGTTATTAATCAAGATTCGAGTCGGATACTACTTCAAAAATGTGACAAAATTATTGAAACAGGTACTTAACATTGTTGTGTTCCTACTATTAGAACTCGAGACTTGGTAAACTAAAACAACTCTTTCATAATTTGATCTAAATGATTGTTGGTAAAAAAATTATTTAGTGGGAGTAGATTGGAATTGCCGGATTTATTTAAATGGGTATCCTCCGGTGGATGCCACCACCAATTGGGTTTGGCAGCTCGCCAAGGACCATGTTTGCTCGAGGTCCACCAACTTGTAAGCCACTAGTAAAAAAATAAACCTCCAATGACAATCACGTAATGTTAAGATTTTTCGATAAGTAGATGTATATTATTATTCCAAAATTGTTACACCCGAAAGAAAGTCATATAGCTTAAACTAGTATAAATATTTACATGAGTATGCAACGAATTCATACCAATTTTAGCTCAATATCTTGGTTATTCATCAATTAGCAATTATTTGAACTATGTGTAGGTTGAGAACCCGTGCTTGTTTGGAGCAATTTATACTCTCGGCCCACTGGAAATTGAGTCCAATGCATCCCATCTTCAAGCTCTTGGAATCACACACGAGGTAAAAAAATTAACGAGCACAAATAACCACAATCAACCTACTCAGTTGCCATATTCATACCCCCATATTCGACCCATGTTTGCATGAGCTCGATTGGTGTTAGGAATACCCCCAATTAACTTTTTTTTGGTGGATACCCGCAATTAACTAGGAGCTCGTTAGGAGAGGAGTTATCCAAGATAATACATTTGAGGACTACTGGTAATTTTGTGACAATCTATACGAGAATGACCAAGCTATGTTTACATGAGCTTGTTTGTTGAATGGCCAAGCCTCGGTGTTGGTAAATGAGTCTCCTACCAAATTGTTCAGAATTGAAAGAGATTCAAGGCCAGGGGATCCGCTCTCCCCTTCTTGTTCATTATTGCAGCTAAAAGATTATGTGTTCTCATAAAGAAGGCCGGTGGAATTGAACTAGATCAGAGGTGTGAAGATCCCAGGAAGTTATGTGCATCTAAAATATATATTAAATGCATATAATTTTGAGTCAAATTTGTACATTTATCTTTATTCTAGTATTATTTTAGCAAGATATGACCAAAATACTTAAAGTTGATCGTTCTAGCGAATTTTGGGTTAATTTATAAATTCGGTCTTCTTGATAAATTTAGACTATTTAAGACAATTTTCTTTTAGATTTTAGGTTTAGCATGAGTTATAAAAATCTTCAATACCTTTGGTATTAGGCCTCTTATATCATAACCACATTCATACCATTTCATATTTTAGACACGACTTATTTTTCAGGATTATGAAGAATCGATTATCTATGTCGGTTTAAGGGAAGAGACCCGAAGTTTTGTTTGTGAGGATCTTGGTTTATAAATCTTATTCTATAGTAATTAGTTATTTTCTTATTTTTATTGTTGTTCTTGTACGATTTGCGGTTGTGGATTTATTTCGGAACTAATATGCCATTGATTCATGATTGGCGGATATCGTTGAGAATTGAACTAGAAGCAAAGCCCACGTGTGACAAGGTCACACGACCAATATATATATTTTTCTCACACAATACAATGTCAAATAATTTATGAGTGTTCGACATGCCCAAACAACAAATCTAAATGTCAAATCCTAATTGACATCTCTCCTCTCGACTTCTTTACTGTCTTTCGTTGCCTTTCTCAAGTTCATAAGGGCTCATTTCTTATTTCTTTAAATTTTTTGGTATTTTGGTCCGAATCTGGACCAAACCAAAAAAAATAGTTTGGTTCTGGTCCAAAATTATTGAGCAAATGGTTTGGTCTGGATCTCATATTTTTTCTTAAATAGTTTTCGGTCATTATAGTTTAGTTCAATCGGTCCGATCTGGTTCGATCTATTTGGTCATCCCTAATTGAGGCCATGTGCATTTAAATTGGGGCCTATTATTATAGTGTAAAATTTACCTTTAAAAAAAAGTTGCGTGGGGTTTGCATTATTTGTAAACTCGGAGCACTCATCGAGATATAGTGTGTATAATTGGGTTCTACACTCATTAATGTTAATAAAATTCTATCGTTTAAAAAAAATACCGAAAAATCATGAGCAGTTAAAACAATTCTTTGACCGTACTATAGTCTATAAATATGTTAGAATGGAAGTATTCCCAAACGATCATACATCTCCTTGAAGCTCCAAAACAAAGACTATATATTCTAACCACATGGCTTCCATTCCCGTAATTGCCCTACTGTCTTCCAAGCCCGACGTTAATCGTCGATCTGCGAACTACCATCCTACCGTTTGGGGTGACTTCTTCCTCACTCGTGCTTCTGATTTCCAGGTGACGTTTTTTCTCTCTTCGTATTTTTTAGAAACAAACAAGACAACATTATATCAATTTGGGTAGTCAATTATAAATAAGTAGTCTAAGCTCCGGAGACGAGTGAGATCGCTAATTGGATGTACAATGTGCCAATTGGATGTACGTAGTGTCAATTAAAACATCATTGCAATCTAATTAGCGATTTTATTAGCCGTCCCTTGTTTGTCTCCTAGAATTTAAAGTACAAACAAATAGCTTTTAAGAAACATAATAGTATAAGCACTTACATCAACTAGTCATTCTAAATAAAAAATTTTGAGTTAGAGCAATTGAGAGCGCAATAGTGTTAAATATTTATTAGGAGAATTTTGCCATATTTTAAATTATAAACTTAAATTATTCATTTACTTAAAAATATTTATTTTGATGATTTTATTTAATGTATCTTTTCTTAAGATTTGGCTTATAAGAAACTAATATATTTGACTTGATGTATCATTTTAGGATTTTCTCCTAATGGTAAGTTATCAATACAACATCCATACAATGGTGAATTTACCGTATATATTCTATATTATTATTCTTGCCTTTTCATCTCATGATTTTTTCCATCTCTACCAAGTATGTTCTAAATTTTTCTCCCTAAAATTTCTTCTTTGTAAATTTCGTCTTCGTGATTATTTCTGGATGACCAATCCAAAACTCATCGTAGTTTATATCGGGACATTCTATTGAAATTTTTTTTCCAACAACAACACAATTGTAATATTTTTCCTGTTTAGTGAGCCACTGGAGGCAAGATTTTTCGTAACTAAATTATTTTTCAACATCTAAGAATAACCGATTCTAAATTATATTACAAGATATCCAACCCAAAATATGTGAATCTCAACCCGAACTTAATCAAATGTGGAATAATCTTTGTTTGTGTTATTACTCAGGTAGCAGAGGACGACAGTAAAGCTCATCTGAAGTTTAAGCAAGAAGTGAGATTGATGCTCACAGGTGACGTGGAATATGATCCTATTAAGAAGCTGGTCCTGATTGATTCAATTCAACGTTTAGGGGTGGCCTACCATTTCGAGGATGGGATTGATGAGATTCTTAGAAACATTAATTCCGGACGCCATTCAACTAAACATGGAGATTCTAACTCTGACCTATATGCCGTTTCTCTTAAATTTCGGTTGCTCAGGCAGCAGGGCCATAAGATCTGTTGCGGTGAGTAATTCCTCTCTATGAAGGCTACAGTAAAAATTTTAAAAACTATTTACATCATGGACTAATTCGAATATGAGTAGTTAGAGCATTTAAAACAACGCTTAAACACCTATTACAAATAGTAACAGAGATAATAGAGATATACGTAAAATCAGTCAAAATATTTATATTCACGAAGTCGAAATGATCATCACTATAAATATAAATATGTGGAATCATGACATATATTCTACTATGCCCACCTCCTATAAATAGGAGATACTCACAATTAGGTAAACAATATGAAATTTATTTAATAAGCACTTCTAGCATAGTTAGAATTTGAGATAAATCATAACATCAAAGTAGAAAGAAAAAGAAATCCTAATTGATATATTTTTTTCCATCTTAAAAATGAAAGTAGATGAGGAATTTCGATAAACAAATGTTGGAAAATGTCTTCCCACTATTTTTCACCAAAAAAATGTCATCTCACTATCAGTGAATTGTTTGATTGTTTCGTCAATTCCAACGAAGTTTACGGCCGCGAGTCTTATCAAAATTGTACTATAATTAAATACGAAAAAATCGCGGCTGGAAAAAAGTATCCAAGCCATAGCACTACGAGAACTAACAATACTTGCATTTGTCATAAACCAAGCAGATGTTTTCAACCAGTTCATAAATACCGAAGGGAAGTTCAAGGAATCCCTCAACAAGGACCCTCGGGGATTGTTAAGCTTGTACGAAGCTTCACATCTCAGGATTCATGGAGAGGACATCCTAGATGAAGCACTTGAGTTCACCACAGCCAAGCTCCGGTCTGCCACGGCGGATTCTGTTAGCCATCCTTTGGCTACCCAGATCAACCATGCCCTAAAGCAACCCATCCGCAAGGGCTTGCCAAGGCTAGAGGCGAGGCGTTACTTCCCCATCTACCAACACGAGCCTTCACGTAACGATGTTTTGTTCACATTTGCTAAGATGGATTTCAATGTCCTACAGAAGATGCACCAGAAGGAACTATCCATCATCACCAAGTAAGTTCCCACCAATTAATAAAAAATTTCATGTTGTATCGAGTTCCACTTTAAGATTTGTGTTAGATATATAGTACGACAGTGGGTTGATCTCGTGGCCCATTGTACGTCGCATGCTCCCGTTCCATTACATGTTTGCGAAGACAAAATCCGTACAAACTTCAACGTGAATTGCGAATATTGTTGGTGTGGATAATTAATATATTTATTACCTTCATATTATGAGTCGAATACCGAGATTCTGAGACACATCATTCATATGAAATGTTTACTTGGGGTATTGTTGGATGATTAGGTGGTGGAAAGAACTGGATTTGCCAAGGAAGTTGCCTTACATAAGGGACAGGATTGTGGAGTGTTTCTTTTGGATAACTGGAGCATATTTTGAACCCGAGTATGCAATGGCTAGAGGGATCCTCACCAGAGTAATTGCCATGGCCTCCATCCTCGACGACACCTACGATGCTAAAGGCACACCGGATGAGCTTGAGCTTTTCACCGCGGCCGTTGAGAGGTTTCATCATTCCTACCCACCTTTTTCTTGTTCCCTTACATTTTCGTGATACCGCTCGAATCAAATTTGGATTAGTCGACACCCTAAATTTTCCAAAATTAGGTAATAAAGAATGAAGGTTCCCAGGTTATACCGATCAGATGTTAATATTGCTCGTCTTCTTAGGTGGGATATGGCAGCCGCAGACAAGTTGCCTGAATACATGAAAGTATTTTATGCAGCATTGCTTGATCTTTATAAAGAGATTGAGGATGAGATGACCCACCAAGGGAAATTATATTGTCTCCATCACGCAAGAGAAGAAGTGAGTCCTTAATTTAAATAATAATTTTCGTCTGATTCTGTAACTTAAATTGTTGATATCGATGAGATTTTTATTCTTTATTATTTAAAAAATATATATAGCTAGAATACATACCAACAAATACTTAGATCAATTAGAAAAAATAGTTATTTAAGTTTAAACAAAAATTTCGAGTTGGAGCCATTGTGAATGAATCATTGTTAAATACTTATTGAATTTTTTTTACCACATTTCAAAAATTCTACCTAATTTGAATATGAATTTAGTGTGTTTGTGTTGTCCGAACTTTACTGAACTCGCTTCATGAAATTTGAGTATTAGTCGAATAGGATTTATTAAGGTTAGTCTAGAATACTTAGAAGACTAAATCATGCCTAAGAACACTTCAAAGTTCATAGAAAAATTCACCTTTTTATCAATACACAATGAAAAATTCAACCAGCACACTTTAGGAAAAGATGACGCATTGTACTTTATTCCATATCCTAGGCCTGATCAAAATAATTAGTATAGTTAATCCATGTATTAGATCATTTCCAAGGTATTCAAAACTTCTTGGGAAAAAAAAACCAAAACTCCTACCACGTGCATATAGAACAACAGAATGCCACACATTTCAAACCGACCATTGTCACGATATCACACATAAGTAGCTAGAACCTGGTTGCTCCTTTCAAGTCAATTTCAGCAAAATTCCCTATTTATTATGGAGAAATATCATCTTGGTAATGAGTTTTAAATTTCTTCTTGAAATAAAAAAAAACTCTAAAACTCTTATCAGGTGCATATAGAACAACAGAATACCACACATTCCAATCGGTATATAAAACAACAAAATACCACAAATTCCAATCGATCATTGTCACGATATTACACATAAGTAGCTACAAAACCTGGTCTTTCTCCCTCCTAGCCAATTTCAGCTGCATAGGCTATTTATTACAGAGAAATATCACCGTAGTGATGAGTTATTAATTATCTTCAACTGGGTAGACAAGCAACGAAGACACCATATCTTTGGTACAAGCCGTAGAATTAGTATACCCATCTTCGTTCTTGTAAAGGACATTGATGACGCGAGTAAGGTTAAGGATCCGCGTTAAGAGAGGCATAGGAACATCTGTTGGATAGAGACATGCCTCGTTTATGTCTTTCCATGCATCTTCAACTTGTCTGTTGAACTCGCGGATGGCTTCATCTTCAGTGGCTCCATATTGTTTCTTGTAACACTTGATACTTGAGATTACGTGCTCTCTTTCTTCCTCGAACTGAGAAATTACAATGAACGTTAATCAAATTAGATGAATTATCATCAAAAGCAAGAATCTCGTTTATTTTATAGATACATCTGTGAATGGACTCTGCTCTTTTGTTTGTTCCGGTGTAATGAGTCCTTGCAGTATGATTTGTATTTTATAAAAAATATTTCTTTCTCACGTAGTCAAAACATATATTATGGTTGTCTACTTAGAAAGATTAGGTTTAAATTTAATGTATCAAATTAAGTTGTCTACTTCTATTATGGTTCGCTGTTCAAATTGGCCCGAACTGAAAGTAGTTGCTAGCATGGCATATATAGTTCAACATCGATAGATCTACCTTGTGGGAAACTATGTCATCCATGAGCCTGCAGACTAGTTCTGATGATTTTAGTATTTTAGGATAGCTCTTTAACCATTCAAATGATTCTTTAGTTGCATGCTTCCCCATTCCCACAAAGGAATTAACCCACCCATTAAATGGGCTGTTACAAGACCCATAAAACCCCCATATTCATTAGGGTGTTATCCCATTTATTGGCTTGAATTTAAATTCAAAATTTAAATTCAAAGCCACCTGGAAGGTGAAGAAGGTTCCAGAGTGTGGGCTTGTCCAAACGGAAGTCCAAGAAGCCCAGAGGACTTTTTGGGCCTAGGATCGCTACAACAAGTCCGGCCCAGTTCTAAAAAGATAAGGCCCTGGAACAATTCCCACAAACCCACAATCCCGCAACCCGCAACCCGCAACCCGCACCCGAGCCCGAGCCCGAGCCCGAGCCCGAGCCCAGCCCGGCCCGGCCCGGCCCGGCCCGGTCCGGGACGGGGCGGGGCGCGCGCGCGTGCGTGCGTGCCGAGCCGAGCCGAGCCGAGCCGAGCCAGACGGACGGAAGGACGGACGGCGCGAGAAGCCTCTCCCTTCTCCACCAGTTTACCCATGCTAGACTTCTAGTCCCTTATAAACTTGTCTCAGCATGGTGCGCTAACCAATGTGGGATTGTGCTTATTTTAATAACAACCATACCACTTTAAAGCCAATTTTCATTCACCCCGAGAATTGGATTTTCGCAAGTGTTATATATCGTTACGAAGCTCTATCAACGAGCTTCGTATTGATCTCACAAACACCCAAAATCAATTGGTGTGACCTTCAATTAAATTAGCTCAAAGTTGCCCACTAATTACTTAGTTATTATATTTAATTAGGATTCTCCCTCTAATTAAATATTTGGGCCAAAGCCCAATACACTCACTTGTATTGGGCCATCTCTTCCTTGGTTAATAAACCAATTCTCCAACAATCCCCCACATGAATGCAAATTGGCTTATATATGATATGAGCCTACCAATGCTACATGCAACTTGGAGTTCTGCGAGAATTTGTTGCATCAGGAAAGGTGGTTGAAAGCCTTGAACCTTCCTTAGTGAAATACCTTCGGATATACTCGCCAACCAGTGGACGCGATGCCTTGAACTGTTCGGCATTTCATGTATACCAAAACAAAGGTACTCACACAACTCCTTCTCAGACCACTACTTGGTTCTTTCGTTGTTGTCCATTTTGGCCCTGGACTGCCTTGGAATCTTCATCGAATGCTCTAGAGATTTAGCCCTTAACTCATCTCATAGAAGCGGCCCCTTCACATTCGATATAGGTGATCTCTTATAAGGAGTATCCTGCCATACCCCACTTATATATATACTCACAGTATAAGGATCATTAAAAGCTTAAAGCTTAACCTTCACATGGACAGGTCTATCACTCTACCATCATAGGAATAGGCAAGGAACTCGATTTCTCGAGTGCTTTGTTCGACCCTAGCCTCACAATTTGGTTGTCCCATTGAACCTGCAGATCGAGATTTACGATCCAGGTTGGGTTGCCATCATGGGTTTAGGTCATTTCGTGGGCTTTAATCCCATTCTCCTCAATGATACCTCAACTTGGTCTCTCGTTAGACCCTTAGTTAATGGATCCGCGATGTTCTCTTTTGTCTTTACATAGTCTAAAGATATCACACCCGTTCTCAATAACGTTCTCACAGATTTATGTCTACGACGTATGTGTCTAGACTTTCCATTATACACATTATTTTGTGCTCTTCCAATAGCTGATTGACTATCACAGTGCACGCTAATAGGAGGCACTGGTTTTGACCACATCGGGATGTCCTCAAAGAAACTTCGGAGCCAATCCGCCTCTTCAGCTGCTAGATCCAACGCTATGAATTCTGATTCCATAGTTGATCTAGCAATGCAAGTTTGTTTGCATGATCTCCACGAGACCGCTGCTCCTCCAAATGTAAATATGTATCCGCTAGTGGATTTTATATTCCTGGAGTCCGAGATCCAGTTCGCGTCTGAATACCCTTCCAGAACGGCTGGATGTCTCGTATAGTGTAATCCATAGTTAGCAGTGTACCTTAGGTATCTAAGGACTCTAACTATCGCTTTCCAATGTTCATAATTGGGATTACTCGTATATCTCGATAATCTGTTAACCGAGTTTGCAATATCTGGTCTAGTACAGTCCATGAGGTACATTAGACTGCCTATAACTCTAGAATATTCTAGTTGTCTCACACTCTCTCCGCGATTCTTGCAGAGACTCGACACCACTTCCATAGGAGTTCTCGCAATTACATTGCTATCCTTATCGAATTTGTCAAGTATCTTTTCGACATAGTGACCTTGGGAAAGCGCGTAACCTTCTGAAGTCTTGGTGATTTTCATCCCAAGTATTACATCAGCTTGTCCCAAGTCTTTCATGTCGAAATTTTGTGACAACATTTTCTTGGTAATTTTGATATTATCATTATTACCCACGATCAACATGTCATCTACGTAGAGACAAACTATCACATAGTCGTTATCATCTCCTTTCACGTAGACACATTTATCACATTGGTTTATCTGAAACCCGTTAGATAGCATTACACTATCAAACTTTTCGTGCCATTGTTTAGGTGCTTGTTTTAGTCCATACAAGGATTTTACAAGTTTACACACCTTATGTTCTTTACCTGGAACCACAAACCCTTCGGGTTGTTCCATGTAAATCTCCTCTTCCAAATCTCCATTAAGGAAGGCCGTCTTCACATCCATTTGATGGATCTCTAGGTTAAACAAAGCCGCCAAGGCTATGACTAACCTAATAGACATTTTCCTGGAAACAGGAGCATATGTGTCAAAATAATCAACACCCTCAGTTTGCTTGTAGCCTTTAACAACAAGTCTCGCCTTGTACTTATCCACTGTACCATCAGGCTTCATCTTCTTTTTGAAGATCCACTTATGGCCCAGTGGTTTACTACCCGGAGGTAGATCTACTAGTTCCCAAGTGTGATTATGTAAGATAGATTCTATCTCACTATTCACCGCTTCCTTCCAAAGAGCAGAGTCTGTAGAAGACATTGCTTCTTTGTAGGTTACTGGATCCTTTTCTAACAGATATGTCAGGAAATCTGATCCGAAGGACTTTTCTTTTCTAGCCCTTTTCCCACGCCTAGGCTCTTCAACTTCATCTTGAGGTTCCTCTTCCCCCACATTGCTTCCACTTTGGTCAACTTTACGGTCAACACCAGTTCGAGCTTTGTGAGGAAAGATTTCCTCAAAGAATGAAGCATCCCTAGCTTCTATGATAGTATTTACGTGGATATCAGAGTTATTTGACTTGTGTACCAAGAATCGATATGCAGCACTATCTTGTGCATAACCGATAAACACACAATCCACCGTTTTGGGTCCTATCCTTGTCCTTTTAGGAGGTGGGATCGGAACCTTAGCAAGACATCCCCAAACCCTTAGGAATTTATAGCTAGGCGCATGACCTTTCCATAATTCGTAAGGTGTTTTATCCAACCTTTTATGTGGTACCCTGTTGAGCACATAGTTGGCCGAAAGCACAGCTTCCCCCCACAAATTCCTTGGTAATCCGGAACTAATAAGCATTGCATTCATCATTTTCTTAAGCGTCCTATTCTTCCTTTCCGCAATTCCATTTTGCTCGAGAGAATAAGGCGCCGTGGTTTGATGAACGATTCCATTCTCGGCACAAACTTGTGCAAATGGAGATTCATATTCACCACCTCGGTCACTTCGAAGATTTTTGATCTTCTTGCCAAGTTGGTTCTCAACTTCATTCTTATAGTGAATGAACATGTCTATTGCTTCGTCTTTACTTCTCATCAAGTAGACATAGCAATACCTCGTACAATCGTCGATAAAAGTTATAAAATAATTTTTACCGCCACGCGTTTGTACGTATTTTAAATCACACACATCGGTGTGAATTAAATCCAATGGTTTCGTGCTTCGCTCAATCGAGTGGGAAGATGCTTTGGCGTACTTGGCCTCAACACAAGTCTCGCACTTATGTTTGTGATCGATGTTAAACTTTGGTAGTAGGTTAAGTGATATTAGCCTTTGTAAAGACTTATAGTTCACATGACCTAGTCTACCATGCCATAAATATAACGAATCCCGAGAATAAGCAACCTTCACTTTCTCATTGGCCTTATCGGCAACATTCATTACATTATTGCTCGTGCTAGCCTTATTGGCGGTACCCACATCAATCTTATCACTAGACTTTGCCTTGGGAGCTAAAGTCATTACACTCATCTTAAAAAGATTGTTGGTCAAGTATCCTTTGCCAACGAACATCCCTCCCTTGGACATGATGACCTTGTCGGACTCGAACACAAGCCGAAAGCCCCTCTTGTTGAGCACCACTCCGGAGATAAGATTCTTTCGAATCTCGGGCACATGCAGCACATCAGTCAAGGTCAGCTCCTTGCCCGAGGTCATCTTCAGCATGACCGTCCCCTTGCCTTCAACCTTCGAGACTGCAGAATTTCCCATGTAGCAGTTCTCATCATCAACCGGTTGATAGGTCTTGAACATCCATTTGTTGGCACAAATGTGGCGGGTAGCCCCCGTGTCCACCCACCATTCCTTCGAGTTCCCACCCACGAGGTTCACCTCGGACACAACGGCCGTGAGGTGCATCTCATCGAGGTCGGAGCTCAAGCTAGCCTCCGCAATGTTAGCATTGGCGGGCTTCTTCTTCTTGCCCTTGCTTGGTCCTACCGTCTTCTTACCCTCCGCGGCTAGACGTTTGTAGCAATCTTTGGCACGATGGCCGGTCTTGTTGCAAACAAAGCAGGCACCAGTAAAGCTCTTGTTCTGAGCATCTCCCTTGGAATCATTTGAGCGTTTCCGCTTGTTCCCACGGGAGCTCCCCCCGGTCTCGACCACATTGGCCTTAACAACCATGCCACTTGGTTTCTTATCAACCTTTCGGTTGTCTTGCTCGATACGCAACCTTCGGATAAGGTCCTCGAGAGTCATCTTCTTCCTCTTGTGCTTGAGGTACATCTTGAAGTCCTTCCAAGATGGTGGTAATTTCTCAATTACCATCGTCACTTGGAGGGCATCATTGATGGCCATTTCCTCCGTTGCAAGATCATGAAAAATCAATTGCAACTCTTCGCATTGTTCCACAACGCTCTTTCCATCGACCATCCGATAGTCGTGGAAGCGCCCGGCCACAAATTTCTTTGCACCGGCGTCGTCAACTTTATATTTGTGCTCCAACGATTCCCAAAGATCTTTAGACATTTCTTTGGTATAGTAGACGCCGTAAAGCGAATCGTCGAGAGAACCCAATATATAGTTGCGACATAGGTAATCTTCATGTACCCATGCGCTGTGGATCGCGGTTTGATGCGGATCACTCACATTCTCTTTGGGTTTCTCTTCCTTGACATACCGGCTAAAGTTCAAGGCGGTCAAATAGAACAACATTTTTTGTTGCCATCTCTTGAAATTTCCACTCTTGAACTTTTCCGGTTTCTCAAGATGAGAGTACGGCAGTGGCATTGGGTGTCTATGACCCGGCATAACGGCCTCAGCGCCGCTAGCCCTCACAACAGGAACCTCCTCGTTCAAGTTGTCATCAGCGGTGTTCGTCGCACCGGAGTTATTAAGTGGGGGAGAGTTGTTAATTCCAGCCATGATCTATAGATCACCAAATAACCTTTGGTAAGTATCGGAATTAAGCACTATTTAAATAAACACGGGAAAATATATCTAAATATTTTTTCGATGTAGTGCTCGCAGTAGATAAACACTTGCAACAATCTTGAAACCTGTATTCAATAAATTAATTGTACGAGCAGTGATAAACTCACGTAATGGTGCAACGGTTACATGTAACAGGTGAGCACAGAAGTTAAAAAGTATTCTTTAAATTCATCCATGCCTTAATAAAACTTTTCCACATCCAATTTTCCCAACGGCAGCAAGCGATAAATTGTTTAATCAATTTCTTCTTTTCCAGTTATTCCTTACAGACGCAAGCGGATGTAACATTTGCACAAAAGCAAGTTAACGCCAATAGCGACTACAAGCGATTATATATTTACGATTAATAAGCCAATTTACTAATACAAATCAATAAGAGTTTAAGATTGATGGAATAAAATTAGTAAATTACGAATATATAAAGCATATAATCGTATGTAATCTATAAGCCAAATAAAAGAGAGGAGTTTAGAGAATGCTCACGATCACACTTCGAACTAAGTGTGAATACCGTCTTCTTCAAGGTGGTGATTTTCGGATGCAATCCTGGACGAGGCCACAGCAAGCCGTATGCCCTTAAACTCTTATTACCCGCCTATATGCTTCAGGCCTCCGTGGGTAAGAGAGCTCCCAAGGTACAACGCCCAACCTCGTGTACAAAAGGAAGCACTTTCGTACACCTTTCGAACTTTTCGTAGGCTTAGAACTCCGACACAATGAGAGTGAGAAATGCTATGCTATAGAGGGAGAAGTAGAGAGCTCAAGGAAGAGTGTGAGCTGGAATGATTTGGAATGAAGGAGGTGGGCTCCTTTTATAGGCAGCCTTGGACCTCCAACAGCCAAATTCGGATTTAATAGGGCCATTAACCCACCCATTAAATGGGCTGTTACAAGACCCATAAAACCCCCATATTCATTAGGCTGTTATCCCATTTATTGGCTTGAATTTAAATTCAAAGCCACCTCCCGCAACCCGCACCCGAGCCCGGCCCGGTCCGGGACGGGGCGGGGCGCGCGCGTGCGTGCGTGCCGAGCCGAGCCGAGCCGGACGGACGGACGGACGGACGGCGTGAGAAGCCTCTCCCTTCTCCACCAGTTTACCCATGCTAGACTTCTAGTCCCTTATAAACTTGTCTCAGCATGGTGCGCTAACCAATGTGGGATTGTGCTTATTTTAATAACAACCATACCACTTTAAAGCCAATTTTCATTCACCCCGAGAATTGGATTTTCGCAAGTGTTATATATCGTTACGAAGCTCTATCAACGAGCTTCGTATTGATCTCACAAACACCCAAAATCAATTGGTGTGACCTTCAATTAAATTAGCTCAAAGTTGCCCACTAAATACTTAGTTATTATATTTAATTAGGATTCTCCCTCTAATTAAATATTTGGGCCAAAGCCCAATACACTCACTTGTATTGGGCCATCTCTTCCTTGGTTAATAAACCAATTCTCCAACATACATTTACTCCATAATGACACCAATTATACACATTGGTAGATCTCTAATTAGAGCTCCTACACTGTTAGCAAAAAGCTAATTTCAAAAGATGGAGCCTCCTTATCTGTTACAATTTTGGACGTGCTATTTGTTTGGGATTTTTTTTTGAAAAGGTATATGTATTATTTCACCTTGAAACTGAAAGTACAGGGGTTCACCAAATCACCAAAGTACAAAAGGTTACTCAGACAATAACCAAGATGTAGGTACCTAAGGAGATATGGTCCTCCTCCGGCCTTTGTCTTCCCCGTTCCGACAAGTTCTGCTTCCGCTTCACCAAAACCGGCCAATACCTCAGATTTCGTGCTCCCATCCCTGGTCCCAACCTCGCACTCCGTTCTCACACTAGCCGAGCTAGTCCCACCGTCCACAGCCCCAGCGGTCTAGCTCTGCCGGCTCCCAGAGCTCCCCCAGCGCTCGTCCGCCCCACAGTCCAGGACCCACCGCTCGTCAGCTCCCTCCGTCACCAGTCCGTCGCCCTCGCCTCACCTTGGTAGTTTACACATGGCCGGAGGGGTTGACCATTTCCAAGGTCACCCCTCCGACCCAGGAGGTCTCTACGGTTCTCCTTTTGCTTTAATCGGTTTAGTTTCTGTGTATTTTCTTTTGCTAGCTTAGTTTATGGATGTTTAGGTGGTGTTGTTTTTGTTAACTATGATAGTGAGCGAATGGTTCGACCTTGATCTGACCCGTTCATTGTATCGTTCATTGTATCTTTTGTGGTTACTAGTGCATATCCACTAAATTGACTAATTGTTTGTGACGCTGGACGTTTATGTCCTAATAAGGCTCTTATCTCCAGGCTTTATCAGCGATCGGAGACCCTGTTCTAGCCGCACCATGTGTGCTGCGTTATGGATTTATTTAGCTAACGCTATACTTAGCAGTTTCTTAGTTCGCCGCATCTTGGCACACACGATATTTAGTATGGAGGTCAATTCAGTTTCATGAGCTAATGTCTGGTCCAAGACTAGCAACCACCCTACGCAGCTTAGTCTTTTCTTCGTGGCTTATGCTTTAGTATCTTGTGTTGTACTTGAGCTATTAAGCTCCACCATGTACTCCAAATGCCGACCACTTTTTAAAAAAGGTACCTAAGGAAATGCAACCCGTACCCCAATGAATCAAAAAACCTAGAGATGATCTACCCACACTCTCACGCCAATAGACATGAGTTGAAACTGTTGGCCACAGTTAATATCGCCATCACAAAGCGTACCATCCAAACATAACTAGCCATCTCCTTAGGGGTGGATTGGGTGGGGACTAAAAGAAGGATTGGGGCAATCTAGGTAATAAAAATTAAATTAGGGACAATATTGAAAAACTAATAAAAACTAACTCAAACAAAAAAGGAAAGTGTCTTCATATTCTTGTGAACTTCAAAAACCCTACCAGCTACAAATTCAATACGAATACATTCCAAAATTCAATGGACTCTTCACATTCTAGTTTCGTGATTTCTTGGAATTTTTAATTGAACTCATTTTGCCAAAAGAGATTGAATTTATTATGTGCGACTTTTTAATTATTTAAGGACAGAAAAGAAAGAGACAATGGTCAATTGAATTATTTAATGGTGGTAAAAAGTACTACGGCTAGAATTCTTGGAATTATTTAATGAAACTAGTTTCAAGGTTTCCAAACGTCAATGATATTGATACATTTTAAGAACAATTTAAAACAAATTTGACCACAATCTGAAACCAATATCACTTCACTTATAAACCATTACTGAAATAATTGAATACCAATATCACTTCACTTATAAACTGTTACTGGAATAATTGAATGTCAATAGGACTTCACTTATAAACTATTAGTGAAACAATTGAATACCAATATCACTTCACTTATAAACCATTGCTAGAATAATTGAATATCAATATCACTTCACTTATAAACTATTGCTAGAATAATTGAATACCAATATCTTTTTCAGCCTCTTGATCCTCATCATCCTCCTCATTGCCATCATCCTCATTGTCGAAAATAGTACTCCGCAACCTCCTATCATATAACAAAGGTATGATACCAGTATCACTTCACATGCAAACCAATATCGCTTTACATGAAAACCAATATTGCGAAACATGCAAACCAATATCGCTTCACATGCAAATCAATATCGCCACACATGCAAACCAATATCGCTTCACATGCAAACCAATATTTTGACACATGCAAACCAATATCGCTTCACACGCAAACCAATATCGCCACACATACAAACCAGTATTGCGATACATGTAAACCAATATCGCCACATATGCAAACCAATATCATACAACAAAGGTAAGATACCAATTTGTTTTATTTCTTAAAAAATTGGAGAGGAAGAGACTGGAATGAATGTGGGTGGAATCCCTGGTTGGTATCCTTCATGTGTCAAAAGGTCGAAAATAGTACTCCCCAACCTCCTATCATACAACAAAGGTAAGATACCAATATCACTTCACATGCAAACCAATATCGCTTCACATGGAAACCAATATTGCGAAACATGCAAACCAATATCGCCATACATGCAAACCAATATTGTCACACATGCAAACCAATATTTCGACACTTGCAAACCAATATCGCTTCACATGCAAACCAATATTTCGACATATGCAAACCAATATCGCTTTACATGCAAACCAATATCACAATACATGTAAACCAATATCACCACACATGCAAACCAATATCACGATATATGTAAACCAATATTGCCACACATGCAAACCAATATCGCTTCACATGCAAACTAATATTTTGACACATGCAAACCAATATCGCCACACATGCAAACCAACATCGCCACACATGCAAACCAATATCGCTTCACATGCAAACTAATATTTTGACACATATGCAAACCAATATCGCTTCACATGCAAACCAATATTTCGATACATACAAACCAATATCGCCACTCATGTAAATCAATATCGCCACACATGCAAACCAATATCGTCACACATACAAACCAATATCAGAGTTTTGAAAAAAAATAAAAAAGAAAAAAAGAGAGAATCACATATTAGGGTTTTTTCCAACAGTAGCCTCCGCTCAAAACCTACCACTGTCGGCGACCCTTGAAGCCCAGCCGACCTCCTTGCTCGTCATTCGTCCTTGTCGTGCATGCGTTCGTCTGTCCCGCCAGATCAGATGCGATACCTTATTGCAGAAGGGATCCCGAACTACGGGTCTCCAGATAAATCTCGCGTCACCGCTGTTGCCCCTAAAAGCGAACCGGCATGCCAGGGCCGACTGTACCAAGGCCAAAGGATCATCAATTCTTGAAAAAAAGATAATGGAGATAGAGAAGGCGGGGAGAGAGAGAGAGAGAGAGAGAGAGACATATATATATATATATATATATATTGAGATCGATATTGGAGCGGGAGAAGAGGTGAGGATGGAACTCAGAGTCCCTCTGGATGTTCTTCCACTTTCCAGCGCCGTGTTCGGCCTCTCCCGCCTTTAGCGCCTCCTCCTCATCTGTCGTCCACTTTTGCTTCGATGAGTCACGGTGGGGAGAGCCCCGAACGAGTGGAGAGCGGTCGGACGATGGAGAGGAGAGTCTAACGACCACTTTGTTTTATTTCTTAAAAAATGGGAGAGGAAGAGACTGGAATGAATGTGGGTGGAATCCCTGGTTGGTATCCTTCATGTGTCAAAAGGTCAAAAATGCCCCTAATAGGTTATTGACCATCAGATCTTAATTTTTTTTAAAAAAAATGAATCTAACGGTCTAAAATCTAGTTCCCAACTAGAGACAAATTTTCTTTAATCTCCACCCAATCAAATCTCTCTCCTTAGACATTGGATATGCGGGTGAAGAAGTTAACACACCACGCAGATATTATGCCACCCGAACTCCCCTCAAATGGGACGAACTCCCAGCTGTGACTTTCCACCTTAATTTCAGTTAGAGCCAAGAAACCAACAACGTTGTCTTACACAAGTGACAAGCCTTCTTATAATAGTGATCATTGGTCACCTCCGCGCACTTGGTTCGGCCGGAGAAAAGTGTTCACCCAGAAAATAAAAATATAACCAGATTTCCCCAATCTTTTTCTCAAATCAAACTAAACCAACTCAAATTAAACCAAAACAAGTATGAGAGAGCAAATCGTAAAAATGGACTTTGCCACGCACGCTTTCAATATTTATACTGCTGAACATTGACCACTCATGTTTTGGACTTGATTTAATTTGTTGAAAATTTAATTTGAACTCTAACCAACTTATGCAAGTCTAAATTTGTATTCGAATTATTATTGGAAAAATTGAATAAGAAATTACAATTTTTATAATTCAAATTTGGCAAATTATAATTTGATTTCGTCTGAATTAGAATTGTATTTACCGAGTCAAATTAATTTGGTAATACATTAATTATATTAGATATTGAAAGAAGTTGGAACCGCAAAATCAAGGAACGCGATTTCTTTGCAACCCCTTGGGCAGAAAATTAGCTATTATTCAAAAAAGTGTGTAGGATATATATTATTTATACACTAGAAAATTAGCTATTATTTAGGAAATTAGTTATTAGCTATCAATAAAATTATCATATGTGCACAAGTGCACTATACACCAGCAGTACCATTAAGCACTAAAATGGCATAGAAAAAATATTGAATTATCTAATAATAATTATTACTAGATAATTAATTTGTTTGATAATAGACTATCGCATTTGGCACAATTCATCTAACCTCGGCATTCTATTTTTAATTATCTTACATCAATCTACTTTTAAAAAATTCGAGGCATCCCAATCTCATAATATTAAATAGATTATTTCGTATATGATTATAATTAAATTCCACCAGCCGGGTATTGAGGATTGAACATTCTCCTCGTGTAACTTTGGATTCTTACCAAAAAAATTTACTTAGGATTGAGGACTGAACATTGGTCTCCTCGTACAGCTGTAATTTTTATTTCTGCATTTACTAACTTAGGATTTCTACCAAAAAAATTTACTAACTTAGGATTGAGGACTGAACAATGTTCAGTGAACAGTCGTCTCCAAGTACAGCTGTAATTTTTACTCTTAGGAGCAAAGGTCCTTCCTACAAATCCTTGTTAATTATGTACCAAACGCACCTTTCCCTACTGATTTAGCTGCTCCAACCTGATTAAGTCTGTATTGTACTCTTTGGCTGCGATTGTTTGGATGAACCGGACAATAATATGTGTTGTGCAAAATAATTTGGAGAAAATAAAAATGGAAAAAGTACAGTATAGTATACTATAGTATCGTGCTTTTCGCGATAGTACACTTGCCACGTGGACTCTATTGATGGTTTTTAAACCACATGGTCTTATCGCGAAAAGTACGATATCATAGGAGTACTAAAGTATACTTTTTCCAATAAAAAATTGTTCAAACTTTACCCTCAAATCTTGTACCACCAATTTTCATGGACTGAAAATTGAGACCAGATTGAGTGGACTAAAGAAAATTTGTCCACAGGTGGGGACTACATTTTGGGTCGTCATATTTGATTATCTTTAAATCTGATGATCAATAACCTATCAGGTGTTATTGGTTTGCATGTGAAGTGATATTGGTTTGCATGTGAAGTGATATTGGTTTGGAAGACGCTGATTTACATATGAAGTGATATTGGTTTGCATGTGAAGTGATATTGGTTTGCATGTGTAGTGATATTGGTTTGAATTAGTCCCCATAGTTGGGGATTACCCCAGTCCCTACCAAATTCACCCCGCTGAAAATTGGTCTCAAGACAAATTTATTACCATATTCACCTTGCATTAATGAATTAGGTTCCAAACTTGACCTTGCATTAATGAGTTAGGTGCCAAATTTTTTTTGAAAGATAAATTTTATACCACTAATTATACCTTGCCAGAATTTGACCCTTAACTTCTGTCAAATCATCCACGTCTTCTACTTCTAAGTCAAACATCCTTTGGCAGTTAGGTGCCAAACTTGATCTTGCATTAATGAGGTGGAATCAAATGTACTCACTATAAGATGATACGCGAGAGCAGATCCAATTTAGAAGGGTAAAGAGAGAGCTTTCCGGTGGGAACTTCGTAGCATTTCTTGTGAATTAATAACGTCACACGGTTATTCCTTATAAAAGTCTTTTGTCCTCGGTCATTCTGTTTTGTTCTTTCGGTAAGAGTTTCTGCCACCTTTCTACCTGAATTTAACTTGCTCATATAATTGTCAAACACTTCAATTTTTTTTTTAAATTGTCTTACACTGGGGATTTGAGTTTCAGTGTCATTTGAACCCAGATTCCGGGAAATGGCTCTTGGATGTTACTGGTTTAAGAATTTCTGCAGAAAGCCTCTCGGTCAGAGTTCCTGCTACACTTTTATTTTTTTTTCTTTTGTTGAACTCTATGATTTTGATGTACTTATTTGACGCTAGTGTTTCCCTCCAGATGCATTACAAGCGGATTTGGACCGAGATGTTAATATGGGAGGGTTAAAGAGGTTTCCCTTGAAAAAGATACAAATCGCAACCCGCGAGTTCTTCTGCTGTCTGGAAAGGGGCTCTTATGGTAACACTTACAGAGGCTAAAGAGGGGGCAACCTGAGGTGGAACTTAGGTTCCGGAGGGAGGTGAAGGTCAATGCCACCGTTCGCCATCCGAATATCGTTCGATTACGTGGAGTTTGTGTAACTAGAAGCGAGATGTTCCTTGTTTATACCTTCAAGGCCAAAGGGACTCTCGCATCCTGGTTGGGAGGTAACCTTTCTTTCGATCATCAACAACAACATCTGTTCAATGACAAGTTTAGTTAGCGACGATGCATATTCTTGCAGACAGACGAGATACCAACCGGTCTCCTCTGAGTTGGCCAATGAGGAAGCGTATCGCGATGGATTCTGAGAGGGCCATTTCGTATCTGCATAATAGAAACCCGAAGGTGGTTCACCGGGACGTACAACCTCGTAGCATATTCTTAGATAAGGATTTCCGAGCTGCTGTCGGTGGGCTTGGGATGGCCAGGACATTAGACAATGAGAGAGATGATGAGGCCTCGAGCAGGTTTTCCCCTAAAACCGATGTCTATTCGTACGGCATGACGCTTCTCGCGATAATTACCGGTCGGACGCCCCTTGACCTCTCCAATCTTGCATGTCGCGCCGGCCTGCTCATGGAAAATTGGGTAACTAAATCATGTTACACTTGTTTTTGACGTCGCAAAACGCGCGTGGCTGATCGACTTATTTTTTTTAAAGATAAATATTATACCTAGTTACAATACCAGGAATTGAACCCATGACCTCCTTAAAGTAAAGCAACGCTTATGCTGCTAGGCCAAATGCCCGTTGGCTGCCTGATCGACTTATTGTCTCTGCAGTTAAAGGAACACGCGAGGGACAACAAGTTGTTGTTGTTGTTGGTAGATCAGGATCTGCAAGGAGAATATGAAGCAGCAGAGTTTGAGAAGCTGTTCCAGATATCACTCATTTGCACGCAGTATTCTCCGCAGGGCCGACCAACAATGCCAGAGGTGGTGAGGCTTCTTGGGGGATTTGGTTTAGAAAAGAGATGGAATGAATATAAGAACACACAAATTCGATCCAACCGGCTTCCTCGACGCAGTCCAAGATAGAGCATCGATTCTGCATGTGGCTTATGTGCAGAAGATTTGCCTAGCCCTCGGTGATTAATGCCAATCCATTACCATAAAACCTTCTAGGGATAAAGTTCTCTTTTACGCAGTTCACGGTTTCTTCTACTTTAACCATTCTATTCCTTCCATGCATTTGGTCATTTGGGTGCCTACTACCTGTCGTTTAGTTTGACTATTAATGGCTTAATGCTACTGTCGTTTATTTTGATTTGGTATCATTTGGATGTTAATGGCTTGATGCTATGCCGTTTCTTTTGCTTTTGTTGATGATTTGGATGATTTTTGGAAGATAATTAGTTCGAATAAAATCATGGATGATCCATCGTTTAGTAAATCAGATTATTCATATTATTCGTATTTGAAAAAGTTCAAATATCGAATAATTTACTGTTTGGATTCGAATTCAGATTATAATTAAATTATCAATTTGGATAATCCAAATAATGAATAATTCGAATTCAACAGATGATCACTCTTATATGACTACTATTTTAATATATAGTGGTCCAACCAAATTATTTATTTTCTGATGGCACGGGTGCCACAGATTGTTCTTTATTTTGTTGCACTTTTATGTAAATGGCACGGTGCAGTGGGAGGAGGTTTCTTTGTATGGTAAGATGGGACCACAATTAGCCATTCATTTATGATTCTAAAAAAAAATTAGCCATACATTTATTGTGGCACATGTGCCATAGTAAATATATGACCGGTCCTTTTTAGGAAGGAAAAAAAAACAAGTGAGAATTGATGTATCATTCCGGATCAAACGCTCCTACGAAATAGTCAAAATTTTCTTATCAAGTAAATATGTCTTTTTACAGAAAGACACCTCTCTTTTTTGAGAAAGATAGTATAAAACTTAATATTAAATAAACAAACATGTCGCATTTTTTTGGGTAAGTAAACTTCATTAATAAAACAAAAACAGAAATTACAACAGAAACGAAAGTAAATGAAAAAACCTTGAAGAATCTATAAAGCGTTACCTAGATCTATAACAATCTAACTCATTCTTACCCGAGATACCACTACCCATGAGTTTCCCTACCCCTCCGAGAGATAACTCATCTTCATACTGGTGTACAAGGTTGCAGCCGAGAATCTCACCAAAAAACTAGTGGGAAAAGATCTACCTTGTATCCACTGCTGTACAAAGTCAAACTCTCGAAAAGATTAGTAGCGAATACGCTCTCTATTACAATTCCTATCCTAAAATTGACCCGTATAAAACTCCCCACATTACCTAACTCTGAAAAAGTCCAAATACAAATCAAGCTCCTGATTACCAATATCTTTTAGAGTTCTAGACCAAAGTAACCATTCCCGAGCCTAGTGATAGATGGAATGCGTGAGAAGCTCACGATCATATTATTTTTGGTATTCATAAGAAAGAATCCGCACCAGGCCAGACCCAATCGCTTCACGAAATGGTCCCAGATGGACCGAGAAAATGAAAAAAGGAGCAAGAGATGTACCATCGTCTTATCCTCTTCAAGGCAAAAGGGACAGAGCGCCTCGCATGGTTGAATTTTCTTCATTTTAATCATCACATCACAAGTCTGAATGCGTCCTTGGATAGCTAACCATTTGAAACACTCCACCTTAAGTGGAATCAAACCTGTCCATACCTTCCGAAGTTCCATGATCAATGGCGTGACCGAAAAGCCAATTTCTTTTATACGTCTTCTCCATGAGAAAGTCGAGTACACATTTTCATCCCATCTCCAAACAATAGTATCTGCTATCCCACTTCTCACCTGACAATCGTCAAGAATTTCCATAAGTTGATCAACCATTTCTTCTTCGAAGCTCCTGAGCAACCTCCTCCAATGTAGAGTCCAAACCAACTCTCCGTCCAACCATCGGCCACAATCAGCAATTAAGGAAAAATTTCTGAGTTGAAATCATATGGAGTCTACTAAACCTCTCATTTAAAGACGAATCCCCGCTCCACTTGTCCTCCCAGGAGAATAATGTTGAATCGTCCCCCAACCTGAGAGCAATTCCATCTTTGAAATCCGCCCTCAACGAATCACCTTCCAAAACCAAAGAGCTAATATCACTCTAATTGCTTCTGAATTTACCTGCTGGAAAATAGAAATTGATGAAGATTTCTTGGAAGAGTGGATTCCAGCAAGTACACAAGTCCATAAAGAATCTCCATCTTGGCAGAATTTGCAAACCCATTTATGCAAAAGAGACTTGTTCATGAGCAGCATAGATTCGAACCCCAAACCGCCCATGTCTTTTGGTTTACGGACCGTGTCCCAATTAATCATGGAAGCCTTGGGCACGTCGCATGTTGCAGTGCACCTTCTTTTAATATGTCCTACTTTCCCTGTAAAAGATGTTCAAATGTCGACAAACGATGGCTGACCCCTCCCTCTTCACAAGCACACTCCCTTAGAAAATATGTAACATGATTTTCTTCTTTCCAAGGCTGTGACGGTGAGCTAGGTCACAAAATGACCTTTCAAGAACCATCTTTGACTAGGTTTTAAAAAAGAACAGTCTTTGTCGACAACACAAGAGGGGCTGAGCCCGGGCCCCTTAAAAATAAATGGCCGTGGGAGAAGGCTGGTAGAGCACCAGAGGGGCCAGACGCTCGAGCATTAACTGAGCCATCTAAGGAGAAGCTCAGTTCGGGCCTACAGGGACAGGAGAAGGAAATTGGGCCGGTTCAAATTATTGGAAGGGAATGTTTTGAATAGAAACCTAACTACGGAGAAGTGTTCGACCCAAAAAACCTACAAAAATTCATTATACATTTTCTATGAAAAAATACAATATTTAACATCTTTTTAAATACATGTTAAATTTCCTATATGTTAAATCACGTTAACTCTTTATAAGTTCTTAGGTTTGCAATTACTTATAGATATTTAATCGTTTATCTTTTGAGTTCTGTCCGCATCTAATGCCTGGCGGCCAGTTCCTGGTGCCGGAGAACATGCAACGATAGAGTTATCATGACCATAATGATCGTTATTAAAACAATTATTTACTAAACAAATGATGCATTTGGTTTGGTCGATATTGCAGTAATAATAGTGCGCATTGCACGTGAGTCCCTGGCAAGATTGCCTGCTTGGCTGAAGTTTCAACTTTGAAGAGGATACGTGAGAGAGAGAGGGAGAGAGGAGCGATTTTTTCTCCCATAAACTTTTTTAGGAAATCGTTGCAGTTTGGTCATAATCTGACAGGTCATAGTTTGATGTATTCTACCGAATGTACTACTCACTTATAACTTCTTTTTATCAATACTAGTCACTCATGTCGTGTTAATAATGATATTACACCTTCAGAAATGATATAAAATTGAATTTAATATTAGTTCTTAGGGATAGGTCACCACTCGTTTAATATATGACATAATTTTGGCCGATTCTTTTATTAGATATTATTAGTGGTCTTGGTGTGACAGATAGGATTAACAAATATATAAGGAAATAAAGTATCCGGTGGGACTACTTTTGTATAACTTTTCTTGTAATTATATATTATTTTGATCCTGCTTGATTTTCATGTTTGTAAATATTTTTTGTCTAAAAATTTACTTGCCAAAAAAATAAAGTATCTTAATTTTTTTTTAAAGGAACGAAACTAGTGACCTCCCTGATTGTCAAAATCTTTAAACTTGGATATCACATGTATCTTTCTGTAATTCAAAAAATATGATATTATATATTCAAGAATGATAAACAATTTGTACTAAATAGAGCTGTCAGCTCCATGGCTCCGGTGCCGCGAAAAACTCCGGCAAAGAGGCAGAAAAAAATGACAAAATTGTTCCGTTCAATCTTTAGAATATCAAGAACAAACTAAAAAAAATACTCCAATTAAAAAATAAGAACATATAATTAAACAAACACCAACAACATCCAATTAATCAAACAAAACAAATTCTCACAAACCTAATAATCTAAACACCGGGACAAAAACCCACAAAACTAGATTTGAAGCTTTCTAGCCAGATCGAACATCCAATTAATTATCAAACAATATCCCATCTCCATTGGAACCCAGATTGGGTGGTTTTGAATAGTCGCAGATCTGGGAACCCGGATGCAGTAGAGGTGGACGGCCCTGACGCTTGAAGGCGTAGACGACGTCCATGGTGGTGACGGTCTGGTGGGTGGAGCTAGAGAAGGGCGATGGAAACGACCTCGACGCCTGGCCCTTCACCCTCCTCAACGGCGATGGCCTCGACGCTGGCCTAGAGGACGACGTTGCCGGCGGTCTTCTTTTCTTTTGTGACAAATATCCCGACAATAGTGGGATTATTACCTGGTTATCCTCCAGCTCGTGATCCTCTCCATAGCACTACAACAAACCCCCACGTTTCTCTCCAACGTGAAGATGTTCTCGGCAAGCCACTCTCAATCTATTTTGGCACGTTCGATCTAATGCAACTGAACATGGTGTCTATTAGTTAGATAGATATGCCTATCAATTAGCTAGTTAGTTACAGCAGCTTGTATATATATCAAAGTTACATCATAAAATTGATCAAGCAAGAACATTCAGCTCAATACTTGCATCTCTCTCATTCCTAAAATTATCATGGTATCAGAGCCCTTTAGACACATCAATGCTTAAAGACTCACCTTCCTTCGTGACTAAAAACCAAGTCGACCTCAAAGCGGCTATGGCTGTAACTAATCCTTCCGATGAAACTCTCTCAAGCCAAATCTCGAAATCCAAGCCACGGCCAAATGGATCAACCAACGGTCCCAATATCAATCAGGCTACAGTTGCTGTTGAACAAGGAGGTACTTCTGACTCTTCTTAATTTTGATTATCTTCGGAGCAATATTCCAGTTTAATGGCTCTTCTCCAATCACATGGCACTCCTGGTACAATCCCGATCACCCAATCCGCACATGTCAATTCTGTCCTCTTCAATTCTACACCTCCAGACAAAGCCGGTAAACTTATCTCCTCTCTTGATCATGTATCGTCCTCCATGTCAAATCTTTGGATCCTCGATTCCGGTGCTACTGATCATGTTAGTTGCACCATCACATCCTTCACTTCTATTAAACCTCTCGCTAATATGTTCGTCTCATTGCCTAATGGACAGCAAGCTCATGCCACCCATATTGGATCGATACAACTCACTGATTCACTATGTTTATATGATGTCTTATTGATACCTTCTTTTGGGTTCAATCTAGTTTTCGTAAGCATGCTAATCGCTCAAAACTCATGCTCTATTACCTTTAGTCCTCTCCAATGTGTTATACAGGACCTTGCCTCGACGAGGGAGATTGGTAGAGCACAGGCGTGTGGGGGAATCTATCGCATAACGGACGTACAGACAATCAATAATGTGGTAGCTGCTTCTATAACTCCCGAAGTATGGTACCTCCGATTTGGCCACATTCCAGAAGAAAAGCTCCGCACCATCAGCCAACATGACCCAACAATTTCAGCCAAATTTCAGCCGCATTGTCCAACCTGTCCACTAGCTAAACAGAAACGTTTATTGTTTCCTATTAGTGAGTCCCTAGCTAGAAGCCCTTTCGATTTAATTCACATTGATATTTGGGAAAAGTACAATATTTCATCTTATGACGGATTTCATTATTTTTTAACCATTTTAGATGATAACTCTCATTCCTTGTGGGTGTATTTGATGAAATCGAAAGCCGATGCTAGGCAAATCCTTGAAAATTTTGTTACAATGGTCGACACTCAATTCGATAAGAAATTTCGACGCATCCGCAGCGACCAAGATAAAGAGTTTTACATGATAAATTTCTTTTCACAAAAGGGAATTTTGCACGAAACGTCTTGCACATACACGCCTCAACAAAATGGGCGCGTCGAGCGTAAACATCAACATTTGGTAAATGTCGCTCATGCTCTTTTAATTCACGCTCACTTACCTTTGGTTTTTTGGAGTGACGCCATTCTACATGCCACATTTTTAATCATCCGCACACCATCAAAAGTATTGCATGATCAAACCCCGCACGAGGTACTCTTTAAAACCAAGCCAAATTTTCATCGATTACGTATTTTTGGTTGCCTATGTTACACTACTAATTTGATTCCCAACAAAACAAAATTTGACCCTCGAGCATGTGCATGTATTTTTCTCGGAATACCTTATGGCATAAAAGGATATAAATTGTATGATTTGCAAACTCACCAGGTTAAAATTTCTTTTATGAACTGATATTTCCTTTCAAAAATCAACGTGGATTTGATCTTCCCCAACACCAAGCCTACGTACCCTCACACTTGGTTCTTCCAAATTTGACACCTATCACTGATCTTGATATCGTGGACATACCTCCCATTTCACCCACTTTAGTTTCGAATGACATTCCTATAGAACCACCACCAACTAATTACCAAGAGTCATCTCAACCACCTCGACGTTCAACAAGAGTTTGCATTCCCCCACGACGTCTTTCCGACTACGTTTGCTCTACCATATCTCACTCGGCAGGTCAGGTACAACATTCCACTCCTTACCCTTTTTATCACTTTCAATAATCTGTCCACTAAACACCGTGCCTATAGCCTCTCCCTTCTAGATCATAAGGAACCATATAGCTATAAGGAGGCTGCCACTAACAATCAATAGATACATGCCATGAATTTGGAATTGACTGCTCTACAGGATAATCGTAATTGAGATTTAGTCCATCTTCCTTCCGACAAGTAACTCGTCAAGTGCAAATGGGTTTACAAAGTTAAACTCAAATCTGATGGCTCTATTGAGAGATTCAAGGCTCATCTAGTGGCCAAGGGGTACACACAAGCTTATGGTATCAATTTCTTTGATACCTTCTCTCCCGTGGCAAAGATGACAACCGTCCGAACATTGCTTGCTCTTGCCGCCATCAACAATTGGCACCTTCATCAACTCGATGTCAACAACGCCTTCTTAAATGGCAAGCTTGAAGAAGAGGTGTATATGGCCGTCCCACCTGGACTTTAACTCTCGACCAAAGACAAGGGCAAGGTGTGCCGCCTCAACAAATCCCTCTACGGCCTTGGACAATCTAGCCGACAATGGTTTGCCAAACTGACGAGCTTATTGATCTCCTACGATTTTATCCAATCCACCTCGGATTACTCTCTATTCACCAAGGCCGATGGTAGCTCCTTTACCACACTTCTTATTTACATTGACGATATTGTTTTGGCTGGCAGCGACATTGACTCAATAAATAAGATCAAAGCCTATTTGAAGAAATATTTGAAGCTGAAGGACCTTGGTGAATTAAAATACTTTCTCGGATTAGAAATTGCTCGCAATAAGGATGGAATTCATGTTTCTCAAAAGAAGTACATCCTAGAGCTCTTACGTGACACGGGATTTCTAGGTGGCAAACCAGCCCAAGTTCCGATGACCTCTTCTACTCATCTTGAATCCGCAACAGGTACTCTTTTAGACGATGCTCCGGCTATTGACATTGACGATGATCAAGACCCAGATGTAGATTTACCAATCAATGCATCCACGTACCGACGGTTGGTTGGCAAACTTCTATATCTGGTTACTACAAGGCCCGATATCACTTATGCGGTTCAACAATTGAGCCAGTACATGTTCGAGCCAATGGATGTACATCTTCATGCTGCATACCAGGTCATTAAATATCTGAAACAGTCACCAGGTGCGGGCATCTTCTTATCATCATCTTCAACCCTGCAGTTAAAGGCGTACTGTGATTCCAATTATGCCAGATGTGAGACATCCCGTCGATCTGTCACTGGTTATGCAGTGTTTCTTGGCGATTCTCTTATATCATGAAAGACAAAGAAGCAAACCACCCTCTCGCTCTCTTCCTCGGAAGCGGAATATCGAGCACTTTCTAAAACTGCATCCGAAATTCAATGGCTCAAATACTTGCTGAATGATCTCGGCGTACCACACGAGCAACCAGCCCTGCTCTTTTGTGATAACCAATCAGCGTTGTACATCGCCCAAAATCTGGTTTTCCATGAGCACACAAAACACATAAAAATTGATTGTCATCACGTTCGGGAGAAGATTCAGCGCGGCCTTATCAAGACATTTCATGTACCTACCCAGTATCAAGTTGCCGACATGTTCACTAAGCCCTTGTCTGCCAAACGTCTCCGCTTCTTGACGTCCAAGTTGGGCATGCTCGATATACATTCCCCTCGCCTTCCAACTTGCGGGGGTGAAAAATATCCCGATAATAGTGGGATTACTACCTGGTTATCCTCCAGCTCGTGATCCTCTCCATAGCACTACAACAAACTCCCATGTTTCTCTCCAACGTGAAGATGTCCTCGGCAAGCCACTCTCAATCTGTTTTGGCACGTTCGATCCAATGCAACTGGATGTGGTGTCTATTAGTTAGATAGATATGCCTATCAATTAGCTAGTTAGTTAGAGCAGCTTGTATATATATCAAAGTTACATCGTAAAATTAATCAAGCAAGAACATTCAGTTCAATACTTGCATCTCTCTCATTCCTAAAATTATCACCTTGTTTAGGCACATGTGCTTTTGTGAATGTTGCTTTCTGTGCAACCATTTCGGGGTTGACAGTCTGCAACTATCTCTACAACCATTTCGATCTGGTTTGGTGATTTGATGATTTTGATTTCCAGATTTTTTTGAGTAGGTTTAATGGGATGTTGTTTGTTAAGTTAATTGGGTGTTCTTGATTGATAATTGAGATGTTCTTAGTGTTTAGAGGTTGAAGAAAATGTGTCTTTTTTTTAACTAGGGGTATTTTCGTCCATTCAGGTCCAATTTTCTCGGAGTAAATTTTCAGTGCTAAAGACAGGGACCTGAGAGTTATATTTTTCCAAACTTGGAAGACGAAAAGAGGGGTTTCAAAAAAGTAAGGACCCTACTAGTGAATTCGTCAAATCACAAAGATCTAAGTATAATTTGTCCAATATTTTTTGAAATTTTAAATGCATGATGTATACTGTGTCTTGTCTCCACATCATGTTATTCCAATATACATTGCATGATATATCATGGTACCACATGAATTTGATGATAATTAATCTAATTTGATTAATGTTTAATTGTAATTTCTCAGTTTGAGAAAGAAAGAGAGCACGTCAACTAGGAGGAGGTCAAACATGATTCTTAGATCTGATCGGAGATTCGTGTGGATCTCGGTACCTTTCATGTTATTACAGGTGGATAAAATTATGTTAGTTGGACTCATTCGACCCTGGATCTCATTTGCGTGCATCTTGTATGCATTCAAATATAAGATCTCACGAGGTTGTGTTTATGATGTTGTCTTGTGTTTGTTAGCCGGTATTTGTTTCGGCAGTTATCCATTTAGGTCGTTGGCTCTTGTAACTTTTCTGCCGATCTTCGCCTCCGCCCATACCACTTTCTTAACTTCGGACTAGTTTTTTTCTATTACGTGTCGTCCTTGTCTGTCGATATATATTTTTTCTCGTATTATAACCGTTTAATTTATATAGGGTTCGTGCTTCTAGGCCCGTTGTCCCAAGAGTCCAATCTGAGCAGTCAGGCCACGAACTGAGAGGGGCACCAATGTGTAAAAGACTCTTTGCGTCTCATGTGTCACTAGAAATGCCCACAATGCTTTTAAATTTACCACGTTCGAGTTTGGTCCAAAGAATTGGCCAACACCTAGCTACTTTCCCCAAAAAAAAAAACACCTAGCTACTTTGTATCGTTTTCTAATTTACTAATTAAAATAAAATAAAACGAAATTAATTGAATAAAACAGCAGTAACATATATATATTTTTTTGAGAGATAGTAACATATATTTATGAAAGAATAAAACATAAATATCACCCTATATTTCTTCATAAAATATAATTGATCCAATTATGAGTAAAATATGCTAATTGTACTTTGTGGACAAGTACATAAACTATTTACGCTTTACTCCATTTATAAATTTTCTAATAGATAGGGGTATTATGATGCAAATATAAGAATTATCTATTAAGTCTTGATAATTCTATTAAGGTAGTTCTCATATAGTTGGACTCTATTATTGATTGCTTTAATGAGTTAGAGTCCTATTGTGAGTATGGTTATTAGTTTAATCTCAATCGTCCATTGGGAGCTTGATGGACGCGCCTGATTGAATCTAGGTATATAGCTTGATCCTCTCTCTGCCTATAAATAGATGCTAATGCCATCCATCGGTGGATATCACTAATCGATAGGAAAGCGAGAGAAACCTAAGCTATAGCAAAGATGGCGAACTACTCTACATCGACCAATCCGGGTACGCTTTCGCATACCGTTTATTGTCTATGTAATTTAATTTATATGTGGTATCAGAGCCTGTGTTCTCTGTTTGGATTGGCGTTTTAAATTATTTCGTATGCATGATCAATTATAGAATAGATTTGATAAAGTTTGTGTGATTCATGTATGCGTATTATGGTTTAGGGTTTGAAATTGATGTTTATAAAACCTTAGGACTGAACTGTAAGATTTCCGGGATGGGAGGACCAAACTAAAAAACACGCGGAAAGTTAATGGCCTAATTGAAATCTGCCGCTGTATGTTGTCCTACGGAAAGAAGGACCAAACTGAAAAATATGCAAAAATTTAGGAGCCAATTTGAAATTTACCATTTTGCTCTAGATTTTCCGTGTCCTTTTCCGCCGTTCACGTGTCTGTTTAATTATCAATATCTGGATTAATTGATTTTCTCGCTAATAGATTAGTTTACTATTTCGGGATTTTTAATTATCAAGGTCATTATGATATTGGCTGGAAGATAATATAAAAGTTTAACTTATTAAATTTCTAATGGAAATTTTAGAAATTAGACCCCAATTATAGTTCGTATATTATTAATTATAATTTTTGTGTGGGTAATATTCTTGATGTTACGAGTTATGAATTGTTATTCTAAATTGTAATTAATGATTATTCAAGATGATTTATTGAATATTGCTATAGATCTTGCTTGATATTAATGTTATACATGTTATAGTATATGTTTGTTAGTCACCAAAGTGGCCAAACTTTAATGTTATATACATGTATATTTTGTCATTTATTCATCAATTATTGCAATACCAATTATATGACCTTGATGAATAATTTGACGTTTGCTAATTATGAGAAAATCGATTCTACCCAAAGGTAGGTCACTATTCTGTAATTAGTAAGCATAAAGGCGATGAACTAAATATTTGGATCATCTACATATGCATATCCAAAGATAACGTGTATTTGATTTTAAATATTTAGTTCTTCGATAAAAGTTATGTATGAATTTTTATTTTGGTCAGATACATGTGTTTATCCAAAGATAGCATATATATTTGATTTGAATTATTAAATTCTACGATAAATGAATTATATGGTATTGATTTATGATAGTATATTATAGTTTCTACCCAAAGGAGAGCTATAGTGTACTTTTATTATTTTATTTGAATCCATTATAGAATATTAATTTGAGCATGTATGTTAAAATTGCAGCTATGACAGTTCATGCTTCTTGTGTTGATCTGTTTGATGGTTTAAACTTCTCTGAATGGAGTGAACAAGTCAAGTTTTATTTAGGGGCTTCGGATCTTGATTGTCACTCTTGGAAGAAAAACCTCAAGCTATTACTGATGAAAGCTCTGAGGATGAGAAGACGTTCTATTATGCATGGGAACGGTCAAACAGATTAAGCTTAGCATTTATGCACATGAAAACTGCTAGCAACATTAAGAGCTCAATTCCACAGATAGAAAGTGCAAAGGAATATCTTTCTACTATGGAAGAGAGATTTCGTTCTGCAGATAAGTCTCTTGCTGGCACATTAATAGAAAATTTTACGACCATGAAGTTCAATGGGTCGCAAAGTATGCATGATCACGTGCTGGAGATGACCAATTTGGCAGCGAAATTAAAGACCCTGGGACATGGAACAGATGACTCATTCTTGGTGCAAATCATATTGAACTCACTACCTCCTGAATATGGACCATTTCAGATTAGTTACAATACCATAAAGGATAAATGGACTGTTAACGAATTGGCTAGTAAGCTTGTTCAGGAGGAAAGGAGATTAAAGAACCAAGGAAGTCATTCTATTAGCCTAATGGGTAAAGGAGCTGAGAAAGCATACCAAGTGAAAGCCAAGAAATTTAAGAGGAAGGGTCTTGCCAAGGTAGCGCAACCTACCATGAATGAAAAGAGGGGTGATAAGTGTCACTTCTGTAAGAAGGAGGGACATTATCGGAAAGACTGCCCGAAACGTAAAGTTTGGTTTGAAAATAAAGGTAAAGATGATATCTTTGTATATTTCGAATCAAACTTATCTGAGGTACCTTCTAATACTTGGTGGATTGACTCTGGTGCTATAACTCATGTTTCCAATGTTATGCAGGGATTCAATTCGATCCAAACCATAAACCCAAATGAAAGATTCCTCCTCATGGGAAATCGAACGAAGGTTTCAATTGAAGGCATTGGGACTTACCGTTTAGTCTTAGACACTGGTCATTATTTAGTCTTATTACAGACTCTCTATGTGCCTTCAGTATCTAGAAACTTGATTTCTCTTTCTATGTTGGATATTTGTGATTTTCATGTTAAATTTAGATTTGGATGTTTCAGTTTATTTAAGAATATAAACCTCATTGGTTCTGGTGTTCTATCTGATGATTTATATAAGCTGAAACTTGATAGTGTCTTTTCTGAATCTCTGCTTAGTGTTTGTAACATTGGTATTAAGCATAACATTGAGAATAATAGTTCTGCTTACTTGTGGCATAAACGTTTAGGTCATATATCCAAAGAAAGGTTAGAAAGATTAGTAAGGAATGATATTCTCCCGAATCTAGATTTTACTGATCTTGGCATATGTGTGGATTGCATTAAGGGAAAGCAAACCAAACATAGCAAGAAAGGAGCCACGAGAAGTACTCAGCTTCTTGAGATAATACACACTGATATTTGTGGACCATTTAATGTTCCATCCTTTAGTGGCGAAAAATATTTTATTACCTTTATTGATAATTTTTCACGGTATGGTCATATCTATTTACTTCGTAAAAAATCTCAAGCACTTGATGCCTTTGAGGTGTATATGAATGAAGTTGAAAGGCAATTAGACATGAAAGTGAAAATCGTAAGGTCTGATAGAGGTGGTGAATATTATGGTAAACATGACGAAAGTGGTCAATGTCCTGGTCCATTTGTAAAGTTCCTTGAAAGGCATGGCATAACTGCTCAATACACCATGCCAGGTACACCACAACAAAATGGTGTAGCAGAAAGGCAAAATCGAACTTTAATTGAAATGGTTAGGAGTTTGATGAGTAATACAAAAGTGCCCATCTCATTGTGGATATATGCTCTCAAAACTGCTATGTACTTACTGAATAGAGTTCCTAGTAAGGCTGTTCTGAAAACTCCTTTTGAGTTTTGGACTGGAAGGAAACCTAGTATGAGACACATACATGTTTGGGGTTGTCCAGCGGAAGCGAGATTATATAATCTACATAAAAGTAAATTAGATTCTCGAACAGTAAGTGGTTACTTTATTGGTTACCCAGAGAAATCTAAAGGGTACAAATTTTACTTTCCGAACCATAGTCCGAGAATTGTTGAAACTGGTAATGCAAGGTTCATAGAGAATGGTGAAGTTAGTGAGAGTGATCAAAAGGTAAAAATTAAGGAAGTTGAGGTAAATGCAAATTTACCTGTATCGATTTCTTCTTCCATAATTATACCGCATGCTACTCTAAATGTTGAAGAAATGCAAGTCAACATCGATGAAAATTTGGGTCAACAAGTAACAATTAACTCACCAAACTCAAATGAACAACAACCACAAGAAATAGTATTAAGGCATTCCGTACGGAAAAGAATGTCAGCTATTTCAAATGATTTTGTGATAAATTTGCATGAGATAGACTTTGATATTAGAGTCAATAAGGATTCAGTTTTGTTTTCACAAGCTATTGAATCACATGAGTCTGAGAAATGGATGAATGCCATGAAGGAAGAGTTAAAATCCATGGAAAGGCTAAAAGTCTGGGATCTCGTCGAATTGCCTGAAGGTTCTAAGAGGGTTGGGTGTAAATGGGTCTTCAAGACCAAACGTGACCCCATTGGCAATATCGAACGTTATAAAGCTAGACTTGTAGCAAGGAGTTTTTCTCAGAAAAGTGGTGTTGATTACAATGAGACTTTTTCACCAGTCTCTAAGAAAAACTCTTTAAGGATAATTATGGTATTGGTGGCTCATTATGGTATGGAGTTACACCAAATGGATATAAAAACAACCTTTCTTAATGAGAACCTTGAAGAGGAAGTTTATATGGATCAACCCGAAGGGTTTGAGGTTGAAGAAAAAGAACAATTGGTGTGTAAACTTAAGAGATCGATATATGGGCTTAAGCAAGCTTCCCGTCAGTGGTATCTTAAGTTTAATGATACCATCACATCTTTTGGTTTCAAAAAAAATGTTGTTGATCAGTGTTTATACCAAAAGATCTGTGGGAGCAAGTATATATTTCTAGTCCTATATGTTGATGACATTTTGCTTGCTACAAATGACTTAGGAATATTACGTGAGACTAAAGACTTTTTCTCAGAAAATTTCGAGATGAAAGATTTGGGTGAAGCATCCTATGTGATTGGAATAGAGATATTTTGTGATAGGGCACAAGGTTTGCTTGGATTGTCACAGAAAGGGTATGTGGAAAGAGTTCTGGAGAAATTTGAACATCTTGTATGTAATGCCAGTCCCATTCCTATAGATAAAGGTGATAAATTTAGTCTTAAACAATGTCCTAAGAATGAACTAGAACGAAAATTAATGGAGCCTATCCCTTATACTCAAGTTGTTGGTAGCCTACAATACTTGCAGAATTGCACAAGACTGGATATCAGCTTCGTGGTCAATATGTTAGGCAGGTATCAAAAGAATCCAGGTAATGAACATTGAGAGCTGCAAAGAAGCCTATCCCTTATACTCAAGTTGTTGGTAGCCTACAATACTTGCAGAATTGCACAAGACTGGATATCAGCTTCGTGGTCAGTATGCTAGGCAGGTATCAAAAGAATCTAGGTAATGAACATTGGAGAGCTGCAAAGAAAGTATTAAGGTACCTTTATGGGACCAAAGACCACATGCTCATGTATAGAAGATCTGACACTTTAGAGGTGATTGGATATTCGGATTCAAATTATGGCGGATGCGAAGATAGTAAGAAGTCTACTAGTGGATATGTATTTCTTTTGGCGGATGGAGCAGTTTCATGGAAAAGTGCCAAACAGACTACAATAGCTATATCCACTATGGAAGTCGAATTTGTGACATGTTTTGAGGCTTCGATCCAAGCAAAGTAGTTGAGAAATTTTATTTCGGGACTTGCGGTTGTCAACACCATTAGCAAGCCGCTGAAAATTTATTGTGATAATTCCTCAGCAGTATTTTTCTCCAAGAACGACAAATACTCTAGAGGTGCGAAGCACATGGATTTAAAGTACCTTGTCATTAAGGAGGAAGTTCAGGAATGGAGAGTGTCTATTGAGCACATCAGTACAGATCTCATGATTGCAGATCCGTTGACAAAGCCATTACAACCAAAACAATTTAGAGAGCATGCACTAAGAATGGGTCTTGGTTGTATTTCTGATTGCTTTTAATAGATGACACTCTGAGCTCACTGATACGTTTCTGATATACATTATAGTTTTCTTGTTTCGTTATTGATGTATACATTATGGATTTATGGGAAAACAAGAAAGTCTCTATGAGACATTATTGTGGACTATTATTGGTTCTATGTATCGCTTTATTGGTCTAGTATGTTGAGTTGCTAGTGTCGTGGTTATGAAAGGGAGTATGTCACATAATTGATATATAACCGATATAGCTATCATTTAGTAGCTTATCATATGATGGCATTATGATTGTGGACTTTGAGTTGAGATTACTTATGTTGTATACCTTATGTTATACTATTAACCTATATTCGAGCCAAGTGGGAGAATGTAAGAATTATCTATTAAGTCTTGATAATTCTATTAAGGTGGCTCTCATATAGTTGGACTCTATTATTGATTGCTTTAATGAGTTAGAGTCCTATTGTGAGTATGGTTATTAGTTTAATCTCAACCGTACATTGGGAGCTTGATGGACGCGCCCGATTGAATCTAGGCATATAGCTTGGTCCTCTCTCTGCCTATAAATAGATGCTAATGCCATCCATCGGTGGGTATCACTAATCGATAGAAAAGCGAGAGAAACCTAAGCTATAGCAAAGATGGCGAACTACTCTACATCGACCAATCCGGGTACGCTTTTTTTTGGGTGAAAATGAACTATTATTAATAAGAAAAGAAAATTACAGAAAGAGGATGAGAAAGAGTAGAAAAAAGAAAAAGAAAAACAGAAATAAAACAGATCCAAGGCCTAAACGAGTAGCTAGAGAGGCAAACTCGTTGCCATACCTAGTGTCACCCAAGCAAACTCACAAGTCGGGTAGTCAAGGACAAAACTAATAAGCCAGAACTCATCAAAAGTCCATATCATATTCTGACCAACGTGGATCCTTACTGGTATAGGCACTCCCAGTTTTCTTCCTCGTTTGAAAGCGAGTGTTCTTTGCCGGAGGTATGTCAAAATAGTCGACCCCGTCTGACCAATTATTCTTCATCTGTTTTGCAATCGAGCCCATGAACTTTAATGAAGGAGGGAGATCATCCGAGTCTGAGAAAACAATAATATTATTACCTGCTTGACCCGGGATATGCGTGGGTTCCTTAGAGGGCAAGGCCGAAGCCTGACCCAATATAGACTGAGTAGAGTCCTGTAATATCGGGATTCTCCTGCCAAAAAAACCTGACTTCAAACCCTTATGTTTAGAGCCCTTTGCAGAGCTTATTTTACCCTTGCCAGCCTTGCCCGAGTTTGTCGTCACAAGTGGAGAAGGTGGCGTCACGAGAGCAGTAATCAAAGGCAGGGGAGTCTGCTACCCTTTAGAGGGTGAGTCATCCACTTCCTCAATTTGAATCCCACTCACCACTGGCCAACGCAGTTGCTCTAGAACGACTGCCTTGTTCGAGCTACATTGCACCGAATTCATTATAGGAACAATGGCAGACTTAACCAACTCTGAAGTCCCTGAAGTATCTTTCTCCGTGTCTGTCCACCGCGTGGATGGACGCAAAACATTAGCTGAATTCTCTTCTGGAACCATTGCTAATTCCAAAGAAACTCCTTCTCCCATAATGAGGTCCTCATGCTCTTGCATCGAGTTTTCAAGAATAGCAATCATAGCTAAAGAGTTACACATGTCTTTCTTATGCAAAAAGGATCCATCATCAAGCACATTAAATTCAGTCCAATGTACAGGAGATCCCATACCATCGAATGCACTAGGAATCACATCGACAATCCGAAGAGCATCCGTGGAACCCAGTGAGTTAATACCAACTTCTTGGTGCACTAGATTTTCCAGAATTGTGACTAAAGCCAAAGAGGAACTCGCCTCCACCTCGGAAAGCTCCACTACCTCATCCAAACCAACGAGAGAGGACGGGGCATTCACATCCGTCTTCTGCCAAACCTTCTCGACGCGTTTGTTCTTCGGGCCTTGGAAAACTTGTTTACCATGCGCAACTTCCCCTCCAGACCAATCCGGGTACGCTTCCGCATACCGTTTATTGTCTATGTAATTTAATTTACATTAAGATCAACCACCCACAGTTATTTTAATCGCGACCTCGACCATTTTTTTAGTAAAGAGATAGATTCTCATTTTCCAATATAATAGGTACACCAATATACAAACCTAGAGACCTAGATAATTACATGGGCCAAGTAAATTAGTAATAGCTTCCGAGTGATTCAAAGTAACACGAACCTCAAATCTGCAGCAACATGAGCCATTGCAGAGACCTGCAAAGAAACACATTAGTTAGCATTGGATATCTCAACAAAATATCATTGAAAGTTGATAAGTACTTTAAGAAAATCTTTGAGTTCAAAAATTACTAATATAAAATTTATTAATAAAAAAAATCATCCTAAATATGATAGGATATTACTCGAATCTCCATTCCATCGAAGCACCAAAAGGAGTAGGGTTGGCAGGAAAAGAACGGCGATGCAGTAGAACTTTTATTGATCGTCCGCTATTCGTAAAGGTGGCGATAATCTACACTCGGCTGAAAGTCAAAAGCCATTGGTCCTTATTAAACCCTTTCGGTAGAAAACCGTCTCCCATGTCCTTGTCCAGACTGCCACATTAAGATAGATGCTTCTAGAGAAAGCGGCTGGGCTACAGCACTCTCAATAACTCATATTTAATGATGAGTCTGTTGGGGCTGAACAAAACCTTTTCTTTTCTTTTTTAGAAAAGAACAAAACCTTTTCTAGAACCGATCACTTCTATTGATTGTTGCAACTATTTTTATAGTTTAATCAAGAGTTTGAGTTCTTGAAAAACGTAGGTGCATTAAATATTTATCGAAAGAGTTTTGTCAGATTTCAAATACATTACCTAATTCGAACATGTATTTATCGGTGCAGTATCCGAATGATAGTTGTTAACAACATATTAACACTACACCATGGAATCTTTCGAGATCGTAGCTTTCAGCCTATTTGGAAAAAGATCCCAGAAGCAGGTGTAATTAGTATTTTTGACTTAGATGTATAGGTTGCTATTCCTATCATTGAGCTTCCTAAAGAGCTAATGCTGATCAATTCCATGTGGGTATTAGCTGCGGCGGCAGGGACCATTTCCAGTCTGCTAAAGTTTGCGTGGGGTATTGGATTGAGTGGGAACTACAGAAAAATAGTCTTTCACGGAGGAAATTCCGTTTGAGCCGCAAGATATGGTTTAAAAAAATATCTTACAGATCTAAAGGCCAAAATTTAATGACTTGTCTATAAGGGCAAATTCGGTATTTGATACAAGAGACAAACCCTAAAAAGTATTTTATTTCTCTTGCCTCTTCCTTTCTCCCTCGTCCCCCTAAAAGAGATTAAAAGATATTGGTATTCAATTGTCATTGCAATGGTTTATAAGTGAAGTAATTTTGGTTTTAAATTATTTTTAGATTGGTTTCAAATCTTCATACCGAGTGGGATTGTATTTGAAGTGATAGTGATATCTAGTTGTTCTTGCAATTGTTTATAAATGAAGCAATATCGGTTTCAAATTATTTTTAGATTGGTTTCAAATCTTCAGAGAACAAGGAATCAAATATCAGAGTAGAATGACACCAATATCAGAGTAGAAAAAAACTAATATTTTCTGAAAACCAATATCCGAGTACAAGGTTACCAATATCAGAGTAGAAGAAAATCAATATGAGAATAGAAGAAAACCAATATGAGAGTAGAATGATATCAATATCAGAGAAGAAGCAAACCAATATCATAGAAGAAGCAAACAAATATGAGAGTAGAAGGAAACTAATATGAGAGTAGAAGCAAACCAATACATAGAAGAAGCAAATCAATATCAGAGTAGAAGGATACCAATATCATAGAAGGAGAAAACTAATATCCGAGTACAAGGATACCAATATCAGAGTATAAGAAAACTAATATCATAGAAGGAGGAAACCAATATCCGAGTACAAGGATACCAATATCAGAGTAGAAGGAAACCAATATGAGAGTAAAAGAAAACCAATATCAGAGAAGAAGCAAACCAATATCATAGAAGAAGGAAACAAATATGAGAGTAGAAGCAAATCAATATCATAGAAGAAGCAAACCAATATCAGAGTAGAAGGATACCAATATCAGAGTATAAGGAAATCAATATCATAGAAGGAGAAAACTAATATCCGAGTACAAGGATACCAATATTAGAGTAGAAAAAAATCAATATGAGAGTCGAAAGACACCAATATTATAGTAGAAGGAAACCAATATAAGAGAAGAAGTAAACCAATGTCAAAGTAGAAGGACACCAATATCGTAAAAGAAGGAAACTAATATCCGAGTATAAGAATACTAATATTCCCATAATTAAATTTTCATAAATTGTATCGTTGGTTAATGGTATAAAGCGAACAACTGTAATTTCTCCGGTCCACGTCACTCTCGGAAGATTATCCCGATCAAGCGAACAATTATATTATTTGTATATCGTACCAATATCATTTGTATATCATATCAGTATCATTCGTACATTGTACCAATATCATTTATATATGGTACCAATATTATTCGTACACCGTACCGGTATCGTTCGTACATCGTATCGGTATCATTCGTACATTATACCAATATCATCTGTACATTGTACCAATATTATTTTTATGTTGTACTAATATCATTCGTATATCGTACTAATATTATCTATATATTATACCAATATTATAAATGATCTTCGACTAATCGGTTGTTATTTGTTTCCCCATCGAAGCATTCATCTTCATTTTCTTGACTGCTTATGTTTACTATCGCCATAAAGGAAAGGGAGACGAAAAATTTTGGGTTAATGATTGGTTGCTGCGATGATTAATCTTTATTTGGGGTAGTTATTTGCTGCGATGGGGAGACGAAAGGGTGGGCCATCTTTATTTTTTAAAATCTTTTCTTAAAGCTATTAATCCTAATTTTTAGATTGGTTAGGTTAATAATATTTTTCCCTATTGCTCCTAATTGTTTTATTACTCCTTTTGATCCATTTTATTGGGAACATTCTTTGTTCCCACTCAATCTTGCCATGTTTTCGTGGACTATAGTTAACTTATTTTTTAAGCCAATTAGTATCGAAATAATTGTTGGACCGACTAATCGAGAGTAACTGCTATTACTAACTTTGAATTGCCTAAAGAGCTAATGCTAATCATATCCCGGTGGGTATTTGCTACGGCGGAAATCGGCAGGGACCATTTCCAGTCTGCTGAAGTTTTCATGGACTATATAGTAATTAGGTAAGAAAATTTCATGGTCCATCAATGGTGCATTAACATCGATAATAGTACGGTTCAAGTCGAGATTATGAAAATTTGAAAAATAGCCTAAACTACTCCGAGGACATTTGGTCACGACGGTAAGTGTAACTTGGAATAACTCGAGTAATTACGAAATAAACTTAAAAATTAAATTTTAGATTTTTGTCAATTTTTTTTGCGTCTTATACTATTAGTCTAAATATCTTTTGTCCCATAATAGCTTAATTGTGATCCTTACAACAATGTTTTAACCATTAATTTTTCGATAAATTCTAGGAAAGAGAAGAAGAAACCTGCAGGGGCTACTACAAATTTTTAAAAATATAAAAAAATCATACATACATTGTAAAATTTACCGGTATACTTTTTATGTGGTACCTAATATAAATTTTTTTTTGGGCAACATGAAAAAAAAACTCCATCTATAAATATGTTACAATGAGACAGTAAAGGGGCCAATACTTCCTTCCACGCCCCAAAAGATTAAAAAGGCATTAAAGCAAATGGCTGCGAGTCCTGTAATAGCGCCAAACTCTTTCAAACCAGAGATTAATCGTCGATCTGCAAACTACCATTCTAGCGTTTGGGGTGACTACTTCCTCTCACGTGCTTCTGACTTCAAGGTAACACACCTTCCATTACTTATTTTAATATATGACAAACTTCAAATGTCATATCCGTTTGAAGCTAAGTTAGTCGGCCAAGTAAGTGTGTGAATATCATGTGGTACAACAAAAATATGTAGGTAAAATTTCACTATAGAACATGTGATTTGAACGATTTGCACACCACATATCATGTGATAAAAATTTCTTTAGTTGACGCTCCATTATTTGAATAATTTATTTGGACAAAAATATCCGTCATCCAATTAACGAATCAAGATCCTGATCTAACCTGATCCATCTTCATCCGTATAAACTAAGGCGAACAACATTATAATTCATACATTGCACTACCAAAACATCTGGGTCCAAAATTAGACTAATGTCTAAGGGGCTAACAATATGTCATGAAGGGATCCATATAAAATTGGAAACATTTCTCTCCAACCATAAGGTACAATATTCCCTTTTCTTATAAGCTGACGTTTCATGTGATTAAACATTAATCCTAAAATATAATTTCGAATCTCCACTTTATTCTTTGCCACTCGAGTCAGACCTTTTAAGAACTAGCAGAGTATTCCTCGGTCATTATTCTCTTTCTCTTCTAAATTTTCGATCCGATTGTTACTCAGATATCAGAGGACGAGAACAAAGATCATCTGAAGTTGAAGGAAGAAGTAAGATTGATGCTCACAAATTACGTGGATGACCCTATTAAGAAGCTGTTCCTGATCGATTCAATTCAACGTCTAGGGGTGGCTTACCATTTCGAGGCTGAGATTGAAGAGATTCTCAGAAATATTAATTCTACTGGACATGGAGATGCTTGCGTCGACCTACATACCGTTTCTCTTAAATTTCGGTTGCTTAGGCAGCAAGGCTATAATATCCCTAGCGGTTCGTAACTTTTTCCTTTTGTTAATAAATCAGCACGAGAAGTTTATTTAAACATTGAAAATATTTTTCTACAGTTAAAATATATATTCAAAGTTATAAAAAATCTAATTACACAGTGCCAGCTGGCTTTTAGTTTTAATCAGGCCCGTAAAAGAAACACAGTTAAAATTATTACCAAATTTATATTTTGATGATGCTCAAAATTGGTTCGTAGAAAGTACAATTAGTACACAAGTAGCCGTAAACATCCACTTTAGTATTTGAGGTTTCATCGATTTGTACATTATTTGGTTTCAAAATGTCAGACCAAAACATAGTTTGTTTTCTTGTCTCCACTTTGGTTGACACCCTAGAAATTTTTTTTGACAAAAATACTATTGAGTATCATTATATCAAAAATTTTAAAATATGTAAGGAAAATTTCATATGAAAAAAATTATGTAACCATTTTTTTTCTTAATTATACTTGGGAGTATTTTGTCCAATTAGTGGAATCGTCTAGAGAAACTTTTTTTTCTTACAAGAAAAATTAGAGAAAATATTTTTTACTCGATCAGATATTTTTAAATCACAAGGTCGTTGTGTGCGAGTCGGCCAAATCACGTATTCTAAAGTGAACATTTACAAATAAAAACATGTAAATACATTTCTCATGCCTCAAGCAGATATCTTCAAGCAATTCAAGGATAAGCGAGGGAAGTTCAAGGAGTCCCTAACTAAGGATCCTCGAGGACTACAAAGCTTGTACGAAGCTTCACATGTCAGGATTCATGGAGAGGACATCCTTGACAAAGCACACGACTTCGCCACGGCCCAGCTCCGGTCCGTTCCGGCGGGTTCCGTCAGCTCCACACTGGCTGCCTCGATAAGCCACGCCCTGAAGCAGCCTCTACACAAGGGGTTGCCGAGGTTGGAGGCGAGGCGTTACTTCCCCATCTACCAACACGAGTCTTCACGTAACGATGTCTTGTTCGCCTTCGCTAAGATGGATTTCAACGTTCTGCAGAAATTACACCAGAAGGAACTTTCCGTCATCACAAAGTAAGCATCCCACAACGATTCTCGGCCTATGGCTATTGATACCCTATTGTCTTTTTTCCTCGAGTAAAAACTTGTTTGTGTCCACTAAGATTCATGGGGATGGAATATGAGAGATGGAAGATGTGGATTTCTTTATTTAAATGGGTATTTTTTAAAAAAATTATAAAGAAAATATTTACTCTTTTGGAATTTTCCAATTTATTATTTCATGATTCGCGTGAATACTGCGAGTTGTGCTGACATGCCAAATAGAATGATGTGGCATACCAGATGACCGGATAGCTAGGACAGATTGTTCGTGCGTGCCTTTCAAGTATCATAAAATAAACATTAGTTACTCGATTGATGGGTTTTAAACGGTCCGATATCTTATCTAGTTCTTGTCGATGAATTAGGTGGTGGAAAGAATTGGATTTTGCAACAAAGTTGCCATTCGCGAGGGACAGGATAGTGGAGTGCTTCTTTTGGATATTGGGAGTATATTATGAGCCACAGTACGCATTGGCCAGATGGATAGCCACGACTGTGATTATGATGATGTCCGTCCTCGATGACATCTATGATATCCAAGGCACACCTCAGGAGCTTCGCCTCTTAACTGCAGCCATCGACAGGTTACATCACTCTCCTACCCATTTTTTTAATTCATTAAAAAAAATTATTTTATTTTTCAATATATTTCTTTCAAATAGAATTTTTAAGGGTTTCCAATCATGGTCCTAGACTATAAAATCAATTTCCCATCATGTTTTTTACTACTTGATCTATGTCTAAGGGGTCCTAATAAAGTGTCAACATTGTTGTTCTTCTTCTTCTCAGGTGGGATATGGCAGAAGCGGATAACTTGCCGGAGTACATGAGAATATATTATACAGCAATGCTTAATCTTTATCAAGATATTGAGAATAAGCTGACCCGTCAAGGAAAGTCATGGCGTTTCCGTTACGCTAGAGAAGCAGTAAGTCAGTTTTATCCATATTTCACTGTGATTTTGCACCTTCAAGTCATTCCTCAACAAATTGTTATCACTACATTTTGCAACTAAAAATAACAAAAAAAAACATTAAAAGTTATGTCAACTCTAGGTAATTTTATGGTGATTCGGGTAGAAGCCTACTTTTAGTTTGGTTCAATTGCATACCACAACTCTATGGTTTAAAAATGATTGATTAAGGCAAAAAATTTCTCTAGTTGACACCCCATTATATGAACAAAATTTTGAAAAAATTACACCTTAATATCATTGAATTAAAAAAAGAAATCAGAATAAATATGAAAAATACTAGTATGAAAAATAAAACGAGAGAAAGAGAGGTGTTTCTATATTTTTCAGATTTATTTTTCAAAAAAATTTAAACCAAAGTTTTCTTCCTAGTTATGTTGAGTGGTAATTTTTTCTAAAAAATATTTAAATAGTAGAATGTCAACTAGAAATATTTCTATCAATCATTTTTAAACTACAAAATAATATTGTTCAAATCCGTCAAACGAGTGAACTTTTATGATTGATATTTGTGAGAGACAAAATTAACCATGCAAAATTAGCTATACAAAATTATACTTATAACTTATGGAGTGGTACAATAATATTTTCCAACTTGCCGAGTATACGATAGCATCGTTTTGTCAGTTTTCTTCATTTTATTTTGCTTAATGTATAGATGCAAAACCAAGCCAGAGCTTACTTCGAGGAATCGAAATTGTTGCATAGAGAAGACATACCAACGATTGAGGAGTACATGGAGATTGCAATTAGGACCGCAGGCTACCATGCAATGGCAATTACTTGCTTTGTCGGAATGGGGGATGATGTAACTCAACCATCGTTTGAATGGTTAACCGGTTACCCCAAAATTATGGCAGCTTCAGAAGTTATCACTAGGCTCATGGATGACATTGCTTCCTACAAGGTACATATCTCTTTTTAATTATATGCTTAAGCTGCCATGCGGTGATAATAATTTCAACTGAAGATTACATGATTAATTTTGCTGAAATCAACTAAATTGGACTTGTTGGTGGCGTAACCACTTGCAACTGTGTGAGATTATCATCATGCTAATTGTGATTGTAGTGCACTTATTCTTAATGTGAAAAATCGAACTATCAAGGATAACATTCTAACTTCGCTAATTGTTATTGTGGTGCACTTGTTCCTAATGTGAAAAATCCAACTATCATTGAGGACATTCTATAGACCGACTTCGTGTCATGGCACGTCGATGAAGTACTCTTTCTTTGTCGCAATTTTTTTCTATGAAAATTTACCGAGACAAGATTTTTACGAAGTACACGGTTGCAATCTCGTATGAGATATGAGAGAATTCTACTCTCCTTTTTTTAAAATAAAATTATGGTAAAAATCTACTTTAGTACCATGTGATTCGCCTATTTGCACACCGCTTCTCTGTAGTTTCAAAATGTTCGACAAAGTGACATAAATTTTTCAAATTGACACTGAACAATTTGAGTCAATTTTTTGACATAAGTTTAGGATTAAAACCAAACTGCTATCAAATCGGATCGCATTTTTTAAAATATTTGTGAACATACACATGTATATTCTAATCATAATACAGTGCGTTTCTTGTCTTGTTTTATTCCATATGTTTCAGTTCGAGAAACAAAGAGACCACATCGCCTCAAGCGTGGAGTGCTACGCCAAGCAACACGGAGTCACAGAAGCAGAAGCCGTCCACGAGCTAACCAGGCGAGTCACCGATGGATGGAAGGACGTAAACGAAGCTTGCCTGCACCCAACAGCTGTTCCGATGTCTCTCCTCGCGCGCATCCTTAACCTTACGCGAGTCATAGATGTACTGTACAAGAACGAAGATGGCTACACCCATTCTAGTACCTCGACGAAGGCCATGGTGTCTTCTCTACTCGTCGATCCTGTACTGGTCTGAGATGGGAACTCGCCGTTGTTGTTGTAGATTATTATGGAGGTGGATGATGCCTGGATTTGTGGTTATTAATAATTGATTTGAGCGTGTTTTGTTTTGATTGTACTGGGTTTGTATCGGTACCTTTATCGGCATGTCTGGTTTTGACTAAATGTCGACAATATGTATGAATCTTCCTATTGTTAGCCTGGAAAAATTTACCAATTAATCTGATTTTGTCTGGATGAGGGCATTATAAATAAATTAAACGTCATCTTATGGTAGCACATGAATTTAATGATAATTAATCAAGTTTGATTACCGTCTAATTGAAATTTCTCAGTTCGAGGCAGAAAGAGAGCACATCCTCTTATACTATTGTACTATATGCACGCAATAAGAATCTTTTTCTTCTTCTTATTTTATGAAGTTTTGAATATTTTGGAAATAATCTAAGACATGGACTAGCCATGCTAATTATTTGTACCATTCCTAACATATGGAATATAGTGCATTGGGTCGTCATTTCCTAAAGTGAGTTGGTTAGATTTCTCGATGTGTATTGCTACAAAGATGAATGTTTCTAATTTACTTTTGAAGTGTGTCGATTTAGTCTTCTAAGCATTTTAGACTAACCACAACAAAATTGACCGACTAATAATCAAATCTAATGAAGCTAGTTTCGTAAGTTCGAACAACACCTCAATCTCTCTCTTGGTTTGCAACCTCTCTTTAGAACCAAATTGCCAACAAATAATGTTCCGCCGCCGCAAGCTCATCCTTCAACGGTGGGAAGAATCGCCACGTATGCTGGGCGGGCCAGAAAGAAAAAGCTCAAAATGCTGGCTTGCCCAAAGAGAATGGGCCTAGTAACAAATCAAAAACTAAAGCCCAGATTTTGGAAAATATCAGCCAAAAAAAAAAATCTAAATGCAGTAACCAAATTTAACAAGGAATTTGAATCTCTCATAAAACTTCACACGAGTTGACAAGAGGTCTTGGATAAAAAGAAGTTTATGATGGAAATGTCTATGGATTAATTTTAAGATAATTCTTAGCTAATTAACGTGACTTTTAAAATATGTTATTATCTTTTGTTTATTTAGGTAACATGTGTTCACGATCATAGATAAAACAATAACAACTTTAATTAGTTGTTATTTTGACAATTATTTTTTTAGTAAATCATCTCCGAGACAATCTGCATTTACTAATCCAGGACGTGTTGTGGAGATAGAATCTAGCATTAGCAATCCTATTTTCAACTATACAAATGAGATGACAATGTTCATTCTAGAGGCACGATAGTCTTTCGTTTTCAAGTCTATTTAATGGAATTGTAGAGGATTCTTCCCAAAATTCATAATTTTTTGTTGAGTTCCCAAGAATTATGGACCAACTTGTGATAAAATTAGGAAGTGCGGTTGGAATGGATTGAACTTCAAAATCTCATCTATGTAACATTGCAATGGTATAACGCGACAAATTGATGGATTATTGCATCCCTTGTCTCCATTTTTTAAAGGACTTCAGATTTTTATGAATTCAATTGACATTCAAATATGATTAATGTAGGTTCAAATTAGATTAAATATCAAACAGTGACAAAATTTGAACTATCAAATTTTAATAATGTTATTTTTCTAACAAATTCAATATTAGTTGATGTATTAAACAGTTAGAAACATCTTTTAGATGTATACAAAGTTTTACATTTTTTATTTGATTTCTCCTTAATTTCTATTTTCTATTTTCTATTTAATTTCTCGTGATGGACATCTATAGTATTAGTTGATATATAATGGTTGTAATATACATGTGAATTGATGTTTTAAACAATTATGATTCAACATTTTTTCAATGTATACTAAGTTTTACATTGTTAATTTGATTTCTCCAATCTTATTAGAAATCTACTAATTTAGATTTTTATTTTCTATTTAATTTCTCTTGATGAATAGATATATTATGATTTGGTGTGGTTCATTTTTTATAAGCTCGCTATCTTTGGAAAAGAACTTGTAGTTGGATTTGACAAAATCGTATGTATTGCTAGACGTCAATCAACCTAGTTGGACTTGACAAGGATACGACCAACAGCATTCACCTCATAAGCAAGCATTAAGGATGACTTCTCTACTTTGTTCAATGACGTTTCTGCACCGGAGACCAAAGGACATTTTTAAATTTCATCGGCCAAAAACCAGATGAGAAGTAGACAACTGGAAACGTGCTAGAAACTACCACGTTGATACCTGGTTGCATCACATTTGGTATTGAAAAGAATGCATGATGCGTTAATGAGAAGATTCACGGAGCCATATTTCTCCCTCGCGGACTTTGCAGATTCCTGGAATGTAGTGAATTCGATCAAAATCATGCACGAGCTACCAGCTCGTTATGGTTCATTAGAAGAAAGTGCTTGGTTTCTACTAGCAAGTCAAGAAAGAAGAACCACCTCAACTGTACTTTCATCTGTTAGGTCCAGAGAAAGGATATCAAGTCATTCATTAAACTTGCTCTTCAAATCCAGAAGCCCCTGTGACGTACCCGAAAACACTCGCATACTAATCCGAGTTCAAGTTGGATCTGACCCTAAAAGTTGAGCCAATTCCTCAATGTCGTACTCTAGTACGAGAAGAAGAACGAGTATTCTGAACGAAACTGAATTAGATTTAAATCGATGAATTGAGAATCGAATTGGACCGATTCTTCTGGACACCCGAGAAGTTTGGTTTGGGCCGTTTGGCCCATATCCAAATGAACCGGAAAGATTGATTGGAACAGAAAATAGTTCATCTGTAACGGAAAGAAATGAAAACAAAACGAGCAAGTTTCTCTTTTATTTTGAATGCTTTATCAAACTGTTTACTAAATAATTAAATACTCAATAATCTCATAGTAATTTCATCAAAATATATTTGGTTAGAGATAAAATAATCCCGGAAAAATATAACTACAAGAATTTGTAAGTGTGATGCGAGGATCAATTAAATTCTCCTAGTATCTAACAGCATAGGTAATTGAACTAGTATCTCACTTAAAGCAGCTCGTCAGCTCACCGAGGGTGTAGAAGGAGACCATCCTCTATCAGTCCTTGTGATTAACTGTCAGCATCTCCTCCGTCGTGAATGGCGGGTGGAGGTCCTGCATTGTCTCCGAATTTGTAACAGGGTAGCGGACTTGTTGTCCAACCTAGCCCTTGACTATCCTCTAGGTCTGCATATTTTAGAAAACCCACCAGATGCTTGTATCCCCTGTTAAGGGAGGAGCTCAATGGCGCCCCACCAGCTGCGGCCTCGGTGGTCCTAGGAGTAAACAGTTAGCAATCCGGTAATGAGTAAAAAAAGGCAAAGACGGAAACAAGGACCAAAGTGGGGAACTTTACCTCAATAATATTGGATCCCCCCCTAAAGGAGATGACCTGCATAATGATGTGGCCATCTTCAAGAGCAACTACCCTCTGCTCCTAAGCCGCATTCTTCAGATTCTTCCTCCCTCCTTTCGTTACCACCCTTCTCTTCATCCTCTTGATCCTATTCTCTTAACGATAGCTCCTGTTACGGGAAAAAAACACGTTAAACTTTGTAGTGCCTGAAACACCCTTTATTGAATATCTAGTGGCTAACTAAATTTAGGTTTGAACCGGATCGTCAACTCAAACTGAATATTAAATTTGAAAAACTGTAAAAATCAATTCAGGTGTACAAACCAACAAATTATCATGCATAAACTCTCATTATCAGAGCTGAGGTGTGACTGCCAACACCAAGCGATCCTGTTTTCAAGGAAAAGTAAAGGTGGAGTGGCGGGAGAAGCTCCTTCTCTTCTACTTTTCGATAAGTTGAAAATTTTACATGGGTTTGAACTAGGTCCTAGACCCCGTGCACAATTTCCACCCCACCATTCACCACGTGACTCGTTGGTTTAAAATATACAGAACATGTCTAATTTATTTCAATTTTTGTCAACAAGAAGTTTTAGACAGTTGTACGCAATTTTTTTTATCAAAACGACGTCATTTTGATACCTACGTAGACTGCCATCTCATCATTTTAACATCTACATCATAGCACATGATGTGATAGGTGGAAATTTTTTTATGGTCCTAAATTTTTTTATATAAACACTTAAAAACCTACGTTTTGGAAGCGATCTAATATAATAATCACTTCAAACACTTCCCACCGCAAATACAAACCATCACTTCTGACACCCGGTTCATTTCTTTCTCAAAGCATCAAACTCATAGCCAAATCACAACACCAGCTTCTTGTTTCATCACGGTTCAAAAAAAAAACTTCTTGTTTCATCAATCTACTACAAATAAATAAAGGCAAATTACCCCTTTGTCCCTGATATTTGGTCACCCTCCCTCTCGGGTCCCTGGGTTTTCGAAAATGATTTTGTCATCCCCCGTGTTTGATTTTATTATGCTCTCGGGTCCCTGGCTGACGTCATCAACCATTTTTGACATGGAAATTACTTATATATATCTACCAAAAAATTTAAAATATAATATTTTTATTTCTACTCCCTTCTCTCTCACCCCCACGCCGCCGGTACATTTGGTACGGCCAGGAGAGTCTTCTCCCACCTCGTGAAGAGCAACAACACCGTGTACGACAAGGGCCTCTTCTTCAACGACTTCACCCGCGACAAGGGCCTCCAACAAGGCCGACCAGCTCAGACCGATCTTGAGCTGCCGGCGATAAATTGCAGGCGATGCAAGAGAGGTATCATCGACGTTTGACCCATATCGAGCTTTACCCAATTTTGTTCCCAACTTTGGCGACGATTACGATGATTACCGAAGAAACTGAGGCCTCAGGCTTATCGCTCCTCTTAGAGTTTCCTACGTTGAAGAAGAAGAAGAGGAGAGGAGGGTGATACTCGGGGTAGAGCGTGGGGACCACACAGAGGAATTACCGGAGTTCGATCCTGGCGCCGCGCCCCCGTTCAAGTTGGCCGACGTAAGGGTAGCCATACCCAAGCATTGCTAGGTCAAGGACACATGGCGGTCGATGAGCTACATGGAGAGGGACATGGCGGTCGTTTTGGGTTGGGCAGCTGCCGCTGCTTACGTCAATAGGCTGAGATCCGATAAGCATCATCGGAACGATGGCCGCCAGGGTGGTTTAGAAGCTGGTGCTTGACACCAAGGTGGGCGGTCGCTCAATATTTCGGTCTTCGATGTTCTATGAACTTGTTTTAAAGCCTTCACTGTGACTTTATGCCTGGGAATGGCAGGAGGGACATCAAGGTGCAGATTAAATATGCTTCGAGACCAGATCTGGAATGAGGGATAGTGAAGAGATCTAGAACCTTTGAGGCCTTCACTGTTGTTTTACAAAAAGTTATATGTTGTCTTGTATTCCATCTTGTGTTGTTTCTTCTTCTGGTATATTGCAAGAGATGGTCTGATTCTCTTTTTTTCTTGATTTAAGAGCTGTTTTGAATCTTCATCGAACTTGCCATGTGAGACTTCATCTTGGGATTGGGTGTGTGTGTAGGTGGGTGGGGGTGGGGGTGGTGGGGAGGGGGAGGGTTGGGGGATTTATGGTTATGACTTATGAGGTGGGTTGCTTTGGTTATGGCTTATGAGGTTGATGGTGATGGGATGAAGATGGTGGTGTAGGGAGAGAGCGAATATTGAGGTTTTTGAACAAATATAAAAAATGGGGGATTATTTTGATTTTTTTACTTGCCGTGTTAGCATTTCTTGATAAAGATTTAATCCTACGTGGCGTGCCACATAGGATTAAAAATGGTGTCGTTCTAACGTGGCTAGCGTAATAGATGCTGATTAGGTTCAGAGAGTTACCCAAACTTTTAATTGATGAGCCCATGAAACCACATGGATCTTTTTGATGAATTTTAAACCACAAATCTTTCTATGTAAAACTCTCAAACTACAAGGTACTGATGTGCATTTTTCTCTTTTTTTAAACTACAAGAGCTAAAATTTCAATTTGGAATTACATATTTTAAAAGCGAAATCAGCATTACCACAACATCTGTAGGGATGGCAAAAAGAGACAAACTCAGTAGATCAGAACTTTACCCTACCTCGTGAATTTTAGGGTCTATGTGTGGGTATGAATTTGGTTCTATCTATATAGATAAGATCTTTGTCTGGATAGAGTCTATATGAATCTAGACCCTGACCCTACCCATATAACCATTAATTAGACCCTACATTAATTAGACCCTATTATACTCTATTTATATTCATATTTATATATTCCTACAAAAATGCAAATACAACCGTAAAAGAAATTAGCCCACACCTAAAAAAAAATTTAGAGTCTGACTTAAAAAAGACGTAGTGGCTGACATTAAAAAATAAGTGATTAGCCGCATATGTTTTCTTCTATATTGTTGTTAAATGTTATTATTTGAACCTACCCATATAACCATTAATTAGACCCATATAACCTGACCCTACCCATATAACCTGACCCATATAACCCATATAACCCATATAACCTGACCCTACCCATATAACCATTAATTAGACCCTACATTAATTAGACCCTATTATACTCTATTTATATTCATATTTATATATTCCTACAAAAATGCAAATACAACCGTAAAAGAAATTAGCCCACACCTAAAAAAAATTTAGAGTCTGACTTAAAAAAGACGTAGTGGCTGACATTAAAAAATAAGTGATTAGCCGCATATGTTTTCTTCTATATTGTTGTTAAATGTTATTATTTGAACCACACTTATTTAGTTAATTTAGACTTTATTCTCGACTTTAATTTGATATTATCATTTTATCACATAGGTTGTCAAATGGGAGATTTTTTAGTGATTCGCGATTACTTTTTTTATTTTGATTATATTGAAATGATAAAAGTATGTTGTAAAGTAATAGGTTGGGTAGGGCATGGATCTTCGTTTGGACCCTAGGGTCCGATCCGGATCCTTATTCAAAATACTCATAGGGTCGTGGGTAGGGTTTGGATCTTACTTCTAAATCAATGGTCTGGGTTTGGATTCTATGGATCCTTACCCTACCCCAATGTTTTTAAAACCGACCCGGAAGGCAACCCGAAATTCTTAAAATTTTTGGTTCATCTGGTCACTGGTCAGACTAGAACTTCTATTTTATATTAATATTATTAAATATAAGATTTAATAAATTTAATTTAGCATTAAAAATGATAAAATATCAAATAAGTTCAAATATTTAGCAACTTTGTTATACAATTTTTCCAAACAAAGTCTTCAAACATGAATTAAACAAGTCTAGAAGTATAAAAAGATGATTATAAAAGTTTTTTTGTTCGGCATATTAGTCTAATTCGTTTTATTTAATTGACATATTATCGAGAATTGTTAAAAAGATAAATTTGTTGTGGTTCAAAAATAATATATAGACTCCGAGTGTGGAAGTTGAGATTTTATTTTTAATTAAATTTAATAAAATAAAAAAAATAGACACTAATTTTTCCGAAACACCCGACCCCGCTTTAATTGGCCATTTTCCATAAAACCCATCTAGATATATTTTCCATAAAATGGTCAATTTCAAGAGACCCACAAAACCCAACTTTGTTGGATTTCAAGAGGCTCCGAGCCCTGTATTTATGTTATCAAAGGGAGGCGACGACTTAACTTAGAGAGATTTCTGTATAGAATTCCAAGAAAGATGGGTTTTGTGGGTCTCTTGAAATTTTCCATAAAACACATTGTTCTACTTGCATGGTAAGTAAGTCTACACTGAACTTTTCTGTTCGGTAATAGGGTTTGAATTTCTGAAGTTCAATTTTTTTTTGGGGTTCATTTTCTTTGTTTTTTTTGTTGACATGGCAGGCCCTTGTGTGCTCTGGGTTATCCTCTGTAAGTGTTTGTTTTTTCGAGTTCTTTGTGTTTTCTGTTGCTTCTGGATGGTTATTTCTGGGGTTTCAAGTTGCTCTTGTGAGACAATTTTTATGAAGACCAAGTAGGGAAAATGATGTAAGGTTGATGATTGTCATGATCTTTGTCTAACAGATGTGCATCAGTCAGAGCCATTGAGACTAAGTCCGAGGACGCGGCCCAGAATCTGATTGCCTATTGGATCTCCTTTTCCGCGATCCTGCTCTTCGAACATGCTTTCGAGAAGCTGCTCGAATGGTAATCAAAACTTGGTTGTCTCCATTTTGATTTCGATTAATATGTCTTCAAGTGCAAAATGTATGTTGCAATCAGACTCTGCTTTTGCGGATGTATGTTGGGCTGTTCGTCTTTGACGTTGCGACTTTAGAACTGAAAACTTAGACAGAAGCTTGGTTTTCTTTTCTGGATTTTCAGGCTAGCTTTCTGGTGTTATGTCAAGTTGGTGATAATCGTCGGCTTGGTCATTAATGACTTCTCCGGTTCTTTATATGCCTACAATCACCTCTTCCAACCCTGCCTCTCTTTGAACCTTCAAACGCTTATTGACTGGTTCAATGAGGCTAAGAAGTCCTTTAGCAAGAAGGATACATTTCTGGTTGAGCTGGACAAGTACGTAAACGAGAACGGAACTGACGCGTTGCAGAATCTCCTTGCTGCTAAGGTATGAACATATGCAGCAAGATTACGAGCTTGGATTCGGAATTTAACTTGCACATGATGATCCTCTGTCTTCCTTTGCAGGGTGTAAACCTTAGTCATGCAAGCGAGGAGGTCAGGGCCGTTGCATTTGAACAGGGTAAAGTATCCGCTGGTCCAAGTGTCGACATGCTTCACTCTGAAGTTTTACATAATCACTCTCATATCGCTGAATCTGGTCTGTCATTAAGCAAGTTTGAAGGGCGTAAGGCTGCAGGCAAGGACATTGACGCTGTTCAAATGACAGAGGACAAACAAGTGACCTCAACAATGCCGGTAAAATCTATCCGTTGGCCTTTCTCCTAAGATTGAACATGGTCATACCTTTCAGGTTCTACTTTTCCAGTCGGTAAATGCTTGTATGTTAAGTATTGTGAGACTTCAATAGGCTTAATTTGGTACCAGTTGTTGTCTGTAGGTGAGTTCTGAAAATTGTTTGGTTTTGGCTCAAAATGATTCGACTCAGATGCTTTCAGTGAGCTTGGATGATGATGTACTAGAGCAAGTTGTCTTGGACAGTGAAATTATAATGATTCCATCCGCTCAAGTTGTGGTTCCGAATGTAGTGGCTGGTGAGAATGTCGATTCAGATGCGGAGATGCCAGCATTGCTATCGGATGATGAGGGACTGGTGAGAATCTATCTGTTGTCCTTTCTCCTAAGATTGAACATGGTCATACCTTTCAGGTTCTATTTTTTCACTCGGTAAATACTTGTATGTTAAGTATTGTTAGACAATTTTTTCCAATCAACGTAGTCTTTTTATTCTTTGGTCAATCTATGATTATTTTTCTTACAATTAATGTAAAGGAGAAGAAACAAGAAACATAAACCAATGATTCTGCTTGCTGATTGTACTTATGTATAAAATGAGGTTACAACTTCTTCTCCAACTCCCAAAGTCGATGATTCGAGTTTCTTGATGTTAATGAATGCCATCAATATCTTGATGATGCTATGAACTGGCAGGCAGTTGGTAAAGAACCTATGTCGGCAGACAACAACGTAAAGAGTTTATCAGTTGACCAAAATTAAGTACTGTCTGCTAAACCAGCAAGTGTAAATTCTTGCTCTCTTTGACACGACTCAAAATTTGATTAGTCGATCTAGTGTTTGTTCAAGTATTATGCGACTTTCATACACTCATGTGTGTGTGTTTAAGCCTGTTCTGTATTTGTATATATCCAATGAATACCATCAATATCTTCATGGTGCTATGAACTGGCAGGCAGTTCGTAAAAGGCGAAGGCGAAGGCGTCGAGGTAAGGGACACACTGGTGGTGCACCGTTTGTGATATAAGCTGTGGGAGCAGGTCAAACACGGAGGACCACATCAATGGCAAAAAACACTTGGCTAAGAACCAAAAAGTACTTGCTCTAATAGCATAAGGGAATAGTTGGGGTGGAGAGTGATGAGGTCACGAAAAAAAATCTAATTATAAAAACTAATATAAGGTAAGGATTGGGGTAGCGATTTCGGTTTTTGTCTTAATTGCTAATCTCTGATTTCTGATTGTTGTCTGGGGTTTTCGAATTTTTGTTTTGTTCGATTTATAATTTCAGTAATACTGTCAGATTGTTGAGGTTGTATCTCTTATTCTGTTCTGTCTCTGTCCTGACATGCCAGATCGTTCCTACGCCTTCTATGCCTGGTAGTTTATACACAATAAAAAAAGCTACCGGATAACCTGAGATGTGTGTAATGAAATGGACGGAGAGCGTAGGGACTGTTTGGGCGTGAGTTAAGAGTACTCTTCCATCTTTTGGACCCGCATTACAGGAAAAGAAGGATATTTATGTGTGCCCCACGAAAATTTCATCTTTGTTTTTGTAGATTTCGGAGTCCTAAAAAGTGAACCAAATTTTAGTACAAGATATTAAGTGCACTTTATAAATATAATTATGGATAAGTCCAAGGGACTAGTGCCCTTTATTCCTAATTTAGAAAACGGACTAGGTGGTGATCTAGATTTTTCTATGTTTTTGGTGTGACAATTGATGAGATCGAATATTTTTTTTTAAATGTGAAAAAAATCTCTAACAGTATCTCCCTATAGACTTCTAGAGAGAGACTATGCCCCTTGTAAGTTTTTACTTATTGACCATGACTTTCTACATCTTCCTCTTCCCTTCTCAACCAAGCTTCATGGGTATTCCTCCACCTTCCTCCTCGCCTCCCCTATCATCCTCTTCCCTCTCTTTTTTTGCCCTTGTTTCGTCCTCTCCTCGTCCTCCCCCTGCGACAACCTCGCCTGTCCCGTCGACCACCTCCTAACCAGTCCTCTCCTTGCTGGCAAGAGGCTCTTATGGTAACACTTACAATGGCATGCTTGAAGATGGCTCACTTGTATCAATACAAAAGATAAAGAGGGGGGCATCCTCAGGTAGAACAGCAGTTTCTGAGGGAGGTGAAGGTCAATGCCACCATTCGTTATCCGCTTATTGTTCGATTATGTGGAGTTCGTGTAACTAGAAGCAAGATGATTGTCGCATCATGGTTGGGAGGTGTTACGTGGAGAATTTGACCGTTACCTTGGGAGTAGCCGTTGAAGACACGGGTAACAGAAAACTGAATATTCAAGCTATGAAGGAGCAAGCGACATGAAGATTTTATATGGATGGACGCAGACGACCACGAGACGTGGACGACATCTTGTGTTTTGAACATCAAGTTATTGGGCCTTAGTTAAATTAGCCCATTAGGAATTGTCTTTCTTTTAACATGCTGTTTAATTTCCTTGTAAGGCCCATCATGGTAAGTCCTTCTCCTTTTGGTCTTAGTATAAATAGATGAACAAACAGATTGTAAAGGACTTTTTGCCATTTAAATGAAATTGGTCTTTCTTCTAGAGTTGCTCTAGAGAAATTAGGGTTCTCTTCTTAAGCTTATCCTTCTATCAAAACTTCAAGCATCTCCTTGGATTTATCCGAGCAGACTTTATTTTATCGAGTTTTCTTCGAGTTTCTAACTCCTGAAATTCTCAGAGTATCACTTGGTATCAGAGCCATCGATACCTTGGCCTGTTGCTATTTTTTTTTAAATGGAGATGGAGAACGACATTTCAAGGGAAGAGTTGGTGGCTATCATTAACGACATATTCAGAGAGTTCAGGAAATCCATGAAGGACGACCTAGCTCAATTCTGAACCAAGGAGAAGCTCGTCGACGCGGTTGATTCGACCATACCAAGGGCTGTCCAGGAGCGCTCCGTACCTGAGGAGGAGGAGGACGATGAAGACGACAGCGAGCAGATGGTTTATAAGGAGGAAGTCGAGGTGGTTGAGTATGCGGTCGAGCTAGAAGGTAAGTTTAATGGTGAGCATTTGGTGGTAGAGCTTCCTAAGGCAGTTTCGATCGAAGTTGATACTGAAAGTGGTTTAGGAGGGTTCGAACATGAGGTAATTGTTGTTGAATTCCCCAAGGGAATTGCTGAGAGTGAGGTTGATGTTGATACGAGTATTACCCAACCTAGGAACTCGGGGCGTTTTCGATCGGAGGACGAACTTGACGAGAAAGGATATTCTAGGATCCTAGAAGTCGACCCAATTGCGTATGGTTTTGATTTTTTGATTGATTTGAGTAAGGAGAGGAAAAGGGGAGATGAGCACAAGGTGTTCGATAATATGCCTGACAGAAAATTTGCACAAGGGGTTCCTAGAGTTTTGGCAGGAGTTGTGGCTGAGCCTATTGATTCTTGTGTGGAAAGGAAGGATGTTGAAAATGTTGGGTTGTGTTTGGTTAGTGGTGTCGATGGAAGCACTGGTTCTAGTATTCTACGTCGAGAAGTGAATAAAAAAGATACCATTGTTGGCAGCTTGGAGGTGTTCGGAGAAGCTACACGAGGTAGAGTTCAGGATGCTGCTGATGGTTCTGAAGCAGCTAATGTGAAGGTGAAAGTGATTGAAAAATTCAAGGACGATACTGTGTTCTTGAAAAAGGGGTGTAACCGTGAGAAGGAACTCTACGAATTCAAGATAGATGGAGAGCAAGTGATTGATGGACATCATAGAACTGCGATGATCATGGAGGAAAAGAAAATGAAGGGTGGTGCTAAGATGCCCAAGAAACAGTCTACTGCTCTCTCCTATTACCTAGAGGAATTTCGAAAAGGAATTGAAGAGCAGAATTCAGATGTCAGGATAGATGCAACAATGTCATCTCATGGGAAGTTCTTTATTTTCAAACCCGGATGGACAAATTGTGTATTTGTGTCACCTAGAGATGTTGCTGGCAATGTTGATAGCATGGTGGTGCTCGGTGAAGCTGAACAAGAGGAAGTTCATGGTGTTTCTGCTAGTTTTGAAGAGAATGGGGCTGCCTTGAATGTAACTAAATTTCCTAGCGATTATGGATCTGTTACTAGTGGAATAGGGATGCTAAAATTGCGGATGCAATCTGAACTCGATGAGAAAGGTGTGAATGTGATAGACGAAAACATGGGTGTGAATATTGAATGGCCCATGTCGAAGAAGGAGAAACATAGGGAATATGAGAACGAAGGTCGCAAGAAGTTGTATAACGGGAAGGTTGAACAGTAGCAATTTCTAAAAGAGAAGGATGTGCAAACGACCTTGTTGGGGAACTTGGAGAATGCTGTGAGAATGTTTGAGTTGATGTCGAAGGGTAATTTGATATCGTGGGATCCGATTATTGGCAGCCTTATGAAGGACGAGAAGTTGGGTGATGCGAGGAGGCTGTTTGACAAAGTGCCTAAGAAGGTATGGATTTGTCGAGGCTCGACGTTCTTTAATTTATTGACTGATTTGTGTAAGGCTGGGAATGTAAAGAATGCAGGGGAAGTTTTGAAGAGTGTTGTTGAAAGTGGGTTTGTGTTGAATGTTCCGATGTTCGACACTATTATACGTGGCTATCTTCAAGTGGGTGATTTTGATGGTACTGTGCCACTTCTCGAGCTTCTTGAATCAGAAAGAAGCCTAAGGGAGCAAAGAGCTGTGTCTACTGCTTGGTTCAACTTGGCAACCAAACCCAAATTGGTCTCTCCTGTTGTTGCAGTTCAGCCAACTCCAACCCCACAGCCAACCTTACTAATTGTAGCAGCGGGTGAGGTTAAGCTTGGAGGTAGTCAGTGCAAAAGCATAATCGAAGGCGGCACATATACCACAATGAACTTGTGTGGCTTTGAAGATGCTAAAGCTCCTAGTGATGGCACTTTTTGTGAGGATGGCGATCACAAGACAAAGTCACAGGAGGCAAAATTATTTATGGTTGTTGAAAAGAGTTCTGCTGTGATGGTTTTGATAATGGGTCAAAATGCCAATGATGGGGTTGAGCTCGTCAATGCATATGGTTCGCTAGTCTCTAACTGTTATGCTTGGTCAAGGCGGTCGTCGTGGAGAAACTTGGACGTCACCAGCTACAAAAATCAGAAAGATGAATGCGTCAAGATTTCGAACGAGGGAATACTCCAAATCCAATTGCTGATTCTGTTATATGCGCTACTGCTGCCATATGGTGTTTATCATGATCCGAACCTCAAGACCTGCCACTCTTCTTGTTCCTTGAGGACAAGGAATTTAAGCGGGATGGATTGTTACGTGGAGAATTTGGCCGTTACCTTGGGAGTAGCCGTTGAAGACACGGGTAACAGGAAACTGAATATTCAAGCTATGAAGGAGCAAGCGACATGAAGATTTTATATGGATGGACGAAGACGACCACGAGACGTGGACGACATCTTGTGTTTTGAACATCAAGTTATTGGGCCTTAGTTAAATTAGCCCATTAGGAATTGTCTTTCTTTTAACATGCTGTTTAATTTCCTTGTAAGGCCCATCATGGTAAGTCTTCCTTTTGGTCTTAGTATAAATAGATGAACAAACACATTGTAAAGGGCTTTTTGCCATTTAAATGAAATTGGTCTTTCTTCTAGAGTTGTTCTAGAGAAATTAGGGTTCTCTTCTTAAGCTTATCTTTCTATCAAAACTTCAAGCATCTTCTTGGATTTATCCGAGCAGACTTGATTTTATCGAGTTTTCTTCGAGTTTCTAACTCCTGGAATTCTCAGTGTATCAGGAAGTAACCTTTTTTCTTTCAATCATCAACAACAACATCTGTTAATGACAAGTTTAGTTTTTGATGATGCATATTGCAGACAAACGGCTTGTTCCCAAGCCTCCTCCTTTGAGTTGTTGGCCAATGAGAAAGCAAATCGCGATGGATTCTGCGAGGGGCATTTTTCATCTGCACAATAGAAACCCGAAGGTTGTTCACCGGGGCATACAACCTTGTAAAATTTTACTTGGATCATGATTACCGAGCTTTTGTTGGTGGGCTCGGGATGGCCAGGGCATTAGGCAGTGAGGCTGACGAGGGGACCTCAAGCATAGGTGGCACAGTGATGATAGACTACTATATGGCTTCTCTACTGGCAGGTTTTCCCTTGAAACCGATGTCTATGCGTATGGCATGCTGCTTCTGGAGATAATTACCGGTCAAACGGCTGGTGACCTCTTCATACTTGCACAAGGCGCTGGCCTGCTTACGAAAGATTGGGTAACTAAACCATGTTACACTTACGAATATCTAGTGTTGCAGAGTTTTTGACGTCGCAAACACGCGTGCCTGATCGACTTATCGTCTTCTCTGCAGTTAAAGGAGCTCGTGAGAGAGACAACAAGTTGAAGTTGTTGGTAGATCGTGAACTGCATGCCAGGTATGCAGAAGCAGAGTTTGAGGAGCTGTTCCATATATTGCACTCATTTGCAGGCAGGATTCTCCGCAGGGCCGACCGACAATGCCAGAGGTGGACGGGCTTCTTGAGGGTTATGGTTTAGTAGAGAGGTGGATTGAATATCAGAACACACAACTTCGATCCAACTAGCTCGACGCTCGGTAGAAGATTTGCCTAGCCCTCGGTGATTAATGCCAATCCATTACCATAAAACCTTCTATTTGGGTCGTTTGGTTAGATGTTTGCAAAAAATGTTGAATATTTTGAACTTGTTCCAGTTCAATTGCATTACCTTGTTCTATTGAAAGTGCAATTGCAATACTAAATGGGCACCAACGGCCAAAACATAACTAAACATCCGTCTCGAGACAAGAACATTCTGAAACATCCAAAATGTGTGGTCCAAATGAATAAACATTTAAAAATTGTAGGATCTTCATCGCCCTTCTCTTAGCTCGTTTGAGGCTACTTAGTCCCCATGGTGATGCTCTCTTTCAATGCCTTCCTAAAGACGATTAATACCAATCCATTGCCACAAAACTTTCTAGGGATAAAGTTCTCTTTTACGCAGTTCACGGTTTCTTCTACTTTTACCTATGTATAAAGGATGTCATCGATGGATGTATCTAGGAGTGGGTATTTAATCTGATATTCGATGTCCGAATCCGAATTTGAATCCGAATTTTTTTTCGGATTCGGATTTAGATAATTTACTATTCGGATTCGGATTTGGATTATCCGAAGTTTCTAATTCAGATTCGGATAACAAAAATAAGAGTTCGGATTATCCGAACTATCCGAACTATTGTTGAATTTTTTTTTCTTATTTTCCTGGTCCCATAGTTGGATATTTTTCTTATTTTCATGGGCCCGTTGTTGAATATATTTTTTATTATGATCAGAAGGAACTACTAGTTGTGTTGAGACCAAAAAGAAAATGATCGAGTGTCTCTGGTCGAAGTTCTTGAAGTAATTGTATATTTTTTTATTTTTTTTTCAATCAGTTGTATTATTTCGGATAGTTCGGATTATCCAAATCCGAAAAAAGTTTGGATATTCGGATTCAGATAATTTATTGTTCGGATTCGGATAGTAAAATATTCAATTCGGATTTTCGGAAGTTTGGATAGTTCAAATTCGGATAATCCGAATACTCACTCCTAAATATACCAATGGAAAATAACGACAAATTAATAAATACGAACTTGCATCATCTGTCATGAAATGATGCAAGTGATGTTCGCATTCATCAATTTGTCGTTCTTTTCTCTCTTCGATTCTTAACGTCCCTAAGCCAAGGTACCTGTATTTCGCATTATCATCTCTCGCTACCGTCGCTTTTTGATTTGCTCCCCAGCTGGCCATATATATATATATATTTGGTCGATGTTGCTGTTGGTTTTGTTACCAATTGCACGGCTCTAGTTTGAGTGTAATTGTAGATTATAAATCAATTTTGTACTAATGAAAAAGCTTGGTCAAAAAGATCCGAACATCTATTGACCAACTATATGAGTGATTATTATTGACAAAAGCCGAAATGAAAAAGGAGAAAAGAGAGGAATTAATACAACAAACAAAGCACCAACCTTGTCATCCTAACCATTCCCAGCCTTAAAACACAAGGAAGAGAAGAAACCAAAAGGATCCCTAGCATGTGCACTGTGTCCTCCATTATTAAAAAGCTTATGAGGGGAAGTTCTAATTTGGTACTGATCTTTGCTCCATTTGGGCAGATTATCTGACGTGTACCGCACCATGCACCTATACATGATTAATATTTTGATACATTAGTGGTCCCACCAAATTCATTATTTTCGGACAAGTTTCCGTAGAGAGAGAGAGAGAGCACCATCCTCCTTCCCTACATCTACTGGACTTCTTTTTGTTTTTTTTGTAGAGAAGTCTTCAGAGAGATTTCTGTATAGAATTCCGACAAAGATGGGTTTTGTGGGTCTCTTGAAATTTTCCATAAAACACATTGTTCTACTTGCATGGTAAGTATACACTGAACTTTTCTGGTCGGTACTAGGGTTTGAATTTCTGATGTTTTATTTTTTTTTTGTTCACTTTCTGTGTTTTTTTCTATTGACATGGCAGGCCCTTCTGTGCTCTGGGTTATCCTCTGTAAGTGTGTGTTTTTCGAGTTCTTTGTTTCTTTATCTTTTATTTTTGATTATTTTTGTTGCTTTTCTGAGGCAATTTCATGAAGACCAAGTAGGGAAAAGATGCAAGGTTGATGATTGTCATGATCTTTGTTCTAACAGGTGTGCATCAGTCAGAGCTATTGAGACTAAATCCGAGGCAGAGACCCAGAATCTGATTGCTTATTGGATCTCCTTTTCCGCGATCCTGCTCTTCGAACATGCTTTCGAGAAGCTGCTCGAATGGTAATCAAATGTTGGTTGTCTCCATTTTGATTTCGATTTCGATTTCGATTGATATGTCTTCAATTGCAAAATGTATGTTGCAATCAGACTCTGCCTTTGTGATTGTATGTTGGGCTGTTCGTCTTTGATGTTGCGACTTTAGAACTGAAAACTTAGACAGAAGCTTGGTTTTCTTTTCTGGATTTTCAGGCTAGCTTTCTGGTGTTATGTCAAGTTGGTGATAATCGTCGGCTTGGTCATTAATGACTTCTCCGGTTCTTTATATGTCTACAATCACCTCTTCCAACCCTGCCTCTCTTTGAACCTTCAAACGCTTATTGACTGGTTCAACGAGGCTAAGAAGTCCTTTAGCAAGAAGGATACATTTCTGGTTGAGCTGGACAAGTACGTAAACGAGAACGGAACTGACGCGTTGCAGAATCTCCTTGCTGCTAAGGTCTGAACATATGCAGCAAGATTACGAGCTTGGATTCATAGTTTGCCAACCAATTGGATTTTTCCAGAATTTTACTTGCACACGATGATGCTCTGTCTTCCTTTGCAGGGTGTGAACCTTAGTCATGCAAGCAAGGAGGTCAAGGCCGTTACATTTGAACAGGCTAAAGTATCAGATGGTCCAAGTGTCGACATGCTTCACTCTGAAGTTTTACATAATCACTCTCATATCGCCGAATCTAGTCCGTCATTAATCAAGTTTGAAGAGCGTAAGGCTGCAGGCAAGGACATTGACGCTGTTCAAATGACAGAGGACAAACAAATGACCTCAACAATGCTGGTAAAATCTATCTGTTGTCCTTTCTCCTAAGATTGAACATGGTCATACCTTTCAGGTTCTACTTTTCTAGTCGGTAAATGCTTGTATGTTAAGTATTGTGAGACAATTTTTTCCAAGCAACGTAGTCTTTTTATTCTTTGGTCAATCTGTTATTATTATTCTTACAACGAATGTAAAGGAGAAGAAAACAAGAAACAAAAACCAATGATTCAGCTTGCTGATTGTACTAATGTATAAAATGAGGTTACAACTTCTTCTCCAACTTCCAAAGACGATGATTCGAGTTTCTGGATGTTAGCTATTTGCTCAAGTTGAGTCTAGTAGATCCCTCATATCCTGAATGTTCGCTATCTTCTCGCTGCGAACTTAATCAGTTCCATGATTCCCTATAATTGCACTATGTTTCCTCTGCATACAGTTCAAATGAATTGGTGTATTAGCTTTAAGTTGTTTCTCTTTCACAAGCAGGTTAAAGAAATTGAATTGAAGCTTCCAGTAGCAGAGAAAAGTGAAGTTCCACCTCCAGATGTTAAAGAAGCACAGACCATATCTAATGTGGTTAGTCAAATTCCAAAGAAAATTCTTCCTCAAACTGTCCAAAAGCAGTGGACTTGCGCCTTATGTCAGGTAGTAACCACAAGTGAGGAAGATCTTGCTTCACATCTTAGAGGAAGACGACACATGGAGGCCTGTAATGAGTTGAAAGTGAATAGCGTCACTCCGAAAACCGCACAACTTTCCCCCGCTTCCGTCAAAACGAAATCTAGCGTTCCCCCGAGTCCTGTAGTTAATGTCAAGCAACAGAAGCCCGTCAGCCTGAAGAATGATGGCGTCGATGCTAAAGATTCTCCATGGCGGTGCACTATCTGCAACATCAAGTGCACCGGTAAGGTAAACTTGGATGGTCACCTACTTGGTAAGAAACACTTGGCTGCTGTTCAGGCTAAACTTGCATGTTGAGATCAAATGTTGCAACCAAACATACCTAAAGTACCAATCAAGTTTGTGATTCGAGTGATGTTGTTGGAAGTTAGAACTTTCACTCCTAACAGATATAGTTAGAACTTGCCTCTTTGTTTTCTAGGATGCTTGAAAATTATATGGCATACTAGATTCCTGGTCACAGACTATTGACTAAACAACTTGTACTCCTCGTTGGGAGATCGACTGTTATGATTTCTTCTAACATATGGCTTTGTCTTGGACCTTAGACATTATACCTTAGTATTCCATTCGACTTTTGTAAAATGTCAACGGAATCTTCCTTCAAGCTCTTGGAGGAAAGGTCAGCCACTTGGCGAAGCCAAAACTTTCTCTCATGGTAGATTTAAGATGAAGCCAAAGGAGGGCAATGAACATTAGTCTTTGAAAACCAAATAATTCTAAATATTTTCTAATTTTGTGCAAAGTTTTTCATTCGCAAATAGTGGTGGGCAAACGATTTGGATCAAATTGAAGCGATAAAACAGAAAGAAAATGGGAATTAGGGCCAAAGTAGTTCTCCTTGTCTGGACTTAAACCAGACAAAGATTCTAGTTCCAATCTGGTCTAGACAAACAAATTGAAAAATATATAATGATTCTAATTTAATCTGAAAATATTAAAAAATCTTGTTTTGCCAAAATGTATAACCGATTAGAATTCACTCTGTTTACATGTTACTTTGGGTCTACACCCAAAATGTATAACAATCGCTTTAGGCAGCCCGTGAAATATTAGGCCCGAATTTGTTAAGGGGGATTTCTAGCCAGTCCATAGTTAATTTTTTCTATGACGAAAAACAAAAATTCATGGCTATTTCTTCGGCTAAAACGTTTTCCAAACCGTTGGGAATCTTACATTTAGTCCGTCCAAAGAAATATAAGTTAATTTCTTTCAACAAGATCCCTAATCCTAAATATTTATAGATTAATAGCAATAGAAGAACAAGAGGACCTGGTCTTCTATATTTTTCTCTTTTGAAGATTATTTAAATTGATTTCAGAGAGATGAAAATTTTCAACTTGTAGTTATTTAGAAAATAGAATTGGTACTCTAAATTCAAACTGGACCATCTGAAATTATATATTATTAAAATCGTAAATTACCGCCCGATGATCCACACTAATGACAAGCATTTTGGACATGAATAGCAAATAATTATTTTTTTCATCATTTATTTCTGTTTTTTTAAAAAGTAAATATTTTACACATACCAAGTTTGAACCTTAGGTCTCTTTAATAAAGTACACTCATTGTGTAACTAAGCTAAATATCTTTTATAATTGATTTCTATTTTCAAAAAATAAAAAGATTTGTTAGAAGTTTTCGAGCCAAAGTTTAAATAGATTTCCCTTCGATAACATGACAGAGAAAATCACATGAGTAATAATAGACCACCAGATCGACTAATATCTCTGATTTGACGTGTCTGTCGAAAAGAAGCACTGCAATTAGCCAAGAAAAAGAAAAAGAAGCAGGTCATCATTAAATGTGACGTTCCAAATTCCAACCTTTCGTTTTGCCTTGGCTCCCCTTTTTAACAACTTTAATTGACAAAATCACTCAATTTAGTTATTTACTCTCTCTCTCGGGTTGTCGTTTGAGAGCATCAGGGCACCTCTAGAGATCCTCGGATAACAGATTTTCTAACATTTAGAAAAGGAAAAAGTTTACTTTAGTACCCTGTAGTATCACAGATTTTCACTTGGGTTATCGTTTGACGGCACCGGCTGCTCCACCCCGACCACTCTCCTTCCAAATCGGACATCCTTCACTTGAGCTTGCAGTCAACAGACGGCTGAGCACGGCCGTGACATTCCCCTCGAGACCCAACTCCTCTTCCTCGAGACTAAACATGGCATCGTGTTTCTCTCGGCTTGCCTCCACGGTCAACCATGGGTTCATAGGTCATCGTGAATTTGGTTCAGATCGGGGTTAAAAAATTGGGGTTTTTAGGTCAACAGATTGAGGTTTAAAAATTTGGTCCAGATAGGTCGGCGTCATGAAGATGAACCGTTTTTCGGGTGACTTAGTTTGGTTGCTGGAGGAATTAGTTTAGGGCAAATTACTCTCAAGTTCTTGGCCTGTGGTCACCCTCGTTCTAGGGTTCCTGACTTTTGGAAAAAGATTATCCAGTTCCTAAGTTTTGATGATAATAGACTATCGGGTCCTAAGAGTCGGAATATTCCATATTCTCCAGTGATACCCCACTTGAAAGACTAAAATGTCCTCCCACTTGAAAAAATAAAAATCTCTTTCTTTCCCCCTTCTTCCTCCTACCTTCAATCAAAACCTAAAATCTAAATCCAAATTTTTTTAGTTAGAATCAAAACCAATAATATACAGGAACTTGAGCCTCGAAACCATTGAAACAATCAAACCAGAAAATCCCAGGTCAAGTTCCAAGTCAAGTTCTAATTGAAAAACCAATTACTGATTCCCATTTTTTTCCAAGTGGAGTGGAAGTAGCGAATGAAGCACACCCAATTGACAAAATGACCTGAAGAGCAAAAACCCCAAGTCAAGTTCCAATCTTTCGATGGTTGCAAGCCAACCCTATTCCAGAAACCCTAAAAATAGAATAGAAGAACGCAGCTTTTAAAGTTGAAGAGGAAAAGGAAGAAAATGTGGAGGGGAAGGAGAAGCAGAGAACAATGAAAGGTGGGGGTTTGGAGTTGAACAACGAAGGTGAGGGTTTGGACTTGAAGAATTAAAGCGGTCGGTCTCGAGAAGTGAAGTGGTCGGTGGGGGATGAACGTGGGGAAAAGCTAGGATTTTCTTCGGCCATTAGGGGATTGGGTTTAATTTGTTAAATCGTCGTTGGGATTTATGGTTCATCCGGCGGCCGTTGGATTTAATTAAAGTTTTAATTGTAGATATTCGTTGGATAATTGTTGGAATCAATCGAAGATTTTCCTGGATCTAGTGGGTCTTGAATTTCATTGGGTTTGATTTCAAGTGTTCTGGGTTTGTAATTTTGTTATTGGTTTTAGTCTAAGGTGGAAAGTTGAAGATGAAAAGGGAGGATGAAGAAGGTGGAAAGAAAGGGATTTTTTTTTGTGGGAGGGCATTTTAGTCTTTTCAAGTGGGGTATCACCGGAGAATATGGAATATTCCGGCTCCAGTGATCCGATAGTCTATTATCATTAAAACTTAGGAACAAGATAATATTTTTCTAAAAGTCAGAGACCTTAGGGAGAGGGTGACCAAAGTCTAGGGACTTGAGAGTAATTTGCCCATTAGTTTAATAAGTGTGGAACATCGTCGAAGGAGTTTAGTTGGGGAGGGGATGTTTCCAAGGAGGATGGATTAAGCGGGGACTAAAGAAATCTTGTCCATAGGTGGGGACTAGATTTTGGGCCATTAGATTCGTTTGTAAAAAAACATCTTCAGAATCAGGGGCATTTTTGACTTTTTTACACAAGAAAAAGACCCAATTAATACTCCCTTAAAAATGATACCAATTAAACACAACTCACCATCTCCTACGTCTCCTCCTCTTCTTCTTCTCTCTCCCTCCTCAATTTCCAAATACAAGAGGCTTTGTTTTGCTTCTTCTTCGTCTCTTTCCTTCAACCCGTTCTCGTCTCGCTCCTCGCATCTCGTCCTTCAGTTTGCCTCCCTTTTCCCCGACATGGACAAGCAGGTGAGAGTTTGGGGCTCCTTTTTGTGTGTGACCCAATTAGAATGTGGTGGCAATCGGTGTAATTTTGGATTTTTTTGTTGTAGGTTCTGGAGAGGGCGCCAGAGAAATGCAGGGATGATTTGGACTCCGCCATCAAGAGTTTGAATGTTGGTATTTTTTTAAATTTCTTTGGCGTTGTATTTTTAGGAGAATGAGAATCCATTGTTTCTCCCGGACCCAGAATAGGGTTTTTTTCCTTGCGGCAGTTCTGCTGGCTAGAAGCAGAATATTGGGTATGGATAATTAAGGGTTTGTTTGTATTTCGGATTCTCTATTTTTTGGATGAGAAAGGTTGGTATTTTTAATCTCTGTGTGGTATGGTGCGGTGTGAATTGAATTTTTGCTTAGGCAGGTGCGATCTAACCCCAGGTAAGAGAGGCTAGATGATCCCAGCCAGAATGATTGGTTCTCGTTAATGAATTTTGTGACTCGGTTCATATACTGTAATGCTTTTAGGATGGAGATGCATCCATTCAAAAGAAGCGACAAAACACAATACAAGATGTATCATTAACAGAAACAATAGTGGAACTTGGTAATGGAATGGTTCCATCAGGACAAGATATTATTAGGTGAACATCAATCCCACTGTCTTACTACCACAAGACCATCTCCACAAGCAGTGAAGTAAATTGCCTTATTCTTCTTTTTTTTCTTTTTCTCTTTGGTACTAAGCTGTAGTGATATTGGTTTTTATCTGTTTCGATATTGATTTTTAGTTGTATTGATATTGGTTTCAAAGTGTATTGATATTGGTTTTGAGCTTTAAAGGATATTGATTTTGAAACTTATATATGAATAATGCATTTTATAGTCATGTTCCCTTTTTTTAGTTTGAATCTTATATATTAAGATGTTGTTATATTGATTTTATTTGGATTGATATTGGAGTAATTTTTGTATCAGTTTTGTGTTGTATGTGATATTCGTTAGCTTTTGATTTAATATTGGTTAGGATGTAAAGTGATACCGATTTACATGTGATGTGATACTAGTTTGTATGTGTAGTGATACTAGTTTGCATGTGTAGTGATATTACTATCATACCTTTTGTTGTATGACCGGAAGCGGTGGATGAGTGTTTTAATATCGACGATAAAGTCAATGAGGAGGATATTGGAGCACAAAACATTGTACCTTAGGATATTGGTTTTGAGTTGTAAAAGATATTGGTTTGAAGGCGTAGTGATATTGGTATTTTAGGAATAATTTGGGTACTTTTTATTCTCGGTATGTATTCCCAAATATTTTATTCTCGATATTTTATTCTCAGTATTTTATCAAATTATAGTATACCAGATGAATGAAATTGGTATCCGTCTCTAATGATATTGGTATATTACAAAACATATATTTGAACGCATATGAGATCTCCAAATCGGACAACCAATAACACTGCAGCTAAAAATCAATATCCTTTACTGATCAAAACCAATATCGCTACACCTTAAAACCAATATCCATATAACTTAAAACTAATATTCATACACCTTAAAACCAATATCAAAATACCTTAAAACTAATATCATTATAGCAAAACTCAATATTACTGAACCTAAAAACTAATATCAATACAGCTAAAAACTAATATCACTGAAGATAAAATATTCCCAAATTTTAATAAAGAACATGATGTCAAGTTTAGCAATAAACGGTTGCAACATTCAATTTTTGGACAATCTTTTGCTCTTTACAATATGCAAAGTTCATAAATAGCTGAGTGGTCGATTCAAGTCTATGTTAAATATTTTTTCTCGGGCATTGTCTCCTGATTCCACACATTAGTACAACTGTTATTTTTCTTCTGTTTCGTTTTCTGGTGCTTTGACATTGATTTTTCACGACTAACCTCACAATTGCTTTTCAATATCATTCTTGACTTGTTCGAATTTTCGCGTTTCTTTATACAATTACCCAATGCTTTGGATGTTGTCTGGACATCATCGACTTGTTGTGTTTCCATCCATGCTTCGATCTGAATAAGTTTTGTTAGTATTCATACCGCAACACCATACAATCATTATCGATACACGTTAAAATCAATTTTACTACAGCAAAAAATCAATATCAATACAGTTACAAACCAATAGCATTACATCAAAAAATCAATATCAAAATAGCCCAAAACCAATATCGATACAGCTAAAAACTAATATCATTACAGCTAAAAACTAATATTACTACAGCTACTAACCAATATCAACACATGTTAAAACCTATATCAATACAGCCCAAAATCCATATCGATACAACCCAAAACCAATATATCACTACAGCCCAAAAATAATATCACTAAAGCCTAAAACAAATATCATATCAGGCTAAAATTAATATCAATACAGCTTAAAACTAATATCACTACACGTGAAAAATAATATCAATACAGCCTATAACCAATATCAGTACATCCTATAACCAATATCAGTACAACCCAAAACTAATATCGTATCAGGCTTAAACCAATATCAATACAGCGAAATATCAATATCAATACACGTAAAAATCAATATCAATACACGTCAAAACCAATATCGAAATAGCCTAAAACCAATATCACTAAAGCCTAAAACCAATATCTCTAAAGCCTAAAACTAATATCATATCAGCCGAAAAGTAATATCATTACAGCTAAAAACTAATATCATATTAGGTAAAAACTATTATCAATAAACGTGAAAACTAATATTAATACAACCTATAACCAATATCAGTACAACCCAAGACCAATATCATATCAGGCTTAAACCAATATCAATACAGTTAAAAACCAATATCAAAACATGTCAAAACCAATATCAACACACGTCAAAACCAATATCAATACAGCTGAAAATCAATATCAATAAAGCTGAAAACTAATAACGCCATAACCTAAAACCAATATCAATAAAGATATAAACCAATAGCACTATTGCCTAAAACCAATCTCAATACACTTGAAACAAATATCAATTCAGGTGTAAACCAATCTCAATAAAGCTCAAAACCAGTAGGACTACAAGCTAAAACCAATATCAATATAGCTCAAAACCAATAGCACTACAGGCTAAAACCAGTATCAATAAAGCTAAAAACTAATAGCACTATAATTGAAAATTAATATCAATAAAGCTGTAAACCAAATGAGATACACATTGAACCCAATAGCCCTGCATCATCAAACCAATAGCAATGGTCTGCTAAAATCTAATTTCGCTACACCTTACATATCAAAACCAAATACGACTCCGACTTTAAAACCAAATATACAAAGAAAACAAATAATCACGATCAAAGGTAAAACTAATATCTAGTCCGGGCGAACCTTTAAACAAATAAAACTCAAACTTTAAAAATCAGAGTTTGTCGAAGACGAAGAAGGTTTGGTATAAAAAAAATTATACGTACCTTCAAGAGAGAAGTATGTGTAGTTGATTTTACATAGAATGCTAAAAATAATAGAATAATATTCCCACCTTTTTTTTTCCGTAGCTTTCAAAGTACTCCAATAGATTTTTTGTTTTAGGAAATTTAGTTTAGTGAAAAAGTGGCTAGTAGGGTTTTTGATATTGGTAAAGAGTCCTTCCTTACACAAAGTTGAAGAGTCCTCCACATTTATTGGTGGTTATTTTTTACCTGTTTTGAAATTTTCATAATTTTTATAACTGATATTGGTGAAGAGTAATTTTTCAAAATTATCCTTAACGAATTTATTAATACCTAGATTGCCACCACATCTCCTTTAGTCCCCAAACTTGGGAATTATCCTTGTCCCCATCAAATCCTCCCCCGTTTCGAAGCCACCGATGGTTTAGTTTTTTTGGTACTACAAATGGTTTATTCTAATGAAGCCACTGATTTGGTTGTTGGATGTTCCGAAGGGGAACATACAGAATTTAACACACCTAATTGGGGTTTTTAATGCTTACCAAAAATTTTGAGTTTTTAAAAATTATAAATAAATGTGGTGCTATTTTGATAATTGCCCACTATCCACGTCATTACTAGCTCATCTCATACACATATGACGTGGCGGTCCACGTAGCAAACAAAGCTATGTCGTTTCGTAAAAAAAATTCGGGCAACTACTCGGACTGATCGATACCTATTTTTGATAAAAGTTAAAATAAGGTAGACATGTTCTATACATTTTAAATCACAGAATATCCAAGTAAAAATCTGTGATACTACAGAATATTAAAGTAAAATTTTCTCATTAGAAAATGGATTTCGTCATTTGTCTTCTCAACTTCGCCCTAAAATGCTTCCACGTTCTGGCATGGTAAGTGCATACTACTTACGAATATTGCTCTTTGTTTCTAATGTAAGATTTTTTTTTTCTCATAGTTAATGTTGTAATTATAGTAAGCCGGTGAACTTGAGAACGTTGCTTCAAGGGATTGATCAACTCGTGTTTATAAAGGCTCTTTTTGGTTCTAATTTTTTTTTCCTGTGGTTATTTCTACAGGCCTATCTTGGCTTTCATCTACCCTTTGTAAGTACTCTCCCATATTTTTTTCCCGATAAGTAGATGTTTTTTATTGAAGAATAAATGTTTTTCTTTTACTTTTCTAAGGTTTAAAAATTCTCCCGATTTTTTTTCTGCTCATGTCAAATCTGAACTAGAATTGCAGATTCTTCAAAAAGGGAAAATTTTATCCCAATTTTCTTGCCGATTAAACTGTTTGTCTCTTCAATTACATACATTTTTATCATAAATTAATTTGAGTCAATAAAATTCATCTACTTATAAAAACGAGCTGACTCTCCTCGGTCTCGAAACAGATATGCATCTATTCAAGTGATGGAGACTAAATCAACGTCCCCTGGCATACATAGGATAGTCGCTTACTGGATCTCGTTATCTGTAATAGTTCTTGTTGAGCATGTTCTTGGTCAGCTCCTTTTCTGGTAATTATTTGAATATTGATGACGGTTTCAACGCGTAATTAACGAGTAATTACGTGTTGAACTCGTTTAATTAATAAACTAATTCGTTAATAATAAATCACTTACTTGTTGAAGTAAAAGGTCCACAGGCTCGGGTCCACAACTTCTTCGCACTGGTCGAATTACGATCACGTTTGAACGGATCCGTAATCGATTTTCACGAGATTTCCTTTTATCGAAAATCTGATTAAAATTCTGGAACTGATCCGGAATTTTCCTTTTGTATTGAGTGGTTGTGGGAAAAGTTACAAATTGGTCGAGCTGGATTTCTCCTTTTATAGGGAAATCCGGACAGCCAAAATGCGCCACGTGGCAAGGCTACCCCATAGTTTTACCACGTGTCGCCACGTGGCGCTTTGGACCACATGTCCGCCACGTGGCAAGACTGCACCTAGCTTTGCCATGTGGCGCGCCACGTGGGCTGCCACATGTGGTGTCAGCGCCACGTCATGCTGACGTGGCGCTTGCGTAGCTTGGGTCGGTCAACGCGGGTTGACCGGCCCATCCAACCCAACTTTTTGGGCCTAATGGGCCCGGGCCCAATTATGCACAATAATAATTGCCTATTGGGCCCAAGGTCCAACATCTCCCACTCAATTATTATTGACCTTGATCAACAGTTATCAGATTTCTTTAAAGGATTTCGTGCGACCAGCACACGTCGAGTATGTTAAGCCAAATTCAAGAGCACAGACACTCAGGCTACTTGAATAGTAGCATCTCGACAACCTTCTTGTATAATGTATGCTATTACCCCAGGACTCATGTCACATTCCATTGTTCACATCAGTGATTTCAAACAATTATATTCGGGTTCACTATTGTACTTTTCAATACAATTGGTGCACCTGAACCACGAAACTCAGAATGTGATGAACAGAGTTCCTTCTCCCTTAACTATATTCCTTTCATAATGATACAGCCTGCTTTTCTGGTCAGCCCTGCCAGGTCGAATCGCTATGCCATAACCTTTTCATGAACTTTCCAAGCTAGCAGCACTGGATCATACTTCCAGAATACGTTTAGGATCTTAAGGGTAGGTTTCGGGAATCACAATTCTCGAAAATTGGTCTCACACCAGGGATTGTGAAATCACTCAACATTTTCATCCCATCCAGTGGTCGAGTAGCACACATGATACTGATCACGTGTTACGGTGTACTTTCCTTTTTAAAGGAACACATGTCATTTAACACCATACTAGAGTATCAGCCTTAGCTTAACTCTAGGCTAATAGGACAGACAGTATGATAAGTTCCACTTATATCTTATCATATGGATTGTAGAAAATCCAAATGCAGCAACTTATTCCTGCATCCCATAAGGAAACTTGCTCTTAAGCAAGACGGCATTCCGCCATAGGACATGCACTTATGAATGTCCAATAACTACCTCATCTCAACCAGGAATCAACTTCTTAACTCCCACTGAGGTAAACACCCGTGTGAGTGGGCTACTTCTCTGTCCGACATGTTTCACATTTAACTCATATTGCTAAAATAAAAAATTCCTTTATTCCAACTAATTGGATTACAAATGAAATCGTCGTAAACCCAGTGACTTAACATGTTTCTCGAACACTTCTTGAGGTAATGCTTTAGTCATTGGATCTGCGACCATATCTCGTGTAGATATGTGTTTCATACACAGTTCTTTATATTTTATTAAATTTCTCACAAAGTGAAATTTAATATCTATATGCTTAGCCCTGCTATGGAATCTAGGATCCTTAGCATATGCTATAGCTGCCTGGTTGTCGCAGAATAGACTCACTGGCTCCGTCGAGTTGATCAGGGAGAGATGGCTTAAGAATCTCTTCAACCATACCGCTTCTTGTGCAGCATGAGCTGAAGCTACATATTCTGCTTCCATTGTTGACAGGGATACACATGTTTGCTTCTTACTGCTCCATGAGACAGTACCCCCGTTCAACAAGAAAACAAATCCAGATGTAGACTTTTTCTTATCCACATCACCTCCACAATCAGCATCAGTATAGCCACTCAATATCAGGTCACGACCTTGATAGCACAAGGAGTATTCTGCAGTAGTATTCAAATATTTCAAAATCCCTTTGACAGCCTTCCTGTGAGCACTACCTGGATCAGACTGATATCTGCTTGCTATCCCAACAGCATAGCAAATGTCAGGTCTAGTACACAACATTGCGTACATCAGGCATCCAACTGCATTGGCATAAGGAATCTTCTCCATGTCCCTACGTTGTTTAGCTGTTTTTAGGCACATGTCCTTACACAAATTATGACCTTTAACGAATGGGACATACTTTGGGTTACTGTGATCACAATTGAAACGTTCTACTACTTTGTGAATATATGTCTCTTGTGAAAGAGACACTATTCTTTTCGAACGATTCCTCGAAATCTTAACTCCGAGTATGTAATCTGTTCACCCATGTCTTTCATTTCAAAGTTGGAAGATAACCAATCTTTGATTTTGACAAGAAATTCCATGTCATTTGCAGCTAAAAGTATGTCATCAACATACAAGGTGATGATAACAAACTTCTTTCCTGATCGCTTAACATACACACAGTGATCTTCGTCTATCATAATAAAATCATGCTGCATGATCGTATTATGAAAGCGAATATACCACTGTCTAGATGACTGCTTAAGGCCATAAATTGATCTATTCAATTTGCAAACTTTGTGTTCGCAGCCTTTTGTAATTCTAGATTCATGTTAGCAACCATAGCTAAAATGACCCTAATTGACGTAAATCTAACAACAGGTGCAAAAGTCTCCTCATAGTCTATCCCAGCCTGTTGTTTAAATCCTTGGGCAACCAAATGCGCTTTGTATCTTTCGATACTGCCATCTGCATTGCGCTTGATTTTGAGAATCCACTTATTCCCAATTGCCCTACGCCCTTTAGGTAGGTCAACCAGATTCCAAACCTGTTTTTTGATCATAGAAGACATTTCTTCATCCATTGCATTCATCCATTCATCACGTTTTGGAGATGACAATGCTCCAGATACATTTTTAGGTTCATCTTCATCCTGAAGGATGGCCAGAAGAATTTCACTTGGGCCACCAAATTTCTTTAGTGATACCAAGAACGCATTAGCCTCGCCTTCGATGTCAAATCGTCGGCGTGGTATGCTAGTTCTGCTAGACCTACGGTATTCCCGATTTTGATAAACATCTCTCATATATTCATCATATCCAGGAATCGCACTCCCACTGGGTGAAAATACCGTACTCCCACTGGAATAAGGAATTACCTCCCTTTCAGGACTCAGATCACGACCTTCCGGATCATTTTGAGTTGAAAAATCTCTATCTTCCTCCTCAATTCTCCCACTCGGAAGAAGTGATCTAGATGAATCTGGTTCATTTGTCTCATAAAGGGTAAGGTCACTACTAACCTCTCCCAACTTTGGAAATTCATTCTCCAAAAAAGTGACATCACGTGATTCAAATTCTGTTACATGTCCATTGTCCAGTTCACCCACGAACACGTACCCTTTAGATACCTCTGGGTATCTTATAAAGATACTTTTTCTACCTCTCGGTCCTAATTTACCGAAAGCACTTGAGGTAGAATGGACATAGGACGCACACCCCCATGGCTTAAAATAGGATAAATCGGGCTTCCGATCTGTCCACATTTCGTAAGGAGTGGTTGTAACAGAATTAGAGGGAACACGGTTTAGAACGTATGCGGTAGTCAGGAGCACATCTCCATAGAATGATATAGGCAAACTAGCCTCTGCCATCATCGATCTAACCATATCAAGAAGGGTTATATTCCTTCTTTCAGCAACTCCGTTTTGCTGTGGTGTATAAGGAATGGACAACTGATGTTCAATTCCTTTTTCAATGCATAGAGCTTTGAACTCATCAGAAAGATATTCACGGCCACGATCAGTTCGTAAAGCCTTTATCTTTATTTCCTTCTGATTCTCAACAAAACTCATGTACGTCATGAAGTAGTTTAAGGCTTCAGACTTGTGAGAAATCAGGTATATCAGACCATATCTAGTATAGTCGTCAATAAAGGTGATGAAGTAATATGCTCCATGCCTTGCCCTCACGTTCATTGGATCACATATGTCAGAATGGACTAATTGTAGTGGAAATTTGGCTCTAGCCTCAGTACCGAAAGGTTTTCTAGTGTTTTTCCCTTCTAGACAGGATACGCAACTAGGTAATATAGATTTCTCTATATTGCCCAACAGTCCTACCTTAGCTAGACGGTTTAAACGATCCTGGCCGATATGGCCAAGTCTAGAATGCCATAGTTTAATATCATCCTCTGATGAATTTGAACTAGTAACAAAGGAAAAACTTTAAGAAGGATCAATATCCAGAATCAAAAAACCTTCCGATATATATCCAAGGCCAAAATAGGCATCATCCAAAAATAATCTAACGGTGTCGTTCTCAAATGACAACCGGAAACCTAAAGATATTAAGGCCGAAACTGAGATCAGGTTCCTTCGTATGTCTGGAGCAAACAACACGTCATGTAAAAGAAGGGCACGACCACCACGAATGTGTAATCTACAAGTGCCCAGGCCTTTCACATCCACGCACAAGTTGTTACCGACAAAAATGGTTTTTGCTCCAGCCGGCAACCGCCTGTACTCAACGAACGAACAACGGTCTCTAGTTATGTGGTCTGTCGCTCCTGAATCAATCACCCACATAGAATGTGATTCAGTTAGAAGGGTACAAGAGGATACATACAGTTTACTCACACTTGAGTTCAGATGTACGTGCTTGGGCATCTTGCAATCTTTTGCAAAATGTCCCTTCAGTTGACAGTTAAAATATTTCACTTTTGAAATGTTAAACCGCTTGTTCCTTTTAGCTTTGGAGCCATCCAACTTGGTTCTATGGTTTTCAGCCTTAGGAGTTTGTTTACACTTACCCTTCCCTTTACCTTTTTTCTTTTTCCCACCACTCCCAGTCGAACAAATCGAATGGGCTTCAGGGTGGGATTTCATAGCTAGGAGGCGATCTTCCTCCAGCTCAAGGTGTCTGGCAACATCATCAAATGTTACTAAATGATCAGAATGGGTAAGATTCATCTTCATCTGTTCCCAACTTGGTGGTAGAGAACGGATGACAGCTTGAATCTGCTGCTCGTTGCTGAGTATGTGACCGGCCTCTGCCAGTTCACTGATCATATTGGACATCACTCTCAAGTGTTTCCTCATGGGAACCTCCGGACGCTTTTTAAAGGTATCAAACCTTATGGTCAAAGCGCGCAGCTTCGACACTGAAAGCTTTCCGAATTTCAGTTTGAGAGCATCCCATAACTCTTTCGCGTTGTCATGCACGCGAAATTGTCTGGTGATATCATCCATCATGGAACTCAACAAGATCAATCGAGCAGTAGTGTTTTTCCTCTTCCAAATAACATAAGCTTCCTTATCTCGCTTATGTTGAGCAGTTGTGCCTTCTTCAGGCTCATCCATTATGACATGTATGTGCTCCAGAACCTCTTGTTCTTCAAGCACATATTGGATTTTCATACTCCAATTGTCATAGTTTTCACCGTTGAGTTTTAACTCACGGTTTAGCTCAGCTATGATGGATCTAGAAGCGACTAACATTTCTATAGAGATTTTTAATATGAGAACATATTAGAAATTTGATTTGGCAATATGATTCAATTTACTAATCACTCATAACTTTTAACGATATGGAGTTCTTGATTAATCTCAAAATTGAAGTAGGTCGCGGGCATGCTTCCCCTCACCATTCAAGTATTAATCTTAAACTTCAACCGTTTAAAGTTCATTGATAGTAAATTCAAGTGGAAGCAATTAAACAAACATCTTTATTTAATTACATGTTTGACACATGCATTTGTACATTCTGAGTGTGCTCACACATGCACAAAACCTCAGACAAGGTCACAACCTATTGTACAAAAGTCTCCCAAAAATAACATATGTATATGGGGACAGTTAAACATATAATCACACAGGAATCGGATGCCCAGGCGAATCGGTAGGAGAATCCAGATACATATCTGGATCTGGGTCCGGAGACGATCCGGTGGGGGCCGGGTACGAAGACGATCCGATGAGAAGTTCCAGGGTACTTTCCGGAACTGGAATTGAATCCATGATCCAGATGATCAGGAGCGGAGGAAAACTATAATAGTAATCCTTAGCGGTAGCGGTTCAAGATCAAACCGCTTCGCAGCTCCAGAACAGGAGAAGGTATCATTTCTCTGCGTAGACCCTTATCCTCAAGATAATGGATCAGACCATAGAGAGCATCTCTATGGGTATTGAACTCGGGTGCCGAGAAGATACTCATATCTTCTCGAATTTTCATCGTGACCAGGAGGTCTCGAAACATAGAGGGCCAGTCCTCTCCATGATCGTAACCTCCGGCCCAGATGCACTCTTGCATCTCCCGGTGAACAGCCTCAATGTGCTCAACGATGACATACATGTCATTCTTGGGCACACTCAGCGGTAAACGGTGCTTCAGAATCTTCTGTCGAAGTTCTGTTACACAGAAGTTCAGATACCTGTCTCCAGTAGCCATCAAATCTTGCAACAATTGCAATTCAATTTCGGGTTAATATTCATATTTTCCCAAAATAGGATTGAAAAACTCATTTTCCAATCTTTTGATGAACATTCTATGGGTCAATTTATGTGATTTTAGTTTAACTTTCACATATCTCGGAACTCGTTCCAAAATATTTTGTTTTTAAGTTTATTAAAATATAATTTTAATAAACCTAATTGACAAAAATTTCTCAAAATTTTTATCAATTTATTGGATTTTAATTGAATAAAAATTGATTTTATCCAATTAAAAGAGAAAAAACCGGGTTGGGTCGAACCAAGAAACCGGGCCAATCCGTCTGGTTTTTTGATTTTCTTGACCCGGGTATAAATATTTTCGGGAAAAATCGTGAAATTACGATTTTGCCCCTCGCATATTTTCCCCTCGAATTTTCTCTCTCTTCTCCCGCGCGACGAAAAAAATCCGCCGCCGCTCCTCCCACGACCGCCGCGTAACGGCGGCGAACCACGGGCTGAGACCGGTCGCAATAGACTCGTCTCGGCCTCGCGAGCACGGCCGTAGTGGTTTCGCGGGCCTTCGTCCAGCCGTTCGCCGCCGCGATGGTCTTCTCCGTTCCACGTCTCTCCGCCGTCGTCGTCCTCGATCTCGCGATTCTGGCGACGTCGATCCACAAACGTGGTATCGGGACATCGGGGAGAAGCCGGAGAATCGACTATCGTCGATCTCCGGCATCGAAATCGTCGGATTTCCGACGAAATCGATCGAATTCGATTTCGGGAGAAAACGCCCAAATCGCCCGATTAGGGTTAATTTTCGATTTGGGGATTTTTGGGAAAATGTCCAATTAATCCCCAAGTTTTTCGAACATTGCACCGAAGTCCACGACACACAGGTGCCACGTAATCGGTCAAATTTCAGATTGGTACCTTAAGGTTTCGCGCGTGCGCGAATTTGCCCGCGCGGTTAGGCAAAATTTAATTTAGTCCCGCTGGTTCCAAATTAATTACATTAAAGTCCAACAGATTATGATTTTTCATAAAATCACGATTAATATGATTTTTAACTCAATAAATCACATAATTATTTGAATTAAAACATCATATTATCATCAAAAAATGGTTTCAACCATACTCTGATACCAATTGACGGTTTCGACGCGTAATTAACGAGTAATTACGTGTTGAACTCGTTTAATTAACAAACTAATTCGTTAATAATAAATCGCTTACTTGTTGAAGTAAGAGGTCCACAGGCTCGGGTCCACAACTTCTTCGCACTGGTCTAATTACGATCACGTTTGAACGGATCCGTAATCGATTTTCACGAGATTTCCTTTTATCGAAAATCTGATTAAAATTCTGGAACTGATCCGGAATTTTCCTTTTGTATTGAGTGGTTGTGGAAAAAGTTACAAATTGGTCCAGCCGGATTTCCCCTTTTATAGGGAAATCCGGACAGCCAAAATGCGCCACGTGGCAAGGCTACCCCATAATTTTGCCACGTGTCGCCACGTGGCACGCCACGTGACGCTTTGGACCACATGTCCGCCACGTGGCAAGGCTGCACCTAGCTTTGCCACGTGGGCTGCCACATGTGATGTCAGCGCCACGTCATGCCAACGTGGCGCTTGCGTAGCTTGGGTCGGTCAACGCGGGTTGAGAGGCCCATCCAACCCAACTTTTTGGGCCTAATGGGCCCGGGCCCAATTAGGCACAATAATAATTGCCTATTGGGCCCAAGGTCCAACAATTGAGTTCATTCTTCAATAGTAATCTTATGTTTTAGAAGTCGAGTTGTTTCAAATGGTGAAAGTATATAATTTTTTTTAACGTACTGATAAAATAGGTGTTAGCATAATAACTGGGACGAACGGCGTACAATTCATCTTGAGAATTGGATAATTTCCTTATGTTTCGATGGCTTCAATTTCAATCCAAAATCAAAGATTTCTTGTATGCCAGGGTACCGTTCTGGCCGTTTATGAGGCTATCTGGAGTGTTCTGGCTGGTTATACCTGACTTCAGTGGTTCCTATTACGTCTATGAACACATTGTTCGTCGATTAATTGGAGCCGACAACAAATCGTTGAAGCTATTTTCCAACAGAGTCAATAGTTTATTGAAAGAAAGAAACGAAAGGCCACTTGGAAAATCTGACGACATGGATATCAAGTTACACATTCTCTATCCACAATAATAGCATAATTTACTGCACAGGGGTTTTGTTAAGACAATCAAAGATCCTAGCTTATAAATAAGATCAGACAATATTCAACTATAATAGTGAGTGCTTTTGGACATTGCTTGTTGTTGTAAGCGGTGCCTGTTCTATACTTGTATATTTTCAAGGAAAAAGTCTACTTTAGTACTTTGTAGTATCGCAAAAAAGTCACTTTAGTATCTCTTAGTTCAAAATTGATCAATCGAGTAAAATTTATTTAAATTAAAATCAATTAGCTCCACGGACAGCTGTTTGAACTTGTCCGAACCGAACTGGCGACAAGGTGCCCGTTGAGCTAATTGATTTTAATTGTATTCCATCTGGTTCTCTTTTCTTCTGGTAATCCAATCAGAAGAGGCCAACGAGCATTTGGCCTAGTGGCATAGGCGTTGCTTAATTTCAAAGAGGTCAATGGTTCAATCCTTGACATTGTAAATAGGTGTAATATTTACTTTTTAAAATAATTCCAATCAGAAGAGCCTCAAGACCAGATCAATCATTGTCACTTTATGTCTGGGAATGGCAGGAGAGATATCAAGGTGCAGATTAACTATGCTTCGAGACTGGATCTGGAATGAGGGATAGTGAAGCTGCACCTTTGGGGCCTTCACTGTTGTTTTACAAAAAGTTATATGTTGACTTGTATTTCATCTTGTGTTGTTTCTTCTTCTGGTATACTGCAAGAGATGTTCTGGTTCTCTTTTTTTCTTGATTTAAGAGCTATTTTGCATTTTCATCGAACTTTCCATGTAAGAGTGAATATTGAGGTTTTTGAACAAATATAAAAAATGGGAGATTATTTTGAATTTTTTTTACTTGCTTAGCATTTCCGGATAAAGATTTAATCCTATGTGGCATGCCACATAGGATTAAAAATGGTGTCGTTCTGATGTGACTGGCACAATCGATGCTGATTAGGCTCAGAGAGTCATCCAAGCTTTTAATTGATGAGCCCGTAAAATCACAGGGATCTTTTTGATAAATTTTAAACCACAATATATCTCTGTAAAATGTGCAAACTATAAGGTACAAATGTAAATTTTTCTCTTTTTTTCTTAACTACAAGTGAAATTTCAATTTGGAATTACATATTTTTAAAGCGAAATCAACATTACTATAACATGGCAAAAAGACACAGATCCGGTGGATCAGACCCTTACCCTACCCCGTAGATCTTAGGATCTATGGGTCTTGGGTAGGGTTTGAGTTTGAGTCTATCTATATAGATATGGTCTGCGTCTGGATAGACCCTACCCATATACCCATTAATTAGACCTTATTATACCTTATTTATATTCATATTTATATATTCTTACAAAAATTTAAATACAACTGTAAAAGAAATTAGCCTACACCTAAAAAACCTAGAGTCTGACAAAAAGACGTACGACTGACATTAAAAATAAAAGTAATTAGCCGCATATATTTTCTTTTATGTTGTTAAATGTTATTATTTGAACCACACTTATTTAGTTGGTTTAAAGTTTATTTTCAACTTTAATTTGATATTATCATTTTATCACATATGTTTTCAAAGGAGGGATTTTTTTAGTAATGCACAATTAATTTTTTTATTTTGATTATATTGAAATGATAAAAGTATGTTGTAAAGTAATTGGTCTATGGGTAAGGTATGGATCTTCGCTTAGACCCTAGAGTCCATTCCGGGTCCTTATTCAAAATACTCATATGATCGTGGGTAGGGTTTGAATTTTACTTCTAAATCAAGAGTATGAGTTAAGATCGTGGGTAACTTTTGGATTTTACTTCTAAATCAAGAATATGAGTTTGGATCCTATACATACTTACCCTACTTTACCCATTACCGCCTAAATATATATTGCACTTTTTCCGTATTTATGTTATTAAAGGGAGGCGACTCGACTTCCTATTTGAAAACTTTCAGACTAAGTTTCCGCAACTTTGGTTTCCGTTGCAGGGGAGAGAGAGAGAGAGCGCACCATCCTCCTTCCTTCCCTACCGACCACTGGCCTTTATTTTTTTGTAAGAGAGAAGTATTCAGAGAGGTTTACGTACGGAATCCCAACAACGATGGGTTTTGTGGGTCTCTTGAAATTTTCCATGAAACACATTGTTCTACTTGCATGGTAAGTATACACACTGAACTTTTCTGTTCGGTAAAAGGTTTTGAATTTCTGAAGTTCAATTTTTTTGGGTTCACTTTCTGTGTTTTTTTTCTCTTGACATGGCAGGCCCTTGTGTGCTCTGGGTTATCCTCTGTAAGTGTTTGTTTTTTCGAGTTCTTTGTGTTTTATGTTGCTTTTCTGAGCCATTCTAGTGCTTCTGGATGGTTATTTCTGGGGTTTCAAGTTGCTCATGTGAGACAATTTTTATGAAGACCAAGTAGGGAAAAGATGTAACGTTGATGATTGTCATGATCTTTGTCTAACAGATGTGCATCAGTCAGAGCTATTGAGACTAAATCCGAGGCAGAGACCCAGAATCTGATTGCCTATTGGATCTCCTTTTCCGCGATCCTGCTCTTCGAACATGCTTTCGAGAAGCTGCTCGAATGGTAATCGAAACTTGGTTGTCTCCATTTTGATTTCGATTAATATGTCTTCAAGTGCAAAATGTATGTTGCAATCAGACTCTGCTTTTGCGGATGTATGTTGGGCTTTTCGTCTTTGACGTTGCGACTTTAGAACTGAAAACTTAGACAGAAGCTTGGTTTTCTTTTCTGGATTTTCAGGCTAGCTTTCTGGTGTTATGTCAAGTTGGTGATTGTCGTCGGCTTGGTCATTAATGACTTCTCCGGTTCTTTATATGTCTACAATCACCTCTTCCAACCCTGCCCCTCTTTGAACCTTCAAACACTTATTGACTGGTTCAACGAGGCTAAGAAGTCCTTTAGCAAGAAGGATACATTTCTGGTTGAGTTGGACAAGTATGTCAATGCGAATGGAACTGACGCTTTGCAAAATCTCCTTGCTGCTAAGGTATGAACATATGTAGCAAGATTACGAGCTTGGATTCGGAATTTAACTTGCACATGATGATCCTCTGTCTTCCTTTGCAGGGTGTGAACCTTAGTCATGCAAGGAAGGAGGTCAGGGCCGTTACATTTAAACAGGGTAAAGTATCAGCTGGTCCAAGTGTCGACATGCTTCACTCTGAAGTTTTACATAATCACTCTCATATCGCTGAATCTGGTCTGTCATTAAGAAAGTTTGAAGGGCATAAGGCTACAGGCAAGGACATTGAAGCTGTTCAAATGACAGAGAACAAACAAATGACCTCAACAATGCTGGTAAAATCTATCTGTTGTCCTTTCTCCTAAGATTGAACATAGTCATACCTTTCAGGTTCTAATTTTCTAGTCGGTTAATGCTTGTATGTTAAGTATTTTGAGACAATTTTTTTCAATCAATGTAGTATTTTAGTAGTTGGTCAATCTGTGATTATTATTGTTACAATGAATGTAAAGGAGAAGAAAACAAGAAACAAAAACCAATGATTCCGCTTGCTGATTGTACTTATGTATAAAATGAGGTTACAACTTCTGCTCCAACTTCCAAAGTCGATGATTCGAGTTTCTGGATGTTAATGAATACCATCAATATCTTCATTATGCTATGAACTGGCAGGCAGTTGGTAACAAACTTATGGCGGTAGACAACAACGTAAAGAGTTTATCAGTTGACCAAAAGCAAGTACTGTCTGCTGAACCAGTAAGTGTAAATTCTTGCTCTCTTTCACACGACTCAAAATTTGATCAGTCAATCTAGTGTTTGTTTGATGTGACTTTCACACACTCGTGTGTGTGTGTATATGTACAAATGATAGATTCTACATATGCAGTTGGAGATTGAAGAAATAGAATCATCACCGGTTCCTGTAGAGCTACTTGAAGTAGAATATTCAAGCAAATCTTCAAACAGTGTCACTTCCCCCAGATCATTACTAGCAGACGAAGAAGAGACGAACTTCGAGAGCGAAGGGATCTTCGTGGGTGGCAATGGAAAAACATGGTATTGCACAATCTGTAAAGTCTATCGTAGGAAAAAGAACAGCATCGACGGCCATCTTTCCAGCAAGGAACACAAGAGACTCGTTAGAGAACTAAAAGGCAAGGGTGTCGAGTTAAGGGATTCACTTTGGTGGTGCACCGTTTGTGATATAAGCTGTGGGAGCAGGTCAAACATGGAGGACCACCTCAATGGCAAAAAGCACTTGGCTAAACTTAAATAACTGATCAAAGAAAATCGGGAGCTTCTGTTTCGGATTGAGGAGTGGTTGCGAAAGTTCAATTTCGTGCTGGAACTACTTAGAATCAATGGTGGTGTGAATTCCTTAATATCTACTTAGAATCAATGGTGGTGTGAATTCCTTGGTGTTAAGTTACCTTAATCTCTACTTAGGGCATCAAGACCTTAATCTCTACTTAGAATCAATGGTTGTGTGAATTCATTGGTCTTAAGTGACCTGAATCTCTACTTAGGGCATCAAGACCTTAATCTCTACTTAGAATCAATGGTTGTGTGAATTCATTGGTCTTAAGTTACCTTAATCTCTACTTAGGGCATCAAGACCTTAATCTCTACTTAGAATCAATGGCTGTGTGAATTCCTTGGTGTTAAGTTACCTTATTCTCTACTTAGGGCATCAAGACCTTAATCTCTACTTAGAATCAATGGTTGTGTGAATTCCTTGGTGTTAAGTTACCTATCTCTCTCTCGTGTAACTTAGACTCAAGGATATCAAGTAATTATATAAAAATTTTGAACGGTGGTAATACATATGAACAATCAACTAGTGCCCGGATTTTTTTTTCAATTTTTTCCAAATCAATTTTTATTAGCTAGAATGAACTATCAAGAGCTAATTGTAGCTCCTTGCCTATCAAGTTTGGAAGTGCTAATTGGGTCTGCTAGTATTTTTATTTATCACTCCAAAACACTCACTAGTTTTAGACCATAGAGACATCATTTGGATGCCATTTAAGAGAAAAAGAAATATGATTTCATAACCATATAGTAGATTTTACAAAACAACTATCTAATTTCAGATTGAAAAATGAAAAATCACATATTGTTTTTTTTTTCTTTTGGAGGAAAAATATGTAGGAAATTGGGCATTAGAAAGTTAGTTTTGGACCGACTTTCGAGCGATGTTTTCTCATGATTAATTTGGTAGAAATAGAAATGAATGATAAAATCAAAATCTACGTTTCGAGTATATAACTCTAGTGTATTTATTTTCTCAAATCTAATTTCAGATGAATGAGAAATTAATGACTAGTCTACCTAAGTTTGGTATTTAGGCAATGGGAATGGGAAAGTTCATTACCACATTGGAAAATGGCACAAAATTTTTCAAGTACATAAGGAGGAGCTCCAAGCTAGTGTAACATTAAGTGTTCCACCATCTTGAGTGCTGTCCGAGGCTGGTTGCGAGGATGGTGCGAATCACCCTCTGAGCACGAGCACGAGCACCCGCAATGGGCGCTTTGAGGCGTACTTTACACTTGCATATCATCGCGAGGAGCTGGAAGAGCCTTAAAATTTTACCAAAACACAGAGCAACCCTTCGGATTTGGCCCCTTCCACCTATAAATGGGCCCCATGCCAACCATTTCACTCACCCCACTACAACTTGCATCATTTCTTCTAGCAATTGTATGATCTCCTTTCTCATCTCTAAAGAAGTTCCGAGCATCAAAAATTTGCCGATACTTTTAGGATTGTCGTGCTGCGATCCTGGGAGTGTGAAGTCGTTATATCTTGGAGAATTTTGCCATAGACCGTAAGTACTAAATACGGGACAATCTCGTCTTACGGAGAAAGAGTAAAACTCTTGCCTCTTCTTCAGATCCTAATCAAGTATACCATTCTCCGGTTAACAACAATCGTAAGACGAGATTTATGTACTTGAAGATGGCATCATCAAGCTCTGCTCAGGCATCAGTCCCAACGGTTCCATGAACTATCTACGCCGAAAGGCCGATAAAATTCAACAGCACTGAGTTCAAAAGGTGGCAACAGAAGATGTTGTTCTACCTGACAACGCTCAGCCTGGTCCAATTCTTGAAGAAAGAGGCCCCGAAGGTGGCAGAGAATGAGGCTGATCAACAAAAGATCAATGCTCTGGATGCTTGGACTCATAGCGACTTCCTATGTTGTAACTACATCCTGAATGGATTGGACGACACCCTCTACAATGTCTATGCAGTGACCAAAACTGCAAAAGAATTATGGGATTTCCTGGAGAAGAAGTACAAGATGGAAGATGCCGGGATGAAGAAATTCATCGTCGGGTAGGGGTGAGCATTCGGTATATACCGATCCTGAATACCGAATACCGAATTACGAAAAAAATCCATACCAATCCCGAAGTAAAATTATTTCGGTATCTACCAAACACCGAATTAAAATTTTGGTATTATCCCGAAAATACCAAAATTTGTAAAAAAAAAATTTAAACGAAACCCTAATTCCTAAATCAAAACCGCTTCAACCTCGCCTCTTTTTTCCTTGAGAGCAACACCAATATCATTAAGTTCTTACTCTACATGACCCCCAAAATTCATAATCTAATAGATATAAATTAGCACACATCAACTAAAATAAATTCATAACATTGACATGCATCAACTAAAAGCTTAAATTAGACACAAACTCACAATCTATTGCAAACCCCCAAAATGTGAAACCCTAAATAAAAAATTACTAATTAGAACAAGTCGGAGAGAGGAGAGGAGAGGAGAGGAGAGGAGCGTGGTGGAAGAGGGCGGCCACGATGATCGCCGGTTGTTGTCTTGTAGTGGTGGCTTGCCAGAGTGGGCAAGTGTGTGGGTTAAAGAAGAAGAAAATTGTAAGGGGGTGTAACTTTGGTTTTTTTGGAGAGGGAGAGAGATAGAGGGAGGAGGGGGAGAGAGGAAAGGAGGAGAGAGAGAGAGAAAGAAAAGAGGGGGCATTCTGTAAGCGGGATGTGTGGTGGGTTGTTTTTTATATATAGGTTGGTAAACTTATACTTTAGTACTTTGAGATATTCAGTATTCCTAAAATAATACCGGTATATACCGAACCGATCTTGAATACCAAAATTACCAAAATTTTCTCAAAAACCTAACCGAATTAACTCTCGAATATCGAACTCCCGATCCCGAACTCCCGAATACGGAAATAATTTTGGGATATCCCGAATATCGATCCCATTTGCTCACCCCTATCGTCGGGAGATTCCTCGACTTTAAAATGGTGGATTCCAAGAAGGTCATAGATCAAGTGCAAGAGTTGATACTGATTCTGCATGAGATTCATACCGAAGGGATGCACCTAAGTGAGTCTTTCCAAGTGGCGGCAATGATTGAAAAGCTACCACCCATGTGGAAGGATTTTAAGAACTACCTCAAGCATAAGAGGAAGGATATGAGGCTTGAGGACCTGATCGTGAGACTGAGTATCGAGGAAGACAACCAAAAGTCTGAAGTCAAGAACAGCAAGACCGACTCTGAGGCCAAGGTACATCTGGCCGAAGAAGATACCGGCAAGAAGAGGAAGAAATTCGACAACAAGCAGGAGAAGCAATAACCAAAGCAGAAGAAGGCCAAGAAGATTAAGGACAACTGCTTCAACTGCGACAAGCCCGATCACATGGCAAAAGATTATCGTCTACCAAATAAAAATAATTGTGAGAAAGCTAATTTGGCCGAAGACCTGTCTGAGTTAGATCTATCCACCGTGGTGTTTGAAGCCAATTTGGTGGATAACTCAATAGATTGGTTCATCGACATAGGGGCAACCCGCCACATCTGCTCAGACAAGGAGATATTCTCTACCTATATCCTGATCACTGGACGAAAGCTGTTTATGGGTAACTCTGCAACTTCCAAGGTAGTCAAATTAGGTAAGGTAGTCCTGAAGTTGACCTCGGAAAAAGAGCTGACCTTTAAGAATGTGCTGCATGTCCCAGACATTCTAAAAAATCTAGTATCCTGCTCTTTGTTAAGCAAAGTCGGGCTGAAGCTATTTTTTGATGCTGATAAGTTTGTATTGACCAAAGCTGGTAAATATTTAGGAAAGGGTTATCTAGATGGAGGACTCTTCAAGTTGAATGTAATAACTGTACAACGTGCCTTTGAGGGACAGAATAAAGTTGTTAATTCTTCTTATTTGACTGAGTGTTCTAACTTATGGCATGATAGATTAGGACACGTAAATTTAAGTTTACTAAGAAAGTTGATAAGTTTAAATTTATTGCATAAACTGAAGTTCAACCCAAACGATAAATGTGAAGTATGTGTTGAGGCAAAAATGGCCAAAGCACCTTTCCATTCAGTGGAAAGAAGTATAAGACCTTTAAAGTTAATTCATACCGACATCCGCGATATGAAACACGTGCAAACCAAAGGTGAAAAAAAGTATATCATCACATTTATTAATGATTGCACAAGATACTGCCACGTATATCTCTTGAATAGAAAAGACGAAGCGTTCGAAGTCTTCAAAAGTTATAAGAATGAGGTTGAAAATTAACTTAGCAATAAAATTAAAATGATTCAAAGTGTCAGAGGGGGAGAATATGTAGCTCATTTTGGAAAATTTTGCCAACAAAATGGCATTATTAATCAACAACTGCTCTATACTCACCTCAATCAAATGACGTAGCTAAACGGAAGAATCAAACTCTCAAGGAGATGATGAATGCTATGTTGATCAGCTCGGGCTTACCCCAGAACATATGGAGGGAAGCTGTGCTCTCAGCTAACCATATTTTAAATAAATTGCCACACAAGAAAATGGACAAAATCCCATATGAATTATGGAAAGATAGAAAACCTTCTTACAGATACCTGAAAGTGTGGGGGTACCTAGCTAAGGTAGAAATACCTCCGCCTCAAAGGGTGAGAATAGGACCCAAGACCGTTGACTGCATCTTTATCGGATATGCCTACAACATTAGCACATACTGATTTCTAATGCACAAGTCTGAAAATCCTAAAATCAACGAAGGAATGGTCATAGAATATCTTTCCAAACAATAATAGGAAAGGCCCAAGCTCTAATAAAAGAGCTCATGAAGCTACTCAAGGTTCCTATCACGTTGTTGAGGAACCTAGACGCAGCAAAAGGGCGAGAATAGCCAAGTCGTTTGGTCCTGATTTTCTAACATACATGTCAAAAAATGAACCCAGGATAATCCAAGAGGCATTATCTAGTCCAGATGCTCCTCACTGGAAAAAAAAACTATCAACTGTGAGATTGAGTCCATCATGCAAAACCACACATGGAAGATCATTGATCTACTACCAGGTTGTAAGCCTTCAGGATGCAAGTGGATCCTCAAAAGAAAATACAAAGTGGATGGCTCAGTCGACAAGTACAAAGCTCGGTTGGTAGCTAAAGAGTTCAGGCAAAAGGAAGGATATGACTTTTTTGACACGTATTCACCTTTCATAAGAATCACATCCATTAGGGTGCACATAGCAATTGCAGCACTCTATAACCTTGGGATACATCAGATAAATATAAAAATTGCATTCCTAAATGAGGAACTAAAAGAGGAGATATATATGGAATAACCTGAAGGGATTGTTGCTCCTGGACAAGAGAGTAAAGTATGCAAACTCGTCAAGTCACTATATGGTCTGAAACAAGCACCAAAACAGGGGCATGTAAAGTTTGACAGAACAATGCTGGCAAATAGTTTTAAGATCAATGAGTGTGACAAATGTGTATACATTAAGGACACACCCGAGGCTTACGTGATTATATGTCTATATATGGATGACACGCTAATCACGGGAAGTAATTATGATATCATCGTGAAAACTAAGAACATATTGAAGAAAAACTTCGACTTGAAAGATATAGGTCTAGCTGAAGTCATACTAGAGATCAAAATCTCTAGGACGACTGAATGAATTATCTTATCACAATCTTATTATGTAGAGAATATACTCAAAAAATTTGAAGCTTTTAACGACCCTCGGCTAAGACTGTAGTAGACCTAAGTCTACACTTAGCCAAAAATAGAGGGGATCCAGTATCTCAACTGAAGTATGAAAGGATCATTGGCAGTTTGATGTACTTAACAAATTGTACACGCCCTGATATTGCATACTCAGTTAGCAAGCTTAGTCGATGTACGAGCAATCCTGGAAATGATCACTGGCTAGCTCTGTTGAGGGTTCTAAGGTACTTAAAACATACTTGATACATTGTGACAGCATATCGACAATTGGAAGCGCACAAAGTACTATGTATAATGGTAAGTCTTGATACATCCGTATGAGATATAACACTGTTAGATAATTATGTGAAGTCCAAAGACAACATAGCTGATCCTTTGACGAAAGGAATCAACAGAGATCAAATTTATAGTATAGTAAGGGAAATGGGATTAAAAATCACACATTAAAAATGTTCATAGCGGTAACTCAACCATGATGAGTGGAGATCTCACAAACTTGGTTCAATGGGATAATTAAGTTATGGATGGTTCAGATGATCACTTGGAACCCATCCCATTCTCAGAAGCTACCCAAGTACTAACCTGCAGAGGTCTGGTAAGGTTAAGCGTCTATGCTTTTAATGATTCCTATACCCATTGAAAGGTGGAGTATTGCAGGATACTCATAATAGGAGATCACCTATATAAGTGAGAAGTTTGGCTGCTTTAAATAGAAAAATATTTATGAATCCAAGATATAGTCCATGGCCGAAACAGGCAAAATGTAAGAACCAAAGATGTTAGACCTATTATTGTGTAAATGCTATTGTCTTAGTTTACATAAAAAGAGATGCCCAGTTCAAGACATCGTGTTCACTGAGCAGCAAGTAAATTCGATAGCACTTTACTAAGAAAGGTTCAAAGCTGGAAGCTACCTATTCTGATGCAATAATTAGTTGTCAGAACTTTTTTAAATATGACTACATACATGTATGCATTAATTGTCATTCATGTAGGGAATTGTAGGAAATTGGGCTTTAGAAAGTTAGTTTTGGATTGACTATTGAGCAATTTTTCCTCATGATTAATTTGGCAGAAATAAAAATGAATGGTGAAATCAAAATCTACGTTTTGAGTACATGATTTAGTGTATTTATCTTCTCAAATCTAATTTCGGATGAATAAAAAATTAATGACTAAAGTTTGCTACCTAAGTTTGGTATTTAGGCAATGGGAATGGGAAAGTCTATTACCATATTAGAAAATGACACAAAAATTTTCAAGTATATAAGGAGGAGCTCCAAGCTAGTGTAACATTAAGTGTTCTACCATCTTAAGTGCTGTCTGAGGCTGGTTGAGAAGATTGTACGAAGCACCCTCTGATAGGGATGGCAATGGATAGGGTATTGGTAGGACCCTACCCATACCCTAGTTTTTTAGTTAGACCCATATCCTACCCTCGACACTACAAATTTTTTATTGTTAGATTCATACCTTACCCGCCTGAAGATGGATCACTACAAAATTGGTGAAACATCAAATTTTACAATTTAATTTTAATATTACAAGGGTTTTCTTTTCGAGTTTGAAGTACATAAACAATTCAACAAAAGAAAAATATAGAATATCGACTTCTGGTGATCCATCTTTTACGACATCTTCAAAGGTGGTTGTATAATAACATAATAAATATGTTAAAGTTAACCATAAAGTATATTATATATATTATCAAAATCGTCTAATTAGGATCTTATCAGGATAAAAATAGGATAAAAATGTAAGGGTAGGGTCCAACCCATATGGTCTAACTATGGATTCATACCCTACTCTAGACCCTACTTCTAAACATTGACCCATACACATACCCTACCCTAGATTCAGTCAAAGTCAACATACCCTAGACCCGTAGAGCAAGGGTAGAGACCGACCCTCAGGGTATGAGTATTTTTGCCATCTCTACTCTCCGAGCACGAGCACACACAGGGTACAATGGGCGCTTTGAGGTGTACTTCGTACGTGCGCATCGTAAATCGACGGGGATGTAAATCGACGGGGCACGACCAAAACCTGGACTAAAAGGCAGAGGGATGCAAAGTAGCAAGGCTAGGTATCCTGTCAGATCTTCAGGCATGCATGAGGTGCCTCTTAGGGAGGCTGGAACCCCTTCAGAGTTGCCCCTTCAGAGTTGCCAAGTAGCCCTTTGGATCTGGCCCCTTCCGCCTATAAATAGGCCCCCTGCCAACCATTTCAATCACTTCACTACAACTTGCATCATTTCTTCTAGCAATTGTAGGATCTCCTTTCTCATCTCTAAAGAAGTTCCGACCATTAAAGATTCGCCGATACTTCTAGGATTGTTGTACTGCGATCCTGGGAGTGCGAAGTCGTTGTATCTTGGGGACGATTGTCATAGTCCGTAAGTACTGAATACGGGGCAATCTCATCTTACAGAGAAAGCGTAAAATTCTTACCTCGACTTCAGATTCTAATCAAGTATACCATCCTCCGGTTAACAACAAAACAAGTTTGTAATTGGATAACATTACACATATTACCCAATTATAACTTTATTGTATTAATATTCTCGTATTCTTCCTTGCATGCTAATAACTAGACATACAAGGTTAATAATTCGAAACTACTAAACCGATAGAACTACTTGTTTGAAATTGTAACTACCATACCACCCAATGGATTCAGTGAAACTTTGAAACAGGATATTTGAAATTTTATTAACAAAGTATATTTTGAGCTCACCCTATATTTATGTCTTTTTTTATAATTCTAAAATGACTAATTTAAGTTTAGCTCAATTAGACCCCTTTCACGGCAGTGGATTGACTCCGAAGTGAAGGGGCCATTCTGAACTATTTGGATTGAAGGACCGATAATGACATGCGATGGTTACGATACTGGCATGTCACAGTTATAACATTGGCAAGCCCAGTTAGCGATAAGCATGTTGGTAATCCCCTGCCCCACGCACGAGCTTTTTTCATTTTTTTCCCCAGATTTTAACTGTCTGGTCCGACCAAATTTTGGACAGTCTGACCAGAGGCCATTTTTATCCCAAAAAATGAGCCGCTCTTTTGAACAATTCACAGTCCGACCGCATTTTTTAAGACTATGGTCCATAGCGAAGCGGGGGCGTGCAAGAGACGAGGGTATACTTTTGAAATAATAGAAAAAATAGTTAGGGATGATTTGTTAATTGTCCACTCTAATATGTGACACACGATTTACCTAATTGGCTCGCTATGTAATCGCAAAACGACATTAGTTCGAATCGAGTGACTGTACATATAGTTCGTGCAGCTCGATCAACTATCCGAGAGAGAGTAGGACCCGACCTTTAGGGTATGAATATTTCTACCATCCTACTACTGACCATTGCCTTTCTTATTTAATTTTTGTAGAGAATTCTTCAGAAGTCTCCAAACAAAGATGGATTTTGTGGCTCTCTTGAAATTTTCCATAAAACACATTGCTCTACTTGCATGGTAAGTATACACTGAACTTTTCTGTTCGGTAATAGGGTTTGAATTTCTGATGTTAATTTTTTTTTGGGGTTCACTTTCTGTGTTTTTTTCTCTTGACATGGCTGGCCTTCTGTGCTCTGCGTTATCCTCTGTAAATGTTTGCCAACCAAGTGGATTTTTTTTCGGAATTTAACTTGCACTCGATGATCCTCTGTCTTCCTTTGCAGGGTGTGAACCATAGTCATGCAAGCAAGGAGGTCAAGGCCGTGAACAGGCTAAAGTATCAGATGGTCCAATGTCTACATGCTTCACTCTGAAGTTTTACATAATCACTCTCATATCGCTGAATCTGGTTTGTCATTAAGCAAATTTGACAGGCATAAGGCTGCAGGCAAGGTCATTGACGCTGTTCAAATGACAGAGAACAAACAAGTGACCTCAACAATGCTGGATCTATATGTTCTCCTTTTTCCTAAGATTGAACATGGTCATACCTTTCAGGTTCTACTTTTCCAGTCGGTAAATGCTTGTATGTTAAGTATTGTGAGACAGTTTTTTCCAATCAAGTAGTCTTTTTATTCTTTGGTCAATTGATGTATGCAAAATTGTGAACAATTAAACGCACAAGCAAATAGTATAGTGGTAAGTAAGGTTCTTAGAACTGAGGGTTGAACACGAAATCAACGCAAATAATTATGTGAAGCGAGAGAATTAAAAGATTGTAAAGATTGCAGGTAAATAAACGAGATCGGAAACGCAAATAAAAGATGAGTTGTAAATCAATGGAGATAAATGAGCACGATACCCTTATGGACTACCCATCTATGTCGAGACTATGGTTTTTATGAAGTTCTAACTAGTACCCGGGGTGTTCTAGTGCATCTCCCTAACGCTTCCGCTCATTAGGATGATAAAACTAAGCTAGGGTAATTCTTGATTACTCACCAACGCTTTCGCTCATCAGTGAGACCGAGAACTAAACTAAACTCAATTATGAAGTTAACTCCTAGCGGGTTATCCCTTAGTATCAAGATTCCTCATTAATACCTTAAGACATGTCAATTGACTCTTTCGTTGATTCTAATGCCTTCCGGTCCATTATTATCAACTAAACATCATAATCTAAGTGATCAATTTAGATTAAGCATTAAGATCATCGATTGACAACTACTACAACAGATAATCAAACCATAGCTAACATAGATGAGTAATCACATAATTAGGGCATCGTACTCACAAGAGAACTACTCGCTAAGCATGTTAACAAAGCACAATAGATTAACGAAGAACATGATAGCAATTAACATAAAGGTAGAGATAGAGAAAGCTTAGTCGTGATAATCAAGCTTTGCCAATCCTCTCCCCGTACTAACTGAAATCGCCCCTTTATTAAGCTCCAAAGGATGTGTCAATATTGCAGTAGTAACGTCTCCGCTATTGTCTGCCTCCCTAAGGCTTATATATAGCCACGAATCTAATACAAAATTAGGAAAACCTAGAGGAGGTTAATCTAAATTGGAAGTTTAACTAGCCAAATAATAATATATTTATGTTATTTGGCCCGTAACAGAGTCGAATAAATAGGAAACGAATCAAATTCTTAGCAAATTTGGAAGTCTGGAAAGTCTCGGCTTCGGACAACTAGCGGCCGCTAATGAACTTGCGGCCGCTAGTTGGGTCTTCAATAAACATTCTCGGCCCCCTTACTAGCGGTCGCTAGTTCATTAGCGATGGGGAGGCCTTCCACTTTCACTGGCGGCCGCTAGTTAACTCCCCGTCGCTAGTTGGGCTGCACAGCTTCATAGAATCTTCGTATTTCTCATTTTCGATCCTCTTCTGCTCCGAATTTGGCTTTGACTATAAAAGAGAAAATGTAGATATCTCTTTCAGCTTTCCAACGATATCTCATTCGTTATAATCCGATGCTCGAGTAGAAAGTTATGGCTCTTTCAACATAGTCCCTCGAAATCACCCCGTTCAATGGCCTTCATTGAGCTCCATTTCCTATCACAAAATATGACAATGGGTAGAAATCTATTCCCGAACATAAATATACTAAAACGATCATAAGACATGTCATGACATGATAAAAATAACTTAAATTATGACTAAACACGTACGAAACATATGACAAATCATGAGCGTTTACACACTCATCATCAATCTGTTATTATTATTCTTACAATGAATGTAAAGGAGAAGAAAACAAGAAACAAAAACCAATGATTATGCTTGCTGATTCTACTTATGTATAAAATGAGGTTACAACTTCTTCTCCAACTTTCAAAGACAATGATTCGAGTTTCTGGATGTTAGCTATTTGCTCAAATTGAAAGTCTAGTAGATCCCTCATATCCTGAATGTTGGCTATCTTCTCGCTTCGAACTTAATCTGTTCCATGATTCCCTATAATTGCACCATGTTTCCTCCGCATAAAGTTCAAATGAATTGGTGCATTAGCTTTAAGTTGTTTCTCTTTCAGATGCAGGTTAAAGAAATTGAATTGAAACTTCCAGTAGCAGAGAAAGGTGAAGTGACCCAGCATATTAAAAATCTTGTTTTGCCAAAAAAAAAAGGTTACCTAATTGATCTAAGATTGACCAATCCAAATGATTGAATCGAATAATCACGTTCCAAAACGTTTATTCCCATCTCAGTGCTGGGTCATAGGCAGACCATTGCAACATACCATTACAACGTTTTTAAATAAAAACAATGTAAAATGTGGACATGCCTTGCAACTGGTAGCCAATACAAGAGCATAAATGCTAAGTATCCATATGAGACCACTCTCCAACCGGTTAGAATTCACTCTGTTTACATGTTACTTTGGGTCTACGCCCAAAATGTATAACAATCGCTTCAGGCAGCCCGTGAAATATTAGGCCCGAATTTGTTAAAGGGGGATTTCAGAAGTTTACCTCGATAATATTGGAGCCCCCAAGGGAGATGACCCTTCTCTTCAATTTCTTGATACTACTCTCTCTTAACGATAGCCTCTGTTACGAGAAAAAAAAACACAATAAACTTTGTAGTGCTAGAAACAATCGAAGGTTTAGATCCGCCAACAAACCAATCGAAGGACCTATCTTAAACCCGCGTCCCACCTTTGCTAATCAACAAACACAACTATGTGCTCTGTGGGGGGAGATCTTCCGGGCGCCGGAGACAGCAAGGAAAGCCGCCGGAATTGGAGGGGGGAGGAGCTTGCTGGCGTTCAGGATCCCGGTGGCGAGGGGGGAGGGTTCTACGAAGACGTGTTCGGGGTGGAGGAGGTGGCGGTTGGGAGGAGTCGATGGAGCGGTCCAGGCCGGGATCGAAAGCGAAGTCGAATTCGTTCTCGGTTTTGAGATCCGAAGAGATCAGCCCTTCCCGGCGTCAAGTCACCGACGAGGACGCCCTTTTTCCCCCTAATTTCATTTTTTCCATTTTAATTAGATGCGAGAGATTTTTTTTTGAAAGGAGAGGAGGAAAGCGAGAGGGACTTATTTGGAAAATGATAAACAAATGTGGTGTTATAATAGTATTTTACCATGAGCCATGTTATTAAAAATACATCCCATGGACAGCCGATGTGGTAATCCACGTAGGACATGAAAGCTGCGTGTTATACCACACACTAGTCAACTACAAATATGTGATACTACGTGTTACTGCAATAAACTTTCCCCTAGAAAGAATAGTTATGACTGATTTGTTAATGAGATAATTACTGAGAGGATTCTAGGGTATATAGTTAAATAGACTCTGAGAATTCTGTAGTTTTTCTACTAATTACTGAGCCCATGTAGTTTGGCTACTATTATACATTCAGATCTCTGTAGCCAAAATCGGTGATTTTTTCGGCGAATTCCCTATTTAAAATGTCTAAAATACCCCTAGGCCCCTTTTATTAATATCTCTCGTGGGAATAACGTCGGACCCTTTCTTGGGTCCCACTTGCCGACCGAACCTTCTATCTTGTAGTTCTTCTTCCTCTTGCTTCTTCCCCAAAGCACCAAGCTTTAATAGAAAGAGGCCCAAAGTACCGGCCATTTCCTGTGATAACGTTGTCCGGTAGGCCCCAACAGCCATCCCTAGTCGTGTTCTCCGGTGTAACCGCCTTCAAAGGCGTCGTCGAGGAGCTCAAGTGCCTCACCACCTGCGTCGCCCACGTCCTCCCCGTCTCTGACAACGGCGGCTCCACCGCCAAGATCGTTCGCGTCCTCGGTCAGTTTCTTATCTCACGCTCTCTCTCTCTCTCTTCGTGAATTGATTGATTGATGGCAACTGGGGTTTTTTAACTTTTTATAAAATCTTTTTTACAATTTTTGTTCGTATCTTTGTTTTGGGAGAGGGAAGGGTGGGCCCGCGGTTGGGGACATAAGGTCGAGGTGTCTGAGGTTGTCCGACCAAAGTACGGCCGAGGCTCTCGTCGTTCGGAGCCTGCTCGATCATCGCCTGGCCCTTGAACCCCAAAAAAGGGATTGGGTGGTAAAAAAGGGGCCTAGGGACATTTTAGACATTTCAGGTGGGGTGTTCGCGGGAAAAATCACCGATTCTGGTTACAGGGACCTGAATGTATAATAGTAGCCAAACTACAGGGGCTCATCAATTAGTAGAAAAACTACAGGGTTCTCAGAGTCTATTTGACTATACCCTAGGGTCCTCTCAGTAATTATCTCTTTGTTAATTATACACTCACTAAGTCATACACAACTTACCCAGTTGGCTTACTATGTAATACGGAAAATGACATTATTTCGAATCGAATAGCTAGATAGATGGTTCGGACAGCCCAAGACCTGACCACGGTTCAAATTCAAATCGAATTGGTTCGAATTCGAATTTATCAAAACCTTAAACAGTATTCAATTCATCTAAGGACGAATCGAATACGAATTATGAGATATCAAATTCGAACTAAATTCGAATTAATTCTTTAATTTTTAATATTTAATAAAAAAATCCAATACTTATAAATTTTTTGAGAATTGTCGTACTTTTTTTAACGGTTCAAAATAATTTGATTCTTTTTTCGAATTGTTAGGATTTAGGGTTAGAATTAGGGTAAAAGTTAGTATTAGTGTTAGGGTTTATGGTTAGAGTAGACCTGACCACGGTTCGAATTTGGACGAATTCGAATTCGAATTCATCAAAACATTAAACCATATTCAATTCTTCAAAAGACTAATCGAATACGAATTATGAATTTTTGAATTCGAATCGAATTATAATCGAATTTGAATTAATTCTATAATTTTAATACTTAATTAAAATTTTCTAAAACCTCTAATTTTTTGAATATTTTTTATATTTTTGTAATGTTTTCGAAAACTTTTGATATTTTTTAAAAATTTCAAAAAGTTTGATTTTTGCTTCAAATATTAAAAAAAATTAGGAATTAGTGTTTAACATTTTTTGGGGAAAAAATAAACTAAATATTGAGCTTGCACTTAATGTATCAAATTAAGTTGCCTACGTATCATTAGCTCCGAAGGAATCAAAGCCCACATAGTTCTCTTAACTTTACGGAGCTAACTTTACGGAGCTAACTCACCTAGTCGGATGCGTTTGTGCTTTCACCGGTTGTGGAATCATCAATGTCGTATAGCTGGTCGGAATTTTCTCGGACCAATTAAGTTGTAAAATTAAGTTTTTCACCAAAACTAAAAGATAAATGTTCGGTAGCAACTAATTTAGCTAATTCTTCTCTATTATTTTGATCGGTATAATGAAATAAAACATTAGGTGTAGTAGATAATTGAGTTTGTGATTTTTTCAAACCAACTTCGTGTGGATGTTTATTATTCAAATGAATAGTATAAGTACCATATCCATTCCCGGTTTTGAATTCATATTTTTTACCACAATAATTACATGTAATTACAAAGATACATTTTTCTCCGGTAGAAATTTTTGTGAAATGCTTAGTAAAAAGTAATGAAGGTGGTCTTTTTACCTTTTGTGGATTGTTGAATATTGAATCAACACTTTCCCGTTGAGCTTCATCGTGGACGTTCATCATTTCTTCCGGAATAGGATAAATAGAAATCGGTGGAAAATCCGATTCAATAGAATCGTGATGTTCCACAGGGTTTTCCTTACACTTATTTGCTCTACTTGATGACATAATTATATAGTAATATGAGTAAATATATGAGAAATATGACTAATATATATAATTAGTAAACTTTAGGGAGAATGTATATAGCTCAAATTTTTACTAAGAGAAGTAGAGAGTTGAGATTGGAATGTGTAAAATTTGAAGAATAAAATGTGGTATTTATAGAGTGTGGTACCAAATCTAGCTATTTTTTAATAGCTGTAATAAAATAAAATATTATCTTTATTAGATAATTAAGTTTGATATTTATCTGATCCAACTTCGCGTGGATGTTTAGATTTGAAATGATTATTATAAGTACCAAATTCATAACCGGATATAAAAACAAATAGTTTACCACAATTATTACGAACACATGTTGACAATTCTAAAATCATCTTTACCTTTATATATTGCACAAGATATATTATAACATACAAAAATTAGTAAATGAGATGTAAAATAGTAAATAACAAATAAATTATGTAAAACATTTTAAAATTTTGAATTTATTGTGCCCAACGAAAATTGACAATAATGATAACAAAACGAATGTACGTATGTTTTTCTTCCAAAATGTCAACAGTCATGTTGCTTTCAATGTCAGGTTAATAATTTTTTGTGTTGAAAAAATGACAAGACAAGTAAATGACAAGAGAAAAGACACCGAATAGGCTAGGCGCAGATTCCCATCCCCGTTTTCCCCCCATTTACCAATTTTTATTTTTAAATTTTTTTTCATAATATAGTCGAATTCAAAACGAATTTGACTCGAATCGAATTCTAAAGTAAAATTCGAATCAAATTCGTCGGTTTGACAAATTTAAGATATCTTAAACCATATTCAATTCGTCTCTAGACGAATTCGAATCAAATTTTGGGCGAATCGAATCGAATTTTTGACGAATCCAATCGAATTACGAATCGGATTCTAACAATGCTCAGGTCTATGCCCAATCAACTATCCGGATACGACAAATTCTTTTAAAAAAAGGAAAAAGTCCACATTGTGGTTTGCTCGATTATCAGAGATAGGTTTGTGATTTCAAACTCATCAAAAAGACAATGTTTTAAAAACCGACCCAGAATTCTTAAAATTTTTGGTTCACCCGGTCAGACCGATTGGGCCACCAGTCAGCCAAAAATTTTATTTTATATTAATATAATTAAAATAATGTTTAATAAATCTAATTTAACATATAAATGATAAAATATCAAATTAGTTCAAATATTTAGCAACTTTGTTATATATAATTTATCCAAACAAAGTCTTCAAATATGAATTGAACAAGTCTAGAAGAACAAGAAGATGATTATACAAGTTTTCAGGTTCGATATATTAATCCAATTTGTTTGACTTAGTTAAAATATTATCAAGAATTGTTAAAAAATAAGTTTTTTGTGATAAAAAAGTAATGTACACGCTCCGAATGTGAAAGTTGAGGTTTTGTTTCTAAATTAAATAAGATAAAATGGAAAAAATATAAACTAATTTTTATGATCCGGGTGAACCGGGTCCCCCGGAAACACCTGACCAAGCAGTCCGACCGAATTTTAGCCGGTCGAACCGCATTCTGGGTTTAACGGAAAATTTGACCCAAATTTATTTTCGGGTAGCGGTCGGACCAATCAGACTGCCGGTCGGACCGCAGTTTTTAAAACATTGCAAAAAGGGTCCTGTGTTTTCACAGGCTCATCAATTAAAGGCTCGGGTAGCTCCCTATCCTAGTCAGCGTCTATTGGGTTTTCCACATCAGAATGATATCTTTTTAATCCTATGTGGCAAGTTAAAAAAATTCAAACAACCCCATTTCTTTATTTTTTTGTGAACTCGACCTTGAAAATGCTGACCTGTCTTCCCCGACCTTGACCTGAACTCTGGCCAAATCTGACGTCCACCCTGACCATGGAAACTCAAGCAACTCGACCTCTAATTTTTCCATGGAATCCGACCTCAACCCCGCCGTCCCTAGCCGAATACGAGCTTCTTCTTTGGGCTTACCAAAACAACACCGCTCCGGTTCCACAACTGCTGTTGTTTATCGGAGGTGGTGTACTTGATTAGGATCTTTATTAGTCGAGGCAAGAGTTGGACTCTTTCTCCGTAAGACGAGATTGCCCCGTATTCAGTGCTTACGGGCTGCGGCAATCGTCCCCAAGATACAACGACTAGGCTGCTTTCAAGATCGTAGCACAACGAATCTCGAAGCTTCGGGCGAACCTTGGATACTCGAAACTTTCTTAGAGAGGGAGAGAGAAGAACGACTATTACTAATGAATGCTTATGCAATGAGTGTTCGGGGTGATTTGCAAATGAGGGGGGAATGGTCTATTTATAGGCAAGGATGGCTGGAATCCGAATGGCTGCCAGGCACTTTCGAGGGGGCACTATGCTCTCACATTTCTGGGAGCCGAGGCACCTTTTCGGCCATCAGTTTTCTGGATGCCCGTAGGTGTCTCTTCGGGGCTCCTGGAAGCCTGCTGGTGTCTCTTCGGCCACAGGCCTTCCAGGCACTCCTCATGCCTCTTCGGTGGCAATCTGGAAGCCTCCAGGACATTCCAGTTTTTGTACGCACGCTGGTGGCCCTTCAACCGTTAGGCCAGCTCGCCTCCCTTCGCGAGCTACCTTGCACGCAGCTCGTAGCTCTCCCGAAATCTGGCAAAAGTCTTAAGGCTCCTCCAGCTCCTCGCAACGATGCGCACGTGCGAAGTGCGCCACAAAGTGCCCATTGTGATCTGCGTCTAATGCGCTATGCGCACACGCACACGCACGTGCGCGTGCTCGTGCTCATGCTCGGATGGTGCTACGCACCATCCTCGTCGCGGTCCGAGTTCGCTATCCTTCCAGGTGGTCAACTTATTTCCTAGTCAATAAGAAGCATCTCCTTATAAACTAGAGAAAATTTGTTGCACTTTCCAATGTGGGATTGCCACTTTCCATTTCCACTTTGGGCTTTCTACTTGGGCCTTCCACCATGGGCTTTGCATTGAACTTCTATTCAATTTTATTCCAACAATCCTCCACATGAATGATGATTAATGCATGCTGACACTTTTAAGAAAAGTTCCAACGAAATATCATTGCATCGAGAAAGGTAGCTTACGGCTTTGAACCTTCCCTAGTAAAATGCTATCGAATTTACTTGCTGCTCAGTGAACGCGATGTCTTGAACTGGTCAGCTTTTTATGTAAACCAAGACAATAACATTTACACAATGATATCTCTAATATCCTTTGGTTCTCACGTTGTGTCCGTTTCGGCCATGGACCTTATCTTGGATTCATAAGTGTTTTTCCATTTGAAGCGGCCTCACTTCACACTTATATAGGTGATCTCCTATTAAGAGTATCCTGCCATACTCCACCTTTTCCTGGTATAGGAATCATTAAAAGCGTAGACGCTTAACTTTACCACACCTCTGTAGGTTCGCACTTGGGCAGCTTCTGAGAATGGGACGGATTTCAAGTATTCATCTGAACCATCCATAACTTAGTTGTCTCATTGAACCAAGTTTGTGGGATCTCCACTCATCATGGTTGAGTTACCGCTATGAACGTTCTTTAATGTGTGGGTTTTAACCCCATTCCCCTTACTGCATTATACATTTGATCTCTGTTGATTCTTTTCGTCAAAGGATCAGCTATGTTGTCCTTGGACTTCACATAATCAATGGTTATTACTCCACTTGAGATCAATTGTCTAACAGTATTATGTCTCCTACGGATATGTCGAGACTTACCATTGTACATAGTACTTTGTGCTTTCCCGATTGCAGACATGCTATCACAATGTATCAATATAGGGGGCACAGGCTTGTTCCAACACGGAATATCCTCTAGAAAATTTCTGAGCCATTCAGCTTCTTCCCCAGCTTTGTCTAGTGCTATAAACTCTGACTCCATAGTGGATCGAGCAATGCACTTTTGTTTAGAGGATTTCCAGGACACAGCTCCTCCACCTATGGTGAACACATAACCACTAGTGGATTTGGAGTCTTTAGTGTCCGATATCCAATTCGCGTCACTATATCTTTCCAATACAGCTGGATACCTAGTATAAAGTATGCCATGGTTCATGGTATGTTTCAGATACTTTATAACCCTTTCTAGAGCTAGCCAGTGGTCTGGTCCTGGATTGCTCGTGAATCTACTAAGGTTGCTAACTGAGTATGCAATATCAGGGCGTGTACAATTTGTTAAGTACATTAGACTCCCAATGATATTTACATATTTCAGTCGAGATATTGGGTCACCTCTTGTTTTTAGCTAAGTGTAGACTGAGGTCTACCGGAGTCTTAGCTGGAGGTTTGTCAAAAGCATCAAATTTCTTGAGTACCTTCTCAATGTAGTGAGATTGTGACAAGACAATTCCTTCAGTCGTCTTAGAGATTTTAATCCCCAGTATGACGTCAGCTAGACCCATATCTTTCATGTCAAAGTTGTTCTTTAACATGTTCTTAGTTTTTATAATAAGATCATTACTGCTTCCCGTGATTAGCATGTCGTCTACATACAGACATACAATCACGTAAGCATTAGGCGTACCTTTAATGTATACACATTTGTCACACTCGTTGATCTTAAAGCCATTTGACATCATTGTCCTGTCAAATTTCTCATGCCACTGTTTCGGCGCCTGTTTCAGCCCGTATAGTGACTTTACCAGCTTGCACACTTTATGTTCTTGTCCGAGGACAACAAACCCTTCCGGTTGTTCCATATATATTTCCTCTTCCAGTTCTCCATTTAGGAAAGCTGTTTTTACATCCATCTGATGTATCTCGAGGTTATAGAGTGCTGCGATAGCTATGATCACTCTAATAGATGTGATTCTTGTGACCGGCGAATACGTGTCGAAGAAATCATATCCTTCCTTCTGTTTGAACCCTTTAGCTACCAACCGAGCTTTGTACTTGTCGATTGATCTATCAGCTTTGTATTTCCTTTTAAGGATCCACTTGCAACCTAAAGGTTTGCAACCTGGTAGAAGATCCACGATTTTCCACGTGTGATTTTGCATGATGGATTCTATCTCACTATTGATAGCTTCTTTCCAGAGAGGAGCATTCGGACTAGATAATGCCTCTTGGACTGTCCTAGGTTTATTTTCTAACATGTAGTTTAGAAAATCTGGACCAAACGACTTGGCTATTTTGGTCCTCTTACTCCGTCTAGGTTCCTCAGCACCTTGATCAGAGCCTTGTGTAGCTCCATAACTTCTTTTGTTTGAGCTTACTTCTTTCGTTTCCTTTTTAGGAAAGATATTCTCAAAGAATGTTGCATTCCTTGATTCCATGACCATTCCCTCGTTGATTTCAGGATTTTCAGACTTGTGTACCAGAAATTGGTATGCGCTACTGTTGTGGGCATATCTGATAAAGATGCAGTCAACGGTCTTACGTCCTATTCTCACCCTTTTAGGCAGAGGTATTTCTACCTTGGCTAGGCACCCCCACACTTTAAGGTAACCGTAGGAAGGCTTTCTCCCTTTCCATAATTCATATAGAGTTTTGTCCCTTTTCTTGTGTGGCAATTTATTTAGAATGTGATTAGCTGATAGCACAGCTTCCCCCCACAAGTTCTGTGGTAAGCCCGAGCTAATCAATATAGCGTTCATCATCTCCTTAAGAGTTCGATTCTTGCGTTCAGCTACGCCATTTGATTAAGGTGAGTATGGAGCTGTTGTCTGATGGATAATGCCATTTTGTTGGCAGAATTCCTCAAACGGAGCTACATATTCTCCCCCTCTATCACTTTGAATCATTTTGATTTTAGTGCTAAGTTGATTTTCAACCTCATTCTTATAACTCTTGAAAGCTTCTAGAGCTTTATCTTTTCCTTTCAAGAGGTGTACGTAACAGTACCTCGTGCAATCGTCAATAAACGTGATGAAATATTTTTTCCCACCTCTAGTTTGCACTTGTTTCATATCGCATATGTCGGTATGAATTAACTCTAAAGGTGTAGTACTTCTTTCCACTGAATGAAAATGTGCTTTGGTCATTTTTGCCTCTACACATACTTCACATTTATTGTTCGGGTCAAACTCCATTTTAGGCAATAAATTTAAACTTACTAACTTTCTTAGTGAGCTCAAATTTACGTGTCCTAATCTATCATGCCATAAGTTAGAACACTCAGCCAAATAAGAAGAATTGATAACTTTATTAGGGCCATTAAAGGCGCGTTTGACAGTTATTACATTCATCTTGAAAAGCCCCCTCTCGAGGTAACCCTTTCCTACAAAAGTACCGGCCTTAGTCAGAACAAACCTATCGGCCTCGAATACTAGTTTCATCCCAGCTTTGCTCAACAGTGAGCCGGATACTAAATTCTTACGAATATCTGAGACATGCAGCACATCCTTGAGGGTCAGCTCTTTTCCGGAGGTCAGCTTCAGCACCACCTGGCCGAGTCCAACTACGGGTGAAGTCGAGGAGTTACCCATAAACAACTTTCGTCCGTTGATGGGAATGTAGGTCGAGAACATCTCTTTGTCTGAGCAGATGTGTCGGGTTGCCCCTATGTCTATGAACCACTCTCTTGGGTTATCCACCAGATTGGCTTCAAACACCACGGTGGATAAGTCTAGCTCAGATAGGTCTTCGGCCAGATTTTCCTTCTCACGATCGTCCCTCTTAGGTAGGCGACAATCTTTGGCCATATGACCGGGCTTGTCGTAGTTGAAGCAATTGCTCTTGATCTTCTTAGCCTTCTTTTGCTTTGGCTCTTGCTTCTCCTGCTTATTCCCAGGCTTCTTCCTCTTCTTGCCAGTACCACCTTCAGCGAGGTGTACCTTAGCTTCGGAGTTGGTCCTGCCGGTCTTGACTTCGGACTTTCGGTTGTCTTCTTCGATCCTTAGTCTCACGATCAAGTCTTCCAGCCCTATATCCTTCCTCTTATGCTTGAGGTAGTTCTTGAAGTCCTTCCACAGAGGAGGTAGCTTCTCGATCAAAGCAGCCATTTGGAAAGACTCGCTTAGTTGCATTCCTTTAGCATGGATCTCATGTAGGATTAGTTGCAACTCTTGCACTTGGTCTATCACATTCTTAGAGTCGACCATCTTGAAGTCGAGGAATCGTCCGACGATGAATTTCTTCAAGCCGGCATCCTCCATTTTGTACTTCTTCTCTAAGGAGTCCCATAATTCTTTTGCGGTCTTGAAACCTGCATAGACATTGTAAAGGGTGTCATCTAGTCCATTCAGAATATAGTTACGACATAGGAAGTCGCTATGACTCCATGCATCGAGGGCGTTGATCTTCTGTTGATCAGCCTCATTTTCTGCCACCTTCGGAGCCTCTTTCTTCAAGAATCGAACCAGGTTGAGTGTCGTCAGGTAGAACAGCATCTTCTGTTGCCATCTCTTGAACTCGGTACCGTTGAACTTGGCCGGCCTTTCGGCGTGGACAGTTCCCGGGACCGCTGGCACTGGCTTGTCGATGCCATCTTCAAGTACACAAATCTCGTCTTACGATTGTTATTTATCGGAGGTGGTGTACTTGATTAGGATCTTTATTAGTCGAGGTAAGAGTTGGACTCTTTCTTCGTAAGACGAGATTCCCGTATTCAGTGCTTACGGACTACGGCAATCGTCCCCAAGATACAACGACTAGGCTGCTTCCAAGATCATAGCACAACGAATCTCGAAGCTTCGGGCGAACCTTGGATACTCGGAACTTTCTTAGAGAGGGAGAGAGAAGAACGACTATTGCTAATGAATGCTTATGCAATGAGTGTTTCGCGAGCTACCTTGCACGCAGCTCGTAGCTCTCCCGAAATCTGGCAAAAGTCTTAAGGCTCCTCCAGACGATGCGCACGTGCGAAGTGCCAAGTGCGCCACAAAGCGCCCATTGCGACCTGCTCGTGCGCCTGCTCATGCTCGTGCTCGGATGGTGTTACGCACCATCCTCGTTGCGGTCCGAGTTGGCTATCCTTCCAGGTGGTCAACTTATTTCCTAGACAATAAGAAGCATCTTCTTATAAACTAGAGAAAATTTGTTGCACTTTTCAATGTGGGATTGCCACTTTTCATTTCCACTTTGGGCTTTCTACTTGGGCCTTCCACCATGGGTTTTGCATAGAACTTCCATTCAATTTTATTCCAACAACTGCTTCTTGATTACCCAGTAACAACCCCAAATCCCACCCTCCAACTTCGATCTACACCATTCTCTCTTTCTTTTTTATTTTATTTTTCCGACCATGTTTTTCGACCCTGTGATTTCTGGGTTCTAATTTTGGCAACACCAAATGGGTTTAGCTTAGCCCTCGTTATTTAAGGTTTTCAGACTTGAGTCGTCTTCGATCTTGCTTCCTACAAGGCAGTGGCTTGTCCTTCAACCATCGAGGGAGAGAGGGGACGGTCGGGGAAGACCACCGTCCGGAGAAGATGGGTTTATGTCTTGTTGGGAAACGACGCCGTCAAATGCGGCTCCCCTCTCACCTTCATCGATCTCTCTCATTTTTGTTGATCAAGTGAAATTTTATATATTTAAAAGGGGGATTCGAAAAAAAATAAAGAAATGGGGTTGTTTGAAATTTTTAACTTGCCACGTCAGCATTTTCGAGTTAAAAAAATCCTACGTTGCGTGCCACATAAGATTAAAAATGATGTTGTTCTGACGTGGAGAGCCCAATAAACGCTGACTAGGCTCGGGAGCTATCCGAGCCTTTAATTGATGATCCCGTAAAAACACAGAACTTTTTTTGATAAATTTGAAACCACAAACCTATCTCTGATAATTGAGCAAACCACAATATAATAATGTAGACTTTTCCAAAAAAAAAATACAAGGGTTGGAATCACAGATTTTAAAAGCGAGATCGGGGATACCAGTATACCACAACATACATTGCACTTTTTCCCACAAAAAAAAACATACATTGCACTTTTCCCGAATTTTTATTAATAAGCTCACCCCTGTAATCTGTATATATGTTAGTACGGGGGAGGATGTGGAGGGGACAAGGATAGTCCCCAAATTTGGGGACTAAAAAGAGAGATGGTGGCAATTTAGGTATTAATAAAATAATAAGGGGTAGTATTGGAAACTAATAAAAGCTGACAACACATGCTAAAAATATTGAAAATTCGAAAAAGGAAAATAAACAACCAATTAACTAAAAAGGCGTGAATGTCTCTTTGAATTCCTAGAAAGAAGGACTCTCCATATTCTATATTCCTTTTGACAGCCAAAAACCCTACTAGCTTCTTTTTTTCTCTCTAAACAAAAAAAATACCTGCTCTTGAAAAACGACATTCATTCTTGGGAAGGTACGTCTAGTATTTTTTATATATAAAAAGTTCGTGTTGTAGTGATTATGTTTTTCATCTTGTTCGATTACATCTTGTTCATGCAAAAAATTAAACTTGGTTTACATCTTGTTCATAATATTGGTTCTGTCGTGATGGTTTTTGAATATTAGTTTTTCTACCAATTTTATTGTACCCAAATTGGTTTTGATTTGTAAAGGGTCTCTCGTATTTATCTCTCGTGATATTTGTTTAAAGTTTAATGGTTATTGGTTTGTATTTTTGGTGACATTGGTGTAGCTGTATAGTTATTGGTTAGTGTCATCGGTGACATTAGTTTTTGGGTGACGTTATAGTGATTTGCAGCTTTATTGATATTGGTTAGTACCTGTAGTGATTTTGGTTTATTGCTGTGCAGAATTTGGTTTTAAATTTTACTGATATTGGTTTGACGTTGATTTGATATTGGTTTGTAACAATGGGGATATTGGTTTTTAACTGTGTTGATACTGGTTTTTAACTGTGTTGATACTGGTTGACGTTGTATTGATATTGGTTTGACGCTGTATAGATATTGGTTTGTGACAGTGTTGATATTGGTTTGTGACAGTGTTGAACTTGGTTTTCAACTGTGTTGATACAGGTTGACATTGTATTGATATTGGTTTGATGCTGTATAGATATTGGTTTTCAGCTTTGATTATATTGGTATATAGTTTTATTGATATTGATTTTTGGATGTGCGGAATTTGGTTTTAAATTTTACTGATATTGGTTTGACGTTGATTTGATATTGGTTTGTAATAGTGGGGATATTGGTTTTTAACTGTGTTGATACTGATTTTTAACTGTGTTGATACTGATTTTTAACTGTGTTGATACTGGTTGACGTTGTATTGATATTGGTTTGACGCTGTATAGATATTGGTTTTCAGCTTTAATTATATTGGTTCGTAGCTTTATTGATAATAATTTTTGGATGTATAGATATTGATTTTAAGATTTAATGATACTGGTTTGGATTATATCTTATTCAGAACGAAGAATGGAAGGAATAATCGATAGTCCAGATAATAAGTCCTTCATGCCTTTCCTTTTTAGTGCCATCTTTAACTTCTTTACATTCAGATAATAAGTCAAGAAAGAGGTTGAAAAGCAGTAATGAGCTTGGTCGGGAAAAAGCAAAGACAAAGCATCAGAAGACGAAACAAAAGCAAAAAAATTATTGTATTGATGTCTCAAACCAGCAGACAATACAAGATATAAATCCCATGGACATAGATTCGAATCGACCACTACACTATTTTTGAACTTGTAATATTTTAAAGAAATTAAGATTGTCCAATAGTTAACATCATGTTATTTATTAACCAGTATCTCCAAAGCAAAATCTGTACAGAAAAACTAATATCTGGACATCGTAAAACCAATATCTTGATATTTTGAAACCAATATATGCACGTCGCAAAACCAATATCTGTACTTTACAAAACCACTGAGCGTACATCGCAAAACCAATATCTCTTTATCGTAAAACGAATATCTGTCGATCGCAAAACAAATATCTCCAAATCGCAAAACAAATATCTCCAAATCGCGAAACCAATATCTCCACAACCCAAAACCAATATCTCCAAATCGCAAAACCAATATCGCCACATCGAAAAACTAATAACTATACATCACAAAACCAATATTTCTACATCGCATAAACAATATCAACACATCGCATAACCAATATCTCTAATCGTAAAACCAATATCTCCACAGCGCATAACCAATATCTGCACAACGCAAAATCAATATCTCTACATCGCACAACCAATATCTCCAATTCGCAAAACCAATATCTCCACAACCCAAAACTGATATCTACACATCGGAAAACCAATATCTCCACAACCCAAAACTAATATCTACACATCGGAAAACCAATATCTCCACATCGTAAAACCAATAACTATACATCGCAAAACTAATATTTCTACATCGCATAAATAATATCTCCACATCGCATAACCAATATCTATACATCGCATAACCAATATCTCCACAGCGCATAACTAATATCTGCACAACGCAAAACCAATATCTATACATCGCAAAATCAATAACTATACATCGCAAAACCAATATCTCCACATCACAAAACCAATATCAGGGAGCTGCATCAAGCATAGAGAACTCAGTGAGGACTCATATGGCACATTTCATCTCTCTTTTCAGGTTGACATTGAAACCACCATCATCTGCAAATTGAAAGTAAGAGGAAAGCGCTCAAATCATTTGCTACTAATGTAGAAGAGAATTAACCTAACAGTCCTAAACTTGGAACATAACAGAGTCAAACAACACAAATTTTTTGAGTTAACTTTAATAGGTGCACAAAGGAGCAGATGTGCGAGGCTTACGTCACCACGTTCGTTGAGCGTAAGATGCGCCACCTCACCGGAGGGGGAGAGCTCATCCTAGAGCGGGAAGACGTCCTCCTAGCCGTAGTCCTTGAGCCGCTCGAGCAGCGCCTGCGCGCGGAGCAGCCAATGGACTCGGTCCCGGACTCGTCAACGATGATGAGTTGCTGGCTGACTAAGGGGGAGACCGAAAAGTCGGAGAGGAAGATATGACTCGTTCTGGTGTAGATCCGGCGAGGTCGATCGTAGATCTGGTGCCGTTTGCCCGCTGGCAACCTTCCAGGTGGTTGTCAGGCCACCGTCCTTGGTTTTTGGTCGCCGATCGAAGCCCGCTCGTCACCCTCCGCCGGCCGTCCATTTCCGGTGACGGGAATGGAGATAGAGAGGGAGAGAGAGAGGGGAGGATTGGAAGAGAGAGAGAGTGTGAGGGAGAAAAATGGGGGAGAGAGGGAAAAATGGATGGGAGGCCGCCAGAAATTTTGAAGACATGGGAGAGATGAATAGTCGCCCCAATTTCTCTAGGAATTGGTATTTCAATCATTGAAAAAGACTAAAAAACCCTTCAATAGTTTTTGACCATTAGATTAAATTATTAGGACATTCCATCTAATCTAAGGGTCCAAATATTAGTCTCCACCTATGAATAACATTTTTTTAATCCCCACTCAATCCATTCTCATGTTAGTACACAGGGAGGCGACGACTTGACTTCCTATTTGAAAACTTCCGGACTAAGTTTCCGCAACTTTGGTTTCGTGGGGGGAGAGAGAGCACCATCCTTCTTCCCTACCACTGGCCAAACAAAGATGGGTTTCGTGGGTCTCTTGAAATTTTCCATAAAACACATTGTTCTACTTGCATGGTAAGTCTACACTGAACTTTTCTGTTCGGTAATAGGTTTGAATTTTTATGTTAAAATTTTTTTTTCACTTTCTGTGTTTTTTTCTCTTCACACGGCAGGCCCTTGTGTGCTCTGGGTTATCCTCTGTAAGTGTTTGTTTTTTCGAGTTCTTTGTTTCTTTTTTTTTGTTGCTTTTCTGAGGCAATTTCACGAAGATGCAAGGTTCATGATTGTCATGATCTTTGTTCTAACAGATGTGCATCAGTCAGAGCTGTTGAGACTAAATCCGAGGCAGAGACCCAGAATCTGATCTCCTATTGGATCTCCTTTTCCGCGATCCTGCTCTTCGAACATGCTTTCGAGAAGCTGCTCGAATGGTAATCGAATGTTGGTTGTCTCCATTTTGATTTCGATTGATATGTCTTCAAGTGCAAAATGTATGTTGCAATCAGACTCTGCTTTTGCTGATGTATGTTAGGCTGTTCGTCTTTGACGTTGCGACTTTGGTTTCTTTTCTGGATTTTCAGGTTAGCTTTCTGGTGTTATGTCAAGTTGGTGATAATCGTAGGCTTGGTCATTAATGACTTCTCCGGTTCTTTATATGTCTATAATCACCTCTTCCAACCCTGCCTTTCTTTGAACCTTCAAACGCTTATCGACTGGTTCAACACGGCTAAGAAGTCATTTAGCAAGAATGATACATTTCTGGTTGAGTTGGACAAGTACGTAAATGCGAATGGAACTGACGCGTTGCAGAATCTCCTTGCTGCTAAGGTATGAACATATGTAGCACAATTACGAGCTTGGATTCGGAATTTTCTTGCACATAATGATCCTCTGTCTTCCTTTGCAGGGTGTGAACCTTAGTCATGCAAGCAAGGAGGTTAGGGCCGTTACATTTGAACAGGGTAAAGTATCAGCTGGTCCAAGTGTCGACATGCTTCACTCTAAAGTTTTACAAAATCTCTCTCGTATCGCTGAATCTGGTCTGTCATTAAGCAAGTTTGAAGGGCGTAAAGCTGCAGGCAAGGTCATTGATGCTGTTCAAATGACAGAGAACAAACAAGCGACCTCAACAATGCTGGTAAAATCTATCTGTTTTCGGTAAATGCTTGTATGTTAAGTATTGTGAGACTCCAATAGGCTTCATTTGGTACCAGTTGATGTCTGGCAGGTGAGTTCTCAAAATTGTTTGGTTTTGGCTCAAAATGATTCGACTCAGATGCTATTAGTGAGCTTGGATGATGATGTACAAGAGCAAGTTGTCTTGGACAGTGGAATTATAATTATTCCATCCGCTCAAGTTGTGGTTCCGAATGTGGTGGCTGGTGAGAATGTCGATTCAGATGCGGAGATGCCAGCATTGCTATCGGATGATGAGGGACTGGTGAGAATCTATCTGTTGTCCTTTCTCCTAAGATTGAACATGGTCATACCTTTCAGGTTCTACTTTTACAGTCTGTAAATGCTTGTATGTTAAGTATTGTGAGACTCCAATAGGCTTGATTTTGTACCAGTTGATCTCTGGCAGGTGAGTTCTGAAAATTGTTTGGTTTTGGCTAAAAATGATTCGACTCAGATGCTTTTAGTGAGTTTGGATAATGATGTACAAGAGCAAGTTGTCTTGGACAGTGGAATTATAATGATTCCATCCGCTCAAGTTGTGGTTCCGAATGTGGTAGCTGGTGAGAATGTCGATTCAGATGCGGAGATGCCAGCATTGCTATCGGATGATGAGGGACTGGTGAGAATCTATATGTTGTCCTTTCTCCTAAGATTGAACATGGTCATACCTTTCAGGTTCTACTTTTCCAGTCGGTAAATGCTTGTATGTTAGGTATTGCGAGACTCCAATGGGCTTCATTTGGTACCAGTTGATGTCTGGCAGGTGAGTTCTGAAAATTGTTTGGTTTTGGCTCAAAATGATTCAACTCAGATGCTTTTAGTGAGCTTGGATGATCATGTACAAGAGCAAGTTGTCTTGGACAGTGGAATTATAATGATTCCATCCGCTCAAGTTGTCGTTCCGAATGTAGTGGCTGGTGAGAATGTCGATTCAGATGCGGAGATGCCAGCATTGCTATCGGATGATGAGGGACTGGTGAGAATCAATCTGTTGTCCTTTCTTCTAAGATTGAACATGGTCATACCTTTCAGGTTCTACTTTTCCAGTCGGTTAATGCTTGTATGTTGAGTATTTTGAGACAATTTTTTTCAATCAATGTAGTATTGTAGTAGTTGGTCAGTCTGTGATTATTATTGTTACAATGAATGTAAAGGAGAAGAAAACAAGAAACAAAAACCAATGATTCCGCTTGCTGATTGTACTTAAGTATAAAATGAGGTTACAACTTCTGCTCCAACTTCCAAAGTCGATGATTCGAGTTTCTGGATGTTAATGAATACCATCAATATCTTCACGATGCTATGAACTGGCAGGCAGTTGGTAACGAACTTATGGCGGTGGACAACAACGTAAAGAGTTTATCAGTTGACCAAAAGCAAGTACTGTCTGCTGAACCAGTAAGTGTAAATTCTTGCTCTCGTTGACACGACTCAAAATTTGATTAGTCGATCTAGTGTTTGTTCGAGTATTATGCGACTTTCACACACTCTTGTGTGTGTATATATATGTATAAATGATAGATTCTACATATGCAGTTGGAGATTGAAGAAATAGAATCATCACCGGTTCCTGTAGATCCACTTGAAGTAGAAAATTCAAGTAAATCTTCAAACAGTGTCACTTCCCCCGGATCATTACAAACAGACGAAGAAGAGACGAACTTCGAGAGCGAAGGGATCTTTGTGGTTGGCAATGGAAAATCATGGCATTGCATAATTTGCAAAGTCTATCGAAGTAAAAAGAGGAGCATTAGAGACCATCTTTCCGGCAAGGAACATGAGAGGATCGTTAAAGAGCTACAAGGCAAAGGCGTCGAGCTAAGGGATTCACTTTGGTGGTGCACCGTTTGTGATAAAAGCTGTGGGAGGTGGTCAAACATTGGGGACCACCTCAATGGCAAAAGGCACTTGGCTAAACTTCAATAACTGATCAAAGAAAACCGGGAGCTTCTGTTTCGGATCGAGGAGTGGTTACGAAAGTTCAATTTCGCGCTGGAACTACTTAGAATAAATGGTTGTATGAATTCCTTAATCTCTACTTAGAATCAATGGTGGTGTGAATTCCTTGGTGTTAAGTTACCTTAATCTCTACTTAGGGCATCAAGACCTTAATCTCTACTTAAAATCAATGGTGGTGTGAATTCCTAGGTGTTAAGTTACCTCTCTCTCTCTCATGTAACTTAGACTCAAGGATATCAAGTAATTATATAAAAATTTTGAACGGTGTTAATACATATGAACAATCAACTAGTGCCCGGATTTTTAAAATTTTTTTTCTTTTCCAAATCAATTGGTATTAGCTAGAATGAACTATCAAGAGCTAATTGTGGCTCCTTGCCCAATAAGTTTGGAAGTGCTAATTGGGTCTATTAGTATTTTTATTTATTTATCACAACAAAACACTCACTAATTTTAGACAATAGAGACATCATTTGGATGCCATTTAAGAGAAAAAGAAATATGATTTCATAACCACATAGTAGATATTACCAAGGTTTTTAAAAACGACCCGAAGAGTGACCCGCCTTGCTCTCTGGGTCACGGCTCAACCAGTCTGACCGGTCGAACTATCGATTGGATCATTATTTTAAATGCGTATACCCCCTCGCTTGGTATTCTCGTTTTATTACTTTATACCCTCTTCTCTTTTCTGTTTTTGATAAAGACCTCTTTCTCTTTCCATCAACACCCACCAAAAGTAAAGGGTTAAAAGATTCACTTCCCCACACGTTTCCGAAAAACACTTCACCATACACAACACCTTTTTCACTGAGAATAAAAATCAAAAATTTATTCCTACCCAAAATTGTAAACACGGATTACCATTGTTTTGAAAAACGACCCGGAGAGCGACCTGAAATTTGGTTCGATCTTTGGGTCAATTGGTCCGACCAGTTGAACCGGTGGTTGGACAACAGTTGGACTAGAGATTTATATATATATATTTAATATATATTTAGTAAATAATAGGTTTAAAAATCAACATTCTCGATATATTGGTCAATTTATTTCATATTTGGTATAATTATCTTTGTTAATTTAGCTTATTTTGTGTTGATTTGGAAAAATTAAGTATGTAATATTTATTTTTTGGGGTTGGCTTGGGTGAATTCTGGATTTTTTGGTTAAATTTTCGGTCAAACCTAATGAACCAAATTTTTTTGGGGTCAAAAATCCGAACCAACTACCTAGTTTGACCAGAAATCATCCGGTTCGTTAGGTAAGCGTACGTACATGGTTTTCTGATCTGCCCAAGACTCCGATTCGCGTCGGACCGCATCTTCGAAAACAATGCAGATTACCATCTCTTCCTCTTCCTTTTTCCCAATCTCCACCCTATCTCTTCCTCTCCAAATTAAAATCAAAATACGAACCTTCCCAACCAAAATATGTAAACACAGACCATCATTATCACCTTCTTTCCTTCACCCCCAATCTCCTTTCCAAAATTAAAATCAAAATCAGCACCTTCTTCACCTTCAATCACTTCCTTCTCCTTCGTCCCTCCTCCAGGTCCAAACCCTAAACCACACAACTTATTCTCAAAACCAAAATCACACTTCTTGCTCCCATTAACAAACACTTCCTTTAAACCTTATTAATTCATTCGTCTCCTTTTCTTTTCATGGCTCCCCTCTTACACCTCCTTTTTTTCATGGTTCTACCTTCATCTCGTGTTCCACTGTCTCTTCAACGTCGAGATCTATAACCACCCTCCACCGCCTCCTCTTTGCTCGGCGGTCGCATTCTACCTCTAGCTTGAGTTGATGTAATTTGATTTGATCTAGAATTTGGGTTTCTGTGGCAAGTGTTGGGAAATTGGGAATAATTGGGTAAAATCGCCCTGTTTTTGACAATTGTGCCCCTTAAACCTTACCGACCGAAAATTTTTGGGTCAAAAATTTGATTGAACTATTCTGTCCGACCAGATTTTGAATGGTTCGCAAGGTGATCGAACCAACGCTCGTCAATGCAACCAATTCACGATCCGACTAATCGATCTGTATTTTTTAAAACTATAGATATTACAGAACAACTATCTAAGTTTAGATTGAAATTGAAAAATCACATATTGTTTTTTTTTCTCTTTTGGAGGAAAAATAAGTTTATAATTGGGTAACATTACATATATTACCCAATTATCTTTTTATTTTATTAAGATTCTCGTATTGTTCCTTGCATGTTAATAACTAGACATGCAAGGTTAATAATTCGAAACTATTAAACGATAGAACTATTGTTTGAAATTGTAACTACCATATACCACCCAATGGATTCAGTGAAGCTTTGAAACAGGATATTTGAAATTTGGGTAAATTGCCTTCTAGTCTGATGGAGATGCAGCTGCAATGTTATTCTTTGAGAAACATGACCGAATTCCACGTCTCCAGGCTGCTTAGTTGTCACGTTATTTGCTTTCCTGTTATGTTTATTTACTTTCCTATTTCTTTCAATTTCCTAGTTTGATTCGTAGACTATTATTTGGAAGTTTATTAGTTTTAGGTCTCTTGTAAACTCTATATAAGAGAGAGCCTACGGTATTGTTTAAGGGCAGACTTTGATTAATAAATTCCCGAGGGTTTCTTCCCCAAGCATTACGTCGTCTTCGAGTATTCAAGGAGTACACGAATTCGGTGTTCTATCGTTGTGTTCATACTTTTCGCTGCATCAGTTGGTATCTAGAGATCAGTCGACGTTCCTACGTCATGCCTCCAAAGCATGGCAAGCAGCAGGAGGCATCGGCTCTCGAGGCCCTGGAGCATCGCATGATGGATTTGATGGCACAACAAGCCGCTGACTTTCAGCAACGACATGACGAGGTCATGGATATCTTACGCACCCAGGCGGCTCACACCGTCACGGCACCAAGAACCGCGCAACGCGCACGTCCAGTTTTTCCACCACCCGTTATCGCGCAGACGGAGTCTGATGACGAGGTTACCGTGGACAACCCTTGGGCACCGCTTACAGCACATAGCCTACGAAACCCTAATATCCGTTGGGATGCGGGCTTCAAATTTGAGATACCAGAATTCAATGGAGGTCTGGAACCTGATGAGCTCTTGGATTGGCTCGCCGCCGTCAAAGAGATCCTAGACTTTTGCGAGGTCCCAGCTGATCGTCGTGTATCATTGGTCGTGACACGATTTCGTGGTTGCGCTGCGGTATGGTGGCAACAAAATAAGGCTGAACGGCTTCAGCAGGGCAAAGCAAAGCTCGTTTCATGGGTCCGATCCACCAAGCTATTACATGCGTCTTTTCTGCCTTATAATTATTCGCGGACACTGTACCAAAAGCTGCAAAATCTTCAACAAGGGTCACGTCCTATTGACGTTTATACTGAAGAATTTTACCAATTGTTGGCTCGGAACAACCTGGCTGAAACTTCTGACCAGTTAGTGTCACGCTATATTGGTGGCCTTCAGGTGCAATTTCAAGACGTTCTAAACCTATTTGCGCCAGACACAGTCTCGGAGGCACATCAGCGAGCGGTGGTATTGGAACGATAATTTTCTCGCCGTGCGTCTGGCCCTTTTACGCCACAGACCTCTCGCCCTCCTCTTCCGACCACACTGGAGGTTCGTCCAGTAGGGGGGCGTGGCCAGCCACCACCATCAACGGGTCGCACAACATCAAGGGCCGGACCATAATTTACTCGACCAGGCCAATGTTTCTCCTGTGGCGAGTATGGGCATCACCAAACAGCATGTCCAAAACTAGGAGGTTCATGAAGCTTGTTAATGGAACCTAATGACCAAGCCAGCGAGGAGACTCAACCAATTTACTATGACTATGATGATGCAGATGAGCATACATATTTGGCTGGTGACGTTGGTCCAGTCCTGGTCGTGCGTCGGGCTTGTTTGACCCCATGCCAGCCCGACACTGAGGTACAATGTCATAATCTATTTGAGTCAACTTGCACCATCGGTGGCAAAGTTTACCATTTTATTATTGAACCTGGGTCTTGTGAGAATGTGATTGCTGCTGATGCTGTTTTTAAGCTTTCATTATCACCGGAAGCACATCCACAACCCTATAGCTTGGCTTGGCTTCAAAAGGGTAATCATGTGTCCGTTGATCGAAGGGTTCAAGTGCGCTTCTCCATTGGCGATAAATATGTGGACACTGTCTGGTGTGACGTTGTCCCTATGGATGCATGTCACCTCTTGCTTGGTCGCCCTTGGCAATTTGACAGCCCTGCGGTCATCTATGATGGATGCTGCAACACATATTCATTTGTATTCTCTGGTCAAAAGCTGGTTCTCCTCCCATCTCTTCCACAAACTCTGCATCCTCCCCGTGGTGAGACAGTTCTTTTTCTCAAGAAGTCAGACTTTCTCCACGAGATGCATACTGCTCCTTACGCACTTATGCTGATGGCTCATGACCTAGAGGATGACCATATTCTTCCGCCACTACTATCCCCGCTTTTACAAGAATTTTTAGACGTGTTTCTGAATGATCTACCCCTGGGACTTCCACCTTTGTGCGACATTCAACATCATATTGATCTTGTTCCTGGTGCCCCGCTTTCCAATCGGCCTCATTACCGTATGAGTCCTGCTGAACACGCCGAGTTACGATGTCAAGTGGAGGAATTGCTCTAGAAAGGCCATGTTCGGGAAAGTCTCAGCCTGTGTGCTATTCCAGCCTTACTCATCCCCAAGAAAGATGGTGCATGGCGCATGTGCATTGACAGTCGTGCTGTGAATAAAATAACGGTACGCTATCATTTTCCAATTCCCCGTGTTGATGATTTATTGGACCGATTGACGGGCGCTAGTATGTTTAGCAAAATGGACCTCAAAAGTGGTTACCATCAAATTCGTATCCGCCCGGGCGACGAATGGAAAACTGCATTCAAGACGCGAGAAGGCCTATTTAAATGGTTGGTCATGCCATTTGGTCTTTCCAACGCGCCACGTACTTTTATGAGGGTGATGAACCAGGCCTTACGACCTCTTATTGGCTCCTGCGTGGTCGTTTATTTTGACGACATTCTGATCTATAGTAAGACTGTGGAGGAATACTTGGCACATATTCGTTCTATCTTACTCATCCTCCGCGATGAACAGTTTTATGCAGCTTCAGCCAAGTGTCAATTTTTGGCTGATTCTGTCCTTTTCCTGGGCTACTGTATATCTGCAGAAGGGATTAGCGTTGATGACTCGAAGGTTGCTGCTATCCGCGAATGGCCTACGCCCACCACCATGACGGAAGCCCGTAGCTTCCATGGGTTGGCTTCCTTTTACCGATGATTTATTCTGCACTTCAGTTCTCTTATGGCCCCCATTACTGATGCAATGCATGGTAAAACTTTTGTGTGGAGTCCCGAGGATGATATTGCATTTCATACTGTCAAAGATCGTCTTACTCATGCCCCTATCCTGGTGCTACAAAATTTTAACACACCTTTCGAGCTGCACTGCGATGCCTCTAAGGTTGGCATTAGCGCTGTACTCAGCCAGGCCGGGCGTCCGATCGCTTTCTTCAGTGAAAAACTTACCAGTGCTCGGACGCGTTATAGTACTTATGACGTCGAGTTTTATGTCGTGGTTCGTGCTGTGCAGCATTGCCGTCACTACTTGTTCCACAGGGAGTTCATCTTATACACTGATCACGAGGCTCTGAAACACTTGGCTACTCAGGACTCTCTTTCTGCTCGATATGCGAGGTAGTCAACTATACTACAATAGTTCACGTTTGTCATCAAACACCAGTCTGGTGTGACGAACAAAGTGGCCGATGCTCTTAGTCACCGATATAGTCTGCTGGCTGATATGCGCATCGCTGTGGTTGGCTTTGAGTGTTTCCGTGATCTGTATTCGTCTGACCCTTTTTTTGGGGGCAAATTACCCTCACGTCCTTGACCTTGGGTCCCTGACTTTTGAAAAATGATTGTCCCGTCCCTAAATTTTGATGATAATAGACTCTCAGGTCCCTGGCTGACGTCATCGGCTCTTTTTTTCATTTTTGGTTATAAAAATGACCAAAATACCCTTAAACAAAAAATAAAAATTTATCTTCTTCAACCTTTGACCAAAAACACCAACAACTAAAAACCAACCCAAAAATAAGATCAAACTAACCAAAATCAATAACACAACCAAGGACATCAAGAACAACAAAAAAAAATTCAAAAAATATCTAAGACCACAAACCAAACTGACAAAAAAAATATTCTCGAGAGATCTAAACCCACCGAAATCTATACCTCCAAACCAACTAAATCAAACTCTTGTGCGTACTATTCCAACTTCCATCCATGAGCAAGGAACATACCCACGTGTACATGAGCAAGCTCACGACTTCCATCCATATCGACATGAACTGGATTTAGACGGACACAAGATTTCTTTTGTTTGGATCTCACCGTATTAATTGTTGTCGGTGACCAATAATGCTTAGAAGGTCGTCCTCTGTTGAAGCTTCAAGGACGACATCGCCGCCGCCATAGCCCAGAAGGTCTCTCCTCTGGGAGGAGGCTCATCGATCGCCAACGACCTCCTGTCTAATGGCTCCCCCCCACCTTGCACGCCGCCCGCTCGTCCCAGATCTGATCCACCACGACATCAGAGATCTCAAAGAGAGGAGGATCAGGACTCGGGAGAGAGAAACTGCTGACCGCCGCCAACCCATGAACCATCCAGCCCGACCACCGCCCATCCTTGATGGTTTCCAGATTTTTTTATGTTCTTAGTTGGTTTTCATGGGTTTGGTCATTTCCAGAAGATGGGCCCCAGAGACGGTCCCGCCGTTCAACTCGACATTTTGCCCGGCGAAGATGATGAATTATACCCAGTAGTCTTGTTGCTAGGTTTGTAATCGTTGGATTTCTGGATTTTTTATTTAGTTTGATGTTTTTGGTTGTATTTTTTATTTTGGTTAGTTTGATCTTTTTTTGGGTTAATTTTTTACTTGTTGGTGTTTTTGGTCAAAGTTAAGAAGGTGAATTTTTTAAAAGGGTATTTTGGTCATTTCCATGACAAAAAATGAAAAAAAAGTCGATGACGTCAGCCGGGGACCCGAGAGTCTATTATCATCAAAACTTAGAGACGGGACAATCATTTTCCAAAAGTCAGGGACCCTAGGGGGAGGGTGACCAAAGGTCAGGGACGTGAGAGTAATTTACCCTTTTTTTGGCCCTGTGTTTGCAGTTGTCTCTACCGGGACCAGTACCGATTATAGCCTTGCTGACGGTTTCTTGTTTAAAGGGCTGTGGTTGTGTGTCCCTTTGTGCAGTCTCTGTTTGAGCATTATTTCAGATGTCCACTCCACTGGGCATGTGGGTCGTGATCGCACCATTGAGCTCATCCTTCGACGTTTCTTTTGGCCAGGAGCCCGTAAGGAGATCACTAAATTTGTTGCCCGCTGTCGCATTTGCCAAGTGTGATCACCTTGAGCGGGCCAATGCTCGTTATAAGCAAGTTGCCGACACTTATCGTCGTGATCTTCAGTTTGAAGCTGGTGACTATATTTGGGCCGTGCTAACCAAGGACCGCTTTCCTTCTCATGCCTACAACAAGTTGTCATCTCGCAAGATTGGTCTGGTGGAAATTGTCGAGAAAATTAATCCTTCTTCTGGAGATGAAGCTAGTTCTGATTCGAGGGCGAATCGTCTTGAGGAGGGGGAGAATGATGGAGATGCAGCTGCAATGTTATTCCTTGAGAAACATGACTGAATCCCACGTCTCCAGGCTGCTTAGTTGTCACGTTATTTGCTTTCCTGTTATGTTTATTTACTTTCCTATTTCTTTCAATTTCCTAGTTTGATTCGTAGACTATTATTTGGAAGTTTATTAGTTTTAGGTCTCTTGTAAACTCTATATAAGAGAGACCTACGATATTGTTTAAGGGCAGACTTTGATTAATAAATTCCCGAGGGTTTCTTCCCCAAGCATTACGTCGTCTTTGAGTATTCAATGAGTACACGAATTCGGTGTTTTATCGTTGTGTTCATACCTTTCGCTGCATCATAGTCCCTGGTCTATAGTGAAATCACCTATAGAGTTCTTGAGAACCCAGATGTAGGTGGGAGTGGGTAATTTCACTGTAGACCAGGAATTAGAGGGCAATTTACAGTTGAAATTTTATTAACAAAGTATATTTTGAGCTCACCCTATATTTATGTCTTTTTTTGTTTATAATTCTAAAGCAGACTAATTTAAGTTTAGCTCAATTAGACCCCTTTAACGGCAGTGGATTGAGCCCGGCTATTTCGAACAATTTGGATTGAAGGATCGATAATGACATGTTATGGTTACGATAATAGCATGTCACGGTTACGACACTGGCAAGTCCAGTAATTGATAATGGTCGGCGTGCAACGACACCGACAAACCCAGTTAGCGACAATGACATGTTGGTGATCCCCTGCCCTGCACAGGCTTTTTTATTTTGTTCCCGAATTTTAACTTTTTTGCAAAATAGGCCCGCGTGTTTTCACTCCAAACAGATCAAAATGAGCTCATTCTGGACCCAATCAAAACCCCTTTGACAGACTTCCTATTTGTAAACTCTCCGAAAGTTTCTGCAACGTTGCAAGAGAGCACAATCCCTCCTTCCCTGCCGCCGTTCTTCCGTCTTTTGAAAGCTTCTTTTAATTTTGGCAGAGAGATTTCGGTATACAATTCCAAACAAAGATAAGATGGGTTTTGTGGGTCTCTTGAAATTTTCCATAAAACACATTGTTCTACTTGCATGGTATGAACTTCTTCAGCAAGAGTACAAGGTTGGATTCATAGTTCACCAATCAGGTGGATGAACCTCTGTTTCTTGATGGCTTCCTTTGCAGGAGGTTACAACTTCCTTGGCTTTCTATGGGACTCTCACTCCATGTTAGGCAATCCTCTCCTTGTTATCACCTTCACGAATTGATTGATGATATATAGAGCTAGTGTCGAACACATCCATGGTTCCGACATTTCGAGCCGGTGACCCTTCTGTTGACCAGCAAGAAGTGCAGTGGCAAAAGTGCAAACGGAGTGAGCAAAATGAGAATTATATACTTTTTTGGTAAAAAAAATGAAAATTATATTAGCAAAATTGAACCGTCTCCAATTCCTCTATGAAAATTATTCGAGAATTAATTTATACTGCTAAAATTGAATTGTATATGTTGAAAATAATATACAAAAAATAGTATCTTTGGCTTAGACTTGAACAAGATTATGAAAGGTAGAGCGTGAGAGCCTCATAGCATTTCACCATTTCAATTTCCATTACCAACTTATATATTGTTTTATTGATCTGTTTCGTGTAATATATCAAAGATTCGAATTAGGGGACTTTTTTTATATTTTCCAAATCAATTGTTATTAGCTCGAATGAACTATCAAGAGCTAACCTACGATTATAATTTGGAAGATATTATCTCTCTATCTAGACTGATATTCTCTCTCTAAACTCCTCTCCCGAGCCAAGCTTCTTCCTCATCTGATTAACCAACTAATCCCAGCTGATTCGGGCAACTGCATTCGATTCCCAACCTTTCCTGTTGATGGTCCATTAGTACTTTTAATTATAACAACCTTTCCTGCTAATTGTAGCTCTTACCCAATAAGTTTGGAATTGCTAATTGGGTCTATTATATGCCATTTAAGAGAGAGAGAAATATGATTTTAAAACCACATAGTAGATATTATTAAACAACAACTATCTAGATTGAAAAATTGAAGAGACACATTTTTTTTTGAGAAAAAAATAAGGTTGTAATTGGTAACGTAACACATATTACCCAATTATAAAGTGAAACTTTGAAACCGACTATTTTTATTTTTATTAATAAAGTATATTTTAATCTCACTCCTATATTTATGTTTTTCTTATAATCTTATTAGTCGTTCATTGGACCCGCTAATTCTAATAGTTCGAGCCCATTAGAACAAGAGAGCCCGTTAGAAATTGGAACAACTTGACTTGCTATTTAAAAGCTTTTTGTTTTTTTTTGAAAGGTTTGATATTTAAAAGCTTTCCGACGAGTTTTTTCATCCTCCTTCCTTACCGCTGTTCTTCCGCCTTTTGAAAGCTTCTGATTAATTTCGGCATAGAATTCCAACAAAGATGGGTTTTGTGGGTCTCTTAAAATTCTCCATAAAACACATTGCATGGTTAGTGTACACTGAACTTTTCTGTACGGTAGTAGTAGGGTTTAACAAATTCTGTACGGACCCTGAAAATTTTGTGACTTTGTTTACTCTGAAGATTAAAATTATTGTGTTTTTTTTTTCTCTTGACATGGCAGGCCCTTCTGTGCTCTGGGTTATCCTCTGTAAGTATTTTTTTTAATTTTTTTTGGGATAATCTCTTGCTTTTCTGAGCCATTCTAGTGGTCCTAGATGGTTATTTATGGGGTTTCAAGTTACTCAAGTGAGAATTTTTATGAAGACCAAGTAGAGAAAAGGGGTAAGGTTGATGATTGTCATGATCTTTGTCTGACAGATGTGCATCAGTCAGAGTAATTGAGACTAAATCCGAGGAAGAGACGCATAATCTGATCGCGTATTGGATCTCCTTTTCCGCTATCCTGCTCTTTGAACAGGCTTTTGAGAAGCTGCTGGAATGGTAGTCCAAACTTGTTGGTCTTGATTTTGATTGATATGTCTTTAAGTGCCAAAACTTACGCCCCAGTCGGATGCGAATTCACAACTGAAAACTTACATAGAAGCTTGCTTTTGTTTTATGGATTTTCCAGGCTAGTTTTCTGGTGTTATGTCAAGTTGGTGATAGTCATCTGCTTGGTCATTAATGACTTTTCCGGTTCGTTATATGTCTACAATCACCTCTTCCAACCCTGCCACTCTTTGAACCTTCAAACGCTTATTGACTGGTTTAACGAGGCTAAGAAGTCCTGTAGCAAGAAGGATACATTTCTGGTTGAGTTGGAGAAGTACGTTAACGAGAATGGACCTGATGCGTTGCAGAATCTCCTTGTTGCTAAGGTATGAACTTCTACAGCAAGACTACGACCTTGGATTCATAGTTCGCCAACCAAGTAGATGTTTCCGGAATTTAACTTGCACGTAATAAACCTCTGTTTCTTGATGGCTTCCTTTGCAGGGTGTGAACCTTGGTCATGCAAGCAAGGAGGTCAAGGCCGTTACATTTGAACCGGCTAAAGTATCAGTTAGTCCAAGTGTCGACATGCTTCACTCTAATATCGCCGAATCTGGTCTGTCGTTAACCAAGTTTGAAGGGCGTAAAGCTGCATGCAAGGACATTGACGCTGTTCAAATGACAGAGAACAAACAAGTGACCTCAACAACGCTGGTAAAATCTATCTGTTGTCATTTCTCCAAAGATTGAACATACTCATACCTTTCAGCTTTTACTTTTCCAGTTGGTAATGCTTGTCTGCTAAGTATTTGGAGACAAATTTTTTTAAATCAACGTAGTATTTTAGTAGTTGGTCAATCTGTAATTCTTATTCTTACAATGTAAGTAAAGGAGAAGGAAACAAGAAACAAAAACCAATTATTCCCCTTGCCGATTGTACCTGTAAAATGAGGTTACAACTTCTGCTCCAACTTCCAAAGTCGCTGATTCGAATTTCTGGATGTTAGCTATTTCCTCAAGTTGACAGTCTAATAGACCCCGTATACCCTGAATATTCATGAGATTGCGAAGCTTATCTATCTTCTCGGTTCGAACTTAATCAGTTCCATGATTCCATATAGTTGCACCATGTTTCCTCTGCATACAGTTCAAATGAATTGGTATATTAGCTGTAAGTTGTTTCTCTTTCACATGCAGGTTAAAGAAATTGAATTGAAGGTTCCAGTAGCAGAGAAAAGTGAATTTGTGCCTCCAGATGTTAAAGAAGTGCAGACCACATCTGATGTGGTTAGTCAAATTCCGAAGAAAATCCTTCCTCAAACTGTCCAAAAGCAGTGGACTTGCGCCTTGTGTCAGGTAGTAGTCACAAGTGAGGGAGATCTTGCTTCACATCTTAGAGGAAGACGACACAAGGAGGCTTGCGGAGAGTTGAAAGTGAATAGCCTCACTCGGAAAACTGCACAACTTTGCCCCGCTTCCGTCAACAAGAAATCTAGTGTTCCTTGCAGTCCTGTAGTAATACACAAGCAACATACACTCGATAGCCTGAAGAATGATGGCGTCGATGCTAAAGATTCTCCATGGCGGTGCGTTATCTGCAATATCAAGTGCACATGTAAGATGGACTTGGATGCTCACCTCAATGGTACGAAGCACTTGGCTGCTGTCCAAAACTCCATAACAAGTCACTGGTACAACCAAATTTACCTGAATTACCAATCAAATTTGTGATTCGAGTGATGTTATTGGAAGCTGCAACAAACATCTACTCGCAGATATAGTTGAACTTGCCTCTTTGTTTTCTACGATGCTTGAAAGTTATATATTATGGCATACTAGATTCTCGGTCACAGACTATTGACTAAATAACTTGCACTCCGCGTTGGCTGATCGATTGTTATGATTTCTTCTAAAGTATGGCTTTGTCTAAGACCTTAGTATTCCTCATTGGAAGAGATATAGGGACAAGACGAAAGAGAAACGGAACTGGCCGACGAAGCAGACAAGCCGTGCTTTGTAGGGATCCATGAGAGGAATGGAGTGGCCTAGCATGACAAAGAAGAGCTTCTCAGGTAAACCAAGGGGACTGCCCGAGATCCCACCTAACTGGTTTCCTGTACTGAGACAGAAGACCAAGTTTCCGGGCAGACAGGATCAGGCAATCCATCCTTGGCTTTCTAAGGGACTCTCACTCCATGTTAGGCCTCTCTTTCTTACTCTCCTTGTCATCACCTTCACGATTTGATTGATGATATATAGTATTGAGATTATGGAGTCTATTTATAGAGCTAGTGTCGAACTCATCCATGGTTCCGACATTTCGAGCCGGTGACCCTTCACGTAACATAGAGCCAGCCACCTCCATAAACAGAGTATATTCACAATGTTGATATATTTCTGGTCGGGACAACCCATTAGTGAACGAAAGTGGAACGATAGAAGACCTTATCCATCTTTAGCCTGAAACCAGATGCACTCTTGCTAGATTTTGTGCTTTCATTCGATTTTTGTAAATGTCAACGGAATCTTCTTTCATATAATTGGAAAGGCAAAGCCAAAACATTTCTCATGGTAGATTTGAGATAATGCGAGGAGGAGGCAATGAACTAATGTTTTTGAAAACTGAGTTATTCCAAATATTCTCTACATTGCAAAGTTTATCAGTATCGAAATCCTAAGTTGATCATTTTTAATCTTAGTTTGATCTAGAATGACTAGTTCTAATCAATCAAACCGGTCAGGTCAGTTCACCAAATTGAACCGCCAGTCAAAAACTTTGTCCACTGGCCCAATCGCCTTTTATGTTTTGGTATAAAACGATCCCGCCTTAGTGCTGGGTCATAGTCCGATCATTCGTATCTTAAAAAATAATGAAATGAAGTACGGACGTGATTTGCAACTGCTAGACAATAGAAGAGCATAAATACGCAAAAGGGTTTGTAGTCCAATGGCACAAGGCATTATAAATAATTAGAAAGTCCAAGGTTCAAATCTTGGTAATATCATGGTGTAATAATTTACCTTTAAAAAAAAAGCGCATAAATGCTAAGAAGAAAAGGGTGGCTCAAATAAGCATCCACATCATCCCTCTCTCTCTCTCTAATCGGTTAGAATTCAGCTGTCTTAAAAAGCACAAAGAAGATCAAATATGCTGCTCAAGCATCTTTGCTTGGATGTGTGGTTTGAAATATTTGGACCCTCCTACCTCCTTTATGCTATTTTATGGTATTTGCAAATTCATATGAAACATTATCACTTTGTAAATATGGATTACGAACTATATCGAAGATGATATGTCATACACTATCAGCATTGTTATTTGCCACTGCGATTTGCAAATGCATCTCTTTTTTTTAGTTTCAAATTCCAATTTATTTGTAGTTTTGCTTAGTATGTTATAGTCGTATTGTTTGTTCCTTATTTCTCGCACATTGCAATGTTGTCACTAACCTTTGTAAATTTATCAATGGAAACTATGATTAAAAATAAGTATCCATATGCCTATTTTCCTTGAAGATTGAACCCTGACTCTGAGTAAGAAGAATCCGACACCGGCAATATCCATACATTCCTTGGTTTTATTGGAATTTATATATTTAGGGATGTCAGAAAAATTCAGACCTCGTTCGAAACTTTATCTTTCTTGGAAGATTGGAAGGTTGAAGCTGCAGTATTGCAGCTGGTATTTATCATCAGTTGCTGCAGAATGTCATCTGCAGAATGAGCAGATGCATTCTGCAGTATTCTTTCCTTGATGTTTGGTGCCTCTCTCTCGAGCCACCAACATCCTCTATGATTAAGAAATACGTACAGCTGTAATCTATCACTAGTGAATAGCCTCTGTAATTAATACAGCTGGTATATATCTAGTTTGATTACCGTTTAATTGAAATTTCTCAGTCCGAGGCAGAAAGAGAGCACGTCATCTCGGGTATCGAGTGCTACAAGAAACAATATGGAGTAAACAGAAGATTAAGCCATCCGCGAGTTCAACATACAGGTTGAAGATGCGTGGAAAGACATAAACGAGGAGTGTCTCTACCCAACAGCTGTTCCTATGCCTCTCCTAACTCGGATCCTTAACCTTGCTCGCGTCATGGATGTCCTTTACAAGAACAAACTCATTCTAAGACTTCTACCACAGATATGGTGTCTTTGTTGCTTGTAGAGCAAGTGTCTTTCTTTGTAGCTTGTAGCTACTTATATGTGATATCCTGAAAATGAGCAGTTGAAACGCGTGATATTCTGGTGTACTATATTTACCTAATAAGAATCTTTTTTTTCTTATTTTAAGAAGTTTTGAATATTTTGGAAATAATCTAAGACATGGACTAGCCATGCTAATTATTTGTACCAAGCCTAACATATGGAATATAGTGCATTGAGATGGCTAGATTTCTCAATGTGTATTGCCGCAAAGATGATTTTTTCTATGAACTTTTGAAGTATGTCTAGGGTTGATTAAGTCTTCTAAGCCTTTTAGAATAACCACAACAAACTTACTAGCTACTAATCAAATCTAATGAAGCTAGTTTGGTAAGTTCGGACAACACCTCAGTCTCTCTCTTGGTATGCACCTTTCTTTAACAAACTCTCTCTAAAACCAATTTACCAACAAATAAGGTTCATCCTTCCACGATAGGAAGGGCGAGTGACAGTAGAACCAGGCGATTTCCAACGTCATTGCGATGGAGAACGGAGATGCTCAACAGAAGGAGGGGAGAACCACGACATCGAAGCGTGGATCCAGGTTCGGTTTCATCCGTATCAACCAAGGCACTGAGGCGTATCAACTAAAGAAGAATCTCTGTCACTCCCTAAATTCACAAGAGATAATGTCAAGAGAAAACCAACATTGCATGAAAGTTATAAACTGAAGGGGTATAGAGAAATGGGTTAAAAGGGGGAGGTCGTATGTTGAGATGTTAAAAAGGTTTGAGCCACATGCGAGAAAAAAATGGATGCAGAAATGGAGTCCTTAATCCCAGATGGTGATGTAGTACAAGTTTACAAGTTCGTTGAATCTGTAAATTTTTCATCACTTTCTCCAGAAAGTTCTAATTAATATACTGTTGGTGACAATGAGATTCAAAATATTTTGAGAATTGTGGTACTTTAAAATGACGGTCAGAAAGAAACACGGGTCACAAAATAAGTCATTTTCCTTATTTGCACAAGTACACTTTTGTAGTCTATAAATACCTCTTAGTGGTTAAAATACAGATTATGAAGGTTATTGATGAATGAATATTATATAAATCAAGTTTGAGAAAATATTTCACAGTTATTCTCTTATTTGGAAGTCGAATTTACATCCTCTTTTATATCATTTGACTAAAAAATCCTTAGCATTGCTTGTGAAAAAGCTAACGACCGAAGTATTTGAGCTCGAAGAGGACAATAATGGCGGAATCGAGAAGAAGAGGAAGAGACGGTTATTTGGACGATTTTCTGGAAAGCTTTTGGTAAAGTAGAATCAAGTATTTTTACACGTGTAGGAGGAAAATAACTATCCACTATTTATACTCTAGGCTAATGGCTTAAGTTACATCTTGCCAGCTATCACGTGTGGGACCTTCTGGACCTTCTTTGTTGAACTTGTGAGTGCGTGTGTTCCACGTCATCAATCTGAATATCTTCCAGATTTACAATGTTGTCACTGATGGAAGAAGCCTCGATACTCAGCAGAGTGTTCACTCCTTCTAACACCCTCCCACAAGCTGGAGTGTGTATGTCTAACAGACCCAACTTGGAGACTAAAAATTGATGTTGTCGACTAGACAAACCCTTGGTAAAGATATCAGCGATCTGCAGGTCAGTGGGCACATGAAATAACTTAAGTAGTCCTTGTTGCACCTTCTCACGAACAAAATGACAATCCAACTCGATGTGCTTCGTACGTTCGTGAAACACCGGGTTTTCAGCAATATAAATTGCGGATTTGTTGTCACAGTAGACTAATGCGGGCCCAATATTCACCCGAAGATCAGTGAGCAAATAGCGCAACCATTGTAACTCGCAGGCCAAGGAGGCTAGAGCCCGATACTCAGCCTCTGATGAAGAACATGAGACTATGGGTTGCTTCTTTGATTTCCAGCTGACTAAAGAGTCTCCAAAAAATACAGAGTAACCAGTGACAGACCTTCGAGTATCCATGCAAGTACCCCAATCACTGTCACTGAATCCCTTCAGTTGCGGAGAACCATCGCTGAAACCCTTTAGTTCCAAAGAAGAACGGCTGGAAAAGAAGAGCCCAGCACTAGGATTACCTTTCAAGTAGCGCAAGACACGATAAGCAGCACGCATATGATTGTGTGTAGGCTGAGCACAAAACTGACTTAGTTGCTGCACAGCAAAGCTAATATCAGGACGCGTGTTGGTTAGATATAACAATTTTCCAACCAATTGACGATATGTAGAAGATGTGACTGGTTCTGTAGGATCAAGAGAATCTGGTTCTGCCGTGTGTGCAAAAGCAAGAATAGCTGGAGAGGGTCCAGCATAGTTTGCAGCAGCTGCAGAATCAGTAGGTGCTGCAGCTTCTTCAAAAATAGTAGTAGCAGAAAATAGAGCAGCTGCAGAAAGTACAGCAGAACATGCAGCTGCTATAGGTGAGCATTGCATTACAGAATCATACGCACAATCATCCAACAATGGGCTATCACCCGTAAATAACTTAACAGCAACATCAATAGGGGTCGCAACAGGTTTGCAGCCCAAATAACCAGTTTCTTTTAGAAGTTCCAATGTGTATTTTCGTTGGCAGAGGTGCAAACCTGAATCTTAACGAGCAACTTCAAGACCCAGAAAGTACTTCAAAGTACCTAGATCTTTCAGTTTCAGAGAACTACTTAATGCATCCTGTACTGCTGCAATTACTGCAATAGACTCTCCTGTCAAAACGATGTCATCAACATAGACAAGGAGAGCAACAAACACCCCTGAAGAATTGATCAATGTAAACAGAGAGTAGTCACTTTTGGATTGAACAAATCCCATGGCAATCAATAAAGAGGTTAGCTTGGCAAACCATTGCCTACTAGCCTGTTTCAGACCATACAGTGATTTCTTTAAAAGACAAACCTTCCCCCTGTCAATTGCAGCAAGAGATAAGCCAGGAGGAACCTCCATATATACCTCTTCGTCAAGATCACCATTAAGGAATGCATTATTAACATCTAGCTGATGGAGATGCCATCCGTTCTGTACAGCAATGGCCAGTAACAAGTGAACTGTAGTAAGCTTGGCCACGGGAGAAAATGTGTCAAGAAAATCCACACCAAATGCTTGCGTATAACCTTTGGCAACAAGTCTGGCCTTGTACCGCTCGATAGTTCCATCAGCTTTGTACTTAACTTTGTAGACCCACTTGCAACCAATAAGATGCTTGCCTCGAGGTAAAGTGACAAGATCCCAGGTGTGGTTTTGCTCCAGAGCAAGTAACTCATCTGCCATGGCCTTTTCCAACAGTCTTCCCTATTGGCTTCACTAAAATGAGTAGGTCCGACAATAGAGGCTATAGCGATACTAAAAACCCTATGAGGATGACTCAAATGATCAAGAGATAAAAAAATGTGAAATAGGATATGGAGTAGAATGGAGGGAAGATACCTGAGATTGGCGTTGCTGAGGAAACAGGGCAGAAATATACTGCTCTAGATGCAGTGGTGGTCGCTTGTTGTGCCTGGAACGTCGAAGAGGAACAGAGGGAGCAGCAGGGGAATGAGGCTCAGTAGAAGATGTAGAGGAAGGTGCAGGCATACTAGAAGATGGAATATGGTCAGAATCAATAGCAAAATCTGGAGTTTCAAGAGAAATAGCAGGTAAGCAGTCTTGGTCTGTACTAAAAGGTTGGAAATCATGAGGGCTATAAGTAGAGGTTGTCTGAAACGGAAATATATCTTCATAGAAAAACACATCTCGTGATACAAAAATCTGATGAGTCTGAAGATCATACAACTTGAAACCCTTCAGGCCAAGAGGGTAACCAAGAAACACACATTGGCGAGCTCGAGGATCAAACTTTGATCAGTGAGGATCCAGATTGGATGCATAACAAAGACACCCAAAAACCCTAAGATGTCCAAAGGTGGGAGTCTTGTCAAGTAGCAGGTCATAAGGAGTCTTGTTCTGAAGTATAGGTGTAGGCGTTCTGTTGATAAGGTAAGCGGCATGTAATACGGCTTCTCCCCAGAAAATAAGGGGCAAATGAGCATGAAACAATAAGGAGCGAGCAATGTTGAGGATATGCTGGTGTTTATGCTCAACCCTCCCATTTTGTTGAGGCGTCATAACACAGGATTTCTCGTGCACAATACCATTGTTGTTGAAAAATTCAAACATCTGAAATTCTTTGCCACCATCTGTACGAATCACTTTGATACATGATCCAAACTGGGTTTGTACCATACTATGAAAATCAAGAATACACTTGCGAACTTCAGCTTTATTATGTAGCAAACATATCCATAGTGCACGAGAGTAATCATCGACAATTGTTAAGAAATACTCGAAGCCATCATAGGTAGGAATCCTATTCTTCCCTCAAATATCCATATGGACCACATGAAACTTCGTAGAAGCTCGAAAATTACTGATTGGAAAAGGTAAATGCTTATGTTTGGCCAAGTTGCAAGGCTCACTGTGAGTAGGAGTATCGACAATTATTCTAGTATCTAAGGTTCTAAAAATCTCAAGTTTGTGAGTTGGGATATGACCAAGGCGGCAATGCCAGAGGGGTGGTGGATTGGCTACAAGGTTTATGGCTGGTTGTGCTGCTGCTCCATGTTCCATCTTCAAGAAGTAGAGACCACCCTGTTCCTCAGCCGTGCCAATCACCCTCTGTTGGGAAAAGTCCTGAATACGACAACTATCTTTAGTAAAAGACACAAAGTAAGTTGGACATTGAAGAAGTTTGGACAAGGAAACTAGGTTAAAGTTCAAACCAGGGACATATAACACCTGACTGAGAATCAGATTACCTATCTGAACATCAACAGTATGGGTTACTGGTATCTGTTGACCATTGGGAAGAAAAACTGAGAGATTATGGGCAGGAGAAAAATTAAGAAAATGATCTGTAGTACAAGCTACATGATCTGTAGCTCCAGAATCTATAAGCCAGCTAGATGGATTTAACAGGGAATGAACTACAGGAACAGAAAGAATGAAGTTACCAGACATAGGAAGGGACATTGGGTTAGATGATGAGGAAGTTGGATTGGTAGGCATGTATGAACTGATAGGCAGAGTGGAGAATGGAGGAACACTAGACACATTGGATGAAGACTGTTGAACTAGGTCCATGACATTAGAGCACTGTTGTGGACTTAAATTCAGCTTAGACAACTCTTGAGAGAGATCTACTGCTCGAGAAGGAGTAAACTGATGCTGCAGCTGCGATGAAAACTGAGGAGGGGCAATAGGAATATAGTTGGTAGGCCCATATCCAGAAGGATGCATAACTGATCCATTCATGAAAGATCCTGAATAAGCAGGCGTCAATCCAACTTGATTCACTGAAGTATAACCCGATGCAGCATGAGAATTCACAGCTGGAGCAGAATTATAGTTGGTTCTGGGCCGATAACCGGGTGGATAACCATACTTCTTAAAGCATTTATCAACAACATGACCCAAGCCACCACAAAAAGTGCACTGAGACCTTTTATTCCCATTCCATGGCCTTCGAGGACCTTGAAAACCTTGTGTAGCCATAATCGGATGCTGAGAAGCATTCTGAGGTGGAGGCACTTGGTGAGAAATATTGGCCATAACTGGATGCAAAATTTGCATCTCGTACTCTCCAGCCAAAGACAAAACACGATTGATTGTAGGCAATGGATCTAACATAAGAATCTGTGACCTCAGGCTATTATAACTGTCATTTAATCCTCTTAGAAATCTCATAACCTGATCTCCCTCTATGTAAGTTCTCATGGCAATAGCTACTACACAATTATCACCACACAATCCTCCATTAACTCCATTTACACATTTGCAGCTAGGAACTACGCGCAACTGAAGCAACTGATCCCAAAGTATCTCAAAGTTCGTATAGTAATCGTTAATACTCAACGCACCTTGTCGTAGGTTATAGATCTGCTCTTGTAGGGATGCAATCTGCATAGATTCGCCTCTTCCAAAGCGCTCTTTAAGATTCTTCCACAGTGCTGCGGCAGACTCGTACCAAAGCACACTTTGTGAAATCGTTGGTTCAACCGAGCGGCAAATCCAAGAAATAACCATAGTGTTGCACCGGTCCCAGCTAGGGTACTTAGAATCATCAATCGAAGGCCTAGGGATAGAACTGTCAATAAAACCGATCTTGTTCTTGGATCGCAGAGCCAGCTGAATTGATCTACTCCAAGAGTGATAGTTCTTGCCGTTTAGGAGCGGCGTAACGAGCACTAGAGCTGGTGACTCGTTCACCGCTAGAAATAAAGGATCGGCTTCATTTGGCACAGGGACAATCGTCGCCATTAGAGCTTCTTCAAGAAGAAAGAACAGAATACAACGAACAATACAGAAAAGGAAGGGAATTGTTGAACTAGAGCTCCAAACCTAGCTCTGATACCATGTGAAAAAGCTAACGACCGAAGTATTTGAGCTCGAAGAGGACAATAATGGCGGAATCGAGAAGAAGAGGAAGAGACGGTTATTTGGACGATTTTTTGGAAAGCTTTTGGTAAAGTAGAATCAAGTATTTTTACACGTGTAGGAGGAAAATAACTATCCACTATTTATACTCTAGGCTAATGGCTTAAGTTACATCTTGCCAGCTATCACGTGTGGGACCTTCTGGACCTTCTTTGTTGAACATGTGAGTGCGTGTGTTCCACGTCATCAATCTGAATATCTTCCAGATTTACAATGTTGTCATTGATGGAAGAAGCCTCGATACTCAGCAAAGTGTTCACTCCTTCTAACATTGCTCAACGGAAGCATAACTAAACCCCATAAACAACGAGAGATAAAAAAGATAAACCCAACAGATGACGCCAATGCCGCTTCTTGAGAACTCATCATCCAGTTTCGGTTCAATTACGAATCTTAACAATTTAAATTAACAACAACGAGGCAGGGTTGACATAAAAAATAATAAATTAGAAGGCCAGTGGTCTGGTGGTAGTGGGGAAGGAGGATGGTGCTCTCTCTCTCTCTCTCTCAACGGAAACTTGTCCGAAAGTGTTCAAATAGGAAGTCAAGTCATCGCCTCCCTGCACTAACATAAATACACGGGTGAGCTTAAAATATAGGTTATAAGTAAAACTTTGGAAAAAGTGCATTATAGTATTGACGATTTCGCTTTCAGAATTTGTAGTTTCAAATTGAAATTTCAATCTTTGTATTTTTTAAATCCCCGGCAGCTAATCGGGCTGCCCGAAATATATATCTTACCATTCGATTCAAAACAACATCGTCTTACGTATTACATGAAGAGCCAGCTAGGTAAGTTATGTATGGAATGTCACCGATGCACTGGCGTGGGTGCGGGTTCCGAACCCGGGATGAAATTCTATGAAATGTCATTTCTTTAAACGGCCACAAAAGGTAAGAATAGCATGGTCAATGAAAAGTCAGGTAAACCTGTTTTAGCTAAGTCCATTATTAGTGAGGCTGCCCAATCATCCATGCCACAGCCCATAACGGGACTAGGCCCACTAGATAATTTTTTTTAAAGATTCTACCCATGGATAATTCTAAAATGCCCAACTCTCAAGGAAACCGGCTCATACGGCCCAAGTCAGCCAGCACTGGATCCCAGGTAATAATCGGAAGCCCATCCTCTATGACCAAGAACCAAGTACCCACCATTTCAATCTGATCAAGCTTTTATAAATTCGTACACCGGAATTGATTTTTACAGGTTTTCAAATTTAATATTCAGTTTGTGTTGACAACCCGGTTCAAAATTTAGTTAGCCATTCGGCCATCGATACAAGGTATTTCTGTCACTACAAAGTTTAACGTGTTTTTTTCGAAACAGAGGCAAACTGTAGGAGAAGAGTATCAAGAGGATGAAGAGAAGGGTGGTAAATGTAGCTGATGATGGGACTTTTCTAGTGTAATATGCGGTTTTATGTTCGAGTCCCGTAAATGTTGCTGCCCTAAAACACTAACATTCCTCATTACAACAACATGCACAATTAAGTTCCATGTAACAGCAGTACCAAATTCATCTAGCTTGCTTATTGACATTTCCGGATACACTCACATGCACAATTATCCAAATCTATTTTTCCTATCCTCTCTATAATATTTCTTTCTTTCTATCTATTCCAGTTTATTTTTGTCCTTATCTTTATTTCATGCTCTTCTAATCATTCTTTTTTTTTCTACCCATTATATCTTCACCTTTAACCCTATTCGCGGTCGTCCTAAAAATAATAACTACAGACTCGTCTCAATTTTGTTCACGATATTCTACTAAAATTTTATTGAATCTCCCAAAACGTATTAGTTGTAAAAATCCCTAGCATTGCTCAACGAAAGAATAACTAAACCCCATAAACAACGAAAGAGACAGAGGACGCCAATGCCACTTCTTGAGAACTCTTCGTCCAGTTTTGGAAGATTATTTTCTAAATAGGACCCGGTTATGAATATACAAAAACTCTTAACAATAACATATTTATATATAAAAAAACTGTAAAAACAACGAGGCATGGTTGACAGCAGAAACTTATACTGCAAAATAGCACAAGAAATAATAAACCGAAGGAGCATTGCATCCTCATTTGGAGGTGCCAGTGTGGCTACTAATGGCTGCCATCAACAGATACAAGAGTACCCATCATTAAAGTCGCATCTCGCTTACACCAGCTATTCCGCGGTTCAAATCTCAGCACTTCCTCGGTGGTCCTCCTCTCCAAGTCAACCCATACAGGACCGCTCAGATGCCCATGAACCAGAATTTTTCTCCCATCCTCCATATAATCCAACAGGCAATCAAACTCATTATAGAGGCTCCGAGGCAACGAGGCCCGTAGCAACTTAGTCCACGACTCATCCTTCCCGCCATAATCGTTCATTGCCCACACCTCCACCTCACTAGTTTGATATAAACTAAATACCGCGCAGAGTTGACCTCTCAAGACCTGAACATCCAGAAACCACCCTGCAGTTCCATAACCTGGCAGTGTTGCAAGCGCCCGGAACTCCTCTGTACGTAAATCAAAAGCCAAAACAGAATGCGTAGAGCTCGCAAAGTGAAGCACCTCGCGGAAAAGAGCACCGTACCTTCTCATAGAAGAGATTGAGAACGTGGAAGCCAGAGCACTCAGCTGTCTCCAAGTGTTAGACCTGAAGCTATAAACCATAACTCGGAACCTCTGATGGTATGCGTAATTTTTATCTATCCTGACTAGCTTGTAATCGTGAGCTAGTGAATCATACCCAAACCCTAAAGCATAGGGACACATGAACCGGGAGTTTTCAAACTCGGGGGTGAGCCTCTTGTGCTTGCCCGTGTATGGGTTCCACACGACAAAGTCGCCGCAGCTGTTGCGGACGGCAATTAGGCCATGGCAAGAATTTGGAGTTGGGAAGTGTCCCGCAGGAATGAACGGGAGGGTTAGCCTTCTCACCTTCGGAGTGGCGAGCCGGTGTTCGACCAGTTGGACTTTGTCATCTGTGATAATTAGGGTTTCGTAAGTTTCAGATTTTCGGGAGTGGTTGAGATGCTGATTCCTAAATTCTCTGCCGTCGAGTTTGGAGCAGAGCGATCTGGACATACACCGGAAGCGGAGGACGCTCTTTGGTGGCAAGCGGAGAAAGATCTCGTGGATCATGTCATCTGGGAATAGCTTCATAAGGTTGGTAGGCATTGTCTTCGGAAAAAAAGTTATGTTTGCGATAGGGTTAGTGGGAAGTTAGGGTTTAAGTACCACCAAAGAGTTGTAAGCCTCGTAAATAACAATTAAATTATCGTAAGAATTAAAAAAAATTAAATTTGTAATATCAAAGAATACATAAAAATATGTATTTATTTCAACGATCCCCATAGTTAAGAATTCCGGAACGCACACTAGCACTTCATTTGATAAACACTAACACACCATTCTTATACTACTAAATATATTTTTGGGCAAATTATTATGAGGTTCTTGGAATTTGATAAAATTAATAGGATCATGTGGCAAAATTGAACTCTCAGTTCACTAGCTTCCGTACCAGAAAAAATCTCCGACAAAATTGGACCTGAATAGATGAAAATACCTCTTAATTAAAATGTTTTTACTTTCTTTAACCTCTAGAACACCAAATCAAACAACCAAGAGTATAATATCAAGAGCACTAAAATAAACAACCAAAAATATAACACCAAGAACCCTAATCCCGAATCCCAAATCAATCAATTAACCCCGAAATTAGGGTTCTTCTCCGTTCCAGGGACCTCTCTCCTCCATCAAAGTCTCACCGACGTCCACCACTTCCCCTACAGTAAACAAAAAAGTGGAGATTTCAGGAAGCCACAGATTGTGTGAGAGAGAAGGGAAGCCAGAAAACAAAATCATGAATTTAAGGGTCCTGGAAGCCATGGAATAACTCATAAATTTAGGCGAAGGAATATTATAACTGCAAATCAATCTCAAACAAAAGTGGCTTCCAGGATTCAAATTTAGGTCCCTGGCTACCATGGAATAAATGTGAGGAAGCTTGAAGCTTCGAGTTTGAAAATTTGAGGCAGTCGCTTGGTTCACTCTCTCCATATCGACGGAAGCTTGAAGCTTCAAGTTCCCTCGCTCAACTGACTTCGACGCCGAAAACTTCATCCCTGCTTCCCCCAACTCCATGGAGGTCGGATGTCGAGGTCCAGGTCAAGCAAGACGGAGGTCGAGGTCGGAGCAATCAAGCGAGGTTGTCGGACTTAGCAGTTGAAGGACGAACACCTCAAAACCCACCAGCGCCACTCCATCGACTAATGGCTGCCATCAACAGACACAAGAGTACCCACCATTAAAGTCGAATCTCGCGAATACTTGCTAGTCCCTGGTTCAATTCTCAGCACTTCCTCGGTGGTCCTCCTCTCCACGTCAACCCATACCGGACCGCTCCGATGCCCATGAACCAGAAATTTTCTCCCAGCCTCCATATAATCCAACAGGAAACCAAACTCATTATATAGACTCCAAGGCAACGAGGCCCGAAGCAACTTAGTCCACGACTCATCCTTCCGGCCATAATCGTTCACCGCCCACGCCTCCACCTCACTAGTTTCGCCCGGAACTCTGTACGTAAATCAAAAGCCAAAATAGAATCCCCATCTGGATCACACATAGAGCTCGCAAAGTGAAGCACCTCACGGAATAGAGCACCGAAACTTCTCATATAAGGGATTGAGAACGTGGAATCCAGACCACTCACCTGTCTCCACGTGTTAGACTTGACGCTATAAACTGTAACTCGAAACCTGTGATGGTATGCGTAATTTTTATCTATCCTGACTAGCTTGTAATCGTGAGTTAGGGAATCATACCCGAACCCTACAGCTTCGGGATACATGAGCCGGGAGTTTTCAAACTCGGGGGCGAGCCTCTTGTGCTTTCCCGTGTAAGGGTTCCACATGACAAAGTCACCGCAGCTGATGTGGAGGGCAATTAGGCCATGGCAAGAACCACATAGTCAAACCTTTGGACCTCGCCAGTGATAATTAGGGTGTCCCACAGGATCGAACGGGAGGGTTAGCCTTCTTACCTTCGGAGTAGCGAGCCGGTGTTCAGCCAGTTGTACCTCGCCATCTGTGATAATTAGGGTTTCGTAAGGGTCAGATTTTAGGGAGTGGTTGAGATGCTGCTTCATAAATTCTCTGCCGTCGAATTTGGAGCAGAGCGATCCGGACAAGCACCGGAAGCCGTGGACGCTCTTGGGTGGGAGGCGGAGAAGGATCTCGTGATCTGGGAATAGCTTCATAAGGCTGGCAGGCATTGTCTTTGGAAAAAAGCTGATTTCAAAAGAATGTTAGGGTTAGTGGGAAATTAGGGTTTAAGTAGCGCCAAACATTGAGTCACTTTTTCCCTAAGAAAAAGATTGGGAAATTAGCTGTTTTCATAAATTCTCATAACGCTTTAACACCTACGAGCCATATTTCTCCATTGGGCAAATTTGGGTCTATAACTGCTATATTGCGGTGGAAAAAAATTTATACTTGTGGTATTACCGAAGATACTTTTTTCCTGATATATTTTTTTCTCATGAGATTTTACCATACTAGGATTTTGAAAAGACTAGCGATTGTAAGAGTACGAATTCTTGGTCGGACATCAGTACTATTATAAACCTTCCGGTACTTCAATATTGAATAATTAACCGGTTGAAAAGAAAATAAACCCTTTGTTCTTCCGCACTTGATTTCCTTATTCGAATTCTTGTTTATTTACGACTAAACATATATATTTTTAAAGTTCCCTTGGTACTTATAGTTTGAAATTTTTTAAACCCTACTTACCATGCAAGTAGAAAAATGTGTTTTATGGAAAATTTCAAGAGACCCAAAAAACCCATCTTGTTGGAATTCTATACGGAAATCTCTCTGAAGACTTTTCTCTACAAAAAATAAATTAGAAGGCCAGTGGTAGTAGGGAAGGAGGATGGTGCTCTCTCTCTCACACAACGGAAACTTGTCCGAAAATTTTCAAATAGGAAGTCAAGTAGTCGCCTCCCAGCACGAACATAAATAGTAAATACAGAACAGGTGTGAGCTTAAAATATAGGTTATTAATAAAAATTCGGGAAAAGTAACATTCGGGAAAATTGCGTGGTATTGTCGATTTCGTTTTTAGAATTTGTAATTTCAAATTGATTTCAGTCACTGTAATTTTTAAAATTTTATCATATACGTCTTTGATCCATTCATTGATCGCATCCCCTTTGCCCCTTTATTCTTATTAATAAGATAGGCTTCCAAACCTTTTGAATCAAAGTAGAGTAGGTTGCTTTCGTCATCTTTCTCTGATTCTAGCCGTGCAGTGGATCCGGTTTGAGTCGGCTAAAAAGAGGTGTCTGTGGCCGGGCTTCCTTCGCTTGACTATTTAGCTTAAGACGGAGAGAGATTTTGGGTGCTGAATGGGCAGCTGATCGGGTTGTTTGAGCCATATGTCTTGCTATTCGATTCGAATCACGTATTACATGGTGAGTCAATTGGGAAAATCGTATACGAGATGTCACCAATGCGATGATGTGGGTGCGGGTTCCGGTTCCGGTTCCGAACCTTGGGATGAAATTCTATGAAATGTCCTTCCTTTAAACGGTCACATGACAGAGACTGATCATGCCACAAAGGGTAAGGCTAGCATGGTCAATGAAAAGTCAGGCGAACCTGTTTTAGCTAAGTCCATTATTAGCGAGGCTGCCCAATTATCTATGCCACGGCCCATAACGGGACCAGGCCCACGAGATAAGTCAGGTAAGAATCTACCCAAGGATAATTCTAAAATGCCCAACTCTCAAGGAAACCGGCTCATACAGCCCAAGTTAGCCAACACTGGATCCCAGCTAATAATCGGAAGCCCATCCCCTATAGCAAAGAAACAGGTATCCACCTAGATTTGACCATTATTAGAATTCGATTCGTTAAAAATTTGATTCGATTTTGTTTACAGAAGAATTGAATACGGTTCAAGGCTAGTAAAATTTCTCGAACTGATAAATTCAATTCGAATTCGATTCGTTTCGAATTTGTCGATATTATATAACAGAAATTAAAAAAATAAATAAATTTAGACTGATTTGAAAAGTAAAAAAAAGGAGGTGGGAAATTGAAATTTGAACGCCTGACGCGTATCTCAGTTGACGCGTCGCATCCCATCTCCCCTCGGCTGTCGTATCCCGTCCCGACGTCTGACGCGTCGTCCCGTCTGCCTTGGGCATCCCGTCCCGTCAGCAGGTTACTTATGTATTGGGATGAGTAATTTTCCAAAAGGGGGTTTATTTCCCCGACAATTTCCTGAATGGGGTTGTCAGAGGATGTTTTCTTTGTCTGGGTCGAGCCGAAAACCGCTTAGCCGGGAGCGTTTTACCTTCACACGAAACCGCTGCTCGGCCAGCGTTTTCAGTCAAGCCGAGCACAACGGAGATTCTCGGCTCGGCTGGCCGAAAACTGCTCCAGATTGGGCGTTTTCTTTTTTCCGAAAACTTTTTTTTACCAAAAATCGCTTTTTTTTAATACCAAAAACCGCTCCAGTGGGAATATTTTTTTATACCAAAAACTGCTCCGGTGGGAGCTTTTTTTTATACGAAAAACCGCTCCCCCGGGAGCATTTTTTTATACCCAAAAAATTTAATTCCAATTGTCCCATTTAAACCAGACCCCGGTCTTAACCATTATACACATAACTTGCAATAAATCTCTTAAATTTTTGTCGTAATAAATCTCAGATTCCATTATTTTTTAAACTTTTACATGTATAATATATATGGTAGTATATGTTATTGGACAATTAACATCTGTAATAACGAGTCCAGCTTGGCAAAACATCCACAATATACGATAGAAACTTTCAATTTATTTTGTTAATTATCTGAAAATTTAAAAATTAAAATTGAAGTGAACCGCCTCAATGGCTAAAAAAATAATAAAGCAACACAAAGTAAACCGAAAACTTTTTTTTATACCAAAAATCGCTCTGGCGGGAGCATTTTTTTTATACCACAAACCACTCCCCTGGGAGCTTTTTATTTTTAACTAAAAACCGCTCCCCCTGGAGTATTTTTTTATACCAAAAATTCCATCAAACTGGCCAAAAACCGGTCCAGAGCTTTTTCAAGCTGGTCAAAAAAGCCAGAAAAAGTCGGCCAAAAAATTAGCAAGGTAAGCTTACAATTTTACCTTTAAAATTATATTTTTACCAGGATTATTTCTGTAATTGAAAAAAAATTTAATTAAAACCCTACCTCCTATCTTCTCCTTCCTCTATGCTGTTTGCCTCTCCTCTCCGCCTCCTTGAGTAAAAAATTTTTCCTCTCCTCTAATTTCCTCTCTTTTTAATTCCTACCAACACAGACTCAAAGTAGGCCAACCCGGACCAGCGGAGACCCAAGGAAGCCCAATCCCCGACCACCAGAGACCCAAGGAATTTTCTTAATTTTCTCTTTTTCGATATTGCATGTTTCCGATTTGACATCCCAGCTTTTTTTTGAACATTAGAAATGCTCCACCTTAAGCATTTTCGGTTATATTTTTTTTGAACATTAGAAATGCTCCACCTTAAGCATTTTCGGTTATACTTTCATTTTTTTAGAAAAGCTCCCAATTTGACGGGACATCCCCAATTTGCATGTTTCTGATTCATGCTTTTTTTGTTTCCTTATACATTCTTTGGGTAAAACGAAAACGCCCCACTTAGCTTTCGATTTCGATTTCAACCTGTTATTTTTTTTGGCTTCCATTGATTTGATATTTTTCAGCTTGTTATCTCGATTGCATGTCGATTAATTTTTTCTGTAGCTTTTTTTAGCTTCGTTATTATTGTTTAGCTTGTTATCTAATAATTGCATCATTCATTAAATGTGTGCTTTAGTGTGTGATCGGAAAAGGATATTTGAAGTTATTGAAAAAAAAATATTTTGATTAATTTACATTTACTTTCTACTTGTTTTGTTAATAGGAAATTGGTCCAAGACAGAATTATATTATGATATTTTGTGCTACCTCGCAAACAATATATTATACTATACTCGTTTAGTTTTCTTGACTTGTATAACAATTTAGTAAGTTGATGATTATAAAGATGCTTAGACAGAATTCTTTTTTATTGATAAAAAAATAGAAATTTAAATTATTGTTGCTTTTGTTACAGATGGAGCAACGCCCATATTCGTCTGATTTCATCGGACATGAAGGAACATCGCAATCTAGAGAATTGTTAACATTATCTAATGTTCATCGTGCAAGGGCTGATGGTCTAACGAGGTTCGTATAGTATAAAATTGCTTGTAAAATAGTTCAAAACTTTTTTTTATTCGTGATATGACAGTTGTTGTTAAAAACTTGTATTCAATTATATGAACTACCTCATCACCATTTTTTATTATTTTATCTATTTTGAAATTTAGATGAAGCGACGTAAAAATTTTGTTAGAAAAAATTCTATATTTTTAAAATCACCCAAATTTATATTAGTTAACCTAGTTAATACTCGGGATGAAAAATAATTTGATAAAAGAAACGAAGCAGAGCAAAACGTAACACCTCACCACCGTTTTTTGTTGTTAAAAACTTGTATTCAATTATATATTTTATTAATTTGTGAAACTTCATGTAAGTTAAAAAACAACGTTGAGAGGAGTTCAACAACTAATTTGACGAACCAATAAGAGTTCATCATCGAGAATTCAAACAGAGGCCAGTTAAGAATGCGAGATTTGCACGTTATTTGGCTGAATCGGGTTTTGGGCATGTGTGGTGCATTGGATTTATAAAGCACATCGATTGGTTTTTGATAACTACATTGGTGGAGAGATGGCGTCCTGAGACGCACACCTTCCATATGCCTGATGGTGAAATGACCATCACTCTTCAAGATGTGTCAGTTTTGCTAGGGCTGCCAATTGATGGAAAACCGCTCACTAGACTGCAGACTTCGAATGATTGGGGAGCGTTGTGCTTTAATCTTTTTGGTAAAGATCCTTCTGAATATGCAAATGGTAGCAGGGATAACACAATAAGTTTTAATTGGTTGCTATCTGAATTCAATCCATCTGATCTAAGTGAAGATGCCCCAGAAGAGATGGTTCGGCAGTATGTTAGAGAAACATATATTTTTTGATGGGAGCCTTTCTCTTTTCCGAGAAGAGTGATGGCTATGTTCACACTTGCTGGTTGCCATTTCTTGAAGATCTGGAATCTCTTGATATATATAGCTAGGGTAGCGCATGTTTGGCCCATTTGTACAACCAATTGTGTATTGCTACCAACCCAAAAAGCAACGAAATCGCTGGAGCCACTTATTTGATTTCTATGTGGGCTTAGGAGCGGATTCGTCCTTGTCGTCCCGTTCTAAAAAAGGAACGAATACCACAACCTGGAGAAGCTATAGGCATCAGGTTGGAATTTATAATTAGTTAAATGTAAATAGGTCTTTGTTATATTATTCATTTTTTCTTGACAATTGTTTTTCTAATGCATGTGGACTTCGGTCATTAACAAGAAGAGGTCTTTTAAGACAAATATGGCTGATATAAGATGAGTGCTTGAAGATCTTTCCCCCTCAGATGTAAAGTGGAAAGCATTTTAGAGAGATCCTTAAGTGAGCTTTCCTCTTGCTGCCTTACTTGCTTGGGCTACTTTCTCCAGGAAGATCTTGACCGGGATCTTCAATGAAAACTTTCGAATTATAAATGGAATCTAATTTATACGCAATACCAATCAAGAGCCGAAGCAGCTATTGGGTTGGCTATTGTTTCCTCAATTTACAATCTTCTTATTCTTCGTTTTCCTAAAAGACTCAATTAAAAAAATATTGATATACTAGTTCCGGGGTCGAGTCCCGGAATCCAAAGTTTATTTCATTTGAAATTAAAAATGGGTTGAAGACCATATCAACAGGTCTTCCATCTTGCACCGAAAATGACTGCATTTCGCTACTATTAAGTTAGGATCATCCATATTGTACCTTTTCCAAGGGCCCGAAAAATGTTCAGATTCGGGATAAATCAGGAATACAGAAACAAAAACTGCAATTGGAATTTCAAATAATTGATTTCGAAAAGAAAAAATAAAAAGGAGATTATTCTTTCTTTTATCACTTAGGAGCCGTGCGAGATGAAAGTCTCATGTGGTTTCCCTGATCAAACTAGAACTTACCAAAGAACCTTTTCTCTTTCGAGAAAGTACTTTTTTTGGGAATTGATGGGGGCCCGCACAAGCGGTGGAGCATCTTCATAATTCAATACCGTTACTGTATAGATTTTTGCATTTCTTTAATAAGACCTATCGTCGTTGGTTAAACCCTCATCTTCCGATGATTGGGATGCAAATTTCAGAAAGGATCAGTTAATAAGCGAGTCTTCATAGGGCAATTGTCACTGCTTATGAGTTATATTCCTTCCCTAATTGAGAAATAGAACGGACTAATCCTAATGTATTTCGCGTCTATCTCACGGGGGTGCCACCTGGGGCTGTAGGATGTTCCAAGGGTTGTGAAGAGTTTAACCATAAATAATCTCTTAACCCTCAATTTCATTTTTAAAAATGAGTCTAAAATCCGATCTTACATTTTCTATTACATATCATCTTTAAAGAAAATGCATGCTCATAGTTTTTTGTATCAAATTCATTAAGTTTACTTTTTTATTGTAGATTATTTGACAACCTTATCAATCACTAATAGACGAGGAACCTAGCTTTGATGAAGAAATTGTACAGTGCTGGAAAGCCCGAGTACCATTAATTAGTTTTCATGCTGTGGAGTGGCACTATCCAGATCGAGTTTTGAGACAATTTGGGATAGCGCAACCCATCCCACAGCATCCTGAGCCCGACGACGGTATCCATAAGGGAGGGCGCAGAGGTAGAACTGATATAGACTGGGAAGTCCAATATAAATGTCATGTGGAAGTGTGGATAAATCGCAATAGGCATGTGGTAAGAGGTCCTCCTGCAAATAATATGGATATTCATTTCCACGGCAAATACTTGGATTGGTACAGGCAAATAATGGTACGCTTTATAACACCGCGTGGTGCCGTACAACCTATATTGGTAAGTATATTTATTATATAAATTAAAATTATGATGTCTTTTAAATTAATATTATATACTAATGATTCACAATTTTGTATAATAGGCGGATGCAATTGAACGGATGAGGCAGATGTCTCAAAATGATGAGCTCCGTCGTATGGCAGAATCAGCACTTGGTGTAGCTGAAGAGCAACGCCGCTATCTTGGTATGCCCATTTCTGAAGAATCCTATAGTGTCGAATTCAATGCGGATTATTAAATTCGAGAAGAAGAGAAGGTAGAATGTGTTACAAAGTTGACTTAATTTTTAATATTAAATAAATTAAGTTAACTTACCTAATTTTATCTTATTAGAAACCGTGGGATAGACGTAAAAAAACCCTTGCAAGTGGCAGGAGACCAGTTCCGAGTGTGCAACCGATACCTTGTAATCCTGTTATGCCGCCCCTCCAATGGAATGATTACATGCCACCTCATGATCCTTGTGTTCCGGGGTCAAGTTCCCATAAATTCTATGGGCATTCAAAGTTGACTTAATTTTCAGATAATTAACAAAATAAATTTAAAGTTTCTATCGTATATTGTGGATGTTTTGCCAAGCTGGATTCATTATTACAGATGTTAATTGCCCAATAACATATACTACCATATATATTATACATGTAAAAGTTAAAAAAAAAATAGAATCTGAGATTTATTACGACAAAATTTAAGAGATTTATTGCAAGCTTACGTGTATAATGGTTAAGACCGCGGTCTGGTTTAAATGGGACAATTAGAATTAAATTATTGGAATTTTTGGAATAAAAAAGACGCTCCCGGAGGAGCGGTTTTGGTATTAAAAAAAGGCTCCCGCCGGAGCAGTTTTTGGTATAAAAACAAACGCTCGCGCTGGGGCGGTTTTTGGTAAAAAAAAAGTTTTCAGAAAAAAGAAAATGCTCACGCTGGAGCGATTTTCGGCCAGCCGAGCCGAGAATCTCCGTTGTGCTCGGTTTGACTGAAAACTGAAAACGCTACAGGTAGAGCGATTTAATTCGAAAATGCTACCCGAGCAGCAATTTCGTGCAAAGGGAAAATGCTCCCGTCTAAGCAGTTTTCGGCTCGACCCCAGACAAGGAAAATATTTTCTGACAACCTCATTTAGGAATTTGTCGGGGAAATAAACCTCCTTTTGGAAAATTACTCTATTGCGATCAAGTCAAAAAGAAAAATACTTGGGGAAAAAACTCAGAGGTCCCTAAGTTTTAAGATAATGTACTGATAGGTCCTATCCTTAGTTAATTAGTCCCTGAGTTTTAAACAATTGAACTAGTTAGTCCCTCTAGTCAATTTAGTTTAACAAATTTAATTAAATTATAACATAAAATTACCAAAATATTCTTAATAGTTACCCCAATCCACAATAAAACAACTCAAGTCGACCTAGATCACTAACATCACTACACGACCCAGAGAACGAAGTTGCCAACCATTTGGATAAGGAAAGTATCAAGCAATTCTCTTCGAGAACAAGATAAACAAATCGTGAAAAAAAAGAGTCTGATTTTCTTCAGGAGAATAAATAAATACCCCACAAGTAAGGATATTTTATAAATTAGCTACTCCTCCGGGAAAAGGAAAAAAACTTTTAAACTTTTTTTTTCACTTTCTTTATTACAGCTAAAAGCTTAGTAAACAAAACTGAATAGAAAACGGCGAGAAAAAATAAAAAGAACGTCAGGAGACGGTTACTTTACTTTCTCTGCCTCAGAGGAAAAAAATAAAAGAAAAAAACCGATAAAGTGTGAAAAAAACAAAAAAAACATTTGGTCATGTGCTGTTGAGCTTCAGAGGAAGAAAAGGAGCTGCGGTTTTGCCGGAACAACAACTTTTCTCGCTTTTCCGGTGATCGATAAAGTGAGAATGATTAGCTTCTCTTGGAAAACAGCATTCAAGAAGAAAAAACAGAAAAAATAGTACCTCGTCAAGATCGGTTAGTAGAAGAAAGCTCTCTCCCTGGTTTTAGGGAGAGAAAGAGACGTAGAGGGAGGGTGGTGGTAATTATTAAGGGTATTTGTGTAATTTCATGTTATAATTTAATTAAATTCACCAGAGGGACTAACTAGTTCAATTTTTTTAAACTTAGGGACTAATTAACTAAAAACAGGACTTATTAGTACATTATCTTAAAAGTTTGGGACTTCTGAGTTTTTTCCCCAAAATACTTTTATAATATGTGTCCATTTCCTCAATTCTGCCAATTACCGTTACCGATACATGCCAATATATGTGGCAGATTAATAAAGTGGGGCATACTCATAGGATGGGAAACCGGGAAGAGACTCCCTATAAAAAAAAGGAAAAGTTTCATTTAGAACACTGTAATTTCACTTTTTTTTAATTAAGATCATGTATTTTTAAATTAGAAATTTAGTACCATGTGGTTTACGTATATTTTTTCCAGATGGTGCGGGGGACTAAGTGTGGTAAGGAGGGAAGCCCTCATCAGATGGGAGCTTCCACGGGAAGGATGGATGAAACTTAATACTGATGGGGCGATCAATCAACGTGGCAACCGCAGAAGGTGTAATCAGGAACCGAAATGGCAATTGGATTGGTGGATTTGCTTCTAATTTGAGATATTGCATCAGTGTCGAAAGAAAACCTTGCACGAAATAGGGTGTATTTGTCCGTTAATTTTAATATATATGGGCATTTTCCCCTCCGATAAAAAAAAACCTTAACAAAACATATGTATAATAAATTATGCAATTATTGTGCATAGAGAAGGCGTACCTGATATCCACGTCGTCTGATTTTCCAAGTGGGCTTTCGTTTCTTTCTTTCAATATTTCAGTTGAACGGTTGATTATGTTGGAAAATAGCTTCAAAGAGTTGTTGTGGGCTCCGATTAATCGACGAACAATGTGCTCATAGACGTAATAGGAACCACTGAAGTCAGGAATAACTAGCAACACTCCAGATAGCCTTGTAAACGGCCAGAACGGTATCCTGGCATACAAGAAAATTTTTATAAATTCGTCGGTTTCAAAACCGACACCTATTCTATTTTAGGGAGACGGCACTCATCAGCACATTAAATCCACCTAGCTTGCTTCATTGACATTTCCTAATACACCACCCACATGCACAATTATCTAAATCTATTTTCCGCATCCTCTCTATAATGACCCTCTGGGACGCGATTTGGTCCTGGGCCCATTATCCAGAACCGGCCTGGACGTTTATAAGGCCCGGACGCACGCGGGAGTAGGCGGGAGTATTATGGTCAAAATATCCACACCACTTGCGACGCACGTGGCTATTTCAAAATGGAAACCCCCGCTTAAAAAACGGACAAAGCGGTTGACAAGCAGATTTTACGGGCTCCAATTCCTCCTTCCTCATCAGGATCAAAACAAAAAAGGATAAACACCCATTTTCTCGCCAGCTGCAGATTAGAAATCCTAGATCATACCAAAAGGCGCGGCGATTGGAACTGCAACCATCCATGGATCTTCAAATTATAGAGCAACAAACTACTGCAACAATCCTAGAAGAAACACAAAAGACGACAATGGATCTTCCAATTATAGAGCAAGAAACTTTGACCATTGAAGGTTAGTTGATCTCCTCCATCCCTCTCTCCTACATCGAACTACACCCATCCGTTTTGAAAATCAACATCGAAATATAAAACTCTTGCAGATCCAGAGCAACAAACGGGCGAGATAGCATGTTCAAATCAACACGGTTCAGAAACTTTGCCTATCCAATCCCAGAGAGGTGACTATTAGCCTGTAGCTCGTAGCTCGTCTTCGTACTAAAGATGTAGTTATTATTTAATGGTTCGTCATGATATGATCTAATGGTTCATTTTATATGATTGAATGGTTCTTCATGATATGATTTAATGGTTTGTGATGTTACGATTGATATGTTACGATTGAATGATTCGTCTTAATATGATTTAATGGTTGGTTCAGTTACGATTGAATGGTTCGTCATGATATGATTTAATGGTTTGTTCAGTTATAATTAAGTTGTTTATTCAATTTTCCTTTTATGCAGACTCAAAATTGGAACAACTGGAAAAAGAAGATTTCTGGAAAGAAAAACAGTTTGCAACCCTGAAGATCTGCGAGAATTTTACTACTCTTACGCCCACCAAAAAGGATTTGGTGTGCGTACTCAGTATAGGAGAGGACGGATTATCAATGGCCTGAATACCATATATTATGTCAAATACGTCTGCAACAAAAGAGAAAGATGCTCGGCCTTATGATCAAAGAGAGGAAAGGGTTGGGTGCCGTGCAATAATTTATTTCCATTATTCGATAGAGACAGCAGCTTATTATATAAAGGAATGGATTGTTGAACATAATGATCACGAGCTACACTCTGAGGCGTGTTCCTATATGCACAGATCAGCCAGAGCTCTCAATCCTATTCAGCAACACATAGCTAACCTAAATAATCAAATAGGTATCCCACTAAGATCATCTTATGAGCTGATGGCAGCAACTGCTGGAGGTAAGCAACATCTTGGTTTCCTTCACGTGGATCTAAAAAACTATCTAGGCAGTCGAAGACAAAGGGCAATGAAAGGAGGTGAAGCTACTGCCCTACTCGAGTATTTCAGAACAGAAGCATACCAAAATCCATCTTTTTATTATGATATAGAAGTGGACTGTGAAGAAAGGATTGCAAACATTTTTTGGGCTCACAGAAGGATGAGGATGAACTATAAATATTTTGGTGATGCAATCTGCTTCGACACAACATACCGAACAAACAAAAATTATCGGCCATTAGGTATGTTGAATGGTTGGTCAACTCTGATTGAATAGTTTTTTCAGTTACGATTGAATGGTTCGTTCTTTTCGATTGAATAGTTTATTCAGTTCCGAATGAATGGTTTGTTCAGTTCTGATTGAATGGTTTGTTCACCTCATGTAGCACTATTCGTTGGATATGACAACCATCGCATGTGCTACATTTTTGGTGCAGCTCTTCTGTTTGACGAGACAACAGATTCATTTCGATGGTTGTTCAAAACTTTCTTAAGGTGCATGAATGACAAAGCACTAGAAACGATCTTCACTGACCAGGATGCAGCAATATCTAATGCCATCGAGTCTGAGCTGCCAAATACGTACCATTGTCTCTGTACATGGCATATACTAAAGAACGCGAAGAAACATCTTAGCCGTCTATACACATCTAAGGTAGCAAATTCGTTCCTTTATATGATAAATGAGGTAGACGATCAGGAAGAGTTTAATTATGAATAGAATCTGATGATACAAGAGTATTTTAACTCTGTTGGACACAAATGGCTGAATACAATACACAAATCAAGAAGAAAATGGTCATCTGCATGGGTTAAGCAACACTTCACCGCTGGGATGGTCACAACACAAGTCGTTGAATCCTTCAACAGCATTATAAGGCGGTATCTTCAACCCGAATACAATCTCCTACAGTTCTTCACACATTTTAACCATCTTTTGGATGGCAGAAGGCATGAAGTAGCTAAGGCCGACTATGACTCCAAGGATAAGAGGCGCAACAACAAAAATAGATGCAACCAATTGCTAAATTCAGCAGAAGTCTATACACATTGCATGTATGAAAAGTTTCAAGAATAATACGATCAATCCGCTGCCTACATGATAGAGCTACAATGGGACAACCAACATCTCACGGGTATGCTCTATCACTGCCCCTGATTGTTGTGTTATGATTTAATAGTTTGTTCTGACCTGCTTAAATAATTTATTCTTCGATGATTAGATGGTCTTTGTTAATACCATGTGCAGATCATATTAGACACTACAATGTCTACACACTTTCGAAGGAAGACCCTTTAGTTAAGCTAGATGAGAGAATGGTGCAGGTTCACAAGTTACAAATGATACTCACAAGCACATGCCGTTTGTATGAAACAGTTGGACTATTTTGCAGACACATATTAATAGTCATGGGGGCTTTGAGATCCTTAGGAGAAGAAGAATTCAGAGAGCTGCCTAACCATTATGTTATGAAAAGGTGGACGGTAAAAGCAAAGGATGGACTGGAGGAATTCGAGCTCCCTTTAAGAAGCAGTCAAAAAAGTAACAACAATGAAAGCTTCAATAAAGTAAAATGCAAGCTGCTGGAGTTGGCAGATGAAGCCTTATTGGATGCCCAAAATATCAATATTCTGGAACAGCTAATTGTTACTGCAAGACATCAAATCCGACAACGTAGAGAAGCTCAAACACAATCAGCGCAACCAGATGATTTTCAGACATCAACATCAACATCTCAACAACTTGGCAAAACTTTAAAGATGAGAGAGAATCCAAGGAAGTCAAAGAATAGAATAAAGAGTAAAAATGAGATTGGACGGATGAACAAAAAGGTAAAGTACAAATGTTTGGCGATAGACTTGAATAATCCTGCCCAATAACAAGATTTTTTATATGTTTATGTTCATTCCCATGCATTCTGATACTGCGGATACATTGATTGATGACATTACTGCTCTTTTAATACAGTGGGCGGTTCTTTAATATTCAAATGGTTTGCTAGGTTATGATTCAATAGTTCGCTATGTTACGATTCAATGGTTCGCTATGTTACGATTCAATAGTTTGCTATGTTACGATTCAATGGTTTGCTATGTTACGATTCAATAGTTTACTAGGTTACGATTTAATAGTTTACTAGGTTACGATTTAATGGTTTGCTATGATTTGATATAATGGTTGGCTTTTTTACAATACACTGATAAGGGGGTTGGGGATAGAATTGAACACACACTTAGCGATAGACTTGAACATTCCTGCCCAATAACAAACATAACAAAGATATTTAATGTTTCTTCTCTCAAGGTTCAATGGTTTGTTATATTACGATATTGAGTTTGATATGCTACGATTCAATAGTTTGCTATGTTACGATTAGACACCATGCAATGGTTTGCTATATTACATCAGAAGCACACAAAATCTATAGATCTGTAATATCAACTCGAATAAACCGTGGATATGTTTAGCATAATAACTAGGTGCATGTTCAACAATAGTTCGACCGAAAAAGTGTATAACAGGAACAACGTCCAACCGTGGAGTATCACAATCATTTAACACCCTTCTTCTTACCTTTATACCCTCTCCATTTCATGGCGGGTTGCACAACTAATGGCAACACAAGATTATCAGGATGCACCACCATTGTCTTCAACATATTCTTCCTGTGCTCAATGAGAAATGTACTTGTCTTCCAATTCCTTGTGTACATTGGATCAATCTCATTCAATGGCCAGCGTTTGGTATATAGTTCACAGAAGAGGGACGCATATACTCCACAACTTCGGTTGTCGGGTTGCTTCGGAATATTATGCAAGATCCTGAATTCATATTCTTCAGTATTTACTTCTCTGAAATCACTCAGAAAGTAAATAAAAAGACCAAAAATCTTTTGTGCGTGGTTGATCAACTCCACCTCCCTCTGTTCAACATTCATGCTGTCTAAGACAAAACAACCTTTCGAGGCAACATCGATCACGAACACAGAAAAGTGATCGGCGTGGAACCATGGGAAGATCCACTGTCAACGAAACAGAAACGAAAATAAAAATCAACACAAAACTTGAGAATTATAAAATAAAAATAACTGCAATCAAACATACATATAGAATGCGCTTCTTGTCTTCAGGTTTCCTCAGAAAAGGGAAAAAACTATTAACGGTATTCTTAATATCTGTGAAATGAACACGAGGGTTGGCAATTCTATCAACATTTGGATGTTCAGGCTTCAACCACCTTCCCTACAATCATTTATAAAAAAAAATAAAGTATAAAAGTATCAGATATCATCCGATGGTTTACAATGTTATCATTCAATTGTATGATACTCACCGCTACCCAAATAGGGAGTATCACATGATCAATATTCTCCCCATGGGCTTTCATGCCCTTGAGATGATATCTGAGATACCAATCTACAGCTGCTGATGAAAGCCACAACATTGGGCCAAGAGATTCAGTGTTGTCCCGCACCAATCTAATATTACCATCCCATCCAAAAATCTCCCCGCTGTAAGCCATAACAGCAAAATTATTAAAAAAACACAGCTAAGAAATATTGCACAATCATCCATATATCAATGACGTTCACACAATCAACTTACGACATATTTGGTCTCTTCCCTATTGCATACTGCCAGATAACATCATGCATATCATCCGTCATCTCTATAAATACTTTCTTCGCATCCGCAGCCGCCTCTGGTCGATTAACAAAATTTTCAACATGCTTATTGTATCTGGGAGGTAGGTTGTTAACCTTTACCTCCCTTACAAGTGCTTCAATCTCAGCAGAGGTCAACTCATGCACAACAGCCCACTCAACTTCTTTCCCTTTGTCCTTTTTCACCTTCTTAGAGCAAGGAGGAGGATCCATTGCTGGTACAACATCAGCTCCTGCTACTCCTTTATCCTTATTCCCCCTCGTACGACAGTAAGGAAAATCTATTTATGGAACATCAGAAGCTGGCACTCCTTCGTTCTTATCCCCCCCTCTTCCTCTTCTTCTTATTCTCACCCGTAAAAGGAGTCTTCAGGTTCTTACTACGATACCTTGTACGCTTGCCTACAATATCAGGAACTGCCGGCTCATCCAAAATAATCATACCCGGGGTACCAGTAACATCACCACTACCCACATTACCCATCTCCTCCTTTTTGCCAGCAATCAGCTTTGCTGAAACCTCATCTACATGTGCAAAAAGCAAATGTGTAAAATTTGGATCATTAAACAAGCTTTGCGAATCAGATTCGTTTAGCTTTGCTAAAATCTCGTCAATCCGGGCAAAAAGTAATTGTGTAAAAATTGGATCATTAAACAAGCTCTGCGAATCAGATTCTTTGGACTGGCTGGCATCTCCAGCAGGTTGGTGAACGTTATGTGTGGCAGCAAATTTATCGGAAAGATCTTCAAAACCTAATGAGAAAGATGGAGGATCAAAATCATTACCAACACGAGGTGCATCATCCTTTTTCTCATCACGATGATGATGATCAGGCCTCCTACCCTCTTTGACCCCCTTAACAACTTCTTGTGATAGAACATCTGCACTCCTAACAGCGTCTTCACCCATGCTTGATACTGATGCGAAAATATCACTCTGAATGTCCTCACTCGGAGTGGCGCCACTAGTTTGAGGAGGCGCATAATCTCGATCATCATGTTTCTCATCCGCATCATACTTTTTGCCTCTCCTAAGTTCCCACATATGAATCGCTTGTTACAGCATATATTAACAACAAATTGTTTGTTATGTAATCATCAAACAGTTTGATCTATTATGATTAAATGGCTTGTTCTGTTATGATTAAATGGTTTGTTCTGCTATGATTGAATGGTTTGGTCTGTGATTATTAAATTATTTGTTATGTGATGATTAAATAGTTTGGTAACAACGAATTACCTTTTTGTTCTGCCACCTTCTCGCCCTCAACCTTGACAACACATCATTCACAATTTCACGCTTGTCACGTGACGCTGTTGGAAATTGATCATTCACCTCTGCACCCTCATTTTCAAAATTGCTATCTTCCCCCATCACTCCCTCTGCCCCTGTCACTCCATCTCATACTCCATCCTCTTCTCCTACCACTCCCTCACCCACTCCAGCCTCTCCCTTCTCCCCACCCTCCTGCTCCTCTCCCACTTCCTCTACCCCTTCAGCCTCTCCCTTCTTCCCGTCCTCTTTCATTGCCATCCCCTTCCCCTTCCTATCATCAATCTCTGCCATGATCTTTCTTCTAAGGGATTTCAGGTCTTTGATCCGAACATTGATTTCTCCTAATTTTTCAAGAAGCTGCAACAACAGATTAAAAAGATTTAAATATCAGATATTAAGAACAAAAAATTTAGAGGAAGGGACATTTCTAGCAGCAGCAAGCTCTGCAAGGTGGGTATGGTATCTCATCAACAAGTGTGTGTTACCACCATACTTGATTACAGTGGTAGCAGCACTATCTAGCCCAAGCCTCAACCCAACATTGGCCCTTTCAGCAACATACTTGCACCAATTATATTTCCTTGAATGGTGTGGCGGATTAATATATGCATAAAGCTTGCCGCAAACCACATCAGATGTGGTTGGGGCAAGGAAAACTCCAATGCCATACAAGATATATAATTGTGCCAATCTACATCCACAACTGGCTTATCACGCAACAAAACTGCCCTCACTTCCTTGAGCCTAATAAAAGAATGTTTTCTCTGTTTCAATGAATACCTACCCAGAAAATCAGTGAGATTCATTTTCCCATCTCCCTTCCCCCTGAAATCATCACGATCTAGAACAATATCAACATCCCCATTTGGGATGCCATAGCTGTTGTTCATAAACAACTCAGAAACAGTACGCAAATGTGCCCCCTTATCCTTGCATATTGCAACAAATTTAGCCATCTGCTTTGGTTTAATATCAGCCTCTTCAACTTTAAAGAGGTAGGAAAACCCAGTTTGCTTAATGAAACGTATCCGTTCTGCAGCATCTGGGTGACTTTGGGGACCAAACAAACGATAATTCAATTCTTTCATGTAGCTCGGCCTCCCACACGACTTTTTATGGACCCACCTGCAATAAAAATAACCATAAACTTGGCTTCGATGAAGACGAGCAGATTGGGACACAGCTAGGTGCATGTTCAACAGAAGAAACCATTTTATAATAAAGGATTAAACCATTCAATAATGACAGGACAAACTATTTAATAATGAACATCAAACAATTGAAATACTCCAGAACAAAGTATGGCTCTAAAATAACACTAAAATCCCTAAATAACAGCAAAAATAAAATAAAAGTCTCGACAAATCAAAAACCATAAATAACACTAAAATCCCTAAAAAAATAAGAAAACCCTTGACAAAATCAAAAACCGAAAACCCTAATAACACAAAAAAATAACTGCCAAACCCTAATAACCATAATGACGTGGAAGACTATGAAGTAAAAGGAGAAGTACGTGACCTCGCCATCGGTTGTCGACCTCGCTTTCGGTTTTCGACCTCGCCGTCGATTGTCCATCTGGCCCGCTCGAGACATCGCAATTGGTTGTACGCCTCGTTCGCTCCATCGGTAACCCACCTCGTTCACTCGACGTCAGTTGGAACCGACTAGAGAAAGGGGGATAGAGGGACAGACGGAGAGAGAGCGCTAAGAGAGAGTATAGTTGGAGAAGCAGAGGAGACGCGATTTTGAAAAAAGGGAGGGAGGGCGGTTTTGCGGTTGTATTCACGCGCTCACGAAAGGGGGCAATTAAGTTAACAAAAGTGACTAAAATACCCCCGACCATCCCTGCCCTGTCAGATCAACGTCCTATTTTTTCGGATTGATCCAACGGCCTGGAAACTATCCAGAACGGGCCTGGACGGAAATCAAAGCCCAGGAGGGAATCCGCTCCCTGACCCTGTTTGGCAAAACAGATTCGGAGCAGATAGTAGATAACAGAAAGCATATAGAAGATTCGTTTTAGTAGATAGCAGATAGCAAATTGGATAAAACGTTTGATAAAACCAACTAGCAGATTGCAGATTGAATTTAGTACATTATACATGTTTGGTTAAACTTAAATAAAATAATCTATATTATTTAATTAACTTAAATACTAATAAATTAATATTAACTTAATTATATTTAATTTTAATTTTTTATACATATTATATAATTAACATCATGAAAATAAAAGTAAATATATATTAAACAACTACTTAGTAAAAATTCACAAAACTAGAATAAGAATAACAAGACTATATCATTCATTAAAATAGATAAATAATATTTAATACAATATTTTAAAAGAATATTGAATGATTATTTATTCTAATTCTTATGATTACATAAAACTAAAAGTAATTTGATCTCTTAACGCATCCATCTGAAAATTGGGCTTATAATAAGTGGCGAAACAGATTTTTGATACAGTGAATCCTTCACTAGACAGAAAATTTGAGACAATATTAAGTGAATCGTGAAAAAAATACATTCCAAAGATTTTCCTTATATACGAGGAAAAAAATTGGATTCAATAGAGATATTGATTTAAATCTTAACAATGTAAAAGATACCATTAGTAGAATTGTATGTAGAATCCAATAATATTCAACTATAATATACAAATTTAACAAAATTTATCATATAAGAATTGTACGTTAGAATTATTCATGTATGTAGAATTGTACGTCAGAATTATTCACTATTTTATAATTCTAGACTCATATACACTAGATAAATAAATAAAATTGAGATCTGAAAATGTAGAGACAAATTGACGGAGAGAGAGAGCCAAATATGGGAAGCCTGAACAAATAGAAGGAAGAGGTTGGTTGATAGATCACTTTTTTTAGTATAGTATTTATATAGTGAAGGGAAGAATAATTTTAAGACTGAAAAAAATCTCAACTTAATCTAATTTAAAATAGTTATATAAAAAATCGGATTTCAAATAGTTGTTTAAAGGATATCTTTTAATATTTGTTTGTTAAACATAATCTTTAATTTTTTAAATAATTATCCAGAAAAATAAAAAATATATATATATAGTAGTTAAAATAAAATCTCTTAAAATTAAAAGAATGTTTGAGTTTAAACGAAACTCTAAACGAATCTACTAAACAAAAATATCTTAAAATTTAAACGAATCTGACTAAAATTTTATTTAAAAAATCTCTTAAATTTTTTTTAGTTAAATAGAATCTTTAAATTTCCTAATAATTCATAAGAAAAATAAATAATCAGCCTCCTTAGAATCTTAAATATTATATTAGTTAAAAAAGTAATTAACTTAAAAAAAAATAACCAACCTAATCTACTTCTAATCTACTAGTAGATTGCAATCTACTCATTTTACCAAACAAGTAGATTGCTAATCTACTCCTAATCTTCTATTTCCTACCTCAATCTTTTTCAACAAACAGGCCCAATATTTTATTTGCAACACATTTACAAAATTTTATTGAATCTCCCAAAACGTATCAGTTATAAAAATCCCTAGCATTGCTCAACGGAAGCATAACTAGACCTCATAAAAACGAGAGATAAACCCAACAGAGGAAGCCAATGCCACTTCTTGAGAACTCTTCATCCAGTTTCGAAAGACCGTTCTTTAAATAGGGTTCGACAGTGCTACTCTGAATATAAAAAAACTCTTAACAATAACATATTTATATATAACAAAAACTGTAACAACAACGAAGCATGGTTGACAGCAGAAACTTATACTGCAAAATAGCACAAGAAATAATAAACCGAAGGAGCATTGCATCCTCACTTGGAGGTGCCAGTGTGGCTACTGATGGCTGCCATCAACAGATACAAGAGTACCCACTAATAAAGTCGCATCTCGAGCACACCAGCTAGTCCGCGGTTCAAATCTCAGCACTTCCTCGGTGGTCCCCCTCTCCAAGTCAACCCATACAGGACCGCTCCAACGCCCATGAACCAGAATTTTTCTGCCATCCTCCATATAATCCAACAGGCAATCAAACTCATTATAGAGGCTCCGAGGCAACGAGGCCCGTAGCAACTTAGTCCACGACTCATCCTTCCCGCCATAATCGTTCATTGCCCACACCTCCAGCTCACTAGTTTCATATAAACTAAATACCGCGCAGAGTTGACCTCTCAAGACCTTAACATCTAGAAACCTCCTAGCAGTTCCATAACCTGGCAGCCCTGGAAGCGCCCGGAACTCCTCTGTACGTAAATCAAAAGCCAAAATAGAATCCCCATCGGGATCACACGTAGAGCTCGCAAAGAGAAGCACCTCGCGGAAAAGAGCACCGTACCTTCTCATAGAAGAGATCGAGAACGTGGAAGCCAGACCACCCAGCTGTCTCCAAGTGTTAGACCTGAAGCTATAAACCGTAACTCGGAACCTCTGATGGTGTGCGTAATTTTTATCTATCCTGACTAGCTTGTAATCGCGAGTTATGGAATCATACCCAAACCCTAAAGCATAGGAACACATGACAAAGTGTCCGTGTATGTGTTCAGACTCGGGGGCGAGCCTCTTGTGCTTGCCCGTGTATGGGTTCCACACGACAAATTCGCCGCAGCTGATGCGGAGGGCAATTAGGCCATGGCAAGAACCGCATAGTCGAACCTTTGGATCTGGGCAGTGTCCCGCAGGAATGAACGGGAGGGTTAGCCTTCTCACCTTCGGAGGAGCGAGCCGGTGTTCGACCAGTTGGACCTTGTCATCTGTGATGATTAGGGTTTCGTAAGTGTCAGATTTTCGGGAGTGGTTGAGATGCTGATTCGTAAATTCTCTGCTGTCGAGTTTGGAGCAGAGCGATCTGGACAAGCACCGGAAGCGGAGAACGCTCTTTGGTGGCAGGCGGAGAAAGATATCGTGGATCATGTCATCTGGGAATAGCTTCATAACGTTGGTAGGCATTGTCTTTGGAAATAAGCTGTTCTCAAAAGAATATTAAGGTTAGTAGGAAGTTAGGGTTTAAGTAGCACCAAAGATTGAGTCACTTTTGCCCTTAAAAAAATAGTCACTTTGCAAGTGGTAAGCCTAATAAACAGAAACTAAATTATCGTGAGAATCGCCTTTAACCTATTAAAAAAAACAAAATTATTGTGAGAAATATATATAAATATTGCATAATAGTTATCAGATATGGTATTCAGAGAGCAAGATAAAATTTACTTATTCAATAAAAGACAGGTGGAATAATTCCACCAATTAATGTAGGACTTCTGAACTTGCACCTTGGTTTTGGTGAATCAAACAATCTATGATTAGGTAATTTGGTACATAAAGTTGAGTTGTACTGCTACTCCGGCAGGCATTTGAGTGTTGTTTATAAGTGTAGAAAAATCAGCAAGTTATTATTTTAAAATTTTAGGTATCAGAGAGAGTTTATACCGTGGTTTGTGTAGCATTTGACAATTTATGTTGAGAATCCCAAATAGATTGTGATTTTTGCTTCCGTCCTACGATGAACACGAATTAAACTGCAATTGTTTTTCGACCTAGGTGTACCCCAGGTCGAAAAAAAATTTCGATCTGGTTCCCATCCTGAAAGAATCAGCCAAAATCTAACTTTTCCAAATTTTTATGGATAAGCCCATCCCACCTGAGTCGAAAAAATATTTCAATCTGGGTTCTCATGTCGAAACTTTTTTCAACCTGGGACCGAAATCGAAAAGATTTGTTCAACGACGGAACTCAAAATATTTTTCGATTTGGTTGCAGGTCGACAATTATTTTCGATCTAAGCTCCCCATGTCGACAATTATTTTCGACCTCAGAAAGGAACACCATTTTAGAAATATTTTCAACATTAACACCATTTCGGAGGAAAAATGGTACTGTAACACCATTTTGGGCAAAAATCTCTCTTTTTTAGATGTCTTTCAAATTCACCTTTTTTCCCTTGTCTTATACTTCACCCTTGTCTTATACTTCACCCTCTCTTCTCTCTCTTTGGTCTCTCTCTTCTGACTTTTCACGTTTCTCTTGCATCTCTGTTCCATCTTCCCCTCTTCATTTTTTGGGAAAAATTACTGTTAGGGTGAAGTATTCCGGCAATCGATTAAAAACTTTTCATAGTTTGGCAAAGTTATACCTTGGGGCCCCTGAAGCCAGAATCAAAATTTTTCTCCGGGGAAAAGCCATGTGAAAAGATAGAAATATCCCCAATTCAAGAGAAAAAAAATTCACTTTCTCCAACCTCAACATCAAGAACACCATGAATACACTCAAGAATACCAACCCAATCCCAAAAAATAACACCCAGTCGAAATATTAACCAAAGCCAGATTGAAACCTTAACCAAACCCAGATTGAAACTTTAACCTACCTCTCCAACAACATCGACATCTCCAACCAGATCTGACCCAGTTATACCAAAAATTTTACCTTCTTTTATTTTTGTTTTGTTCCAAGAAATGACCTTCGATCTTTTTTTGAGAGGATGGAAATGACATTAGAACGGAGGCCTCAAAATGCAATTACAAGTACACCCTTTTTTCACACCTTTGTTTGAATGAGATGTCTCTTCAACCAAGAACTGTCACGACCCAAATTCGTAGTCGGTGACCGGCGCTAGATCATGTCAAACTTAATATAATAAACCACAACCTAGCAAGCCTCAAATCATAATATATCATTCCTATTACCAGGATTGTCAAATATATATATATATATATATATATATATATATATATATATATATATATATATATATATATATTTTCACAACATTGTTTCTTCAACCAAACATATTTATCGTGTCCAAATCTGGTAGGCGTTGGAGTACACATCTCCAACGTCATATTATCAAACTCATTCTTTTAAAACATAACATAAATTTACACATACATTACCTATCAACATTAATCTAAGATCATATGTCAAAGGCCAACAAATATGTACAATGGAGCGACCTAGATTATAAAGATAAAGGCCATCCGGAGACCTTTGAACGTAGCCCGAGAAAGAAAGACAACGGGCTGAACTCGGATGAAGAAGCTTCTCCAGATGCAAACTACGGCTCAAATCTCTTCACCTGTGGATTGAAGTAAGGGATAAGTTCTTTGAAATACTTAGTAAGCAAATATTATAAGTAACATGTATTTAACCAACCAGTCGTTCCCATCAAACCCAACCAAATACTAACACACAACTAAGACAACAAAAGATCACTTCACGGATAAGGTCATCAAAGAATTCACGTATCACACGTAATCATAATTTCAGATAGACTTTCACAGAATATATAACACAATTTGGATGAACTTCAGATAGGTCTAGATAGTGTCACTCCCACACCGACACGAGGATACCATATCTTAAAGGCGCCATCAGAAACCAACCCCGCCTGCCAAACAGATCATATCGTATACATATCCAATGTATCCTCAAAATATGTGCACATATGCCAACATCCCCGGTTGGTCACGGGTAGACCTCATCATCCGCCATCACACAAATCATCTACCAAACTTTTCAAAATTCACATACATACACAGACAATCCAAAAGTAACCTCAAATATCAAATAGACCAAAACCAAACCCAATACCACATTTCAAATTATTCAAAAGTACGTCAAATAAAGCACATCACCCACATCTAGTTAACTGAACACATGTTACAAAGAATATCCACTTACCAGACAATGGTTGCTCGAACCATTCAAAGAGAAGCTCCTTGCTTCGTTCTACAACTCGTGGTACTCAGATTTAAACGTCGATTAACTAGTCAAAAGAATAATTATAACTATCATTACCAATCTCTCTAGCATGTAAATATGTCTTAGGAAATATAATACTCCATTTCTTGCACTTAATATTTCTGCTCTCAAACAAATATTCTTATTTGGAAAGCTTACCTCAGACCACCTTTTATCTTTGTTTCCGGTTCTTCATTATGGTTTAATCTAAACCAAACCAAAATTTGTTAATTCTTCTTCCCAATTAAGTAATGTCTTCTATTTATTTATTTATTTTTTTTGTCATTAATTACAATTTCTAATTCTCGTGTCCACTAATCTATCCGATATACATCCATGAACTTAATCCTCGGTTTTATAGCCCTTCTAGTTATTCTTTTCCTACGGTTTTAGTTTCATTATAATCATGGTCACGGTTTAGAATTTTAATTATTCAAATTTTAGTATTTAACCTGGTTGATCTCTCTCTGTATTAACATTACTTACAAAATTACTAACACAACCTTAAAATAAGGGAGATGAGCTTACCATATAGTGAATCCCCCCTCTGTTATCTCGGTAACCAATGCATCACTACTTTTCTTATTCCTCTTTTCTATGGTTCATCTTCTCCTTTTCTTTTAACCGTCGACGATATATTTCGTTTTGGTAAAAGTAAACCAAATGAGCTAGCTACTTACAGATATTTATGTACTCACCGGTTCCACCGCCTCTTTTGTTACCTCAGCCACGTTTCTATTTCTTTTTCACCACTGCCACGTTTCACAATTTGTTTTTTTTTTACTCTTAACTTATCCTATTTTAATTATTCTCATGGCCAATCTAGTTTGTTGCCACGTTTTCCTTTTTCTTTTTTTTTCTTCTTTTGATCCTAGACTTTTCCAGCCTTTCAAAGTCATTCTTAAACTTCTTAATATGTTCTAATAAGTCCCTAAAATAAGTCTTGCTCAAATAAAGTCACATAACAAATTATTTCCACAAAACTTTCCAATACCGACGAAATCAGACTTATATCCGAGCATCTTAAATTATTGCTCTGTTCCGGCCAGATTATTTCATAAATCACAAAGTTAAAAGAACAAAGTTATAGATCCAGATGTTATAAATCCATACGAATTGGAATCACCTAATTTGAAGTCCGGATGAGGAAGTTATGCCTATTTTACCGAATAATGACGGACTAAGCCTAAACCCTTCCAAAACTAACCTTATTATGTTGTAACCAATTTGATTGAAGGGTGAGGGTATCACAAGAACACTTGCTTCCCAACCAAGAATGACTCGCACCAGATCTGATCAAGAATGACTAGATCTGTTTTGGATGAGAAATGGGTTGTTGGGTTTGTATGTAATTTCAAGACATTGATTCATGCACCTCCAAAACAGATGAAAACATTAGGTTTATAGTTAGTTATTGGGTTCTCTCTTTTCTTCTTATAAATTCAATTTCAATACTCATTTACCCATCAATTTTCAAGGTTGTGAGCTTTCCAACTCCAAATCATGCCTTTTGTTGATATTTTTGTGTGTTTAATTAGATGATTTTAAGTATTTAATTAGTTTTCTTAGAGATGAAGGAGGGTTGAAGACGAGGGGAAAGAAACTAGGGGTATTTTTGTCTTTTCACATGGCTCTTCGCCTGAGAAAAATTCTGATTCCAGCTTCGGGGGTCCCAGGGCATAATTTCGCCAAACTATGGAGAATTTTTAATCGATTACTGGAATATAGATGACGAGCAATGAATATACCAAATACCAGGGGCCTGATAGTAATTTTCCCTTTTTTTTTTCATCTTTCAAGTTCTTCTAATTATGCCTTTTTTCCTTTCATGTTTAATCTTCCATTTGAAAAGAGGTCAGCCGCCGACGAGAAATCCGACGACCTCGTCTTGCTGCTTGCAGATCCGACTTTTTAATTTGTTTCTGTTTGCAGATTCGGAACACTGAGTTGGGGAAATTGGGATGTGTTAGGGTTGGAGAAATTGGGATGTGTTAGGGTTGAATTAGGGGAAATCCGGAATATTGGTTGATTTGATTGGTTGGAGGGGAAGAGGGTCGTTAATTTGTTAATTTGATGTTTAGGGTTAGGTCAAATTGGGGCAAAATTGACCCATTTTTTCCGAAATTGGGGATAAAATCGCCCCTAAAATCGAAGTTTCGGTCTGACCGGATTTTTCCGGGTGACCCGAACGCTAAAACCATCCGGTCTGATCGAATTTCAACCGGAGGCCGTATAAATTATGAAAAACGACCCGCTTTCATTAATGATTCACTATCCGACCGGTCGGACCATATTTTTTAAAACTATGGAAAATAGTATCCATGTAAATCTAAATTAGTCTGATAGAATCTTATTTATGGATTAATGTGGCGAGTCTGGGTTTAAATTTATATATACCTTATCCAGATTTAGAAATTACTGTTACTTTTACACGCTCGTAAGATAAATTCGAATAGGACCAAGTACTGTAGGGATATTGCCGGTGTCGGATTCTCCTTACTCAGAGTCAAGGAATAATCTTCAAGGAAAATAGGGATACTTATTTTTAATCATAGCTTCCAGTGATAAATTTACAAAGGTTAGTAACAACATTACAATATGCAAGAAATACGGAACAAACAATACGACTATAACATACTACCTAAAATAAAACATGCTAAGCAAAATTACAATAACTTGGAATTTTGAAACTAAATAAAGAGATGCATTTGCAATTCACACTGGCAAATAACAATATTATGTTTCATATTTACCAAGTGATAATGTTTTATATGAATTTGCAAGTGTTTGTGTGTTCGACCCAAATCTTATTGGACTTTGAGCTCGGGTTCAATGGTATCTCTTATACATGTATGTGGTATTATGTGTGTAGTCGAAAGTGGTGTGAGAAAGTTAGAGGAGCTTGAGCCGACTTCTTTCTCCAGAGACTCCTTTGTTCCATGGGATTTTGATCGGGTTTGTTTGGGTTCGTGGAGTGGCCGTATCATGTTGGACCAAGTGGTGGATCGTATGAAGACCTTGAGCATTGTTTGGACCAGCTACTCGTTGATGATGAAGGTGAAGATTTGGTACAAGTATCAGTTTTTTGTAATGACTCACAGGTTATGCAGTGTATCTCTTGGTTGCCCACGAGGAAGGAGGAGTGAGGTATAATAGCAGCAGCAAGCTTGGTATCTAGAAGGTGTTCACATGAAGGTGATGTAAAGTTCTGTAGCTGGTGGAGAATTTCAAGATTGATGTCCAGAAGGTGTTCACGCGAAGTTGATGTAAAGGCCTATAGCTGGTATCCTCATCTCTTATTTGGACTGAGATTGGTGTTCGCTCAGCGATGTAACCCCAACAGTCGGTGTCCACATGAAGGTGGAGGTTTCCCGTGGAGGTGGAGTCTACTATGTTGGTGGAGAAATAGTTTTTGAGAGTGTCCCATGAGAGTACACCATACTAGGATGAGTATTGGTCGTGCTGGAGCTCTTGAGATTGAAGCTGGCCTATGAGATTCAGGCATTGTTGTGGACGTTGGAGTGGTTTTCTCTCCGACGTAAAAAATTTTCGTGTTGCGTGCATTAAGATTTTCTCCCGTTGTGTTGGTTCTTCTAGAGTTGAAGACTCAAGGTGAGTATATGTGTTGAGATACTTCTAGAGTTGAAGACTCAAGGTGAGTATATGTGTTGAGATACTTGTGGAAGATTCCATTCGAGGTAGAGTTTTCAAGATTGAGGCGGGAGATGTTATGATTGATCATGAAGCTTATTGGAAGAGGCACACCGTGAAGATGCTCTGATGTGGAAGATGAGCTAGAAGCTTGAGAAGACGATTGATTTTGGAATTCGGTCCAAGGTGGAGATTGTTAGGATTTGTTCCAAATTTCTAATTAGAATAGAATTCTAATCCTATTTTCAAGCATATTGGCCTTGTCCTATAAATAGGAGGGTAGGGTTAGGAGTTCATTGGTCTTGACTTAATTAGCCATGGTAGTATAGGCAAAGATTTAGGCTCGGGACTTATCACTTGCCTATGGCTTATATACCATGTATCTCCACATATTATAGTGATGATCGTCTCGGCCTCGTGAAGTAGGTCTTTCGACTAAACTACGTAATATCGTGTGTCCTCGATTCTTTCTATCTCGTTACGATATGTTATGGGTATTCTACATATCCGCGTTTATACTTCCGCTGTCCTAACAGCAAGTACCATAAAGGAGGGTAAATATTTCAAACCACATATCTAAGCCAAGATGGTTGAGCACCCAACTAGTCTTACAAGCTAGCTATCCTTAATTGAACTTCTTTCTGTTTTTTACGACAGCTGAATTCTAACCGATTAGAGAGAGAGGACTGATATGGATACTTATTTGAGCCGCCCTTTTCTTCTTTGCATTTATGCTCTTCTATTGGCTAGCAGTTGCAAATCACGTCCATACTTCATTGCATTGTTTTTAAAAAAACGTTGTGACGATCCAACTGAACTGACTATGACCCAGCACTAAGGTGGGATCCGAAACACAAAAGGAAATTGGATCAGTGGACAATGCTGTTTGATCGGCGATTCAATCTGTTGAACTAATCGGTTCAATTAATTAGACAAGTCATTTGAGATCAAACTAATATTAAAAATGATCAAATTAGGATTTTGATACTTGTAAATGATAGAGAATACTTCAATGCCCTCCTTTTGGCTTTAACTTAAATCTACCATGAGAAACGTTTTGGCTTCGCCAAGTGGCTGACCTTTCCTCCAAGTGCATGAAAGAAGATTCCGTTGACATTTACAAAAATCGAATGGAAGCACAAAATCTAGCAAGAGTGCATCTGGTTTCATGCTAAAGATAAAAGTCTTCTGTCTTTCCACTTTCGTCCACTATTGGATTGTCCCGACCAGAAAAAGTAAGAGTCAAGGCTATCTTCTTACTTTTCTCACTTGATTTGGTCCGTTAGGCATCAATACTGTATCCACAAACCCACCGGACTTCCAGGTCAGAATTCTCGTATTCAACTCAAAAGCGTCCACCGCAACCGACACTATCCAAAATGCATCAACATTGTGAATATATTCTGTTTATGGAGGTGGCTGGCTCTATGTTGCGTGAAGGGTCACCGGCTCGAAACGTCGGAACCATGGATGAGTTTTACACTAACTCTATAAATAAGACTCCATATTCTCAGTACTACCTACCAGAAAAAATAATCTCAATACAATACATCATCAATCAACTCGTGAAGTTGATAACAAGAAGAGGAAGAGGAAAGAGAGGCCTAACATGGAGTGAGAGTCCTTAGAAAGCCAAGGATGGATTGCCTGATCCTCCCTGCCCAGAAACTTGGTCTTCTGTTTCAGTAGGTAGGATCTCAGGCAGTCCCCTTGGTTTACCTGAGAAGCTCTTCTTTGTCATGCTAGGCCACTCCATTCCTCCCATGGAGCCCTACAAAGCACGGATTGTTTGCTTCGTTGGCTCGTTCACTGGCTCCGACCTGACCATGAGGAAATCAATCCGGTCGAACAGTCAACGAGGAGTGCAAGTTGTTTAGTCAATAATCTGTAACCAAGAATCTAGTATGCCATATAACTTTCAAGCATCCTAGAAAACAAAGAGGCAAGTTCTAACTATAACATCACTCGAATCACAAACTTGGTTGGTACTTCAGGTATGTTTGATTGTACCAATTATCTCAACTGGTGACTTGTTACTAGTACCTAGCTAATGGAGTTTTTATGGGACAATTTCCAGTGGGGAAACTGCGTGGTAATAGAGATAACTGTTAACTGTCAACTGCTGTATATTCTTATCCTCTTGTAACCATCTGCAGATTTTTATTGTCTAACGGCTAGTTTGGACTAACAATTAAGCTACTAATTACAGCAGATTACAGGTAATTATGCTAATAATTACATCGTACATACAAGTAGCAGCAGATCCAAAGATCTGCAGATGAACATCCTTCTGCAGGTGAGTCGAGTACATCAGATTGCAGAACTATCCAGCATCCAACCACAATTGCAGTAGACTTGAACTTCCAACATAACCTCATTTTGTACTCAAGTACAATCAGCAAGCAGAATCATTGGTTTTTGTTTCTTGTTTTCTTCTCATTTACATACATTGTAAGAATAATAATAACACATTGACCAAATAATAGAAAGACTACGTTCATTGAAAAAAGTAGTCTCAAAATAATTAACACCAAGAATTAACCAACTGGAAAAAGCAAAACCCGAAAGGTTTGACTATGTTTAATCTTTGGAGAAAGGAGAGAAGATAGATTTATCAGCATTGTTGAGGTCACTTGTTTGTTCTCTGTCATTTGAACATCGTCAATGTCCTTGCATGCAGCTTTACGCCCTTCAAACTTGGTTAACGACAGACCAGATTCGGTGATATGAGAGTGAAGCATGTCGACACTTGGACTAGCTGATACTTTAGCCGGTTCAAATGTAAAGGTCTTGACCTCCTTGCTTGCATGACTAAGGTTCACACCCTGCTAAGGAAGCCATCAAGTTAAATTCCGAAAATATCTACTTGGTTGGCGAACTATGAATCCAAGATCGTAGTCTTGCTGCAGAAGTTCATACCTTAGCAACAAGAAGATTCTGCAACGCATCAGGTCCATTCTAGTTAATGTACTTGTCCAACTCAACCAGAAATGTATCCTTCTTACTAAAGCAGATGACTATCACTATCTTGACATAACACCAGAAAACTAGCCTGGAAAATCCATAAAACAAAAGCAAGCTTCTATGTAAGTTTTCAGTTGTGAATTCGCGACGCCGAAGAAGAACAGACCGACATATAGTTGCAACTTTTGCAAGTAAAGATTAGTGTCCGACTGGGACGTAAGTTTTGGCACTTAAAAGACATATCAATCAAAATCAAGACCAACAAAGTTCGATTACCATTCCAGCAGCTTCTTAAATGCATGTTCAAAGAGCAGGATAGCGGAAAAGGAGGTCCAATATGCGATCAGATTACGCGTCTCTTCCTCGGATTTAGTCTCAATTACTCTGATTGATGCACATCTGTCAGACAAAGATCATGACAACCATCAGCCTTACCCCTTTCTCCCTACTTGGTCTTCATGAAAATTCTCACTTGAGTAACTTGAAACCCATAAATAACCATCCAGAGCACTAGAATGGCTCAGAAAAGCAAGAGATTATCCCAAAAAAAAAAAGAAATAAAAAAAGTACTTACATAGGATAACCCAGAGCACAGAAGGACCTGCCATGTCAAGAGAAAAAAACACAGAAAGTGAACCAATAGTTTTATCAATGTTTTTAAAACCGACCCGGAATTCTCAAAAATTCTGGTTTCCCCGGTCAGACGGCAATCCGACCAGAACTTCTATTTTATATTAATATTATTAAATTAGGTTTAATAAATTTAATTTAGCATTAAAAATAATAAAATAACAAATAAGTTTACATATTTAGAAACTTTATTATACAATTTATCCAAACAAAGTCTTCAAACATGAATTAAACAAGTCTAGAAGTACAAGAAGATGATTATGCAAGTTTTCTTGTTCGAAATATTAGTCCAATTTGTTTAACTTAGTTGACATATTATCGAGAATTGTTAAAAATATAAGTTTGTTGTAATCCAAAAGTGTGGAAGTTGGGGTTTTGTTTCTAAATTAAATCCGATAAAATAGAAAAAATAAATACAAAATTTTCTGATCCGGGCGAACCGGGTCCCGGAAGCACCTGACCAGGCGGTCCGATCAGATTTTGGCCGGTCGAATCACTTACTAGATTTTATGCAAAAATCGACCTAAATTTGATTCCAGATAGCAGTCCGATCACCGGTCGGACCGTAGTTTTAAAACATTGGTTTTTATCTTCACTGTAAACAAGTTACAAAATTTTCAGGGTCCGTACAGAATTCTTTAAACCCTCCTACTTACCATGCAAGTAGAACAATGTGTTTTAGGAAAGGAGTGATTGTGCTCTCTTGCAAGGAAACCAAGTTGCGGACACTTTCGGAAAGTTTACAAATAGAAAATCAAAGGAGTGTAATTGGACTAAACTTAAATTAGTCGACTCGTAGAAATATAAAAAAAACATAAATATAGGGGTGAGCTCAAAATATACTTTGTTACTAAAATTTCAAATAGCCTGTTTCAAAGTTTCACTGAATCCATTGGGTGGTATGGTAGTTACAATTTCAAACAAGTAGTTTTATCGGCTTAATAATTTCGAATTATTAACCTTGTATGTCTATTTTAAAATAAAGTTATTAACGGAACAATACGAGAATGTTAATAAAATAAAGTTATAATTGGGTAACATGCAAGGTTTTCAAATACGATCCGGAGGTCGACCCAGAGTTTGGGCCGAATCCTGGGTCAACCGGTTGAACTACTAGTCATACCAGATTTTTTTATATACCATTTTTAAATAATGTATATGTATAATTGTATATGTAATCACATATACACCTCAAAAAATCATCAAATACATGATGAAACTATGGAGATTGATAAAATTTTCTCAATTTTAATTTTTTTGGTCTCTTTTCTTTTTTATTTGTGCAAAATTTCCGACCAAACCAAGTGACCAACTCATTTTTTTAGTTTTTTTTCAAAAAAATTATGATTTTTGGTCCAACCGAAAAATACGGACCCAAAATTTCAGACAAACTACTCGATCTGACCAGATTTTGGGCGGTTCGTAAGGTTGACATTTTTTGGGCCAATTTTGGTACACTCCTTGTACCAAATCACAATCCAATCAGTGAGACTACCGGTCGGACCGCATATTTAAAAACTTTGATAATATGTGTAATGTTATCCAATTACAAACTTATTTTTCCTCCAAAAGAAAAAACAATATGTGGTTTTTCAATTTTCAATCTGAACTTAGATAATTGTTCCGTAATATCTACTGTGTGGTTATGAAACCATATTTCTTTTTCGGGATAATTATTACCAGACTCCTGGTATTTGGCATATTCGTCGTTTACTTCCTGGTGTTCAAAAATCAATTATAAACTCCATAGTTTGGTTTTATTATATTCTCATGCTCTTCGCTTATGTTAGCAGATATTTTTCTGGGTTTTTGTAATGAAAATGACAAAAATACCCTTGACAAAAATATTTTTCCACTCCGTCGTCATCTCCGCTCTCTTGATCTTCTCCGTGGCCGAAATTTTTAACCCAATCTAAATCAATGCAAGTAACTCAATTGAAATTAATTGAAAACCAACATCGTCCCTTGTCTTCTTAAACTAAAGAGCAACTCAATTGAAAACCAACATCGTCTTCATCTCCGGTGTTGTGGGGAGTCCTTGGCAGTGACGTCGCCATATTTTCGATTCGATCTCCATTTTCGCAAACACCCATGGAAATGGATGGCCGACAACCATCCCTCTCTTCGACTACCTTCCATGGCCGGTAGACCACCGTCAGAAATTGTTTCGCCTCGTCGAAATTCCGAGCAAAGATAAGGGGCAGGAGACCTCCAGGTTCCATGGCCGGGATTGAGTTTCTGGATTTGGGGGTGAATTTGGATGAGTTCGGAGTCGATCGAGTTTCCATGGCCGGGACGTCGGATTTGGCCGGATCTGAGTTTCCATGGCTGGAGCGTGGACGACGAGCATGGAAAATGACAACCCATTCTAATTGTTGGAGTTCTAATTGGTGTTGATTACTGGGTTGGTGTTGATGAGTTCGATTGTGGGTGTTCTTGGTATTTTCTGGAGTGGTTGAAGATAATTTTTTTTATTTTTGTCATTTCCATGACAAAAACCCGAAAAAATATCTGCTAACATCAGCGAAGGGCCTTAAAGTATAATTTCTCCAAACTAGGGAGATTTATAATCGATTTTTAAACATCAGGAAATGAGCGGCGAATATACTAAACAACAGGGGCCTGATAGTAATTATCTTTTTTTTCTCTTAAATGGCGTCCATATGATGTCTCTAATGTCTAAAACTAGTGAGTGTTTTGTTGTGATAATTAAAAATACTAATAGACCCAATTAGCACTTCCAAACTTATTCGGCAAGGAGCTACAATTAGCTCTTGATAGTTCATTCTAGCTAATAACAATTGATTTGGAAAAAATTGAAAAAAAAATCCGGGCATTAGTTGATTGTTCATATGTATTACCACCGTTCAAAATTTTTATATAATTACTTGATATCCTTGAGTCTAAGTTACATGAGAGAGAGAGGTAACTTAACACCCATGGAATTCACACCATCATTGATTCTAAGTAGAGATTAAGGTCTTGATGCCCTAGTAGTTCCAGCGCGAAATTGAACTTTTGCAACCACTCCTCGATCTGAAACAGAATCTCCCGGTTTTCTTTGATCAGTTATTGAAATTTAGCCAAGTGCTTTTTGCCATTGATGTGGTCCTCCATCTTTGACCACCTCCCACAGCTTTTATCACAAACGGTGCACCACCAAAGTGAATCCCTTAGCTCGACGCCTTTGCCTTGTAGCTCTTTAACGATCCTCTCATGTTCCTTGCCGGAAAGATGGTCTCTAATGCTCCTCTTTTTACTTCGATAGACTTTGCAAATTATGCAATGCCATGATTTTCCATTGCCAACCAGGAAGATCCCTTCGCTCTCGAAGTTCGTCTCTTCTTCGTCTGTTTGTAATGATCCGGGGGAAGTGACACTGTTTGAAGATATACTTGAATTTTCCACCTCAAGTGGCTCTACAGGAACCGGTGATGATTGCATTTCTTCAATCTCCAACTGCATATGTAGTATCATTTATACATATATATACACGCACATGAGTGTGTGAGTCGTATGATACTCGAACAAATACTAGATCGACTAATCACATGTTGAGTCGTGTCAAAGAGAGCAAGAATTTATACTTACTGGTTCAGCAGACGGTACTTGCTTTTGGTCAACTGATAAACTCTTTACGTTGTTGTCTATCGCCATAGGTTCTTTACCAACTGCCTGCCAGGTCACTTGTTTGTTCTCTGTCATTTGAATAGCGTCAATGGCCTTGACCTCCTTGCTTGCATGACTAAGGTTCACACCCTGCAAAAGAAGACAGGGGATCATCATGTGCAAGTTAAATTCCGAAAACATCCACTTGGTTGGAAAACTATGAATCCATGCTCGTAATCTTGCTGCATATGTTCATACCTTAGCAGCAAGGAGATTCTGCAATGCGTCAGCTCCATTCGCATTTACATACTTGTCCAACTCAACCAGAAATGTATCCTTCTTGCTAAAGGACTTCTTAGCCTCGTTGAACCAGTCATTAAGCGTTTGAAGGTTCAAAGAGAGGCAGGGTTGGAAGAGGTGATTGTAGACATATAAAGAACCGGAGAAGTCATTAATGACCAAGCCGACGATTATCACCAACTTGACATAACACCAGAAAGCTAACCTGAAAATCCAGAAAAGAAAACCAAGCTTCTGTCTAAGTTTTCAGTTCTAAAGTCGCAACGTCAAAGACGAACAGCCCAACATACAATCACAAAGGCAGAGTCTGATTGCAACATACATTTTGCACTTGAAGACATATCAATCGAAATCGAAATCGAAATGGAGACAACCAACATTTGATTACCATTCGAGCAGCTTCTCGAAAGCATGTTCGAAGAGCAGGATCGCGGAAAAGGAGATCCAATAGGCAATCAGATTCTGGGTCTCTGCCTCGGATTTAGTCTCAATAGCTCTGACTGATGCACATCTGTTAGAACAAAGATCATGACAATCATCGACCTTGCATCTTTTCCCTACTTAGTCCTTCATGAAATTGGCTCAGAAAAGCAACAAATTAAAGAAACAAAGAACTCGAAAAGCAAACACTTACAGAGGATAAGCCAGAGCACAGAAGGGCCTGCCGTGTCAAGAGAAAAAACACAGAAAGTGAACAAAAAAATAAAATAAAACACCAGAAATTCGAACCCTAGTACCGACCAGAAAAGTTCAGTGTATACTTACCATGCAAGTAGAACAATGTGTTTTATGAAAAATTTCAAGAGACCCACAAAACCCATCTTTGTCGGAATTCTATACAGAAATCTCTCTGAAGACTTCCTCTCTACAAAAATTAAATAAGAAGGCTAGTAGTGGTAGGGAAGGAGGATGGTTCTCTCTCGCTCTCTCTCGCAACGAAACCAAAGTTGCGGAAACTTAGTTTTCAGACTTTTTTAAAAAAAAGTAGCGGAAACTTAGTCTGAAAGTTTTCAAATAGGAAGTGAAGCCGTCGCCTCCCGGTACCAACATAAATACAGGGGTGAGCTTATTAATAAAATTTGAAAAAAGTTTACTTTAGTACCCTATAGTATGGCTCTGTTGAAGATAAATCTGACTGAGATTGAAGAGAAACGAGGCGACAAAATTGGAGTTTTATCAGCTCCATCATCCAGGCAAAAGGCAGCCCATAAAGAGGCCTTTTTTACAACCTTCTGGGCTTCTTTACTTCGGCCCGAGAAGAAGCCCACGTTACAAGAGAGATGTGTTTACCGTGAGCTCAGCCACACGGGATTAGTGACACTCCCAAAGTGACGCGACAGACAAAAGGAATCCGAGGCACGGAAAAAGAGGCGGATCTGATGTGGGATCCGAGGACGATCAGACGGCGAATCATGAGCAGCCGCCAGCTCATTATTAGCTAATAATTATTCTTTCCATTTGTAATAACTTTTTTAAAAATTAGTTTTCTTTTCTAAATTCTTGTAGGCTTGTATATAAGTCTCCCTTGTAACAAATTTTAGATAAGAGAATATACATTCCCTTCAACCTCTCAAGGTCTTCTTCTTCAAAACAAATCCGCCATTAAAGCTTCAAGCTCGAGCTTGAGCTAATCCATTTTGTCACTTTCTTTTCCTGGTTTAGAGCTTTAAGCTTATACCAATACTCTTCCGCATACTTTCTTGACTTAAAATGACTGACCAGCCAGCTAATCCACCTGCTAACCAAACTGTTATCGAATCTGCCATTCGGGTTCCAACAGGGGAGTTCACAAACCTCTATTATGTTCATCCAGGAGAGAGTCCTTTTGAGGTCCTAGTGACGCCCCTCCTGAGTGAAAGGAATTATCACACATGGGTTCGAGCAATGAGCCAATCTCTGGAGTCCAAGAACAAGTTATACCTGTGTCAGAGAGGACCGATCCTCTGTTTTCCTCCTGGAAAAGATGCAACACTCTGGTGATTCACTGGCTGATGCGATCCATTGAGCCCGAGCTTGCTGAGAGTCTATTGTGGTTTGATACTGCAGCAGAGGTTTGGGATCACCTGCACGAGCTTTTTGGGCGTGGTGACTTCGACAAGATAGCTAATCTCAGGAAGGAGATAGCTAACTTCTCACAGGGTACTCTCTTTGTCAACGAGTACTTCTCGAGGTACAAATCTCTTTGGGACCAACTGGTCCAGTTTCGACCTATTCCATCTTGTCAATGCACTCCCAATGCATACTTAACTTGTGCTGCTACAATCCTAACGTCTGCACATGTTGAACAAGATCACATCTTGGGGTTTTTGATTGGTTTGAATGATAATTTCTCTAACATTAGAACCCTTCCATGACCCGTGTCATGTACCTTGTCGGGCAGATCTGTAGCGCCATTAGCTGTCTTTGCTGCACAACAAACTGGTGGATCATCTTCTGTCATAGCTACTCAGTTTGGTGGCAAGCGTTTTGGATCCAAGAAGCCTTTCTCCACTCATTGTCATAAAGATGGTCACACTGTTGAGAAGTGTTTCAAGCTTCATGGGTTTCCTCCTGGCTTCAAGTTCAAACCCAGAGGAGATTAAGTTGCAGCTATCAGTACTGCAGATCTATCGAAAGAACATGCCTCTAACTATGGTTTTAATGCTGAACAGATGCTCTCCATGATGCAACAGACCTTCACTCAAGGGCTAGTAGCTGCTGGCCTTGGTTCTTCCAGCAACAACTCGGTGGGCGCCAAGGTGAATGCTGCATCTAATGCAGTTGATTCGAAGCATCACTATGCATGTACTCTTTCCGTCTGTAATTTGCAGAAACCACAACCTCCTGGCCTTGACAAATCATCTTGGATACTGGACTCTGACGCCTCGATACATGTCGCTTGTTGCCTTAAATGGTTTGACAATTGCAGGAGTACCCCTTCTATGTTTGTGACCTTGCCAGACAAATCCAAAATTTGAGCTACTCATATGGGCTTAGTCAAGCTATTTGATGAACTGATGCTTTTCAACGTGCTATATATGCCAGATTTCTCGTTTAATCTTATTTCACTGAGTCAGTTGACTAGTGAATTGCCCATTTCACTGACTTTTACCTCTGCTTGGTGTGTGATTTAGGACCTCATTAAGCAGAAGATGATTGGAACTGCTGAGAGAAGAAATGGCCTCTACCACTTCCAACCAACACCTCCACTAAAACCAGTTTGCTCAGCAGCTATCACCACTACCAGTTACATCCAGCACAACTTAGATCTCTGGCATTATAGATTGGGCCATGTTCCTAGTTCTAAAGCATTATTGCTTAAGAAGATCTATCCTTCAATTTCTGTTATTTCATATGCACCTTATGATTGTTGTCACTATGCTAGACACAAGCGATTACCCTTTCCTTCAAGTGTCAATATAGCAACCTCCTATTTTGAGTTAATTCATGTTGATGTTTGGGGACCCTATTCTACTCCTTCGTATGATGGCTTCTCCTATTTTTTAACCATAGTGGATGATTACTCTAGAGCAACCTGGGTTTATTTGATGAAAACCAAAGCTGAAGCTATGACACATTTAGAGCAATTTTGTGTGCTTGTAGAAACCCAATTTAAGACCACAATCAAAAGGATTAGGTCAGACCAAGGGAAAGAGTTCTTAATGCATTCTTTCTTTAGGCATAAGGGGATTGTTCATGAAACCTCTTGCATCCACACACCCCAACAGAATAGTCGGGTGGAAAGAAAATATCAACACATACTCAATATAGTTAGAGCTATTCGCTTCCAAGCCTGCTTACCAGTCTCTTCCTGGAGTGTATGCATACTACATGCTGTCCACCTTATAAACATCCTACCTTCCTCTGTCTTGTCCAATAAAACTCCCTTCGAGGTCCTATATCAGAGATTTCCCACCTACAAACACCTTCGTATTTTTGGTTGCCTATGTTATGCGGCCATAATTCCTAGACTTAGTAAATTTGAGCCACGAGCTAGGAGAAGTGTATTCTTGGGATATGCCAATGGATTGAAGGGTTTTAGACTGTATGATTTGGACAACAATCACACATTTTACTCTAGGGATGTGGTGTTTTATGAAGGAGTCTTCCCCTTAAACCACCTAGCCACCACCTGACACACAAACCACATCGACTTATACTCCACTCCATCTTGATGACATTGATGTCGAGTTAACCAACCTATTACCACCTATCCAACCTGCTCCTGTAGAACCTGCCCAAGCTCCAGAAATTCCACCACCAGCTCCTGATCTTAGGAGATCCCAGAGAACCAGACAACCTCCTATATATCTCCAAGACTATATCCATCCTGGCTCTTCTTCTCAGTAGGAAAGATCATCTGATGCTGGTGCAGGCCAGATACATTCAGTTCAGTACCCTATCTCTTCTGTGTTAACAAATGATCATCTTGGTTCTGGTCATAAGGCATTTGTTGCAGCACTTGACAGTGATAAAGAGCCTACAACTTTTGTTGAAGCTAATGAGTTAGCTTACTGGAGAAACGCTATGAAAACTGAGTTGAATGCTCTTGATGAGAATGGCACTTGGGAGGTGGTTACTCTTCCAGAAGGGAAGGAAGCCATTAATTGTAGATGGGTCTTCAAAATTAAAAGGCATACTGATGGCTCAGTCGAAAGATACAAAGCTAGATTGGTGGCAAAGGGGTACACACAAGTCTTTGGTATTGACTACATCGACACCTTCTCTCCAGTGGTCAAAATGACTACGGTTCGAATAATTCTAGCTATTGCAGCTAGTAGGGATTAGTTTCATGCTCAACTTGATATCAATAATGCCTTCTTGCACGGAGATCTCTATGAAGAGGTGTATGTGGAGCTTCCTCTCAGTTTTTCTTCTCCTACGAACAAGGTTTGCAGACTAAAGAAGTCCTTGTACGGACTAAAACAAGCCAGTAGACAATGGTTCTAGAAGATATCCTCTCTGCTGATCTTATTTGGATTCTCCCAAGCTACATTAGACTACTCAAAGTTTGTTCTCAGCAGGGCAACTACCTTTAGATGTCTACTCATTTATGTAGATGACATAATCATGACAGAAAATAGCCAACGATAACTGCAGGAGATCAAGGAATTCTTGGACAGTAAACTGAAGATAAAGGACTTGGGGCAGCTGAAATTTTTCTTAGGGATGGAGGTGGCTTGAACTCAATCAGGAATTCACATATGCCAAAGACAGTATGCAGTAAACTTGTTAACAGATGCAGGCTTCCTTCATAGTAAGCCAATAAAGACACCAATGGTACACAATTTGAGGCTCATTTCAGAAGCAGACTCTCCACCAGTAGAAGATCCAACTGCCTATAGAACTCTCATTGGCAAACTCCTCTACTTGACTCACACGAGACCTGATATTTGCTATGCTACTCATCAACTCAGCCAGTTCTTGAGTGGTCCTCTAGTTATCCACAACAAGGTGATTCACAGGATTCTTCGCTAGGTTAAGGGAAATCCAAGTCTCGGGTTATTTTTCTCAGCACAATCTTCTCTAAGACTGACAGGTTTCAGTGATGCTGATTGGGCGTGTTGTCCCGATACTAGGCGATCAACTACAGGCTATTGTGTTTACATAGGAAAATTGCTGATTTCGTGGAAGTCCAAGAAGCAGCAGACTATTTCACGAAGTCCAATACAGGTCCATGGCCTCTCTCAGCTGTGAATTACAATGGTTGAAGTATCTACTACACGAGCTCCACATTCTTCATCCCCAACCTGCATCTCTGTTCTGTGATAACAAATCAACAATTCACATTGCTGAGAATTCTATTTTCTATAAAAGGACCAAACATATTGAAATAGACTACCAACTCATACGCGAAAAGGTGCAGAGTGGCTTGATCAAGCTTTTTCACGTCTCGTCAGCTAATCAGACTACCAACATCATGACTAAACCACTTGCTCCCTCCTTGTTCTTGGTACATGTTTCCAAGCTCGGATTGCTCAGCATACACAGTCCGGCTTATGGGCGGGTGTTGAAGATAAATCTGATTGGGATTGAAGAGAAACGAGGTGACAAAGTTGGAGTTTTATCAGCTCCATCATCCAGACAAAAGGCAGCCCATAAAGAGGCCTTTCTTATAACCTTCTGGGCTTCTTTACTTTGGCCCGAGAAGAAACCCACGTTACAAGAGAGATGTGCTTACCGTGAGCTCAGCCACACGGGATTAGTGACACTCCCAAAGTGATGCGGCAGACAAAAGGAATCTGAGGTACGAAAAAAGAGGCAGATCTAATGTGGAATCTGAGGACGATCTGACGGCTAATCATGAGCAGCCACCAGCTCATAATTATTCTTTCCATTTATAGTAACTTTTGTAAAAATTAGTTTTCTTTTCTAAATTCTTGTAGGCTTGTATATAAGTCTCCCTTGTAACAAATTTTAGGTAAGAGAATATACATTCCCTTCAACCTCTCAAGGTCTTCTTCTTCAAAACAAATCTGCCATTAAAGCTTCAAGCTCGAGCTAATCCATTTTGTCACTTTCTTTTCAGGCTCAACATCACTTTAGTACACCGAGAAAAAAAACTGACTAATCGAGTCATACTTATTGTAATTAAATTACTTTAGCACCAGCTTGTAAACCACCTTGGTGGCCATCGTTCCGACAGGGCTTGCCGGATCTCAGCCTGTTCGCGTCCAGATCTGTCGATTGGGCCACCGCCACATCGCCGGAAGAGGTCAGGGCATACAGAGAGTACTGGTAGTAGACAAAGGAGATGTGGGTTGGTCGTGGTTGGAAACCATTTTGTTTCCAATAATTGACTACCGGCCAGACATCGAGGGCATTAGTGGTCGTGGTTGATGATGGTGTTGGTGGGGTTATTGTCTATGACACGGTTTAGCAGAAACGCTGCCGTTGCATCGACTTCGAAAGTTTTCTTTTCTTCCTCTTCTTTTGCCGACAAACTGTTTGATGATATGTTCGTTTGCGTTGTTTAGTTGAAGCTTCTTGTTATTTCTCAGGAAAGGGTTAGGTCTAATGGTTATTATTTATTAGTGATAAGGTGGGTTGGTTTAGTAAGGATTGATGGTGGTGGGATAAAGATGATGGTATCGAGGAAGAAGAGGAGAGAGCAAATATTGCAGTTTTTTGAACAATTATAATTAAACCAGTGATCGTTTTGATATTTTGCTAATTTGTCATATCAGCATTTTCGGGTAAACATTTAAACTTAACAATACATCCATCAAACATAGAGCTTAATGTTTGAAACACAGATTTTGTAGATTAAACTTAGAGCAATGTGGAATCTCCGCAAACGAAAAGAAATAAACCTTATGGAATCTGCAGAGTCAACCTCTCATCAACATGCATATTGTTAGGATTTGTCTCAAATTCTAGACAAGTTAGTACTCTATTCTAATATTAGATAGGGTAATTATCTCCTATATATATAGGGACGAAACCCTTGTAAGGTTGGGTTGTTTGGACTCTCATAGTGAACTCTCTCCCTTTGCCCGTGGTTTTCTCCCCCGATTGGGGTTTCCGCTCCTCAAGCTCTCCATTCAAGAAAGTTGTCTTCGCATCAAGCTGTTCAAGCTCCAAATCCTGCATAGCAACAATACCAAGAAGAGAACGAATCGAGGTTGGACCACCACGGGGGGCGGCTGAGCGGCTGGAGGATGACCCGGCCTCGGTCAGCGGAGCACGGGAACGGTTGGGTCGGTCACCGCGGGTCTCGATCTCTCCCGAAACCTCCTTCTCTCTCTCTCCCCGATTTTCTCCTTCCGCCGTCGATCCTCCTTCTTGCTCACGGACAGCAGGCAGCGGCGATGCCGGGCAGCAGCGGCTCCAGGCGATGAGCGAGCAGCGGCGAGCTCGGGTTCGTGAGCTCTCTCCCCGAGCTCTCTCTCTCCTCGAGCTCTCTCTCTCTCCTCGACGATTCTTCTCTTCTCACCGCCGTCAGCCACGTTTTTGGGGGAGTTTTGGGTTGAAAAACCCTATTCCCGAGTTGACTTGGTCAACAGTTTGACTGGTCAACATTTTGACTAGTCAACAGTTGACTGGTTGACTAAAAGTCAACTGTTTTGGCTGATTTTGGTTTTCTAACCTGTTTTGGGCGGATTTCTTAGTTCGAGTTGTTTCAGGATGACTTCGATGAAGTACGAGATTCCTCAGTTGACGAGGAAAACTAATTTTTCCTTGTGGCAGGTGAAGATGCGCGCTATTCTGACACATTTAGAATTGGATGAGACTCTACTTGATGAGAAGTCGATGCCTTCGAGTTGGGATGATGCGATGAAAGCGTCAAAGAATCGTAAGGCTGTGAGTCAGATTCAGCTGCATTTGTCAGATGATATTTTGCGGGATGTGTTGAAGGAGACAATAGCTTCCTCTTTGTGGGCAAAGCTTGAAAAGTTGTGCATGCCCAAGAGTTTGACCAACAAACTGTGCTTGAAGCAACGACTGTTTTCCATCCGGATGCAAGAAGATAAGTCTGTTCATGACCACCTTAATGAATTTAAGGATATAGTGGCTGATCTTAGAACTCTGGATGTAAAGTATGATGATGAAGATTTGGCTTTATTGTTATTGTGCTCGTTGCCTATTTCTTATCAGCAATTCAGGGATACTCTGTTGTTCAGTCATGATACTCTGAGTTGGGATAATGTCCATGATTCGCTCTTGGAGAAAGAGAGAATTGATAAGCACACTGTTTGTTCCTCTGAAAATAGCCAAGGGACTGGCTTGGTCATGAGAGGGAGGTTTGAAGAGAGGAATGCTAAGTCTGGTTCGAAGAAGAAGAGCAGAAGCAAATCAAGGTCAAGGCAAAAAGATAAGACTTGTTTCAATTGTCATAAGGTTGGGCATATTAAATGGTTCTGTCCGGAGTTGAAGAACAAGAAGAAGGGCGAGAAGTCCAGTGCTCCGAAAGGAGAAAGTTCTGATAGCGGCAGTGCTAGTGTTGCCACCACCACTCAGAAAGAAGAATCTGATGGAGACCTTTTGTCTGTGATTGATGGGAAGTCAAAAGTTGATGCTGCTTGGATCCTTGATTCTGCTTGTACGTTTCATATGTGTCCTATCAGGGACTAGTTTTCAACATATGAACGTGCGGAGGGTAATGTTCTCATGGGAAATAATTTTGTTTGCAAGGTTGTTGGTATTGGCACAGTGAAGATCAAGATGCATGATGGTGTCATTCGAACCTTGACGAATGTGAGGTATATCCCTGATTTGAAGCGGAACTTGATTTCGCTGAGTACTCTTGATACATTGGGGTACAAGTATACCGGAGAAGGTGGAGTTCTTCGTGTGAGTAAGAACTCATTAGTGCATATGAAGGCCAAGAAAGAGGTTGGAAATCTGTATGTTTTGCAGGGTTGTACAGTTACAGGGACTGCTGCTGCTGCATCTGGCTCGTTGACAGATTCTGAGAATACCTCATTGTGGCATATACGACTTGGTCACATGAGCGAGAAAGGCATGACCGAGCTGAATAGGAGAGGATTATTATGTGGACAGGGTATTGGGAAGCTGGAATTTTGTGAGCACTGTGTGTTTGGCAAGCAGAAAAAAGTCAGTTTTCAGAAAGGTGTGCACACTACAAAGGGAAAACTTGACTATGTTCATTCTGATCTTTGGGGACCGTCTCAAGTTGCAACAAAGAATGGTTCCAAGTATATGCTGACTATTATTGATGATTATTCGAGAAAGGTGTGGGCGTTCTTCTTGAAGAGCAAGGATCATGTCTTTGTCACTTTCAAGCAGTGGAAGACTATGATTGAAAAGCAGACTGGGAGAGATGTCAAGCATCTCCGCACAGACAATGGATTGGAGTTTTGCTCTAGTTGGTTTGATGAGTTCTGCAAGAATGAGGGTATTGTCAGGCATAAGACAATCCCTGGTACACCTCAACAGAATGGAGTCGCTGAAAGAATGAACAGAACTTTGTTGGAGAAAGTTCGTTGTATGCTGTCAAATGCTGGTTTGCCTAAGTCATTTTGGGCTGAAGCTGCTTCCACTGCCTGTCACCTTGTTAATCGTTCACCTCATGTATCACTTGATGGCAAGGTACCTGAAGAATTATGGTCTGGAAATCCTCCTAATTATGCTGATTTGAAGATATTTGGGTGTCCTGCCTATGCTCATGTGAATAATGGCAAGTTAGAGCCAAGATCTGTGAAATGTATCTTCCTTGGCTATGCTTCTGGAGTGAAGGGATACAAGTTGTGGTGTCCCGAGCTGTCTAAGGTCTTGTTGAGTAGGAATGTTATTTTCAAAGAGACAGACATGCTGAGTAAGAGGGAGGATGTTTCTTCACCTGGTGTTCCGAGTGCTCCAAGTGTGGACTTGCAAAAGTCAAAAGTGCAGGTGGAGTTTGATGCTGATCCAGAAGCGAGTTCCTCCCATGATGTTGATTGCCATGATCCTACTCATGGTGGGTTGTCTGATGAAGCTGAGAATGTTGGCACAATTGAGAGGGAGCCAGCATATTCTATTGCTAAAGACAGGCCCAGAAGAATGATCTGGCCTCCACAGAAGTTGGGTGAGGCTGATTTTGTTGCTTTTACCCTGAATGTGGCAGAAGAAGTTGATAGCTGTGAAGAACCGTCTAGTTACTCAGATGCTGTGAAGTCGAAAGACTCTACTAGATGGTTGGTTGCTATAGAGGAAGAGATGGAATCTCTTCACAAGAACAAGACTTGGGAGATTACTAAACTGCCTAAGGATAAGAAGGTTGTCAGTTGCAAGTGGGTATTCAAGAAGAAGGATGGTATACCTGGAGTTGAAGAGCCTAGATACAAGGCTAGGCTAGTGGCTAGAGGATATAGTCAGATTCCTGGTGTGGACTTTAATGAGGTATTTTCACCAGTTGTGAAGCATACCTCGATTCGTTCTCTTCTTGGTATTGTTGCTATGCAGGATTTGGAGCTTGAACAGCTTGATGCGAAGACAACTTTCTTGAATGGAGAGCTTGAGGAGCGGATTCATATGGCACAGCCTGAGAGTTTTCATGTTGAAGGCAAAGAAGACCATGTGTGCTTGTTGAAGAAGTCCCTGTATGGCCTTAAGCAGTCTCCGAGGCAGTGGTATAAAAGGTTTGATTCCTTTATGATTTCTCATGGTTATGAGAGGAGCAAGTATGATAGTTGTGTTTACCTGAAAAGGCTACGCAACGGTTCCCAAGTGTATTTACTCCTGTATGTGGATGACATGTTAATTGCTGCAAGTGACAAAGGAGAGGTGAAGAAGCTCAAAGCTCTGTTGAGTAGCGAGTTTGAGATGAAAGATTTGGGTCCTGCTAAGAAGATTCTTGGTATGGAGATTACCAGAGATAGAGGAGCAAGGAAATTATTTCTGAGCCAGGAAAGTTACATTGAAAAGGTACTTGACAGGTTTGATGTGACTGGTAATCCTGTGAGTACTCCTCTTGGTACACATTTTCAGCTTTCGTCCGCTTTATCTCCACAGTCAGCTGCTGAGGTTGATTACATGTCTGGTGTTCCATACTCCAGTGCTGTTGGTTCTCTGATGTATGCTATGGTTTGCACACGCCCGGATTTGGCCTATGCTGTGAGTGTTGTTAGCAGGTTTATGGCAAATCCTGGAGAAGGTCATTGGAGAGCAGTGGAGTGGATTATGAGGTACTTGAAGGGTACCAAAGGCGTTTTCTACAGTTTGGAAGCACAAATGATGGAGTTATTGGTTTCGTTGATTCAGATTATGCTAGAGACCTTGATAAGTCTAGGTCCTTGTCTGGATATGTCTTCACTCTTGGAGGATGTGCTATCAGTTGGAGAGCTTGTCTACAGGCCACAGTGGCGTTGTCTACCACTGAGGCGGAGTACATGGCTATAACTGAAGGTGTGAAGGAGGCTATCTGGTTGAAAGGTTTCTTCAGTAAAATCTGTGAGAAGCTGCAGGTCAGTACAGTGTACTGTGATAGTCAAAGTGCTATCCATCTCACGAGGGATGCTATGTATCATGAGAGGACGAAGCACATTGATGTGAGGTACCACTTCATTCGGGAGCATGTTGCTCAAGGTGACATTGTTGTGAGCAAGATCGGTACCAAGGACAACCCTGCAGACATGTTGACGAAGCCGCTTTCTGGTGCTAAGTTCGAGCATTGCTTGGACTTAGTAAGTGTTCGTGCTTGATGATGATTGCCCTTAGGGGCTGATGGTGAAGGTGGAGCAGCGTTGATGTTGGAGTCATAGAATTTGGTCCAAGGTGGAGATTTGTTAGGATTTGTCTCAAATTCTAGACAAGTTAGTACTCTATTCTAATATTAGATAGGGTAATTATCTCCTATATATATAGGGACGAAACCCTTGTAAGGTTGGGTTGTTTGGACTCTCATAGTGAACTCTCTCCCTTTACCCGTGGTTTTCTCCCCGATTGGGGTTTCCACGTAAATTCTTGTATCTCGTGTTTACTCGTTTCGATCTAACACATATGTATTTGAAAAACAACATAATCTTCACACAAGTATAATGACGAAGGCATATACCTAAACTCTAAACGTAGAGAACTGCTCAAAGGTATCAACTACAAAGGCGCTGCAGGTTCATTCAAGAACGACTATAACACCCCGATTACTTTCCAGAACTATGCATCATAGGAAGACTCTCGAGGTATTGAGTATTGAGTGAGTTGTTAGAGGCTGCTGCCCCATCTTTTTTAATTTCAACTTATCGCTAATAGTTTGATCGAGTCAAACTATATAGAGTGAAAAAACTATTTCTACTGAGTTTTAACACGGCTTTACAAATTCACGGGCTGCTTAAAGCAATTCTTATATATATATATATATATATATTTTTTTTGGGTCTAGACCCAAAGTATGTGTAAACAGATTGACCACATTTTGGGTCTAGAATTATTTGGTTTTGAAAGACTAGTATGTTCATTACCCTCCTCCATCTTAAATCTACTTTGAGAAACGTTTTGGCTTCGCCAAGTGACTGACCTTTCCTCCAAGTGCATAAAAGAAGATTCCGTTGACATTTACAAAATCGAACGGTAGCACAAAATCTAGCGAGAGTGCATCTGGTTTCACGCTAAAGATGAAGGAGGCTAGGTCCATCTGGTTTCGTCCACTATTGGATTGTCCCGACCAGAAAAACTATGAGTCAAGGCTATCTTCTTACTTTTCTCACTTGATTTGGTCCGTTCGGCATCTGTATCCACAGTTCATCGGACTTCCCGATCTCCATGTTAGAATTCTCATATTCAACTCAAAAGCGTACAACGCAACCGACACTATCCAAAATGCATCAATATTGTGAATATATTCTGTTTATGGAGGTGGCTGGCTCTATGTTACGTGAAGGGTCACCGGCTCGAAGCGTAGGAACTATGGATGAGTTTGACACTAGCTCTATAAATAGACCCATAATCTCAATACTATACCATACACCTACCGGAAAAAATAATCTCAATACCATATATCATCAATCCACTAGTGAAGGTGATAACAAGGAGAGGAAGAGGAAATAGAGTCCATTGGAAAACCAAGGATGGATTGCCTGATCCTGCTCGGAAACTTGGCCTTCTGTTTCAGTACAGGAAACCATTTAGGTGGGATCTCGGGCAGTCCCCTTGGTTTACCTGAGAAGCTCTTCTTTGTCATGCTAAGCCACTCAATCTCGAATGACGAATACTAAGGCCTCAGACAAAGCCACATGTTAGAAGAAATGATAACAGTCGATCAGCCAACGAGGAGTACAAGTTGTTTAGTCAATAGTCTGTGACCAAGAATCTAGTACGCCACATAACTTTCAAGCACCCTAGCAAACAAAGAAGCAAGTTCTAACTATATCTGCAAGTAGATGTTAGTTGCAGCTTTCGATAACATCACTCGAATTGACAAACTTGATTGGTACTTCAGGTACCATTTGATCTCAAGTGGTGACTTGTTACTAGTATCTAGCTAATGGATGGAGTTTCAAGTGCTTCTCACCATTGAGATGAGCATCCAAGTTTATATTACGGTTGCAGTGGACATCGCAGATGGCGCACCACCATGGAGAATCTTTATCCTCGACGCCATCATTCTTCAGGCTTCTGTTGCTTGATAATAACTGCAGGGCTCCGGGGAACGCTATTCTCTGTCAACTCTTCACAAGCCTTCTTGTGTCGTCTTCCTCCAAGATGTGAAGCAAGATCTCCCTCACTTGTGGCTACTACCTGACATAAGGCGCAAGTCCACTGCTTTTGGACAGTTTGGGGTAGGATTTTCTTAGGAATTTGACTAACCACATTAGATGTGGTCTGCACTTCTTTAACATCTGGAGGTGAAACTTCACTTTTCTCTGCTACTGGATACTTCAATTCAATTTCTTTAACCTGCATGTGAGAGAGAAACAACTTAAAGCTAATACACCAATTCATTTGAACTGTATGCAGTGGAAACATGGTGCGATTAAGTTCGAAGGGAGAAGATTGACAAGCTTCACAATCATAAGAGTATAAACAGATGAATATGAGGGATCTACTAGACTGTCACAGATTGAAAAAATTTGTCTCAAAGTATGAGCATTAACCGACTAGAAAAGTAAAACCTGAAAGGTATGACTATGTTCAATCTTGGAGAAAGGACAACAGATAGATTTTACCAGCATTGTTGAGGTCACTTGTTTGTTCTCTGTCATTTGAACAGCGTCAATGGCCTTGCCTGCAGCTTTACGCCTTTCCAACTTGGTTAATGACAGACCAGATTCGGCGATATGAGTGTGATTATGTAAAACTTCAGAGTGAAGCATGTCGACACACGGACTAGCTGATACTTTAGCCTGTTCAAATTTAACGGTCTCGACCTCCTTGCTTGCATGACTAAGGTTCACACCCTGCAAAAGAAGCCATCAAGAAACAGAGGTTCATCGTGTGCAAGTTTAATTCTGAAAACATCAACTGAGAAAGCATCAGTTCATACCTTAGCAACAAGGAGTTTCTGCAAAGCATCAGTTCCATTCGCGTTTACGTGCTTTTCCAACTCAACCAAAAATGTATCCTTCTTGCTAAAGGACTTCTTAGCCTCGTTGAACCAGTCAATAAGCGTTCGAAGGTTCAAAGAGAGGCAGGGTTGGAAGAGGTGATTGTAGACATATAAAGAACCGGAGAAGTCACTAATGACCAAGCCGACGATTACCACCAACTTGACATAACACCAGAAAGCTAGCCTGAAAATCCAGAAAAGAAAACCAAGCTTCTTTCTAAGTTTTTAGTTCTAAAGCGGCAACATCAAAGATGCACATGGATAAGGATGGGTCTAACTACATTAATTAACAAACTTGCAAAGGTAGTCTCTGATTGCAACGTACATTTTGCAATTGAAGACATATTAATCGAAATGAAAATCGAGACAACCAACTTTTGATTACCATTCGAGCAGCTTCTCGAAAGCATGTTCGAAGAGCAGGATCGCGGAAAAGGAGATCCAATAGGCAATCAGATTCTGGGTCTCTGCCTCGGATTTAGTCTCAATAGCTCTGACTGATGCACATCTGTTAGAACAAAGATCAACTTGAAACCCCCGGAAATAACCATCCAGAAGCACTAGAATGGCTCAGAAAAGCAACAGAAAACACAAAGAACTCGAAAAAACAAACACTTACAGAGGATAACCCAGAGCACACAAGGGCCTGCCAAGTCAAGAGAAAAAACACAAAGAAAGTGAACCAAAAAAAAAAAGAACTTCAGAAATTCAAACCCTATAAACGAACGGAAAAAGTTCAGTGTATACTTAAAATGTAAGTAGAACAATGTGTTTAATGAAAATTTTCAAGAGACCCACAAAACCCATCTTTCTTGGAATTCTATACAGAAATCTCTCTGAAGACTTCTCTCTACAAAAATTAAATAAGAAAGCCAGTGGTCAAGTCAAATAGGAAACGAAACCAAAGTTGGGGAAACTTGGTCTGAAAGTTTTCAAATAGGAAGTCAAGTCGGCGCCTCCCTGTACTAACATAAATACAGATTACAGGGGTGAGCTTAAAATATAGGTTATTAATAAAAATTCGGGAAAAGTAACATTCGGGAAAAATTGCGTGGTATTGTCGATTTCGTTTTGAAATTATATCACATACGGTGATTAGCTGCCCGCACCATATGTCTTGCTATTCGACTCGAATCACGTATTATATAGCGAGTCAGTTGAGTAACTCGGGGGCAGATTTGGTGGGGACTGGGCTAGTCCCCATTTATGGGGATTAACTCAAACCAATATCATTTCACATGCAAACCAATATCACTTCACATGCAAACCAATATCACTTCATATGTAAACCAGTTTCTTGCAAACCAATATTATTTTACATGCAAACCAATATCACTTCACATGCAAACTAATATCACCTGGTAAGTTATTAACCATCAGATTTAAAGATAATCAAATCTGATGGCCCAAAATGTAGTCCCCACCTATGAACAAATTTTCTTTAGTCTCCACTCAATCCGGTCCCGAGTAACTCGTGTTGGAGATGTAACCAATGTGATGGTGTGGGTGCGGGTTCCGAACCTTGGGATGAAAATCTATGAAATGTCCTTCCTTTAAACGACATAGAGAAAGAGAAAGGGCGATGTTGAAATATTTGGGTGGACTTAAAAGGTACTTTTGACACTTTAAATTATGTCTCTACGGAAAAGTAGATAAAATTTTTGAAAACGGATTGGGTGGGGATTAAATAAAATTTGTTCCCCTGGGTCGTGTGATTTGATTGTCTTTAAATCTGATAGTCAATAGCCTATCAAGTGATATTGGTTTGCATGTGAAGTGATAATGATTTGCGAAATGATATTGGTTTGCATGAGGCTTGTTTACATGTGAAGTGATATTGGTTTGCATATGATGATGAATTGATTTTATAAATATCAGGAATTAAGTAACAATAGATTGTCCTAATTAATTAATTTTTTCAAAAAATAATGATCTATGGCTATTTTACCCTTTTGTTTTTGTTCGACTTTATAAGATAAGAATAATCAAGGGAAGAATAAAGAAAAGGATACGTTTGTTGTGGCGAAAACGTTTCAGTTATATAATGAGTAAGCATTATCCCATTGTTTTAGGCATACTCGGACCATCACGAGCTGCATTGACCCAAAGAAACCTAGTTAGGAGGATTGCACACAACAAGATACCTTGCCCACTCTTTCTCCATTTAGTTCAGTTTAGTTATTTATGTATAGTTTTAGTTATTTAGATACCAAATCCCCATCTGATCGTCCGAGACTAGCGAGCTAACCAAAAGGATGACCTAAAAGTAGTTCCTCGTGGTTTGATACTCTGCTTTTTTTTATTACAACGGTAGATTTTTCAAATTATAAATACGCATGAATAAATCAATTATATAAAGTTGTTCTAATGATATGCTGACCGGCCACACAATCAAAATCTACTCAATAAAAAACTATTTATATAGCGATCCACTTAGACATCTCTAACTTTTGAGAATTATGTTATCATTCAAATAATCTATTTGATTCAAACTTAAATTATTCTCCAGTAACTGAGTACCAAATTGTATCAGCCAAAAGAAAGTTGTAATCCAGTTCGGGTTTATGGGTGTAACTGACTGTTCGGAAATTATTTTGAAGGAAAGCAAATGGAGATAATTGATTACAAGACATTAAAAGTTTCGCGAGTAGTGACTAGTGAGTTACATGTGCTCTTTGGAATATGCTTGAAAGACACATCGGCTTTACGCCCCTTTCATTTCCTTTCTTTGTCAAAATTCACAATTTTGAACAACTACATAAAGCGGGGATGTATCTTGTTCTGTTTGTTTCAATATTTGAGTTGATTCACGTAGTTAAATTGTCATTTCTTTTCCCGTATTTTATACCAATTGGAAATTTCTAGATCGATATAATGCCTTGTTCATGTATTTGTTTCGATCCAATTTCTATTCGTGTTGTTTGTCTGGGTCGATACGATTAGCGAGATATTTAACAGTCTTAATTTAAGTGCTTGTTGTTATCATTTCGAATAATAAATATAGTTTAGAGATATATTATTTATAATGGGCCGAAAAGGCCGTTAAAGCTGTTGAATGGGTATACGAACTTTTTAAAGGCCGTAGCAGGCAACTAAGGCCCAAAGATACTTCAGGAAATCTTAGGTAAAGTTCCCCATTTTGGTCCTTGTTTCCTTCTTTGCCTTTTTTTTAGAATGGGGTGGTTTTGAGTTTGAGTCTTGTAAATGTAGCTGCCCTAAAACTTAGGATGAAAAGTTTTGCTGCTCTTTGTGGTTCAATTTGATGTGCCTCAAATCCAATGTTTTTAAAACCGACTCGGAAGACGACCCGGAATTCTTAAAATTTTTGGTTTACTCGGTCAGACCGGTTGGATTGCCAGTCAGACCGGTACTTCTATTTTATATTAATATAATTAAATAATATTTAATAAATTTAATTTAACATAAAATATGATAAAATATTAAATAAGTTCAACTATTTAGCAACTTTGTTATACAATTTATCCAAACAAAGTCTTCAAACATGAATTGAACAAGTCTAGAAGAACGAGAAGATGATTATACAAGTTTTCAGGTTTGACAAATTAGTCCAATTCGTTTGATTTAGTTGAAATATTATCAAAAATTGTTAAAAAATAAGTTTTTTGTGATCAAAAAGTGATATACACTCTCTGAATGTGGAAGTTGAGGTTTTGTTTCTAAATTCCTGACCAGATGATCTGACCAGATTTTAACCGGTCGAACCACATTCTGAGTTTTAGGTAGGGGTGTGCAATCGGTATATATCGATCCCGAATACCGAATACCGAAAAATATCGAATACCGAATTACAAAAAAAACCCATACCGATCCCTAACCGAAAGTATTTCGGTATCTACCAAATACCGAATTAAAATTTCGGTATTATACAGAAAATCCCGAAAATACCAAAATTTTCAAAAAAAAATCCAACGTTAATACCGAAGTTATTTCATCTACCCGAGGGAATACAAAGAAACATCGATCAAACAACACTAAGGGGGAACTTCTCTTATAGATAATTCATATCAATTCTACCTAATTTGAAAAATTCCCAAATGTTAAACCCTAATTTCGTTTTTACCTTAGAGTGAGAAGAAGAAAGCAACGCGTCCGTGAGAGATGTAGGTAACTTTTGTAGAAGCTTACCTTAGAATCTAAGGCTTAGATAAGTAAATGAAGCTTACCTTGTAGTACCTTCGATCTGTGAGGAGGAAAGAAGAGGAAAAGGGGAGAGGTTTCTCCTGGGAGGAGAAAAGAAGAGGAAAAGGGGAAGAAAAAAAAGGGAGAGGGTGTTTCTGGGAGTGTTGTGTGTGTGGGCTCTTTATATAGCTAGAAAAATTTCATTTTAGTACCTCCTTATATAGTTGGTAAACTTACACTTTAGTACTTCAGTATTTTTGATATTACCGAAATAATTACGATATATACCAAAATTATACCGAATACCGAAATTCACTAAAATTTTCCAAAAGTCGATACCAAAATAAATTCCGTATACCGAAATACCGATCCCAAAATCCCAAATACCAAAAAAATACCGAAAATCTCGAATACCGAATATCAAATGCTCACACCTAGTTTTAGGAAAAAATCGACCCAGATTTGATTCTGAGTAGCGGTCCGACCGGTTTGACTATTGGTCAGACCACAATTTTTAAAACATTGCTCAAATCGGAATTAGTTAGATAGGTGTCACATACAAGATGATTTCGATGGAACAAAATTGTTTACTTATGGGAAGAGAATTTTTTTTGTAAGGATGGGAAGGGAGCAGCTTTACCTGACGACTATGTTTTGGTTGGTGTCCACTTATTACATTCTGACTCCGTTTTCGTTTTTATCTTAATGCGTTCTCATTTATGAATTTTTACTCTCTGTGGAAATTCTTAATAAAATTTGATAGGTTTGAAGATTATTTTAGAATGGTCGCATGAAGCCTAATATTAGATGAACGGTATAATACCCAAATAAAGAAAACAACATATAGTCTCGATCTGTTGATTGTAAGAATATCAGAAGGCGACAGAAAAATAGGAAAAACCCTAATTTTATTTATCAAAATTCAACCAACTAAAACAATAGCGAAGAGGTCCTATTTATCAAGAACCAAAAGAAACCTATTATGTAAAATCCAACTAATAATCAAATTCTTAATAATAATTCAAAAGCTACAAATAATAATTAAACATATCATCATTCATTATCTCCATCATTCTCTCCCAGTTATAGAAATTCGTCCTCGAATTTGATGTCGTGACCCAACTTGAGTCCTTCGTACAAGCACTCTTTTACATCTTTGATCGACGTGGAGACACTTGATATCTTCCATTCCAACATGATAAATATTTAAAATTCACGTAACCACAAACATTCTCCAGATGAAAGACCATGAACTCACTTCTCCGTGCGGCCTGTTCTACTGCCTTCAGCCTATTCCACAAGTTCAACAACGAAGAACCCTCAACATATTCGAACTTGTCAACGCCGATAAAATCAATGTGCTCAACATACCGAACCTCATAATCTTGGGCTATTTGGGGTATAAGCACATCCACCACCTCAACATCCTCAACATATTCTTCAAGTCTGGAGTTATTGATGACTTCAGCCAAGCGAGGCATTGCACAATTCACCAAAATTGTAGGTTCTTTGAATAAGTCCCTTACATAATATAAGGGTGCCTCACACTCAATAAAGTAGTCTCCATCGGAACAATCTTCGGCAAACTCACTGAATTCTTCCCAAACTAAAGCCTCTTCAACTTGTGCGGGTCGTGCAGTCTGTTGCTTCCTTCAGATCTCTGTCATCTGTTGCTTCAAATCACCCAACGTAGCTTGAATCTCATGCAACTTCTCAACTATTTGATGATTATATTGTTCCAAAAAGCGACGGTGCTTGTCATCAATAGCATTCCAAACTTTGTAAGTATATTGGGAAAACAACTTATAAATTAGCTTCTCGTTCATTTTAGTCCATCGAGAGATTTTCAGATTACCACATCGTATTCGTCGAAGATTTAAGTCGGACCACCAATGCATAGGATCACCTCGCAATCGTCGTTTGACAAATTTGACTTGTTCGAGCTCAACAAGCTTGTGAATATCAAAGTATATCTCCGCATTGACAAGCCACCAAATAAAATCTCTTGTAGAAATTTCCCAATCAAGATCATAAAAATTACACGAAGTAGGAATATGGACCACAGACACCATAGAATTAAGCATCTTTAATTAATCAAATAAGTGACTAATCTGCAATTTTTGAAATCTGCCTAGACCAGATTGTACTTTGAACCATTAGCAAATTACGAACCAATCACCAAACTCTACAACAATCTTCAATCAGTCCTCAAACTTTTGCTAATTCCACTTTCAGTCCTCCAAGTTATGGAAAAGTTATGTTTGAGTCCCAATAATCCCCAATTCAGAAAATTCTAAATTAAGATAGGGTGCAAAATAACGAACCAATCAACTGGAGCAGCGTCTGGTGGGCAAAAGTCAGGGCGGCAATGGAGGGTTGGGTCGATTGGATCTGGGCACTGGCTTCTGGAACATAGATAGGAGATCATGAATCTTTCATATAGACATAAATATGAAATACGAACATAATCATATTAAGCCGTATAACGTAAAATACCTGTTATAATGCGAACACTTCACAGAATTCTTCGTCTTTATAGGATCGTAATGGAAATTTGTTGCTGGCTCATCTTAACTCACGTATTCAAATTTAGGATTGGATTACACAACATAAATGCCGGGAGATTTTGAGTGAGATTTGAACATCTACGTCGCGGGTCTTTTGTGTGTACTTGTGCCATTGACATTCTCGTTTTGTCGTGCATCCCATTTGTGTGGATTCTATCCTTTATATAGAACTTGGGAATAGGCCATTGAGTTGCCCGTCATATACTCGTTCGTAATCATTACAGGCTCCATGGATTCCTTCCACTAAATTGGGAGGTTACGAAATTTATGAGCCCAGTTATAAATTCGTAATTATGGCAATTATGACTGTAATTCCAACAATTATTTTAACGTTTGAGTTTCTCTAGAGCTAGAGTGATGCAACTGTTTGTTAAGAGATAACCCAAAAGAGTGTTAGAATTAAATTGAGTGCTTTTCGAAAGAAAAGCGAAGGTAAAACGAAAGGTTGGAATTTGGAATGTCGCATTTACTAATCTTTCCTTGTAGTATTGATTCCTGAGAAGAATAAACGTTACCATCTCTCACAATATTGACTTATACGCTTAGGTAACCATGTTTACAAATTTTATTCTAAGACATGAGCAAATAGTTTGAAAAAATGGACAAGAATTATAGCGAGTGAAAACCAAGGAGTCTTTATACATGGTAGATGCATCTAAGATAATTCGATAGAACTACACACATTGAGATTGATCTCTGAATTTGTAGCCACATATATTTCTATTTGTAGCCAAGTCTCTGCCCTCTTTGCTGCTCCTTTATATATGGTAGATGCATCTAAGACAATGTGATAGACCTATACACATTGGGATTGAGAATGTGGTAGAGTTGATGTTAGACTCAACAACATAATATATGATTCTCTGATCAACCATCTTTTCGATATGCTTGAAAGACAGGCCATCCTCAATCGGAGACATCCACAATCACAAATACCAGATAGAATTGTGTGGAAGAAGGCTAGACATGGCAATTACAAGTAAAAACTTGTTATTTGCACTTGAAGGAGACTAATTCTGATCAGGATTTGTATGTAATTGCAAGAGAAGACAATACACCTTATTGCAAACATCTGTGGAACTGAATCAATGGCGAGCTTCAAACGATTGGCTGGCGACAAGAAATTGAAGCAATGTTGGCCAAACAATCTCTTACACTTTTGATCAATTGTAAACTTAAATGTACTCCTAGAAGGATAATTGAAGTAGTCAATTGGACAGCGACAAGGTCTAGATTGAGATTATGTACACCCAATTAGCTATTTCGGCAATTTTTTCTTGATAAATATAATCTACTTTAAAAAAAATTAGCTATTACATCCGCTTTTGGAACTTAGATCTTTGTTGTACGATAATTTCCTGCCGTGATTATATATTCACCTAAATTTTAAATCTCAAAAAATGTTTTATTAATTTCTAATTTTTTTATTTGTTGCTCTGTCCTAATAATATTTCTCGAGTAATTTAGGGTGACCATTTTGGTAATAATATTTTGACAATTGATCTTCTATTACACTTAGGAGAGAAAATGTGAACCATGAGGACCAACCATAAAATTACCACTAGGTAAAATCCTAACCATTAACTATACCAAGTTATACATACGAAGGAATATAGTAAAATATTTTTATTTTTTTGTATTTTCTATATTGTGGTACAACATATAATCTTTCATTGGAACCAAAAACTCTAATTTTCCAATCTTATTTTGATTTTGTTTAATTCAAACATGAAAGTGATCAATCCGCTATTGTGCTCGAAGCATAATGCGCCTCTCGAGTCGTCCACTCTCTAACAAAATCAAACATATTGATCCATATCAGCTTTAGAGAGGCCTAAAATAAAAGAGCTCTTAAGGAAAACAAGTGAGGTTAATTAGGGATGACAATGGGTAGGGTAGGATAGGATATTGATAGGATCTTACCCATACCCTAGTTTTTTTGGATGGACCCATATCCTACCCTCGACCCTATAAATTTTTTATTGTTAGATTCATACCCTACCCTCATGGAGACCCAGGGTCCGACCCTTTAACGTTCTACATTTTGATAATTTTTAATCAAAACTTAATTTTTATATACAATTTAAATAAATTCAAGACATCTACTACGTTACACATCAACATTCAATAGAAAATTGATGAAACATCAAATTTTGTAATTTAATTTCAATAGTCCAAGATTTTTTTAGAGTTTGAAGTACATAAACAATTCAACAAAAGAAAAATATAGCATGCCAGCTTCTAGTGATCCATCATTCACGACATCTTCTAAGCTAGTTGCGGAATAACATAATAAATATGTTAAAGTTAACCGTAAAGTATATTATATATATTATCAATACGGTCTAACAAGGGTCTAACTAGAGTCTAATTAGGGTAGAGTCTAAAATATGGTAAAAATGTAAGGGTGGGTTCCGACCCACAGGGTCTATCTATGGATTTATACCCTGCCCTAGACCCTACCTCTAAACATGGACCCATACCCATACCCTATCCTAGATCCAGTCAAAGTCAACGTACCCTAGACCCGTAGGGTAAGAGTAGGATCCGACCCTCAAGGTATGGGTATTTATGCCATCCCTAAGGTTAATCTGTAAAACATATTAATTTGATAAAACATTACCAAATTAATAATTGAGTCGTCGAGTTCCTTCCCTGACTTCTTTTTATTTTTTTAATCTGTAGTTAAACCGTGAACTTACGGTTAAAGTTAAACTGGATAGTTAAATCATAGGTTTACAAATTACAATTATGAAAACAAGCCTAGTTGTACATTATCATAAAATTTCAACAAGCACCCCTCACTTTTAATCTATAAACACTTAGATCAACGGATGACAGTGTTGTTCTAGTTTAATCAAGAGATCTCCAGTTCGAATTTTTAGAATACAACATTATTAAATATTTATTGAAAGAATTTTATCATTTTTCAAAATTTCCACCCAACTTAATCCTAAATTATTCAACACAAGAAGTGTCTGAATAAAGGTATTACAGTCAAAAAAATTCCAACCACTTAAAGTTGGAGCTCATGTCCCCCAAAATTTTTGGACAAGAGTGCAAATTGTTGAGTGTGCATCCACTTCAATTGGTGTTGATACGTTTTTCGTGCCAAAGTTGTGAAATCAGCGATATCTTAATTTATGCTTGCTTGAAAGGATGACAATTGCATGTGTCGTCCTCAACCATTAATTGTCACCCAAGCGACCAAACGAAATGACAACACCGAAAAAACAGAATTAAATCGGGGAACTCAGTTGTCTTACCACGTAATCTTACAAGGAAATGCTTGGGGTTTTTTTTTTCATTTTACGTAAAAAATTACCAACATTTTGAAAACAATTTCTCTTATATGGTAGTTTTTTAAAACTAATAGGAGTCTCCACCCGGCAAGGTGACTGTCAGGTGGCGCACTTAAGTCCCAACTTTATTTCCGAAATTTTTAAGAGAGATAAATTGTTGTTCGAATTTCAGAATTTAAAATTTTTTGTATTTCGTATAGTTATTTGAGCTCATTCGGCATCACATAAATTTTAGTGCATTCCAGTTCGTCATTATAAAAAAATTTAGTATGTTCCATTTCGTCATCGTATATCACAGATTTGTTTAGTAAATTGGTAGTTTTAAAAATAAAAAATAATAGGAGAGCCAAGTAGCGGATACTACCTCAGAAAAATTTTAAAAACAAAAATGGTACGGTGTAAATGGAGATCATGGTTGATTAGTAAATAGGAACTGCAGTGGTAGCGAACGTCCTATTGTCCTATTGGTACGCTGTAAAGAACTCGAGTAATTATATAATCTATTTTATTACCAAATTTTAATCAAGACATATTGAGTTCAAAATTTTCAAATTGATATAACACTTCGTAAATAATTTTGTCATTTTTTAAAAATTTCATAAAACTCAATGCTATGTTAGTCAGCTTATTCGGCATGTGGATAAATAAAAAAAATAATACATTTTACTTTTGAAAAATAGGAACTACGGTCACAAAAGAATCTCGACGGAATAAGAAGTTGGAAGTCTGGCCAAATGGGATCGTGTTCGAGTACTAAATGAGAAGTCCGGCCATAAAAAGGAACTTTGACTGAATTGTTAGTCAATAAATCTTTGATTCCCACTGTTTGGAAAAAACATATATCCGTTTCAACCATTTCAAACCCAATTAACTTTTATGTTTTTGAAGAAAAAAATCAGCTTCAAATTTAATTTAATATTTTTTTTATCTTTTACGGTTTCTTATATAATTAAGCTCAAACAATTTATATTTAAAAGTATTTTTTTAAACCATGACCGTAATTATTCACAGTTTAATTAGAGTTCACAACTTTTATAACGCAATTATGTTACGGTTTATGAACCGCGGCCGGAGCCAGGGAGTATTGCAACCGGGCTTTGGATTGGATACAGAGTGAAAAAAATTATTCCGAACGGTTTGAAGTGAAAGGGACTGCGCTGGCATGTCCCGTTATGTAATACCGGCATGCCCCGTTATGTCATATTGGCATGCCCCATTATGTCATATTGGCTAGTGTATTTTCCGTGTTTGCGACAGTGGCATGTCCTGTTTACGATATTGGTTCGTGTAATTTTTTTCATTTTGGTTTCCGTATTTATGTATTTTTGTAAAAAAGCCCATGCGTGCCTTCACTTCAAACCTTTTGGAATGGGGGTATTCCGTACCCAATCCCACCCCTTGCAACCGAACAAAAAATCCCTCCCTTGGGTGTAATTAGGCTGCAATAAAAATAAGGAAGAGCTAAAACAGGAAGACAAGCCAACTCAAAAAAGCAACATATATTGTATATGATCACGTAAAATATGCTGATCACAGTGTGCATTATAAACAACCAGAGTGAAAAAAATAAGTCAATAAATTTCCGATTCCCATTTTCATACAAGGCATGCCGTTTTCAAATCCCAATTTTCCCTTTTTTATTTTGGCCGGGATTCCAACTTTCCTTTAATTCCAGCCATATTCACAAAGTTGTATATGTTAAAGCTTTTCCGTTTATACTTGTGACAAACCAGGAAACAGAAATTTAAGGCGGTTATTGTTTGATATTTGTGGGCCGGATTTGGTGGGAATCAGGTCCGGAAGTACCATCCGGACTAAAAGCACCAAGTTTTTTGATAATAACGTACAGTGAAGTGATAGTGTTATACATGTAAAGTGATAATAATTTACAGTAAAATGACTGTGAATTGACAATGATATACATATGAAGTTACAATGATATACATGTCAAGTGATATGAATGGTATACTTGTGGAGTGGGAAGTGACCAAAATTTGAACCCTCGTTGCGATAAAAAAAATTTACTTATGAAAAAATATGTGTGAAGTCAAGTGATAATTGTATACAGTGACATGATAATCATATCCACATGTGATTTGATAATGGTAAATGTGAAGTAATAATGGTATAGTGGTTCAAATATTGGTTGTGAAAATATTATACTTATTTGGTTAAATCTATTTCTAGTGAAAACGAGGTCTAATTATATCACCGAAACTATCTCCTTACTAATTTTCTCAAAAAAATAAGTTTTTGATATGGATGGTGCGCACCGGGTCATAACTGTCCACACACAATCCATCCCCTAAATTAGGAATGAGATCGGTTTTTTATATGTAAATGAGATCCATCTAATAATCTGAGATTAAAAAATACTAATACAAATATCGGGGCCCGATTAGGTCCAGATAACAGCTTCGTAGGATAATGGATAATGGACATCAAATTAAAAAAACAAATGGAAAAAGCTGATTTTTACATATACACAACAATAAAACTTATGGAAAAAGAAAGCCACCCCTAAGCTTGCTATTTATTCTTAAAAAAAACCCTCGCAATCTGAGTTTCGAAACTATAGCGGCTGAAGCACAACAAGAGAAACCACAGAGCGAAGACCATGAATGATCAAAACGATACTAGTCTAATAGAAGGTTAATCATTGTTACTTCAAATATATATCATTACCAATTCACATGTATATTATCGTCACTTTACATGTATACCATTCCGATATCACATATATATCAATATCAATTTACATGTATATCATTGTGATGTCAATGTATACCATTCTGTTTTACCATTGTCATTTCACAAGACTTCATATTTTACTCGTGCAATGGGAGATATTGGGACATCTGTTTTTGTATACTAGTGTCAATTTTTATTTGAATCTGGTATAACTTTGCACATACACCAAATATAAGTTTGAATTGGCATGTCAATGTAAATTTTACCATACTCATACCAATATCCTTTAACATGTATCCTAATATCGCTTTGTATGTATACCAACATCACTTCTTATGTAACTTCTGTTGGAATTGAATGATAAAGTTCAATGCAAAAGGTCCAAGGTGGAAGGCCCAAAATGGGAATGGGAAAGGGCATTACAATATTGGAAAATGCAATAAAATTTACCTTATTTATAAGGAGATGCTCCTTGTTAGCTAGGAAATAAGTCGACCACCTGGAAAGACAACTCGGATATGCTACGAGGATGGTATATAGCACCATCCGAGCACACGCTCGCGTACGCGCACGTACGGGTGCGCATGGCGCATTGGACGCAAGGCAGTACAAACCTTAAACTCAACGACGGTGTTTAAGAGCTTTGTAGTATCCTGACGACATAAGTTTGCTGACCCGTTGTACTTGCAGAATTTATCCGGAGGGTCGAACTATTTGTCTGAAAGAATCCTTACAAGAGCTAGGAAGCCGGTGTAATGCCACCATTATTCTTTCATCCTCCATACTTAATTTCCAAAAATTTTCAGACAAATATACCTACACAATGGAGGGTGAAACATCAATAGTTACCGCACAATCTCTACAAGTGATGAACCATACATTGAACTGTCTGCAAAGCTTTGATGGTGAAAACTTTACCCGTTGGCAAGAGACGTTCAAGTTATTCTTCATTACCATCAAGTTGTGGCACATTCTTGAAGATGGCTTGGAGGAGATTGATGAGTGTAGAAACACTCTATCATCTATGTATGTTTTAGTGTCGATTTTCCATTTTTCTAGTATTTTTGTGTGTTATGTATTGTTGTATTGTTATATATCGTACTTTGAATATTTTAATGTAGTTCTTATGATTTTTATTGCGTTTTATTCGTGTTTATTACTAGGAGACTTTGTGGAGATTTGAGGAGGATTTTGGTGCACCTTGGAGCGTGTCTTAGGCGATTGGATCAGCTGTGAAGAATGGTGCACAATCACAATCGCGACGACATTGGGCAGACTGACCTCGAGCGACTCAAATAAAGATAAATTTTGCATACAAAGTCTAATAGAGACAAGTAAGGCTGTTCTAGAAAGAAGACATCCGTGGCTACAACTTTGTCTCTGTGGTCTTCTTCAGATTCGGAGTCCAAGAGGGTGAAAAATGCATCCAAATCAAGTGTTAAAATTGAGAACTTGCCTAGACGAAATGGGCCGAAATTCATGGCCCATTTCGGGCCCATTCCGGGTTTCCCCATGACTTTTCATGGCTGGCATTCCATCACCTAACTCACCAACTCCACTCCACTACTCTATTACCTACTCCACCACCCTCACTCATGCACTCCACTACCCATTTTTTCACTCATTCACTCCATTAACTCCCTCTCTCTTTTAGAAAAGGAGGTTGGCTCATCATTGTAGGAGCTTTCTAGAGAAAACTTGGTTCACCATTGTAGAGAGTTTGGAGAGTAAGTGTAGAGAGAAATTGAGAAAGTTTAGAGAGGAGGCTTGTAGAGAAGCTTGGAAGGAACTTGAAGAAGGAGCTAGACGGGAGCTCTTGAAGACTCATTGAGCTTTCTTAAACTCTATCTTTATGTTCATGTTTTATTTACATTGTTCAATGGATAATTTATGTTATTTGATGAATAGGTGTGAGTAGTTGATTTGTGGGTTAGGTGCCTTGATGGCATCTACTTAGCCTATAGTTTAGTGGGGTTAAAATGTTAAGGCTTATGAACTAGTTAATGAGTTTAATGCTTAATCTTGCTTGATCACCTTGATTATGAACTCAATTAATTCTAATCGCCGGGAGGGGTTAGGAGTAATGGACCATTTAACTAGTTAACTAGTTGCCTATCGATGAGGGATCTCATTAGGTAGTTAGTTGTCCATAGGGTGATTGTTATAATTGGTAATTAGTTAGATTAGGCGGCTAATTAATGATCGATTTAGACTAATTAGTTGTGGGAGCGTTAATTAGTTACTTTAGAAACACTCGGACCATAACACAAACTTAATAAACCCATAAGCCATTTGGTTATCTAGGTGTTATTGGTACCAAGTCGACTCTTTCCTTTATTGTTTAAATCTTCTTATAATTTAGTCGTTGTAGTAACGAACTCGTGTTTGGAATTGACATATCATTTACTTGTAGTCCTAAACTAGTGGTTGAGTCGTATTTGTGGCCTAGAACTTAGTCCTCGTGGGACGACAATCCCGTACTTACTCTTTATTACAAGAGGGGCGTAAAAATCCCTCCTAACAATTGGCGCCGTTGCCGGGGATTGAGTGATAGACACTTAATTTGGCTTACGAACTTGGATTGGAACATTTATTTTTTGTTTACTTGGTTACTTAGTACCTTTGTTGGTTGTCTTGCAAGGTACTTATTTGTCGCATGCCCCTCACTCATTCCACCAACAACTTTCCGGTGGAAATCGAAGCAGACATTGGATATTTAGAGAGGACATTGCGATAAGAGAAAAGAATTCAAGCAAGGATGGAACAGCAAGCTCATCCAAGGGACGATGCACAAGGAGATCGAGCTCCTTGAAGGACTCTCTTGGATTCCTATAAGCCCACCTTGAGGGGAGCAATGACCGGTGTACCGAGGCCAACTATTAAGGCTAACAATTTTGAGCTTAAGCCATCCGTGATAAACATGCTCAAATCTTCAGCTCAATTCTATGGGTTGCCGAATGAAGACCCCAATGAACATATTGGTAACTTCTTGGAGATAGCTGACACAGTCAAGTTCAATGGAGCTACCGATGATGCCGTGAAGCTTAGGTTGTTTCCATTTACTTTGAAGGACCAAGCTAAGATATGGTACAAACAATTGGTCAGAATAGAGATTGTCATGTGGGAGGAGTTAGCCAATGCCTTCCTTGAAAAGTTCTTCCCTTTTGCAAAGACAAATAGGCTCAGGAAGGAGATCAACAACTTTCAACAATTTGAAAATGATACTTTGAGTGAAGCTTGGGAAAGATTCAATGGACTGCAAAGGAGTTGCCCACACCACAATTTAACAGAGGAGTCTCTACTCCACTCCTTCTACTTTAGCCTTGGATCATCTACAAAGGGCACGGTTGATGCCACCGCAAATGGATCCTTCTTGGGAAAGGAGAAGGATGAAGCCTACCACATCTTGTAGCAGTTGGCAGCTACAAACATGCTTATGGCCAATGAGAGAGCTAGGCAACCAAGAAAGGAGCAAGTAGAAGTGATTGATGTTGACATTGCCTCCTCAATTCAAGCTCAATTGGCTTTATTAGCAAAGCAAGTGAAGGAACTAAGCTTGAAGAAAAGCAATATGGCGGCTGTGCAAACAAATTGTGAAGTTTGTGGCAATGGTGGCCATGAGATGAATGAGTGCACCATGTTGGCTCTTCTTTGGAGCAAGTGAATTTTGTGGGTGGCCAATGGCAATGAGCAAATAGGATGGAAAACAACCCATATTCCTCTACTTACAATCTCGGTTGGAGAAATCACCCGAACTTCTCTTGGAGGGGTACCGGAGGAAGTAGTAAAGATAACATGGCAATTATTCTGGATAAAGGACTTCCTCTTCGTAATGCACAATAAAGACCTCCTCCGGGTTTTCAATGTCGTTTCTCTTTGATGGATCAGATGGGAACTATTGAGGAGAAGTTTGAAAAGATGGACAAGTTTATGCAAGAAGTCGGAGGGGTGGTTAGCCAACAAGGACAAATTTTGGCCGCCATAAATCAACAAGGCTCAAGGCAAAACAACTAAGAATAAATTCTCAAGGGACAAGCAACCACAATGTATAATATGGAGAGGCAACTTGGACAAATAGCAAATGGAAGTGCCCATAGAGAGTCCGGCTCTCTTCCAAGCTCCACGGAGGTTAATCCTCGAGGAAATGTGAGTGCAATTACCTTGAGGAGTGGCAAGGTAACCATTTGTCAAGAGACGAGCCTGAAATCTAAAAAAAACTATGTGGAGGCCAATGAAAAAGAGAAGAATGCCAAGGAGAATAAAAAGAGGGAGAAAGAGAAAAGTCATTTTGCTGAGATTAAGGAAGAAGAGGAGTATGTGCCACCACCACCAAAGATCCCTCCTCTACCATTTCCTCAAAGAGTAAAAAAGAAGAACGTGATGGACAAAAAATTTCTCGGCTTTATGAAGAAAATGAAAAATGTCCAAATTAGCGTCTCATTTCTGGAGATGTTGGATCAAGTTCCGCACTACTCCAGGTTTTTGAAGGAACTCATCACAAAGAAGAGGAAGTGGGAAGATGGAGAGACGGTAGCCCTCACGGCAAAGTGTAGCTCTCTCATCTCCAAGGATCTCCTGACAAAGTTAAAAGACCCGGGGAGTTTCACTATTCCTTGTTTCGTTGGTGATGTTGAGTTTCCTAAGTGCCTATGTGATTTAGGCGCTAGCATTAACTTGATGCCTTTGTCTATTCTTAGGAGACTTGGGTTGTGTGAGGTGAAAGTTACTTCTATGCGTCTCCAATTGGCGGACCAAACTATAAAGAAGCCATTTGGGGTCGTGGAGGATGTCTTGTTGAAGATTGATAAGTTTATCTTCCCCGTGGACTTTGTGGTGCTGGATTTTGATGAAGACAAGAGTTGTCCATTAATCCTTGGCCGGCCTTTTCTCAATACGGCACGTGCTCTGGTGGATGTGCATGATGGAAGATTGGTCCTCCGAATAGGAGAAGAGAAAGTAAAGTTCAAGATGTCCAATGCAATGCGTCACCCTCTTGATGAAGGCGTGTACGTGAAGGTTGACATTGTGGAGGAATGTGTCCTCAAGTTTGGCAATGAGAGCATATTGAGGATTGAAGATGGAATGGAAGAAGAAATCAATGGAGAATAAGAAGAGGATGACTTGGAAGAGTTCGTGGGAGAAGCTAATAAAAAAGGTCTCCATGAGGATTTGGGGCTTCATTTAAAGTATCGTACTCCACCTTCCATCACTAAGGCTCCAAGCTTGGAGTTGAAAGAGTTACCCTCCCATTTACGATATGCATTCTTAAAGGATGAAGGAAGATTCCCCATTATCATCTCCAACAAGCTCTCTAAGGAACAAGAGAAGAGAGTACTTGAAATCGTCAACAAACGGATTAAGGCCATGGCTTGGCAAATATCTGATATCAAGGGGATAAGTCCCGACATTGTTATGCATCATATCCACATGGAGGAGGGAGCCAAGCCGAGGGTGGATAGGCAAAGAAGATTAAATCCCAACATGAAAGAAGTTGTGAAGAAGGAGGTGATCAAGCTCCTCGAAGCTGGCATCATTTATCCCATCTCGGATAGTGAGTGGGTAAGCCCGATCCATTGTGTTCCAAAGAGAGAATGAATGACTGTTGTGATTAATGAAGAGGGCGAGCTCATTTCCACAAGGACTGTGACCGGATGGCGGGTATGCGTGGACTACTGAAAGTTGAATGCCGCCACACGTAAGGATCATTTTCCTCTTCCATTCATTGATCAAATGTTGGAGAGAATTATCGAGTATTCACACTATTTCTTCTTGGATGGGTACTCGGGCTACAACCAAATAGCGATATACCCAAGGGATCAAGAAAAGACATCTTTCACTTCCCCTTTTGGTATTTTTGCTTATCGGCGAATGCCTTTTGGATTAAGTTGTGCCCTTGCCACTTTCCAACGGTGCACGACGGCTATCTTTTAGGGGATGAATGAGAAAATTATGGAGATCTCCATGGATGATTTCTCTGTATTTGGAGACTCCTTTGATAGTTGCTTGGCCAATTTGGACAAAGTCTTGGAAAGATGTGAATAGAAGAACCTCGTTCTCAATTGGGAGAAATGTCATTTCATGGTCAATGAAGGAATAGTTCTTGGGCATAAGATCTCCCAAGCGGGTATCGAGGTGGACCGAGCCAAGACGGAAGCAATAGAGAAGATGGAAGCACCGACTTCAGTTAAAGGAGTAAGAGCCTTTCTTGGCGATGCCGATTTCTACCGAAGATTTATAAAGAATTTTTCTCTTATCACGAAGCCGCTTACTAATTTGCTTGTGAAGGATGTGCCCTTTGATTTTGATGAGCCATGCCTTCAAGCATTTGATACTTTGAAGAAAGCTCTTGTCACAGCTCTGGTTATCTCTTCTCCGGATTAGAAGCTACCATTTGAGATGATATGTGATGCGAGCGACATCGCATTGGGATGTGTGCTTGGTCAAAAGAAGGAGGGGAAGCTTCATGTCATCTACTATACAAGTAGAGTGTTGGCGGGCGCCCAACTAAATTACACCACCACTGAGAAGGAGTTGCTTGCGGTCGTGTATGCATGTGACAAATTCCGACCGTATTTGCTTGGATCGAAGGTGATAATCTACATAGATCATGCGGCTTTGAGATATTTATTCTCCAAACAAGATGCTAAGCCGCGACTTATTCGCTGGGTTTTATTGCTCCAAGAATTCGACTTGTCCATCAAGGATAAGAAGGGTTCGGAAAATATTGTCGCAGACCATCTCTCTCGGCTAGAGAGGAGTGATGGAATGGAGACTCATGGAAAGATCAAAGAAGAGTTTCCGGATGAGGATTTGATGCTCCTGAACAATTTGGAGGCTCCTTGGTATGCAGACTTTGCCAACTTCCTAGTTAGAGGCATTATTCATATGGATTTGAGTTATCCCCAACGAAAGAAATTTCTAAGGGATGCTTAACTCTATGTGTGGGATGAGCCTTACCTTTTTAAGAGGTGTAGTGATGGGTTGCTTCGCCAGTGCATTGCAGATGAAGAAGTTATGAATGTTCTGGAGCAATGTCATAGTACCCCATATTCAGGTCACTATGGAGCGACAAGGACTGCATCAAGAGTCTTTGAATGTGAGTTTTATTGTCCCAATATTTTTAAGGATGCTCGTACTTTTGTTGCTCAGTGCGATCGATGCCAAAGGACCGAAAATATCTCAAAGAGGAATGAGATGCCGCTCTCTAGAATTCTTGAAGTAGAGCTCTTCGATGTTTGGGGGTTGGATTTCATGGGACCTTTTCCAACCTCTTATGGCAACAAGTATATCTTGGTGGGAGTGGACTACGTAACTAAGTGGGTGGAAGCTTGGGCATCACCGACCAATGATGCTAAGGTGGTCATTCGCTTTATCAAAAAGCTATTTTCAAGATTTGGAGTGCCAAGGGCTATCATTAGCGATGGGGGTTCACACTTTTGCAACCGACCATTTGAGATTTTATTGAAGAGGTACGGGGTCACACACAAGGTTGCTACACCTTATCACCCCCAAATAAGTAGGCAAGTTAAACTCTCCAACCGAGAGCTGAAGAAGATCCTTGAAAAGATGGTTGGAGGAGCAAGAAAGGATTGGGCGAACAAGCTTGACGATGCCTTATGGGCATACCGAACGGCATTTAAAATGCCTATCGGGATGTCCCCATACAAGCTTGTTTATGGCAAGGCATGCCACCTCCCCGTAGAGCTAGAGCATCGAGCATTTTGGGCTATCAAAACCCTAAATTATGATTACAAGAAAGCCGTTGAGCGAAGGGTGTTGCAACTTGAAGAGTTGGATGAAATCCACGACATGGCATTTGAGGGCTCTAGGCTTTTCAAGGAGAAGACGAAAAGATCACATGATGCCCACATCGTGAAGAAGGAATTCAAGAAGGGTTATCAAGTACTACTCTACAACTCTCGATTGAGACTTTTTTTGGGAAAGCTCAAGTCAAAGTGGAGTGGCCCGTTCAAAATTGTGAAGGTTTTCCCATTCGGAGCCCTCGAATTAGAAAGAAGTGATGGAGGAGTTTTCAAGGTGAATGGCCAAAGGTGCAAGATTTACCTTGGTGGCAATATTGAACGACAAGCGGAAGTGCAATCCGTGACTTCACCCTCTGATGCATGAAAAATGGGAGTAAAGTCAAGCTAACGACTATAACTTAGCATGTTTTTGTATTGTCTTTATATTGTCATAGTCTATATGTGTTTTTCTTATTACGCTTGTTCTTATTCGGGTATGATTTTGAAACATCGATTCATGCTTATGGTATTTCTTTGCAGTTTGAAGGTGCTCTCAAGAAATTCAGACTTATCTTGGACGATTGGATACTTAACGAGGGCCATGGTCGTGGCATTTCTCTGGAAGTCAGGGGCATTTTTGAAGGCACAAGGCCACCTTACCTATCATTAGTAAATAAATCATATCTTGGCGCACGAGCATCAAATTGAGCTAATTCTTGTGGCTATGGAAAGCTAAGAGATAGGCCTACAACTTTATAGTTGATGATTTCTTCTAGTTCAGGGTAGAAGGGGTTTCAAATCGAAGAAATATAGAAAATAAGGGCCACGGTCATGGCCTATCAAGGCCATGGTCGTGGCAAAATCTCTGTAAGTCCACGACTTGAAAAAATTTGAAGACCACGGGCATGGCCCTTAAAAGCCATGGTCGTGGCTCATCATCAAAGGCCATGGTCGTGGCTCAGCCCCTGCCACGATCGTGGCATTTCTCTGGAAGTCGGGGGCATTTCGAAGGCACTAGGCCACCTCACCTATCATTAGTAAATACGCCATATCTTAGTGCTCGAGATTTGGATTGAGGTGATTCTTGTTGCCATGGAACACTAAGAGATAGGTCGACAACTTTGTAGTTGATGACTTCTTCTAATTCGGGGTGGAAGGAGTCTCAAATCTTTTCCAACTAAACTTATTAGAACCCTACCTCCTAAATCCTCCCAATCCACCCAACTGATCAATGGTGCAAGGTTCTAGAGGTAATGCACACCATAAATGCCCAAAAAAAATGAATGGAACGAGAACTTTGGCATCAAGGCTACTACATCTAGTAAATGATGGAACGATCCGGATACAACATCCAACCACCACCATCTCCAACTCAAGACTAAGGGGAGTTTTCTAGCACTTTGTTTTTCTTTAGTTATTTTCTTGTCTTCGTGATGTCTTGAGTTTGCTACATGTCTTTGTAATGTCTTGTTCTTCTTATTTATTTGATGTTCATGCTTGGTTCTTAATTCATTTGTTAGTATAGTTTATCCCTACACCTTGAGGGCAAGGTGTTCTTCAAGTGTGGGGGTGTGGTTTCACTTAGGAATTCTTGGCGTGTTTGTGTGTTTAGGTCTAGTTTATCTTGTTTAGGCAATGATTTGGCATGAATTTTTCAAAATTTGACCCCCTTCAAATTTCTTTAACTTGTGTTAGAAGCTTACCACACACCTAGTTAGGAAATGAACTCGAGCACAAGGCCTAAGAGTTTGTAGAAACTTCACCCTCGGTTGTTTAGACTAGTGGTCTCACTATGTAGATTAGACTAGAGAGTTGATGAGTGACCTTATAAGGAACTTTGAGCCGAAGGAGGAGACAACCGTCTTCATTTATTTATGAGGTGCCTACATGAGTTCGGTTGATCGAGGTATCCTACTAGTACTTGACATGGTCTTGGTTGTGTGGCGTTAGTGAATGACGGGGGGCTAATCCTTTGAAATTGAGCCTAGAGCTTTAGAGCCAAAAACCTTTATATCCATTGCTTTGACCCATTGAGCCTAGCCATTCTTTGATCATATTATATGTATATCAACTTTAAGCCTTATATTCACCATCCTCCCGACCTTTGGTCATCCGATCCGAGGACACATAAGTTTACACTTTTTAGGGAATGATATGTATTGGGTTTAGTTGGTAGCTTAGTGTTCTTATGGGTTAATTCATTGGAAATTTGGGTAATTGAGAGGCCATACAAGGAAGATGAGTTTTTTGCCTAGAAAATGCCAAGTTTGTTAAAAAATAAAATAAAACAAAACAAAAAAATAAAAAAAATAAAAAGAAAAAGAAAGAGAAAAAGAAAAAGAAAAAGAAAAAAAGGTGAAAGTTGAATAAGGCATTAATAATTGGCATAACTCATGCTAGGCGGTCTTAGAAAATGGGTGAATTTTGGGAGTGTGCTTTAACTATTTATGGTGAAGATATTTAGAATAGACGAGAGACTAAAAAGCTTTAGCAACAAGTCCTCGGATTGGGTGGTTTAACTACTATCCATATATATTATCTCACAAATACCTTAGCCCTATTACAACCCGATTGAAAGCCCCCGGTTCACGAGCAACCACACGACTTTGAGACACTATTGAGTAGGATGTAAGATACTTTGAAAGACATCGATCATGTATGTGAGAGATAGGAAGTTGGCTACTTACAAATCGTGAGCTAAAAATTTCTGAACCTCTGAGTGGTTAACTTTCTAGTGTCTTTTACATAGTGATAACACTTGGCTAAACTACCGAGTGGTGAGGTGTCTACCAGTTCTTACTCTTTCTGTTGGGGTTGATGAACTAACTAGGTTGTGGGGTGGTATTTTTTATGTGAGTTTGAGATTTTGAGGAGGGTTAAATTGTGAATTAATCATGCCTAGTCTAGTCCTTATCATGTTTTCTTTCTTATGTGATTGTGATTTTGTTTGTATGAGTCTTGTTTGAGGACAAGCAATGATTCAAGTGTGGGGGTGTGATGAGTGTGGAAACACTCTATCATCTATGTATGTTTTAGTGTCGATTTTTTATTGTTTCTAGTGTTTTTGTGTGTTATGTATTGTTGTATTGTTATATATCGTGCTTTGAATATTTTAGTGTAGTTCTTGTAATTTTCATTGCGTTTTATTCGTGTTTATTGCTAGGAGACTTTGCGGAGATTCGAGGAGGATTTTGGTGCACCTTGGAGCGTGTCTTAGGCGATTGGATCAGCTGTGAAGAATGGTGCACGATCGCAACCGCGACGACATTGGGCAGACTGACCTCGAGTGACTCAAATGAAGATAACTTTTGCATACAAAGTCTAATAGAGACAAGTGAGGCGGTTCTAGAAAGAAGACATCCGTGGCTACAACTTTGTCTCTATGGTCTTCTTCAGATTCGGAGTCCAAGAGGGTGAAAAATGCATCCAAAGTCAAGTGTTAAAACTGAGAACTTTCCTAGACGAAATGGGCCGAAATTCATGGCCCATTTCGGGCCCATTCCGGGTTTTCCCATGACCTTTCATGGCTGGCACTCCACCACTTCATGGCTGGCATTCCATCACCTAACTCACCAACTCCACTCTACTACTCCATTACCTACTCTACCACCCTCACTCATGCACTCCACTACCCATTTTTTCAATCATTCACTCCATTAACTCCCTCTCTCTTTTAGAAAAGGAGGTTGGCTCATCATTGTAGGAGCTTTTTAGAGAAAACTTGGTTCACCATTGTAGAGAGTTTGGAGAGTAAGCGTAGAGAGAAATTGAGAGAGCTTAGAGAGGTGGCTTGTAGAGAAGCTTGGAAGGAACTTGAAGAAGGAGCTAGGCGGGAGCTCTTGAAGACTCATTGAGCTTTCTTAAACGCTATCTTTATGTTCATATTTTATTTACATTGTTCAATGGATAATTTGTGTTATTTGATGAATAGGTGTGAGTAGTTGATTTGTGAGTTAGGTGCCTTGATGGCATCTACTTAGCCTATGGTTTAGTGGGGTTAAAATGTTAAGGTTTGTGAACTAGTTAATGAGTTTAATGCTTAATCTTGTTTGATCACCTTGATTATGAACTCAATTAATTCTAATCGCCAGGAGGGGTTAGGAGTAATGGACCATTTAACTAGCTAACTAGTTGCCTATTGATGAGGGATCTCATTAGGTAGTTAGTTATCCATAGGGTGATTGTTATAATTAGTAATTAGTTAGATTAGGTGGTTAATTAGTCGCGGGAGCGCAATTAGTTCAACTAAACCTAATTAATGATCGATTTAGACTAATTTTTTGCGGGAGCGTTAATTAGTTGCTTTAGAAACACTCGGACCATAACACGAACTTAATGAACCCCATAAGCCTTTTGGTTATCTAGGTATCATTGGTACCAAGCCCACTCTTTCCTTTATTGTTTACATCTTCTTATAATTTAGTCGTTGTAGTAACTAACTCGTGTTTGGAATTGACATATCATTTACTTGTAGTCCTAAACTAGTGGTTGAGTTGTATTTGTGGTCTAGAACTTAGTTTTCGTGGGACGACAATCCCGTACTTACTCTTTATTGCAAGAGGAGCGTAAAAATCCCTCCTAACAGAGATTCCTGCTGCAACTCCGAAGGACAGTGACGAATTGAAGGCTAAATGCAAGAAGCGTCAAGAAGAGGATTTCATGTGCCGTGGCTACATTCTGAATACTTTGGATACTAATGTCTACAATGCCCATCGAAGCATCTCGACGGCAAAGGAGTTGTTGACATCGTTGGACAACAAATACAAGATCTCTGAAGCAAGCAACAAAAGGTTCCTGATATGCAACTTCACGAACTTTAAGATGGTTGAAAGTAAGTCAATCATCACCCAGGTCAGCGAACTTCTACTCTTTGTCAACCATCTCAAGGATGCTTGTATTGATCTTTTGGACTCTTTTGTGGTTGAAGTCATAATATCTCATCTTCCTCCTTCATGGAATGGTTACAAGAAGAAACTTAAGCATGCTGGAACTGACTATGACCTTGAAGGTTTGCAGCGTCATCTTCGTATCGAAGAGGATTCTCATAAACAAGAAATGAAGGATAGTCAGCAAACTCCTAAACAATGTTGAAATGTTGAAGCCTAAGAATGATTCTCAATTTAAGAAGAAAAATCCTAACAAAAAGGATAAGAAGAAAGGTGATTACTTCTGGTGTAAGAAACTCGGCCATTATGCTAGTGACTGTAGTCAACGAAAGAAACGTTTGAACAATGAGGCGAACATGGCAGATGAAAAGGGCAAACTTGTCACCGTAGTGCAAAGTGCCAATGCTATTATTGATAATAATGGTGGATAGTGGTACGACACTGGTGCAACCATTCATATCTGTAAAGACAAAAATCTTTACAAGACATATGAACCAGTTATTGAAGAAGGAAACGAAGTTACTGCAGCAAACAACCGAAGTAGCAAGCTCGTTGGCAAATGCACTATTGAGCTCCCAATTACATCAGGAAAGACCTTAACTCTTAAGAATGTGCTACTTATCCCTGATATTGTAAAGGACCTAGTTTCCAGAGTCCTTATTAACAAGGCCGGATTTAAGATTACTTATAAGTCTGATAAGTTTGTATTGTCCAAGAACGGGATGTTCATTGGACAAGGATACTCTTATAATGGGATGATGAAACTCAATCTAATAAAGGATGATTCTGCTTATATCGTTGACTCTTTTGATATTTGGCATGCTAGATTATGACATGTGAATTATGGTTTTCTTAGAAACATGAAAAGATTATGATTGATTTCCAATTACAATTTGAGAATGTTTCTAAATGTGAAATATGTGCACAAGCAAAGATACATAGAACATCATTCAAATCCGTAGTTAGAAATTCTACCTTGCTTGAATTAGTGCATAGTGATGTTGGTGATTTAAAAAGTCATATGACTCGTGGTGGAAACAAGTACTATGTCACTTTCATTTATGATTGCACTAGATATGCATATGTTTACTTGATGAAGTCTAAGGATGAAGTGTTTGACAAGTTTAAGATTGACAAGGCTGAAGTAGAGGCACAACTAGGAGAGAAAATTTAAGTTTTACGATCTGATCGTGGTGGTGAATACTTCCCTAATGAGTTCACTTTGTTTTGTCAAGAACATGGTTTAGTTCATCAATATTGCACCTTACACACCTCAACAAAATGGTATTGTTGAAAGAAACAATAGGACTTTGATAGAAATGGTTAATGCTATGCTATTAAGTTCTAGTTTGCCTAATTCTTTATCGGGTGAATCCATATTGTCCGCATCCTATATTCTAAATAGATACCTTAAAAAAAGAATGTTTCTCCTTATGAATTATGATTTAAAAGAAAGCCTAACTTGAGAAGATTAAAAGTCTGGGGATGCTTAGCATATGTTAGAATGCCTGATCGTAAGAGACCAAAGTTAGGAAATAGAGTTTATAAATGTGCATTTGTAGGCTACTCACATAATAGTACAACCTACAGATTTTTAATTCTGTTGATGTGGAATTCTTTGAGAACTTGACTAGGCATAGTTCCCAAACTAAATCCGTTGGAGATCCATTGTTGCCTAGTCTAGAACCGGTAGACACTAACAACAATGATGACACTTTAGCTCCTACGGAAGATATTGAACCTAGAAGAAGTAAGAGAACAAGAATAGAGAAAGAATGGTTTTATTGTTAATGATGCTGATAAATGTATCTATAGCAAGCATGATAATTTTGGATGCGTGATTCTATATTTATATGTTGATGAAATGCTTATATTTGGTACTAACATATCTTGTGTAGAAGAAACAAAGAAGTTTCTTGGCTCTAACTTTGATATGAAAGATCTAAGAGAGGCTGATGTGATCTTGGGAATTAAAATCCTAAGAAGCGGAGATGAGTTGGTGTTAACCCAATCTCATTACATTGAGATGTTTCTCAAGAAGTATGGTCACTTTGATGACAAACCAGCCCCCACTATTTTAGATCCTAGTATCAAATTAATGAAGAATATTGGACGAACACATGCACAACTTTAAGTACTCGAGTGTCATTGGAAGTCTTATGTATGCTATGCATTGCACAAGACCGGACATAGCTCAAGCTGTGGGAGTGTTATGTCATTTCTCAAGTAACTCAGGAGTTGAACATTAAGGAGCACTTGTAAGAGTGTTGAATTACTTGAAAAGAATCATAAATTATGGTTTGCATTACCAAAGCTATCCCGCTGTATTGGAAGGATATAGTGATGCTAATTAGAACAATGTAGATTCCAAGTCCAAGTCCACTACTGGATGGATCTTTATATTAGGAGGTGCTATGGTATCTTGGAGTTCCAAGAAGCAAACTTGTATTTCTGATTCAACGATGTTGTCGGAGTTGATAGTGTTGGCCGATGCAAGTAAGGAGGCGGAATGGCTTAGAAACTTACTCGTAGAGATCCCACTATGGAAGAAGCCATCTCCAGCGGTCATGATTAATTGTGATAATCAAGCTACGATCTACAACGTCTCTAACAAGACTTATAATGGAAAGTCTAGACATGCAAGTCTAAGACATCAAATGGTAAGACAATTACTCAAGAGAGGAGTAGTTGCAGTTGACTTTATTGAAATGAAAAAGAACTTGGCAGACCCTTTTACGAGGAGTCTAACAAAGGTAATATTTTCAATAAAATGTAAGGAAATGGGGCTAAGGTCTACGAAAGAAAGTTGACCGCCAATGATGGAAACCCAACCTATATTTTGAGATGGATAAACAAGGTTCAATGGGTACCAACAAGTCATTAGAGTGGTTATGGTGCACTAAGCTAAAACTTTCCATTTCTGAATTAGTGTAGTGGTTCTGTATGAACAAGGATGAATGTAAATTCTTAATAAGTCTACGTGTCTACAGGTGTATCGCAGAAGTACCTTAAGAGACTTACCTATATGAGCATGGAAATTAGGCCATTTTCTAATAGAGTAAGACCGCTCTCTAAAGAAGGCTCATGAATTCAGGATAAAAGCACATGGCCATTAACGTGCGAGCTATAGAACACACTAGTTTCCAAAGTCAATATGTGTAGAGGTTCTGGTTTTATCGCAAGGGGTACTTGGTTCAACACTCGTTCACCATAGAACCTCGATAAGGCTTTGAATTTCTTACACTAGGTGAAGGTTCAAATCCAAAAGATACCTATCATTTATGTATTGACTTCAACGATGATGCTCATTCCTATCTTAGCTTGAATTATGTTGGCTTGATCCCTCGCGGATACGTAGGCAGTCACTTAAGTGATGCAGTCACTCCATTGTTCTAACTTTTATTTTGTTTACTATTTTAAAATTTTGAAAATAGGGGGAGAATATTGGATATTTTTAAAATAGCATAACTTTTGACTCGTTTATCTGTTTTGCTATTATAATATATTTTCGGAAAGAAAATTTCATGATTTACAACATTCTGAGAGTTACCATGCCCATGGCAGGGAAGATCATGCCAGTGGTGGCTTTTCTGTAAAATTTCAAAAATTTTCACGCCGGTGGTCTTTGTTTCATTTTGAAACTTGGTGTCCCTTGAGTTTAAGCTCAAGGGATGTGACCCTCCCATTAGCCATCTTTGAAAATTGTTCTAGGAACTTCTTGGATGATAAAATGGCATCACTTGGTGGTGTCAATCTCTATAAATAGCGAATTTTATCTCATATTCAAAAAAACTAACTTCTAAGCTATCTTACACACTTTCCTCTCTAAAGCATCATCGAAAACTTTCATAGCGTGTTCTTGGTCGGGTCAAGGCAGTACAAACTTTGAACTCAATGATGGTGATTAAGGGCTTCATAGTATCCTAATGGCATAAGTTCGCTAACCCGTTGTACTCGCGGGATTTATTCGGAGGGTCGAACTATTTTTCTGAAAGAATCCTTACAAGAGCTTCGAAGCCAGTGTAACGCCACCATTATTCTTTCATCCTCCATACTTAATTTCCAACATAAGCTAGTTACTTAGTATTAAAAATCACGTGAAAAAGTCAGTGAACAAAAGAGCGTCGTGCTCCAACCAGTGAACCACAAGCCAGTTCACCGGGAGAACACTAGATCTACAAGATTTAAAGATCCAGTCCGCCACAAAGTTTTGTGAATGAGAGACAAGGCCAAGCTTACAATTTGGCAAATCAGACAAAAGCAACATAATTCTAAGAACAAGATCTTCCACTTGCTAAAAGACCTGAGAGGTTGAGTCATTCACAAAATTGAAAGCTAGCATGCAGTCAGTCTCGACACGAGTATGGATGGTGCGGAACTTCTGAGCAACCAGCAGCAAAGCAAGTTCCAACGCTTGCAACTCGGCGTCCAGGAGGGAGTTCGCACACCGCAACAAAGTATGTTGTCATATTGCCGATATGCACTTTTAGTTTATGCTTCCTAAGGAGAAAATAATGATTTTTCCATTGAACACATTGGTGATGCATAGAGAACGAAACGACATCGGTAACTATCTAAGTACTTCTTATGATAAAAATATTTTAGCTCTGAGATTCAATCGAAAGAGCTAGAGATGTTATTTTTTGGATATTTTAAATTATTAACTAAGTTTTTGTGGTAAGAATTAACACGTTCAAAACTTTAAGAACTAATTTGTTATATGCTAGATCTCTTAGTACAATATAGTAAAACTTAGAGATTTATGAATTTTTCCCGTATAAAAAATTATCTCCTCATTATTAATATTACGGGATACAGGTCTCTACACCCAACAATTACTAGAGCACTAATGGTCTCTTTAATAGATTCTCTTTGTTAACGTTAAAAAAGGCAATTAACTTCAATTTTACTAGAATCCAATAAATTATATTAATGACAATATTGTATACTTTAAATGTTCATTCTACTATTAGACTAATAGAATGACTTCACTTGTCCACGTGTTATTTTTCAATTGGTGGGTACAAGTCATTTGATGCCTAATGTTCGTTGATGACTCGTCACAGACTAACATAAAATTTCTCAAATTTCACTCCCAACCAACACCAAAAACACGAGGACAAAACCGTCAAACCACACTCCCTGTCCCAGATAGCAACCTCGCTATATAAAGCCCCTCCCCTCCCTCTCCAATTTCCTGAACACTACCGTCATAAATAAAGACAAAACAGCCCCTCCCTCCCTCAACCCTAAGAGCTCCGATTCCTTGCGTCGCAAGCGAGCGTTGTTGCAATGGGGGAGGAGAAGAGGTACGCGGTGCTATTGTGCGCGGAGGACTCGGACTACGTGACGAAGAAGTACGGGGGGTACTTTGGGATTTTCGTGGAGATGTTGGGGGAGGAGGGGGAGACGTGGAAGGTCTTCAAGGTCGCCGGCGGCCAGTTCCCCGACGACGACGAGCTCTCCGGCTTCGACGGTTTCGTGATCACCGGCAGCTGCAACGACGCCCACGGGAATGACGCTTGGATCTGCCGGCTTTTGGCCCTCTTGAAGAGGTTGGACTCCTTGAAGAAGAAAGTCCTCGGCATTTGTTTTGGCCACCAGGTATTATTATATTTCTTGTTTATTTATTTTTCTGTTGCAAATTATTTTTAAACTACATTACAATTTAAATGATTATCTATTTTTTCGCCCTCACTTATTATGAAACTATCAGTATATATCTTTTTAGAAGTTCGTTTGATTTTGCTGAAAATGTCTTCTCACAGAATTTTTTTGCCCCATAATGATTTCCTAGTTCTGCCCCAAATAGTTCTGGAAAATACTTTTTAACTAGGAAAAGTATTGTCCAGCTTTTTGGAAAAATAATTTCTGTTATTTATTTGAATTAAAAAAAATGCGTTTTTTCTACGAAACAAAACAAACACAAATCAAATATTGAGAGGAATACTAGCCAGTCTAATAGGCATCGGATAATTTTTCTGAAATTATATGATTGTGATCCAAATATTAATCGGGTATAATTTTTGAATATCTACAAAATACTAAAAAACGGTGTTATTTTTTTATAGATCGAAGTGAACTAGATTGGATCACTGGAGGCGAAGTGAGTCATTGTTGGGCCACTATAACTCAATTATTTTAATTCTAAAAAATAGAACTCAATTATTTTAGTTCCGAAAAAATAGAACCCAATTATTTTGAAACTCGTCTGGTCCATTTTCATTGGTACAGGTGTTGTGCACTTTTAAGTTTCTTTTTAGAAGAATTTGTATTGGTGGTGTTATAATTAGATTTTAGATTGTTTCTGGTCACACATTCTTTGCTTGTTTCTGGGTCACAATTTCTGCGACCAACGAACGCTGTAAACAAAATTTCCACCGAAAAAGCAAAATTTTGGGATCAAATTTTCCCTGCAATAAACTCCTAAATTTTGGAAGGGGACCAAGTAAGAATTTTAGGCCTTAGTTGAGAAAGAGAGAGTACTAAACTTGCGAATAAAAAAACTTCATTTTATAGTTCTGAATACTTTCAATACGAATCTCAATACTCTGAATATAAAGTAAAAAAATGAAAGAGATTCCTTAAATAGCTGAGAGGGACCCCTTGTCAGTACCAGGACACTACTGACCAAGAAGATTTTACAGTACTCTCTGGTCCAAAGTGATGTCCGTTCATAAAGTGGTCCGAAATTGTATCTATTTAATCGTCAAGTAAACAAGTTTTACAATTTAATTATAACAAAGAAAATTTGCCTAACAGTAAATCTAGTATAAGAAAAAATATCACATTTTAAAGATTTTTACCAGAATTAAATCTTGACTAGTTGGCTCTATGGATCAAATAGCAAATGGTATTAAAAAATTAGAACAAGCAAAAATAGAAAATTACTTGGACATCGATGAGAAATCGAAAAAAAAATTTATATTTATATTTATATTTTTAATTCTCTCTAGCTCCGACCAATGTGGCTAAACAGTTGAAGAATATGAACACGTACAAAGGATAATAAATCACGTGACTACGTCCTTGACGTTATATTTCCTAATAAAGCTGATTGATTGCTATTGTTAGGGTAGGTTGCTGTCCCGAAGTTAGATAAGCATACACCTACACAGGAGATTTTTTTTTCTCACATTGTAAAATATAGCCATAACCATCTGCGAACACTAAGTTGCACTAAATTAATTGGTGTACCAACTTATAAACAAATTCATGGGAGACTCAATTATTAATGAGATAATCTCAACACAATTTCTCAAACAAAATTTATCATATTAAAATTTTTATATCAATCTCAAAATCTTAAGATAATGAGTAAGTAAATTTTTTCGTTCTTATAAATAAATTTACAACACTCTCGTAAGTAGTCAAGTAACGTGTTAATCATACAAATCTAAAATAGACAAGTATATAATTTGTTTGGTGGTGAAGAAGATGCTGATGCTTGCTGGTCGGTTAATGACAAGATGGGTTAGTGCATAACGCGACTATGCACTTGTTCTGGTAGTATGTGGACATCAATTACCCAACACATGCATTTAAATCTTCCAAATATTCATTACCTTTTTTTGAATTTTTCGATTTTTTATAATCTCCCGTTTCTGAAAAATTTATCCTTAATTTTGTGACAACGATTATAACATATGGTCTGGCATGATTTTTTTGGTGAATCAGAATCGAGTTTGTTCTTAGTAAAAATATCTCACTCAATGATGTATTTTATATTTACTTTGAACCCAAGACATCATTAAAAAAATTAATTTTCTTACAATTCAGACCATAATATTTTAACCATTTTGAGGCAAAGAAGTCTAATAAAAATAAAATAACCTGTTCAAAATATAATTTACGGCAAGATAGAAGATTTCAGTGCACTACAGTCTACAAAGCAGGAATCCCATTTCTGCAGTTTCCCATTTACCTTTGATGCTCTTTCTTTTTTGAAGGAATTTTGATGCTCTTTTCGAAACAAGTGTCGTTTGCTCTTAATTTAAACTTCCCAGACTAATTAAATATTGAGTACAGAAAACTAATTTAATTTTATACACTTGTACAGATACTAGCCCGTGCTCTGGGAGGAAAATCTGACCGGGCAAAGGCCGGCTGGGACATTGGTTTCAGAAGCATCCAATTCTCACAATCTTCAAATCTCCTCTCCTCACAAAAATTGCCATCTCTTCTCAACATAATAGAATGCCACCGTGACGAGGTCAGCTTTCTTCACTTTTATACATTTTTTTTTCCAGAAATCTCGGTAATCGAATAAATAGCTCTACGAACGAATGGATCGGATAGAGTCGTGACATATGTATTGCTCTAATGCATTGTGTAGGTCCGGGAGCTGCCTCCTAAAGCCGAGGTGATCGCCTGGTCTGATAGGACAGGAATCGAAATGTTTAGGTACGGTGACCACATGATGGGCATTCAGGGCCATCCTGAGTACAACATGGACATCCTCCTCCACCTAATTGACCGCCTCCTTCAACGCAATCTAATCTTTGTGAGCTTACACTTTTTTGCATTTGGTGTTTTATTTCATTGATTCGAAAACCCTTTTCAGGTTAAATTTTTTATTACTATCGATATACGGACACCTACCGAGCCGATTAATTCAGGTTTCAATTAGTATGATCCTTGAAACGTGGCAAAACTTTTTCACTAAATAATTAATATTGCATGTTTCCAACAATTATACTAGAACAATTTTTTCACCAGTTGATTTAAGTGTTAGTTGGTTTTTTTCGAGCTAGATGATGTTGATAGCGTTGTTGATTTCTATTATTATTATTTTTTTGGTGTATCAGGACGATGTTGCCGTTCAGTACAGAGCTAATTTAGAGGGGCTAGAGGCAGATAAAGAGGCGTGGAAGCAACTCTGCACTAACTTCCTCAAGGGTAGGCTATGACGAAATCGGGAAAAAAAATTGACTATGGTGGGAGGTTGACCTGTAAATATGGAGGATTTTGGTTGAAGAAAGAAATGACAAATTAGTTGTATTAAACACACTCGTTAGGTCGAATAATACAAATTCGAAATGAATAAAACCATTAAAAAATAACAAAATTCTCATAACGAGCTCTCGATTTAATTTGACTTTCAAATCTTTAGCAAGAGACTTTCGACTGAACTGAATATGATCCGCCGGGATCCAAGGACAATTAACAGTTAAAGTACGCGTTTCCTATAATTTAAGGTTTTGGAGAGTGAATTCGTCAAATCTCCCGGTAAACGAGACACGTATTCCGGGTTTTGCGACTTGAAACTCTTTGTTTTATCTTGTTCTCTGTAAAATTCACATATTTTGCAAAATTGCTCTCAGAACTTTATCTTTGTTTTTATGTTATTTTTATTTTTTATGATATTTGTCAGAGTTCTTAACATTGTCTTTACAGGTTATTTTATTTAAATGCTTATTTTTTTAATAAGTAAAATTTTATTGTTCAATATAATATTTATATTTTACCTATATAAAGTGTAGAATTTCCATGGTTGCAGCGTTTACATTTTACATGTATTTGAACGCTTATATAAATGCCTTCACAATTTGGACCGCCTCAATACTACAATTTCCAACATTTTCAGTATCTTCTATAAATAAAATTTATTAATTTTTCTACCTCTTTTGTCTTTCAGCACGACCATTCCAGATACATCCAACTATCTATTTGCCAAACACAACCCAAGAGTTAATACATCGAAATTTCTAACTGGTCTTAGTTTCTTATTTACCACTGTGTTTTTGAATTGATGTAGTAGTAATATACTTCTGAAGAGAAAAATGTGGAATATCTAGGGCAGACATGAAAATAAGAACTGTTGAAATGTTACAAGTTTGGCATGTATATAGGATTTCGAGAAAGTTTTCAAGGGTACGAAGGTTCAATACAGTTGTAGCGGAAAGGCCCTACTAATTGGACAGCCGAGTAATTAACTGAGGTATTTCCAGAATCAAATTGTCGGAATCTAACTAATGCAAGGTAGTAGAATAGTAACGAGTCCTGTCTCGTTTTCCGGGAGATTGACCCACCCAACACTTTATTTAGGAGGGAAATAAAATCTAATGTCATCTAGAACCTCGGAATTTAGGCCAAACCCGCCTAAATTTTATTCCAACAAAATTTTTTTTTTGTCGGAATCTAAATACTTCTTTTGGTTTCCAATCAAACTTGAGAAATGGAATCTAATTCACAACTTTTTAAGGTTTCCAATCAAGCTCTTAGGAATGCCACATATATCCTTTGCTAAAATCACGAGTTAACTTGGACGAGATTTGGTTGCATTTATTCAATCAACGATAAAATAATGGAAAGATTCAATACAACAGCATAAAGCATTATTCATCGAACAGCCAAACAATCAATAGTTCAATGGTGCACATTTAAGCTATCAGATATTTCTTTGCAGGCAGCATCTGCAACTTGACACTGCCATGAAACAAACTTCTCAGAAGACAATCGATGATGGCAAAACAACGAGAATTAGATACCGTATATAGTTTGAATGGATGAGTGCTAAGAGTTCTGTTACATAGCCTCACAAAAAAATTATTCGAGTTCATGCTGAAGCAGGAGACAGATTATAGCTTTCATCATCATAAATACGCGAACCAAATAGAGGGAGGAAGATCTAACAAGCTGATATCCCACCAAACACAATGCTATGGGCGATGAAGCTCAGGCATTCAGCATAGAGTTCCTCCTGCACTCAGCGAGCATGTCCATGTAGAACTGGCACTTGCTAATATCGCTTCCAAAGTTGTTCACGCACTAAAGAAAACAATCAAAAGCTTGTATTAGTATCGAGAAACTTCTAAGAAAACACCTAGAAGTATGAGCAGCATAAAACCCGTATACACTCACATCTTGGAATGCCTTCGAGTGGATATTGCAAGCATCAGTACCACCCAAGCTGTTGGCAGTTGGTACTGGGGCGCCAGCAGCAGATTCGGAGGCAACAGTTTCATGCTGAATGGTGCGAGGACCCATCACAGCATCAACAGCTCTGTGTGCAACTGCACTTCCAGTTCCAAAAGCCATACCTGTTATAGGAAGGGCACGACAGACCATCAAAGCCCGTAAGAGAAAAAAGAAAGCCAAACTAAAACCGTTGAACCATGCAATAGTCTCTTCCTTATCACTGTTAACATAAAGCAGCAGTTTCTAATATCATGAAGTAATTTTACTATACATACCCTGCGCTATGGTAGAACCAATGCCTCCAAATATGGATCCACCACCACTGCTCTTAGCAGGAGCTGGAGGAGGAGCATGGTTAACTGCAATCAATATGTTGATTTTCAATCAGAACGGCTGAACACGTTGTACCAAGCAAAACAAATGAAGCGCATGTTTAGCCAAAGGTATCTGTAACATAGATAGAAACTTCATCAGAGGAGGTATGGAAGACAATAAACAGCAATACCATGTTGAGGTGGAGGGCTGCGAGCTGCTGCAGGGCGAGGGGCAGAACGAGAAGCAGATCTTCCTGCAAACACATTGTGTCAGTGGAAAAAACTAGAATGTGTGAAAATGGAAACATTCAGTATCACAGCATATAACATATCGAACTTTTGACTCTGGTCAGTGACATCCAATAAAAGTCTTAACAAACCACTTCGAGGAGCTCAAGAGTACAATTGAGAAATAAAAGAGCGAAAAGGTTGTGCATAAGATTCTATAAATCAGCCTGTTCAGATTCACAAAATAAACACACTTGACCAATTGAAAGCACAAATGAAATGTCACTCTATAATAAGAACATCCACCACTGAGAGCTAATTGACTTGCAATGACTCGATTACAATCATGTATAACAGATAGTTTCTCGCATACTAAACACTCAAAATCAACCTGAAAACAGACTTGCAGAAGAGAGAAAAAGAACGCCGAGAGCTATCGACCAAATGTACACTATCTTCAATTTATTCGCAACCAAATCGAAAAACAGTAGCAACTTCTTTAAAAAATTTTTTTGTCATAAACAACTTCTTTAATTCACTAGACCAAAAAATTGTCAACAGACTAAAACCATAACACATAAATCTCATCAATCGAAAAATTCGAAACAGCACGAACCAACGCTAGGTCAGGTCTCCTAAGCCCTAACCCCCAAACCAATTGCACACAAACCCACCATCCCATCTCATAACTTGACCCCTAACCCTAAATTACGACCAAACCCTTCAAAGCCAATCGCTGTAATAGCATCCTTAGCCACCCACATCTTAGTTCATCTAGAAAATCAAAACCCAGAAACTAAATCCACCCAATTTGCCCTTGAACATTTCCCTAGAAAAAAATTCCAAAATACAAAGGCACAAATAAATAAAGAAAATAAGTCCCATAAAAAAATAAACAAACCTCCCGAGCTTCTGCGAGCCATCTCGATTAGGTATGGAACAGGCGGCGAGGTTAGGAGAGAGAGAGAGAGTTCTAGAGAGAGAATTTCTTCGAGGGTTTTTTCACTTTGATTTGATTCGTGGGGCACTTCAGACCGTCGAACAACTAATTTATATATGAGCTTGAGGGAGATAACACACGTGGCGTGATTTTATTGGTTGTCGATGTGAGAATGGTCTCTTTACTCGTTGGGCTTTTGTTATGGGCTAAATTATCTCGTACCTCTACAATCTGTATTACACAGGTTGATCTAAAAAATTTCAGAAATTATTATTTGGTCTCGTAAATTATAGAAAATTTGAAAACTCCATCCTCCATTTGTAGATTCAATTCATTTCTTTATTAAATAAATGTGAAAGTTATAAGATATCTAAAATATATCTCATACTTAAACAACACTTAGCAATAAAAAAAACTAAGGATGTAGTACACTTTAGTACTCTCATGCGAGAATTCTACGGAACCCATCTCATGCAATAGTTAGCAAATTTGTTCATCAATTTATTAAAATTTAATCTCCAACAGTAGTAAGGAAAATTTCATAAATTTTAAATGAAGCTATTTTTTTCGAATATGTTCGAGTTCATTAGTACATTTAATTTTAACTATCCGCTTAATCATAATTATCGGTTGATTTTATTCAGATACTTACAGAGAATTGACAATTACGACTATAGTTTATGACCGTAATATATCTCATGTTGTGATTCAAACTGCATTTATACGAGAACAATTGAAAGAACGAAAAAAATAGAGATAAATTTGGAAATTTTAATTCGCTAAACTAATTACATCTAGGGGCACTGTCAAGCGAGAAATTCTCCTTCAGTTTGTTCACGTTTAGTTTGTTTAGGACTCATCAGTTTACTAGGCCAGGTAAGATCATATATCCCTTCAGTTTTCTCAAATCTTTACAAACTGCAGAATTTTCCTCTCCAAAAAATGTTGTATGTAGTGATATTTTAACTCAATGTACTTTGTTCTTGAATGAAATACAAACTTCTTGACTAATTGAATAGCACTTTAAGTATTCAGGTAGAGGATGATATCCTTCTCCTCCTTCCCCAATTTATCTAAAAAAATCTGCAACGATACTATCTATTTACTTGCTTTTGTCACTGCTACATATTCAGCTTGTACAATAGACGAAGCCCTGGCTTCAACTTTCGCATAGATTGGTATTTTTCAATAATTGCATATATTTTATATATTTACAAATTTGAAAAATATTTTAAGATACTAGTTGATGTTAAACATGATAGTTCAATAATTTTTACATGATTATTCATCTACTAAATCTTTTAGAAATCCAAGAAATTATTGAAATATTCTAAGATATTGTTATTGATTTTTTTATTATTAGACTTAATTTTTACATAATCATCTTCATCTACTAAATCTTTTAGACTTGATTATTATTGATTTGTTTAACTTCGATAGACACAAAATAGTAATGACAATTTATTGATGTTTTTATGATTTCGATATAAACGAAATAATTTTTTAGTATATATATTTTGTAATTAATAAACTCAAATTTAATATTTTGAAGCTAAAAACATAAAACCCATATATTTGTCTGTAGACCCATTGATATCACTTAAGGAGAGTTACAGTATATATAGGAAACCCATTGACTATAATTCATATTCCAAACTGAATTAGATTTCCATAGTCCTAAACGAAAAAGGAACTGTACGGCATTCACCTATATTTGTGAGAAATATAGAAACAAAACCCAATTGACTTGAAGCATTATTTCCATCAATAGACAGCGAGGAGGAAGTAAGTAATTGTGAGGACGATGGCAACGAGGTCATCGGCGAAACCCGAATGGAGCAGGTCGTCGTCATCGTTATCTTCATCGTTGTCGTCGTCACGTTTCGAAAGCAAATTCGACTTGCCGGGTTGCCCTAATAGAGATAGTTCTAATCTTAGGCACAAGTTCTTGACGAGCTATCAGTTCACGAGGGAAGAAGACCATAGGGAGAATGGTATTCACATGATTCGCGTTTTGAAGAGTTTGATTCCGAAACGGCGAATGAAGTCCGAGGCAAGGGAGGAGAAGTTGGTGTTGAGGAAAGGGAGAGGCGGAGATGGTAGTTTCCTGGGTAGATGCTTGAGTCACAAGTCACTGAAATGGAGCTTCTGATGAACAAGTTACTTGGGAATAGAATAGGAGAAAAAGAAAATTAGTCTCCAGTTATGTGATATTGTGGTCTATTGATATTATGGTTGAAGAAAATTTTTAGGGAAAATTCAAGAATATGGATCCTGAAAATTCATGAATTTGTGTCCAGTTATTGTGATATTGTGGTCTATTAAATAATTATATTTGGTGTCAAAATGTCCAATAATTTTAGGAATAAGTTCATTTTAGTACCCTGTAGTTTTACCCATTTCGTCTGGAGTGTCATGTGGTTTCAAATTGATATTTTAGTATCCTGTGGTTCACCTCCAATTTTTCGGGCAGGTCCAAAGACTCTGCCCGTCAAAATCCACCCGAAATGTTGTCGTTTTGAGACCACGTGGAAGACACATGGCGCCTGACTTTGACGTGAACTGTGATAAATTACCTATTCAGTCTCTAATTTGTTTATATTATATTATTACCTATCCAGACAAGTGGCGCCCAAAATTTGCATCCAAAACCAATAAAAAAACATAAAAACAACGAACAACCCAATTCCCTAAAATAAAAAAGGAACAACCCAATTAATTACCAATCGTGGCCAAGAACGAACAACCCAAACATCAATGCTTGGATATCGCCGCCGGCAGCTCAACATCGGCCTGAGCTGGTCGGCCTCGTTGGAGGCCCTCGTCGCGGGCGAAGTCCTTGAAGAAGAGGCCCTCGTCGTACACGGTGTTGCTCTTTACTAGGTGGGAGAAGACTCTTGTGGTCGTACCAAATGTACCGGCGGCGTGGAGATTGTAGTCCGCGGACCCACGACGCAGTGAGGAACGAGTTACGGCGGGTCGGGTTGTAGTCCACGGAGTGGGCCTCGCGGGTGTGATCCTGGAGGGAGCGGACGGGGTTCTGGGCAGGGGGAGTTGTGGGACTCTGACCAGGCGAGGTCGTAGATGCCATCGGTAGTATCGAAGGTGGCGAGCTCGGTGAGAGGAGCGGAGGGCGCTGGCGGGAGGGAGAGCACATGGAACAACGTCGAGATCCCTTTTAAACAAATTGAATTGGGTGTTGAGTGTTGGGATTGCTTTAAGTTGCAACGCAATGTTTTAGATGGGCTTGGCATGTGATTGTTGTATGCAGCATTTTAGATGGGCTTGGCATGTGATTCTTTGGTTAATTACGGACAGGAATGGGAGGAGACCGATTTTGTTGGAGTGGGAGATTCGAAGAAGTTGAGGAGAAATTGGAGGTTGAAGATGAAGGGGGAGGAGGAGGAGAGAGAGAGATATTTAATTAATATTTAAGTGGGATATTTTTTGAAAAAATTAAAATAGTTTGGGACTAATTAGGTAATTTGTTATAGTACACGTCGGCTTTAACTTAAGCCACCCTGTTGTCACGTGTCTTCCACGTCATTTCAAAAATGACGTAGTTTCGGGCGGATTTGGGCGGGCAGCTGCCCTGGACCTGCCCAAAAAATTGATGTCAACTACAGGGTATTAAAATACCAATTTTAAACTACATGGTACTCCGCGCGAAAAATATGAAATTACAAGGTACTAAAATGAACTTATTTCATAATTTTAAGTATTCTCTAATTTTATAGAAAAAATTATCATTTACAAGTACATAACTATAATATAATACCGTTAATCTAATAAAGTTTGAAACAAGTTCAAAAAAATAGTGTTGGAGGAATTTAGATCGGACCGACCGGTCTGATCAGTTGTGCCGTTCTCTAAGTTTTTTACAAAAATAGTTCGATATTCTCTAGTTGGCAGTGAGACCCCAACCTAACCGCATTTTCTAAAACATTGCTAAATAATTATTATACTTAATTGATTTCTGTGCAATTAGTAACTTATGGTAAAACTTATGCAATGAGGAAGGTCTTATGGAATACATTTGTTACCTTAATTTATCTACGTGAAACCACAGTTACTGCACTCTCCTTGCTATGGCACGCCGATGGAAGACTCAATTGAGGAAGGAGACGATGGCCACGATTCCCTCACGGTCGTCACCTGAGGCCGTGACCCACGCTATTGGCATAACATTATGGTTAACATCTTTCACGTTTCACGTGTGTTGCAGTTTTCATAGAGATTTGGAAACAAAAGAAAATTATCAATCGGTACCAAAAGGCTATCATAAATTTACTCGTAAAAAAATTAAACATGAGGATCATCAATACAATTCGTGGCCTACACATATATAGGAAAATTACTTGGGTTACTTAAATATCGGCGACATGTTTTGTACCCGAAAAGTACATTAAATATCCTCCCTTCATACAATTCCTATCTCGTTATAAATATCAATGTTTTTAAAACCGACCCGAAAGACGACCCAAATTTTTTAAAATTTTTGGTTCGCCCGATCGAACTTGTTGGACTGCCCATTGGACCAGTACTTATATTTTTATATTAATATTATTAAATATGATTTAATAAATTTAATTTAGTATAAAATAATAAAATACCAAATAAGTTCAAATATTTAGCTATACAATTTATCCAAACAAAGTCTTCAAACATTAATTTAACAAGTATAGAAGTAAAAGAATATGATTGTACAATTTTTTGTTTGACACATTAGTCCAATTCGTTTAATTTAGTTGACATATTATCGAGAATTGTTAAAAAGATAAGCATGTTATTATCCAAAAGTGATGTACATGCTCTAAGCGTGGAAGTAAATATTTTATTTCTAAAATTAAATCTAATAAAATGAAAAAATAAATACTATTTTTTTTATCTGGGCGAACCGGGTCACTTGAAAGTACCTGACCCGGCGGTCCGACTAGATTTTGACCAGTTGAACCACTGGCTGGGTTTTAGGCAGAACTCGGCCCAGATTTGGTCTCGAGTAATGATCTGACCAGTCGGACCATCAGTCAGACTCCGATTTTGAAAACATTGATAAATATGCAACATCCTATTCCAAATTGAATTAGATCTCCATAGTCCCAAAGGGGGGCGGACATATATGGCACTCACCTATATATTTGTTAGAAACAAAACTCAATTGACTTGAAGCATTATTTCATCAATAGACAGCGAGGAGGAAGTAAGCAATTGTCTGGACGATGGCGACGATGACGAGGTCACCGGCGAAACCTCAACGGAGCAAGTCATCTTCGTCACGTTCGGAAAGCAAGTTCGTCTTCCCTGGTTGCCCTAATACTGATAATTCTATTCCTAGGCACAGGTTCTTGACAAGCTACCAGTTCACGAGGGAAAAAGACCGTAGGGGGGATGGTATTTTCATGGTTCGCGCTCTGAAGAATTTGCTTCCGAGACGGCGGATGAAGTCAAAGGCTAAGGAGGAGAAGTTGGTGTTGAGAAAGGGGAAAGGCGGGGATGGTAGTTTCCTGGGAAGATGCTTGAGCTTGTAGAGTTTCTGATTTGGATGAACAAGTTACTTTGGAATAGAATAGGAAAAAGTTTAGACATATGTTTATCTCCCATATGAACTACAATTTATTGCTATTGGGCACGACCAAGTTTACGAAAAGAACGGCTAACTTTTGTAACCAAAATAACATGAGATCAAAACAGTTTTTGCATGATGTTCCGCAGTATTTAATTTCTATTTCATGATTTATTACATATGAATCTTTTCCTTATAAAAATTTTATGCATACTTTTCTCAAATTATATACTGTTGAAATCTTAGCAGGTGTAATGGTGAAAAATATTTACCTTTAAAAAAAAGTGTACTTCCCTGATCGTGATTTTTTTCAAAGTATTTTATGTAACGAACTTAGTACCGAAATGAATAGAATTAGAAGTTTAAGGGATTTTAGGTAAAGGTCTAGGTTGGGTATAAATAGAAGATTAGTAAAATACATGAACCATCTTGACAATTGTAATCCAATTTAGAAAAAGAACATTACGTTCTCATCCTTCTCCCTCTTTCTCTATCTCTCTCTCTCTCACCCCTTTCCCAATTCTTAGGATTTCTTAATTCCCAATTCTAATCAAGATTGTTACATTTTATCACGGTCAAATTTTGACGAAACTGGCTGTCGCAGTCTTGAAATAGGGTATTTCACGCACTTGTAGATAATATTATTAAGAACCTTTTCTACGGAAAAAATATAATTACCAATATACTTGGCTACAGTTCTCTATGGCCAGATCATCTCTCTGTTGTAGGTGTGGGCTTAGATAATGAAGTAGTCAACTTGAGATCCATCGCTAAAGCTAGATTCTCTTGTGTACAAGGATTTTACAACGTAATATATTTGTGGATCGTCTTACAGACTAAAAATATATAATTACGAATATCAAATAATTGTAAACAATAAAATCAGCAAAAGATATATATTTTCGGCGAACGAATTCCCAACTAGTTCTGTCCGCTCGCGAAAACGAGTATAAAACGCGGGCAATCTTTTCTTTACACATTTTCCTTTTGTCCTCTTCCTTCCCTTACTTTCGGGAATGTCAGTCACAGTTTCATCGCCATTATTATTACTGCCAGGATTTTTAAAATTATAGAAATAAAGTTACATTCAATGTGCTAGACCTTCTATTATGTGTGTGTATATATATATCGATTTCAAAATTTTCTATGAAAAATGGTGCATGCCCTTAGTTGAGAAAATACAACCATAATTATGAGGAAAAGTACTTTAAAAAGAAAGATTTATGCTACAGAAAAAAATAGAGTATTTAGATGGACTACAGACCACTACTCCAAATAATACTCTATCTTTGAAAAAGTGTATTACATCTTTGATGGTAAAATGTCGATTGCTTATTGAACCTTTAAATTGCGTGAAAGTATGATATGGTTCGTAACCTAGAAAGATGGAATAATATCTAGAGAATCTAGGCTTATGAATGTTCTTGCAAATAATTATTATATTTTTTCGAATATTCTGTTCGTGTAATTGTTAGCTCCACGGTGAATTCATGTATCGCAATGCCAAAGTCCATCCGGATTAATGGTTTAAAGTATAGTAAAATTTGACAGATATAGATGGCATTGGACTTTGTTCTTCTCCATTTTCGCAAAGTATTAAGCCCACCATCTGAAATAGTTGAAGTGGGCCGCACAATTCATGGGCCTCCCGCGGACAAATGAAGCCACGTCAGCCACTCGATATTTGCAAGTGGAGAAGCATCTGAGTCCATTTGTCCACCCAAAACTATTTCCCTGATTTTTATTCCCTTTGTCCATTTGTCTTTTTCTTCTCTCTCTCTACGTGCAATTTTTTATATAGAGATAGGTGACACATGTAATTTTCACACACTTCATAGAAAATTCTGGAGCTTCTTCTCCAACCAAAATATTCCTCTCTTTCCTTCACCTCTTCCGCAATTAATGGTTTCCCTCAAAAGCTGTGAAAAGCTTAACACACAGAGAGGGAACTAATGCATGCGACTATTTGAAAACGAGGTAAAATCTGTTGCATTTTTACATACTAACCGTTAGTTTATCTATGTTTAAATTGCATATATCTTGTTCATTACTCGCATCAGAAGCAATCACATATTAGTTGTAAAAAAAAAAGGCAAACACATATACATTTACACACTCGTGAATATCACAATCTTCTACACATATACTTGTTGCAATGACGAGGATGCATTTTTATCCTTATCTCTCAACGGACCCGTGTGCCTATTTCGGGTAGTTATTTGTGTTCCTTATATTGCCCATCTTGCTGAATAATCACAGCTATCAAGATTGAACTCCGAACCTCTATAAATTATTCCTTATATCCGTGTGGCTTCAGGGTACCCGTGAGAGCCTGTTTAGGACTTGAGTGATCGTTGGTCGCAACTTAGGATTTTCTCTAACACAGTCAAATGCCAAGTTTGTTATTTCCTTGGCATCTTCTTTAGAACAACCTTTCATCAACCTGTAATGCACCACATGCCCATCTCTTGATCTTTCTGCAGTTTTCCATTTTGAGATGTGTGAGCTGTATATCAACACCTTCTTCTCTTTCATTATTAGCTGCAGCATCAGAACGCCAAAACTGTAGATGTCGTTGGGTTTTGTTCCAGCTCCTGTTCAATGTGTTACAAATTAGAAAAGATGATTGGCCATCTTCAAGAATCAAGATGTATTTCAATAATGACCTATGAATTACGAGCCAGTTGATCCAAATGGTCCGAAATTAGAATTCATTTAAGGATGTTTAAGTCTGTGCCTCCAAATCTAAAGACATTATTAGAGAAAAAAACTTTACTTAAATAGGTCCGACGATGTTTGTGCCTAAATATAAAAATTAAAATAATGAGAAAATTATCCTCAGGTCCCTCGGGTTTGACAAAATCACCAGTAGGGTCCTTACTGTTTCGAAACTTCTCTTTTTGTCCTCCAATTTTCATAAAATAGAACTCTCAGGTCCGTACCGAGTCAACCGCTGACATCAACACTCAACGTAATTATTTTTATGACCATTTTACACTTTCAAAAAATAAAAAAAATTATCTTTGTCCCTCTCTCACCAGGACTGTTGTCGGCCAGAAAACAGCCGCCGGAACTGCTGCTCCTCATCATCAAAGTGGCCCTCCCTCCCCGGAACTGCTCCTCCTCATCTCTCCCTTCCGCCTCTCCAACTCCTACTGCTCCCACCTGCCTCCCTTAACTCCTGCCCCTTTGCCCCCTTCTTGTAACTACTCCCTCCTCAAAAACCCTGGTCGCCATGGCCAACGTTGTCGTCGTGTTCGACGTCCCCCTCGTGCAGGCCCTTAGTCAAAGACCCTAGTCGCCATGGCTAACATTGTCGTCGTAACTGCTCGATCCACTTGAACAACATAAAAAATTGGTGATTCTAGATGGTTCGAAGTGTGAGCCTCATCGTCGACGGTCGATTTGAGCCTCGTTGGCGTCGATCGATTGGGCCAAAACGACCATGGAGAGAAGAAATTGGTCTCGTCGTCACTGCGTATGTTCCTTAGTCAGGAAAGACGACAACTCACCAGTTGATTGAGCCTCATAGTCGACGAGGATGGAAGACGACAACCTTTTTTATTTTTTGTTTATTTTTTTACAATTTTATAAAGTTCATAATAAGAGTTTTGTTAACAGCTGTTGTCAGCGATTGATCCGATAGGGACCTGAAAACTATTTTATAAAATTTGTAGGACGAAAAGAGGAGTTTCGAAACAGTAAAAATTTTACTGGTAATTTTGTCAAATCTGAGTGAACTCGGGACAATTTACCCTACAATAATTTATAATCGCCTGCGCGTGACAATTATTTGGTCGAGGTTGCATGTGAACACAATCCACGAAATCAACAATTGTGGGCATGGACGGGCAAGTATTTTTTTTTTTACTCCGGAATTGAGTATATAAAGGAATCGTCCTTTAGCCAAACTTGGTATGAGAGAGAATAGAAACCCTTAGAAAGCAAAAGGAGTGAATTAAAGAAGTCCAAGAAATGGTGTAGAAAAAAATATATTGTATGTGATAATAAAATTTTGAGTATTTTTTTGCTGTCCATTTTTGTCATCAATTATCTGGATAAATAATTTCTATCGGCTAAAAATTTCCAACACAAATATTAGAAATACAATTTATATTAGTTCGATTTTCCAAGCATGTTATCAAACAAATAAAGTTTTGAAAAATATGGCATTTAACGTATCAATTGGTTTTTTATTGATAAAATTGTATTTCTTCAATCGAAAAAGTTACTACAAATGTGCCTTAAGCACAATTCGCCAAAAAGATATCTTTCACTTAAAAGCGTCTCTTACCAACAACCACTTTGATCCACTGATGAGGGAGTTGTTTTAGCTTAACCAATGTCTCGGGTTCGATTCTTTAGGAACGCAGCAGTGTTAAATACTTGTTAGGAGAGTTTTACCATCTTTCAAAAGTCCTACCCGGTTTAAACTTGAATTAGTCGGCCCAATAGACCGGATACCAAGTGGTTCTAAATAAAAAAACTTAATAGCATCTCTTTTTCTAGGTTCTTTCCGATGTCCGCTTTGACTCCCTTTCAGCATTGAATCTTTCTTCTGAAACAGAAGTCCGCATTTAATATTAGGTTCAAGTCCTGATGTTAAAAATTTTGTATCGGTTAAAGTAAAAGGGGGATAAATTTATAAGTGTGAAAAATCAACCATCCTATTGTCTTAAGGTTTTTAGTTGGATATGTAAATTCTAACATGGTATCAGAGCGGGTTGATCCCGTGCCCATTGTTGAGCTTGCACGACTCCCATTTCTCGCACTTTGGTGAAGTCAAAGTCAATGCAATCTTCGACCCGAGGTGGGTATCGTGTGAGGAGGCGTGTTGAGAATCTCACATCGGTTAAAATATGGGGGCAAGTTTAATTAATTATGTATTAATTACTTACCATCGTCATAAACAGTTGAGGTCCAAAAAAATTACAAATAAAAAAAAACATACCATTGCTCATGACTATTGGGTCCGTATAACCAGGAGTGCCGTATGGAAGACGTTTTCCTTCCACCGTGACGGTCCCAAAATCGGCTAATTTGGGGTTGAAATCCTAATAATTAAGAAGAAAAAGAGTATTAATAGATTGTAATAAAATGAGTAAAATCCTGCGGCGGTAAAATTTGATGAAAAAAAACTGTCACATATGTTGATGTTGCAATTCCCTGTTGCACATATAATTCTACATATTCTTCTTTGACCATATAAATATGGATTTAGATATAAGCTGGTCATTACTTTGTCCAGGAGAATGTTCGCTGGTTTCAAGTCACGGTAGATGAGTGCAGGCGTGTGGCTGTGTAGCCTCTCAATTGCCGCAGCAATACCTTTCAGAATTTTAATCGTCATGCTCCAATCTAATTCTGCAACGAATTAATCAGTTATTGATATTAATTAATCACGGGTATTAATATTTTCTAGAAAAACTAATAATCGGGTGACGTTTTCAAGAAGGAAAAAAACCATATCAGATGTTACTTTTATGATTTTTTTTACCAAAATGGGGCCAATTTTCAAAAAATTTCGGTTCAACTACAATACAAAATTTTTTATTGGGTTTACCTGAAAGTTTACTGCTGACATTTCCGTTGGGCATGAAGGGATAGACAAGGAAAACCACATCTTTCGTTTCACAGTAGCCAACCAGTTTGATGATATTTTGGTGTTCCACTTTTGGTAAGTATTCTTTCTCTGCCTGAACATTAAAATAAAACATACAATAGTTGGAGAACCCGTAGATGAATAATCTGGATCCGAGCCGAGTCAAGTGTTGAAAAAACACGGAAGGCCCCAAGCAATACACACAACACCCAGAGCAAGCAATTATAAACACGAAATACGAAGCACGAACCACAAACACAAAAAAAAAGCATAAGGAGGGACACAAGTATTTGGTTACCTGGTTTGACACGAATGTATACATCCAGAGGCGTCCAAGCCATGAGAGATTTTACTATACCAATATATGAGCTTCACTTGCTCTTACAATGAAATAGCCACACTTAGGCTCCCACTCTCACTTTGAGTCTCTCCCTCTCACAATGGCCTCTCAACTCTTTCTCTAGAGTTTTCACACACATAAATGAGGTTTACAGTGGGTATTTATAGTGCCACGAACCCTACAAAGGTTATTGGGTCGAGAGGGGCAAAATTTGTCCACCAAAATAACACATTTACGGGCTCATTGGCGGACTCCATGCTCTTGGCGGGCACCAGCCCCTTGGCCCCTGCCAGGCGGATACCCTTCAGGCATTGGCACCCGCCAATGACCCCGCGCCCGCCGGGTCTCCAGCCGCCACTTCGTTTCGCCTTCTCGCCTTTTTCTTTTGACCCAATCGTCACCCCGATCAACCTTAGGCTCTTCACTTCAACCGCACGACTCTCCGGATGTCCTCAACTTCTTCACTCGACTCTTGACTCGATTGATTTCCATATTGTCCTCGGGCTCCGAACCCAAACCGATCAACTCACGAAATATCCTCAAGCTCCATACCCAATATCAAGACACCAACGGCGGCTAACCTCTGCTTAACGGGTAGTACTCTAAACTAGATGTGAGAGGTGCCAAAAGATGGGTCAAAAGACATTTGGCCTAGTGGTACAAGGCGTATTACAATTTGACAAAAATTTAGCATTCAAACTGTAGCAAGGTATAATTCTTGGTGTAATAAAAATTACCTTTTGAAAAAAATAACAAAAGATGGAATGAAAACAAGATGTTTATATTTCTTACCTCATACTGAGTCATGATTGTTGAGTCCCCGGCAACAATATTGCGAGACCTTTTCACGGCAATCTTCAGGTCTGTCAAGTTCCTTTCATTCTCTCGCGGGATCGTACCTTTGTAGACACGTCCGAAGCCTCCCCCGCCGAGGAAATTCGTCATCTTGTAGCCGCCGGTGAACTCTTCCAATTCGGAAGGGGTGAACACCTCTGGACCCGGCTCCGGACCTTCACAAACAACTCCAGAGTAACCCTTCGAGTTAATTGGTGCCGGGAAAGAAAATTCTTTCTTTTGGAGGGAAGAAGGAAGCTTTACATTATTACTAAACGGAGTAACACAGAAGATGGTAGTACTTAACTTGTCTTAACACAGAAGATGTTTGGGCAAGGGGTAATTGCTTTGGTTTTAGTTAGTATAGGGCTTTGAAAACTACCAATTCGTTGTTTTTTTTCCTATACATTTAGGAGTTTTATGCCTTCTTGGCTCGTTTAAAGGAGTTAATACAATATATACCTTTAAAAAAATTAACACTTGTCGTCACATGTTCTTATACACTCTTGACAAATACTAGATGAGAGATAAGAAAAAAGAATAGATGACACATGTTATACGTAGTTTGGTAGAAAAATATACATAATAAAATTCACATCATCACAAATAAGTACATAATAAAATTAATAGAATTGCAGTTAGAATGATATGTATTACTGTCTTTAATGCAAACACAATCTTTGACTTGTCAATTACCAGTCGGCCAACTTGTGGGAATGGGACTAGAGGAAGAGTGCTACTATTAACAAGAGAAACTAAAAGGTGACAGAAATTCTCACCACCACTCCCTGAGCCCCACGATTTCGGACCGTTCCTCCACCGGATGATGCTCGTAAATCGCAACATTTCCGGCCGCCGGTACCTCGATCTCAAGCTGGAGAAGTGGGAAATTGTGATGATCTTAGCCTCGTTTTCCTGTAATAGTGTAAGGAAGTGCTTAAAATGAAGAACTCTTTTCTATTTCCTTTGGTTGGTATCTCTTGATCGACCCTGTATTTATATTAACATTTTGTTTGTCATCCATTCCTTTGCGTCATCATCTAAGCGTAATCAAATTGCGTCAGCCCTCAGGCATTAACTTTGCAATATATGTGAACAAACCTAACATGTTTTTTTACTGGTCGGTGACTCCAAGAGTGTGAGTTTTTCTTCCGACTGTACATATTAATATAATAAAATTTAATCGATTCAAAAAATATATATATGAACAAACCTAACATTCCAAGCCATGATGATATTTTTTTTATAAGTAGAATCTTATCACAATAGCATTCGAACCCTAGGGACTTCAAATCAAATTCTCACTCCTCGGTCGCCGCTCAATAGCGCCCGAGCTCATAATAGTACATTATTATATGATACATGGACAAATATTGTTTTCTATCCAAACAGGTTTACTTTATTATATGAAACTCGCTCTTATTCAAATTACGTTACTGGTTCCTCAAAAAAAAATTACATTACTCAGGTTCACTTTATTCTATGAAACTCAATTTTATTTCTTAAATTTCTATCCAAACATAGTATTAGTGTTACTCTCATCAAAACGTAGTATTGGTGTTAACGTTGTCTCGTGCTCACGAAAGATGGCTGAAGCTACCGAAGTGCTCCTACCTATCCAAACATTATTAATTTTACTATTAATAAATTTTATTATTAATAGTAAAATTATTGGTGTTACTCAATTTTATGAAACTCAATTTTATTTCTTAAATTTCTATCCAAACATAGTATTAGTATTACTCTCATCAAAACGTAGTATTGGTGTTAACGTTGTCTCGTGCTCACGAAAGATGGCTGAAGCTACCGAAGTGCTCCTACCTATCCAAACATTATTAATTTTACTATTAATAAATACTTAGATTAATTGATGTGAGAATTGTTATAGCTTAACTAACAGACCTCAAATTTTTTGGTAGAGTTTTTCCAAAACGACTTGTAGCCTAACGGCACTAGGCGTTCTAAAATTTAAGGAGATTCAGGATTCAAACCCCGGCATGGTGTAAATTTTTCACACAAAAAAGTTTTGACACCTTTCAAAGATCACAGCAAACCAAAATCTGAATTACTCGGTCCGATTATATATAAACCAAAAAAACTATTTGTATTATATTTTTCAAGTCAAATACACTAAGATTTGGTAGCACGTTTGTAGACTGTAGACTGGTAGTTGAGTTAAAAATAGTTGGTTTGAAAAACAATAAACCTTTCGGCCTACCATCGCTCCCTCCCTTTCTCTTTGTACTCTTCGGTTTCTTAGTTATTAAGGAGAGGTTATATGGTTGAACGCCTTTTCGATGTTGAAAAGGCAAACAGATAAGAGGAGGAAGAGACCTGGGTAAAGGAAAGATACTCAATCGGGAGTTATCTAGATAGTAAGAGACTTGGTTTCCTTTAATAAAGTTTCATGCTCAAAATTTACGAATGAAAAAAGATATAAACAAAAGTAAGTTTTAAATAAAATTCAATGGTACACGACTTTGAATTATAAAATTCACTAGACAAAATATACATGGTTGTGTGTCGGTGCATGTGTGTATATATGGAGAGTGAGAGAGTGCATGCCTGCGAATATATGCATGTTTATTATTCCATTTCTTTCAGCGTTGACCGGATTCTTCTGAGGATATGATGTGGCTGAAGGAGTCGATTAATTTTGGAAAATTGATTATATATACTTTTGGTGTAACGTTCATTTGTTGTGAAATATTTTTCTATATATATGTTGTAGGTTCTGATTTTTTTTTTAAATGCAAGTGAACATATTTAACCATTTAATTAATGAATTAGTTTGACATGTTCGACTTCTCATAAGTAAGAACACTAAAGCGATTGGTTAGATATTTTATAGATTGAAACAAATAACAAAAGAAAAGTTGAAGCGACAGAAAATGGTAATTGTGTTATATGCTCTAAAAAAAATTGCATAGTATTAAAATAAACACGTCCCTTCAGTAATTAAAAATTAGGCTACGTGATGCTCCAATGTGGTCGGAATTGCTTGACCACGTGGAAACATTATATTGCACTAGCCAATTAATAAAATCTGATGCTTCAATGTGGTCGCGTGTTGTTTTTTATTTGATTCCCAAAATTATTTATCTAATATTACAAAATTTTCATTTAGTATTTCTAGTCCCTTTGGTACTGTTGGGCCAGTACCACCAAATCCAAACCCTTTATAGGCTTTGATTACCCTAATATTATAACATTTTTTGGAAATTGTAGCTCAAGTCTCTATATAAATACGAAAAAAATTCCAAATACAACAAAAGCATGGCCTAACTGTAACCAAGTCTCCTAACTAGAGGGGTTATAAGACACCTCATCGACCTCAGAAATGGGATCCACTCTTTCGAGGTGGCAGGCGCCGACCTCGGTAAAATCCTCAGGCGGTAAAAATCCAGTAGGAACACCCGGAAGAGGGAAAAAATACATCGGCAAGGTTAAGGTGACCTGTCTTGATATAGAAATTACTAAATCTGATCCCTGCATATCATTTCTGACCGTACGAGAACATCGGGGGAGGCTAACTCCCCTGTAAATCATTTAAATACATCTCAAGGCAAGAGCCTAGGGGTACATCAGACAGTGCATCCACCACTTGATTGCCTTCCCACAAAGTATGCTAGATTTCGATCTCTCAGTCCCTCGCTAGTAGCTCTCTCGTCCTCGAGATCAGTGCTGCAAGTGGGTGACCTTAGTCAGCATCCCGTCCCACGCAGAATATGGCCATTGATGAATCCACCTCAATCTGGACCCTCAGAAATTCCCTCTCCCAAGTTAGCTTAAGCCGTAGGGTCAAGGACCAGAGCTCTGATGCTAGGGAGGTACAGCTCCCAATGCCCTTGGTGAAGTTGCATACCCAAAACCCACCAAGTCGCGTATGACCCCATCAGCACTGGCCTGCTCATCAAAGCTCTATCTCTGTTGAGCTTGATGAAGCTTTTCGTGGGGCACTGCCAGGAGACTATAATCTTATGCCGGGTGGGAAGTGGAGTAATCCGATTTGTCAGGACATGAGCAAACTTATGTGCTTGTGAGATGATGAGGGAAGGGGTGTCCGATGTGGTACCTGGCCGGAAGGTAAAATCATTCTCCTACCGCCATAGTCACCAGCAGGCTGTTACAAAGGTCGTCAACCACAGGGTACACAGCATGGAGGTAGAAGCGATCAAGATGTTGGCCCAAAGCCATCTGGAGGTCGTGGGAGGAGGGACGACCACACCGCCCTGGCGTACCTGTAAACACGAGACATATGCATCAGACTCAGTAAATAAACCACTTCTCGAGCACATACCATCCATCGTGAAATGTCTCCGAAGTCGCTCCACATTTATCATCAGTCTACCATAATAAAATAGACAAACAAAGAAATGAATGCACTCTGGGACTTATAGAGCTCATATCTATCTCCATATCGGGGCCGGTAGTGGCATCTCCACCTCCCTGCCTAGGTCCCTATATAGAGATTGCGTAGAGAAATACCCATCATGAATAAGGCTCCAGGAAATTATATCTGTCCAACCTGGCAAAACCTGTAAAATAATCGATGTAAGAGAGCTAATAAAGTGTGGTGGCAGAAAGGGCTCTAGTCGAGAGGTGTCTCAGCCCCTCCCAGGTGACCAGTACTCGACCACCATTTTTCAAGCCCCCTCAGCAGGGAGATCCCTGAGAAGGTGAATTAGGAAAGAGGAGGGGGAGAGCGACAGATTAATCCCAGAAAGAGGTATGTATCTCATTTCCCCCCATTCTGGAAAAGGCCACAAGCAAGGATTGATCGAGTCTAAACCACGGCCTGCCAGGTGGCTGATGAACTAGGCCTCGGCTACAACAGGTCCATATCCCTACCATCCCTACCATACTTCCCAATTACGATGCGCGCCCAGACGGGGTCCCGAGATTGGAAGAATCTCTAAGGTAGCTTCGGGAAAGATGCCATATTGAACCGCTATAAACGTCAGAGTTCAAGGCCACCCATCTCTTTGTAGAGGCATAGAGTCGCCCAGTTGACAAGATGCATGAGCTGCATGTCCTGCTGGGTACCTCAGATAAAGTCTCGGATGCAGCAATCCATGCCTGTGCAAATACCATCAGGCAATAAATTAGTCTGCATCACATGAGTTATAATGAAGAATAAAATAGAGTGGGCTAGCATTAGTCGGCCCATCTTACTCAAAGATCTCACCTTTCATCCCGCCAGCTTGCCTCAGAGTCGCTCAATGCCGTACTGGTAGGTCTGTTGGTAACCTCATTTTAAGGTTATCAGGGTTTTGAGGTATTGACCCAAATCTATCGTCAATGCAATGCCCATCACGTCACTAATTAGACTTGCTAGCTCTGGGCTAATGTTGTGCAAAACCATGAACTTGGACTTGGGCAAACTAACTTGTTGTCCCGAACAGCCACAAAAGGTCACCAGAAGGTCTCACACTACTATCTCCTGGTCAACCATCGCCTCTCTCATCAGGATCAGGTCATTAGTAAACATCAGCTGGGATAGGGAAAGTTACTGATGTTTCAATTTGATAGGGACCTAGCTATCTTCCTACATCAGTTGCTCTATAGCATGCACAAGTCGCTCCATACATAGAATAAACAAATAAGGGGAGATAGGGTCACCTTAGTGGATGCCATAGGAGGGGGCAAAGGCCTCAGTTTTCCCATTATTCCACATGATATGTATCAAGGTGGTTGAAACACACTCCATAATCTAGCCAATGAATTGCTTTAGGAGGCCTGTCAGGGTAAGCCTCTCTCAGAGGAAATCCTAGCTTAGACGGTCATAGGCTTTCTTTAGATCAACCTTAATAACCATCTAGTCATTCCTTCCACTTTTATAAGCCATCAAGTGAATCATCTCCCTTAGAATGACAATGTTATCTAACATATAGCTTCCCAACACAAAGCTGAACTGTGTTGGACTAACCATCGTATCCAGAAGGGGCTTCAAGCGGCCCGCTGGTATCTTAGTAATGATCTCATATAGAATACTACAGAGGCTGGTAAGCCAGAACTGGTTCAGGATCTTCGATATGGCACTTTGGGGATCACCGTAATCAGACTAATGTTCAGGTGAGGGAGGAGTCGACCATTAGGAGGAGTCTGCCACCTCCTAGCATATTTGGAAGAAAATAGCTTGATAGCCATCCTCTCCTGGGGATTTGTAAGTCCTAGCTGAAATAATCCATCACAGATATATGGCTGAGATGCTAGATTGCAGAGTCCCATCTAGCAGCTATCTTCAAGAGTCAGGAAACCATTCCAAAATAGGAAGCCCAGCCGTAATAGTTCCTCTTCTGAATATAGCTGTTGAAAGTGATCCAAAACTATGGTGCAGAGGCAGTCCTGGTCCCATATCCAGTCTCTGATCGAGGATAACAGGCTGCAGACTCAATTTTTATGTCATCGCATAATGGTCGAGGTATGGAAAAAGTGAGTATTACTGTCTTCATCCGCGATCTAATCCTCTTTGTATTTGTGAAGCCAAAGCAAAGCTAAGGTGGATGCTCTCAAGCTCTGAACAAAGCTTGATCTCTAACCAGAGAAGGTTTCTCAAAATTTCAAACTCTATTGAGTGCTGGACTCCCTCTAACCTAGCCATGCATTTATCCTTACACCGAAGGATATGGTCAGAGTGAAGGCCTCTAGAGCATTGCTGGCAGCAAAAGTCCTGAGCTACTGAGAGTCGAGGAAGGGCATAAAGTCAGTATGGAGGAGCCAAATAGCTTGGAAATGGAAAGGTCTCTCCCTCCTACTCCCCTCCTCTCTCGGTCGGAGGTTGAGGAGGATAGGGGAGTGTTAGACGCTAAAGGTAGTAGATATTTTACCACCGCCTCTGGCCATTCTTCATTATACAGTACTCGATCTAGATGCTTGGCCTATGTACTCAACATCAATAAGGTCAAGCGTGTCAATGTTCTTTGCAAACCGTAGATCATGGTTCGTAAGAGTTTCGAAGCCACCCTAACGCTCCTCTAACAACACAATGTCATTGAAGTCTCCATCCAGGACCCAAGGCTCTGTGATGGGTAGAGCTGAGCATCGTGAGTCGGCTCTATAACCTTTATCATTTTATAACTATGGGGCTAGCGTAGACTGCACTAAGTTGAAAGGCCATATGGTAGGAGCGAACCTCCGCGTGGATAAACTGATCATCCCAGACAAGGATAGAAAGATGAACTGTGGGCTCGGCCTAAAGGAGCCATATACCGCTACTATATCCAGTCACCTCGATGCTTTCAACGTATAAGAAACTCAGGTGTTGGCATACCCTGTCAGCCTTATCCCCCGATATCTGGGGTTCGAGAATGGCAAGTATACTTGGCTTGTACTATTGTAGTAAAGTCTGAGTCGCTTGAAAAAAAAGCTTTTGGCCCCATAACAGTTCTAAAATAGGATACTAATATTAGCCATGACGTAGATAATTAAATACGTAAGTGGGTAAAAAAAGGGAGAGATGTAAACAGTGGGCCTTTTTCTGGCGTCATTGCTTTTGGACCAGCCCATCTCCTTCTTCGGGCTCTGTCATCTTGGGTTTGATCAAGAGGCTTATCGGGGCTTACTTCTATGGGCTCTGGCAGTTTTAGGGAGATTTTTGATGCAGTATGCCTCTTAAAGCCTAGAATTTTGATTCTGGTCTGGCCTGGTCAAGGAGCAGCTCTAGCCCATCATCCTGGTCCATCGCCTTCTCTTTGGTGCGAGCCTGGAGTTCATGGTCCTGGACTAACTGAGTCGATCCACCTCCTTCCTTACCATCTAAAATCATATGCCAGAGTCTCTTCTATGCCTTAGACTTTTTATTTTGTCGAGGCCTAGTTGCCTCCACTTGGATCGGTTCACTTGGAGCTGGCCTCATTTCATTGCTTGGTTTAGAAGAGTTTGTGATATGTGAAATTATGAGTATAACCTTTCATTTTCTTCTTGCCATTTGACCTAGAATTTGACCTTTGAGGGAAAGCGAGGATAAAGGCGCAATTTGGGGTCGGATTTCCAGGTCGACAGCTGTCCCACCCCTTGCACTCCCCTTTTTGGTAGTTACTCGATCCACTGGAATCAAAGGGGATTTCCCAATCCCTCTTTTCCTGGTAGCTGCAGTTTTGTTTCTTTCATTTTTGGAAGAGCCAGGGATAGTCGAGAATCCAAAAATCCCGCCTGGTTTAGTAGGCTCAAAATGGCAAGGTGCAGATGGCTTAGTACCGGAGGTCTCGCCAGTTTCGTTGCTGACCATCTCAGAGTTGTCTGCCTCTATCACAGCTCCAAAGCTGTTCTAGTAGGGTGTTTGCTTATTGCCTGTCGTACTTTCGGTCGCATCCTGGGGGGCAATTTCTCCAGGAAACTACTATCCATGGGCCAAGTTTCCTTTTTGTATCCGGACCAACTTGTTCCTGCATTGTGGAGCTCTCCGGTTGAGGGTTAGCGGCTTGCCCTATGACTGCGGTTAGTAGTGCACATATACGGTAGAAGGTAGATTATTGCCTTCCCGGTACGGCGTCAGATGGCAGGCCTCAGTGTGGTGGCCATAGATCCTACAATGCAGGCATACAACGTGGAGTTCCTCGTACTCTACCTTGTGGCACTGGCCGTTGATGAGGAGGATTCCGATCAGAAGTTTGTTGTGGTCGATTTCCATACATACACGGGCATATCGACCTCTGGTTGTGCAGTGTAAAATCTTGACCACTCGGATAAGTTAGCCAATCCCCGTGCCTAGGGTCCTCAGACTTTTTCACCTTCACCAAGCCTTCCTTTAGAAGTTCAACACATGTCTTGGATAATCTTGTGGGGGAAAAATGGCTTGGTGAACTTATCTTTGAAGGATATGGGTGGCGGGTCTGGTTGTCTGGGTTGGTCGGGATCAGGGGGGCCATCGGTTTCCATGGCTTCCACCAGTAAGTCGGAGCTTGAACGGAGAGAGTCAGGAGAGGTTTCAGTCGTTGAGAGCATTTTTAAAAATACCAATTTGTCACTGTATTTTCTTGAGAAGAGTTATCTAAATATCTTAGATATGTGATTAAAATCCAATATAACTTCATGAGGCTATTATTTAAGGTCTCTTTGTTTTTGCTAAGTAGAAGATATGTATTAACAAAACTATATAGAGTAGTAAAATCATCTCGGAAAATCAACCACCTTGACTTCTACATGGTTAAAGTTTCAAGCACTAGTGTAACATCTTGTCTACCAAAAATTTAGGAAGACTAGGATCATTAGATTTTTATTCTCTATTTTAAATTTGGTCTCACATCTTGATGCTTATTCTCTTTAAAAATAATATAAAATTTGAGACCTAAATATCGAGCAGGGTAATGGCGACTAGCGAGACCATGTAATTTAAAGATCATTAAATTTTTAAAAAATAAGTTGTCATTTGATTGTTCGAAAAACACAAGCAGACAATCGAAAACAAAGAGACTCTTTGTTATTTGATTGCCACCCCTATTCGGCTTAAAGCAATGTATGCCATCAATCGTGGACGCCCAAAGAGACTCTTTGTTATCAAGAATTTTCCAGATCCATTTGAACAACAACACGTGATTCTTTAGAACTAGCTTGTCTGCCCCAGCCCATGGTGTTCTCTTTTGGCAGGTTATCTAGTCAAAGATGCGATGTTTGCTTTTAGATAGATTTAAGATGCTTCTCTGCCATAGAGCGGTCTATGATCGAAGTTTCGCTTTGTTGTGTATTTCAACTGCTTGCAGCCCCATTGAATCTTCCAATTTATTCAATCTGTCGAACTGCCTTAGAGCGATCCAATTTCTCTGACTTGTGTACGCTGTTAATGATCAAATTTATGTTTTAGTTGATTACTGAAATTTTACATGTTTAAAAAAGATGAACGAAAGGACAACATTGTCATTCGGATTATAAATATACAATTATCAAGGGGTTCTAACTCTTTTAAATAAATAATAATATAATTGAAAGAAAAGGGGATGTCAAAATTATCAAGAGGACCCGAGAGTATAATAAAATCAAACACGGGAGACTTTATCATCTCTTTTGATAATCGAGCAGCTAAATCATAAATTTACTCATAAAAGAAGGACTTGAGAATAATTCATTTTTTTAAAACATTGCTAGATAGTTATTATACTTAATTGCTTTCCGTGCAATTGATAACTGTATGGTGAAACTTATGCTATCAAGGAGGTCTTATGGAATAAATTTCTTACCTTAATTTATCTACGTGAAACCACATTTACTGCACTCTCTTTCCTTAGGCACGTCGATGTACGGATGGCAATTAGATTCTTATCCTGAGGGTCTATCCTGATCCAGACCCGAGGATCCAAGATTCGTTGACTTTGACCGGGTCTAGACCATGATCCTGCTGAGATACTAAAATTTTAAAAGGATAAGGACATGGATATAAATTTATAGGATTCTGCCCTAGTCCTACCCGAATTTTTTAAATTAATATTAAAATAATATATATTAATTATTAGACATAATACCAAATTCTCAATTTTTTTGATAGGTAAATATTCTTTATTAAAATAAAAATTCAAAATAGAGCAAGCGAAAAAAGAAAGACAAGATACAAGAGCCCGATATTTACATCGGTTACAACCCCACCCCGACCAAAACGTTCCCTCAATCTCAAGAGAAGAAGAAGAGGGACCTATAAATTATTGTAGGCAATCAAGAAAGTGAGCACGATTGATTATAAATGATCGTCATCCGTCCAAAAGATTCAATTTTGGGCATGAAAGAGCACAGAATTCAGGAGAAGCTCATTATCGCACCTCGCCTCATTGAAGATATTACCATTACGAAGCAATCACATGCCCCAAGTAATAGCAGTGAAAATCACGAATCAAATTCTCAATTTTAACTTACCCAACTTCAACTTTTTTTGATTTGCTTGTTTGATTTCTTTTTATTGATTTGTTAAATGGATGAAAATGTCTCATTGCTATTTGAAAACTATCAAAAGATAAATTAATTTTTAAAAAATTAATTTTTTTAAATTAAATATTTTATTAAAAAAATACGGACCTGTGGGTCGCCCTTATTCTGCCCGATTTTTTAAGACCCAAATCCTACCCGAATTTTTATTTTTAAAGATGAATCTAGATCGACCATTTAAAAAGAGAATAAAAATTTGGGTCATATAAATTCTACCCGGATCATGCCCATTGCCATTCTTATGTCGACGGAAGACTCAATCGAGGAAGGAGACGATGGCCACGATTCCCTCGCGGTCGTGACCCACGCTATACGCAAAACATTATGGTTAATATCTTTCACGTTTCACTTGTGTTGCACTTTTCATAGAGATTTTGAAACAAAAGAAAATTATCAATAGGTACGAAAAGATTATCATAAATTTACTCGTAAAAAATTAAACGTGAGGATCATCAATATTGTGGCCTAAACATATATAGAAAAATTACTTAGGTTACGTAAATATCAGCGACATGTTTTTTACCTGGACAGTACATTAAATATCCTCCCTTATTACAATTCCTAGTTCATTATAAATAAGGAAAAGTAAATTTAAGTACCATGTGATTTAGGCTATGTGGTTTAAAATTATATTTTTTAGTCCTAAAATTTTTTGCTTGGACACCACTCGGTTCCGGACAGCCCGGGTAGCTGCCCGGCCACTTATCTATTGATGATATCGTCCTACGTGGACTTTCCAATGTTTAAGTCGTCGATGATGTGGCTTGTGACAAAAATTGATTAAAAAATAGGGAAAATTATTCTCAAGTCCCTGGAATTTATTTTCTCTCCATCTCGGGTCCTTGCGTTTCTAAAATCCATGTTGTTGTCCCCCGTGTTTGGGCTTAGAAACTCTTGGGTCCCTCGATGACGTCATCGATCTTTTTTTTAATTTTATCTAGGAAATAACAGATATACCCTTAAAGAAAAAAAGAAAAATCATCATCTTCAACCTTCATCTTCTTCCTCTGGATCAACTTCGAAATCTAACCCAATATATTCTTAATCAAAAGTCCGAAAATGGAGATGCATGGAATCAATCTCTGCATTTGAATCAAACCTTGAACAACCCTACTTTTGAAACCTAAATCAATATTGAAAAACCCTAATTTCAAGTTCCAACGAGAGCAAATTTCACAACACTAATAATCTAAGCGCCACCGCGACCCTGACCACTTGTTGGAGAGCTTCGTCTCTGTCTCGTTGCTCTCTCTCTCTCTCTCTCTCTCTCTCTCTCTCTCTGCCTTCAATCATTCTGAAACAAGGAAATAGAAAAAAAGGAAATGAGTGGGTTGCTGGCGTCGAGGCTTCGCGAGCCCACCAGGCCCTACAACCTCCCCGCCCGTCCTCCTAGTGGGTTGCTGGCGTCGAGAGGGAGATGCGCGGCTATCGTGGAGGCTCCATGCGCTGAAGCTAGAGAAGGCAGAGAGGAAGATTAAGAGGACGGTGGAGAAAGGGGTAGAATCGTCTCGGCAAAGTTTATAGATGCCACGCGCCGCCGTGGGTTGAGCATTGGCCCTGTTCAATCCCAGGTCGCCGGTCACCTATTTCAGCCTCGATGTGCTGTGTGTTTTTACAATCTGGGTTGGTGGATGAAGCCGCCAGGATTGGAGGTGTGCTGGGGATGACGACCTTTGTAGCTCAAGTACGAATTAAATCAATGCGATTAAGGTCGGAAGCACTAGATGTTGAATTAAATCAATGCGATAGAGCTTGAATCTGGGTTTGATGTTCTCGGTGTTCATAGTGTTCTAGAGATAAGCTTTTTTTAATGGTATTTTCATCATTTTTATGACAAAAAAAAGGTGCTGACGTCAGTCAGGGACCCCAGAATTTCTAAACCCAAACACGGGGGACGACAACATGAATTTAGAAACGCAAGGACTCGATAGGAAAGAAAATCAAACTCCAAGAATCTGAGCGTAATTTACCAAAAAAATCATTTGCAATACTTTATTTTTTATAGTTTTGCGAATACCCCTCCCCCTCCATCATCTCCTTCCTTTAATGATACCCACCTCCTCTCCAACCTTCAAATACAAATGTCCATTGAAATAAACCCATAAAGCTTGAAATTTTCTGCTCTAAACCAACAATCCAGAAATAAATAAAACTAAATACCAAAAATACCACCCCTAACCTCTCTTCCTACTGTTCCAAACCCATCCCTCCTCATCATCCCTTTCCCTTTTCCCCCTCCCTTGTTAAACTCAATGCCAGAGGCGAGGCAATCCACCGGGATGATGAAGTGGTTCAGCGACCAGAAAGGGTTCGACATCATTGTTCAGCTCCCCGGGGTCCTCGTACCACAACCCCAGCGAGCTCACCTTCACCAAAGGCAGCTTCGGGAGGGTCCGATACCTGTCGTTCTTCCTCAAAACGGCGGCGTTTTGGTACCCGTCCTTGAAAGGCAGCGACTTAAGGGTCGGCTTCGCACCGGCCAACATGTTCCCAACTTGGGACTTGTCGGGGCCGTCCTTTTTTCCGGCGGGTAAAGCAGTGGGCTTGATGGAGGCCGAGAGAGGAAGCGAAGGAGGCTACTTCCGATTGGAGGGCTTCAGCGTCTTTCGATGGATTCTTCCCGTAGGGTTTCTTCGTTGCGGGGCCCATGGCGGAGAAGAGAAGTTCGGAGTTTTTTTTTTGTTTCTATCATTTTCTCTTTGTTTAACCAACGGACGGGGAAAAGGTTAGTTGTAGACTTGACCATAGTTCGAATTGGGTCCAATTCGAATCGAATTGGTTCGAATTTGAATTCATCAAAATTTTAAATCGTATTCAATTTGCCCAAAGTTGAATCGAATAAGAATTACGATTCTTCGAATTCGAATAAAATTTGAATTGAATTTGAATTATTTTATTAATTATAATATTGAATAAAAAATTTAAAAACTACCAAATTTTTTGATAACTTTCAAAATTTTCTTAAAGTTTTTGAAAAAATTCACAAATTTTGTATTTTTTTGATGTATTACAAAATTTAGGTTTAATATTGAACATTTTTGGGAGAAATAAATAAATTAAAGATTATGCTGCATTTAATGTACCAAATTAAGTTACCTACGTATCTTTTGCTATAATTAATGACATAATTAGATAAGTATTTCTTGGTACTTTCTTATAAAAATGACATAATATAGATGAATTTTAATCGAATTTACACAAATTAGACTCGAATCGAATTCAATACTCAAATTTGAATTCAATTCGCTAGTTTGACGAATTGTAGTTTTCTTAAACCGTATTCAATTCGTCTCTTAACAAATTCGAATCAAATTTTGGACGAATCGAATTGAGAACGAATCAAATCGAATTACAAATCATATTCTAACAATGGCGAGGTCTAGTTAGGGGTGAGGTGGGTTTCAGAATTTCTTTTAATAATATATATTTCAAGTTTTAGGACTAATTTAGTAATTTGTCATACGCCACATCATCGACGACTTAAACATTGGAAAGTCCACATAAGATGCCAAATGACGTCGTTTAGGTGGACATGGTGCCCATGTGGACAGACAAGTGGCCGGGCAGGTACCCGGGCTGCCCAGGATCGAGTGGTGTCCGAGAAAAAAATTACAGAACTAAAAAAATAATTTTAAAACCACATGGCCTAAATTTAGAAAGCGTAAAACTACAGAGTAGTTAAGTGTACTTTTCCCTTATATATATTCAACATCCTATTCCAAATTGAATTAGATCTCCGCAGTCCCAAAGGGGAACGGACATATATGTCACTCACTTATATATTTGTTAGAAACACAACTCAATTGACTTGAAGCATTATTTCATCAATATGCAGCGAGTAGGAAGTAAGTAATTGTCTGGACGATGGCGACGATGACGAGATCACCGGCGAAAATCCAATGCAGCAAGTCATCGTCGTGGTCATCATCGTCACATTCGGAAAGCGAATTCGTCTTCCCGGGTTGCCCTAATACTGATAATTCTATTCCTAGGCACAAGTTCTCGACGAGCTACCAATTCACGAGGGAAGAAGACCGTAGGGGGGATTCTATTTTCATGGTTCGCGCTCTGAAGAATTTGATTCCGAAACGGCGGATGAAGTCAAAGGCTAAGGAGGAGAAATTGGTGTTGAGAAAGGGGAAAGGCGGGGATGGTAGTTTCCTAGGTAGATGCTTGAGCTTGTAGAGTTTCGGATTATGGATGGCAATGGGTAGGGTCGGGTAGGGTATTGGTAGGACCTAATCCATACTCTAGTTTTTGGAGTTAGATCCATACCCTACCCTCGACCCTACAAATTTTTCATTGTTAGACCCATACCCTACCCTCCAGGAGACCCAGGGTTTATAGGGTCTGCAGGGTCCGACCCTTTAACATTCTATCTTTTTTATAATTACTTTACAAGATACTTTTATTATTTCAATATAATCCAAATAAAGAAAAAATGAAAGTCTATGTAATAAAATAATAATCTCAAATTAAAGTTGATGGTAAACTATAAACCAACTGGTTCAACATAAAATGAAACACATACGACTACCTCGTTAATAAAAAACTAAAACTTATAAGTGTTCTTGTATAATATAAAGTTTCAACTTCAAAATAATTTCTTTCTAAATTTTCAAGTGACTTTTGAACACGTTTTCTCGATCATCTTCGCGCTCTTGTAATCTAACTCTTCTCAGTAGCTTCTATGTCTAACCAAAAAATTTAATTACTTAATTAGTCATATAATATTTAAAATTTTAAATTAAAAAATAGTATTATATTAGGTTTTTTTTGTGCACTTATTCTTTTTGCGGCTGTATTATAATTATCTTAGTAATATAATAAATATGGATCTAAGTAGGATCTAATTAGGGTCTAACTAGGGTAGGGTCTAATTAGTGGGTCTATGGGTAGGGTCTGGGTCTGGGTTTATATAAATCCTATCCAGACCCGGACCCTATCTAAATCTATAGACCCAAACCCTACCCAAGATTCATAGACCCTAAGATCCACGAGATATGGCGAGGGTCTGATCCACTGGGTCTGGGTCTTTTTGCCATCCCTATTTCTGATTCGGATGAACAAGTTACTTTGGAATAGTATAGGAAAGTTTAGACATATATTTAATGCAACTCGATCTAAGCTAATTCCTTTTCTTCTTTTTTTGCTTTTTTTGGATGGGGATTCCTTAGTTACCAAGTTACCCCTTTGTTTCTGTAGCTAATATACTTAGCTAGCGTTTAGGTATCTTAAATAGTTAACTGCCGATTATATGTAGTTTTTAGGAGAACAGAGGATGATCCATTGGACTACTCTGATGTAAAAAATCAATGTGGTCCATTTGAACTAGAAATTTGATCAAGTTTCCTCTAGTACCATTAAACTAGCGCGTTATGGTCATTAATACTTTGTAATTAGATCAATTCATAAAGAATCGTTCTAGTTTAAACAGATATATTGAAATCGAGTTGATTGATTTATATGTGTCAAGACAGTGAGAACTCGAATTGGGTAACCATGAGAGCTACTCCTATTTATATTTCCTGTTTCAGGCAGAGGTGGAATATTTACCGAGGATGGAACACCGAAATATAATCAAGCTGGTCGGCTACTGTGAGACGGAAGAAAGGCTCTACCTTGTTTACCCGCTCATGCCTAACGGGAATGTCCAACGTAAACTGTCAGGTAAGCTTATTGTCATTAGTACTCACATCAAACATTACTATTTTCATACCAAACACGTCTCCATATCGATAACAAAGAGAGTTCGTTCAAGTGGTAAGAAAATACAATGTTTGCCCATCGATTTTATTCTATTGGCCAAATGGATAGGTACCCAATTGACCGAAGTCCGTTATTAACATCTTCTAATCATCATGCCTAACTTAAATAAGTCATATCACATATCTATATATGACATATGTGTGACAGACAAATGATATATGATTAATTGATAGCAGAATTAGATTAGAACAAGACGATTAAGATACTCAAGAGGAGTTGCAACGGCCATTCAGGAGTCGCACGGCTATACACCTCCGCTCATCTACCGAGACTTGAAGCCAGGCAACATTCTTCTGGATACGGTAATTAAATTAATTAATTATTTTCCAACAGTTATTTAAGACTGTTGTCAATGATTTAATTTAGCTAGAACTTGTTAATTGATGGTGGTGTTGTCAATTAATTTAACTCTACATAAATAATGTTTATCCTATTTCGATAACCAGTGAATATTCCTTTTGTGATGATGATTAGGATTTTAACCCCAAACTAGCCGACTTTGGGACCGTGACGGTGGAAGGAGAACATTTTCCGTATGGCACCCATGGTTATACAGACCCAATAATCATGCTGGTAAAGGAAGAGATCAAATAAAAATCTACGATCCCCTGTAACTATGGTGATCCATAATTGATAGGAATGTGGGACGATAGTTTTGGTGTAATTAGGGGTTAGTTTGTATTTTTTTTACAAGGTGAAAATGTGTTACTTTTTGTGGTGATACTTTTGAAAATTGTACTTTCATTGTGGTTATCATAATTTTTGTTATGATATACATTTATCTATTACGTTTGGCGTTTAGGTGCTATACTCTTAGTGGGTATGGATTGGGCACGGAATGCTCAGATTCCGAACCGTTCGGAATGAAGATGCGCGGGGACTTTTTTGCAAACGCGCTAAAATACGGGGGCCAAAATAAAAAAAAGCCACGCATAAACACAGGCCGGATACATATGCCATTATCACATAACTGCGCGTGCCAGTATCACATAACTGTGCATGCCAGTATCACATGACTGCGCATGCCAGTGTGACCTTTTGCAAAAATGCTAAAATATAGGGGACCAAAATGAAAAAAACTACGAGCGCCATTACCACCAACGGGGACTTGCCACTGTCACAAATACACATGCCATTATCACATAACTGCGCTTGCCATTATCACATAAATGCGTTTGCCATTATCACATAACTGCGCTTGCCACTGCGGTCCCCCTTCACTCCAAACCGTACGGAATCGATTCCTTCACTCCGTACTCAATCCACTCCCACTCTTAGTAACACTCTTAGTACGACTGTTGTAATTAACTTGTATTATTTTTTGGTAATTTTTTGAGGAATAATAATATTTAGTTATTAAAACATAAACGCCTTAGTGTTACCAACGAATTGATACTTCCAAGTATAATTACCAATATACTTGGCTACATTCTGCTATGGCCAGATCTATCTCTATTTAAGGGCGATCAGAATCAAATTCAAATTATAATTCGTCGAATTTGAATTATCAAAATTATGATTTGTATTCAATTCATTCAATAACGAACGAACAGGAATATGAATTATAATTTGAAGAATTTAAATTGAATTTCTTTTAATTTTTAATACAATTTTTTGAGCTTTTTATTTTTTTAATTTAGTCTGAATTTTTCAAAGATCTAATCATTTTGAGAAAAATAAATGAAAGATTGGGCTTCCACCTCCTCTTGATGCCATAATATTACTATTAATATTATTAGTTATATGACTAATAATATTATTAATTATATAACTAAAAATATGATTAAACAAGAAAATTAGTAAACTTTGAAAGAATACTTATAGAAATCAAATTATCAATAGAGAGATTAAAAAATTAGATAATTGGGACTAGATTTTGTAAATTTTGAAAAATGAAATGGTATATTTATAGTCTTTTAAAGTTAATTTCAATTTCCTTATCTGTTTTTCCCATCTTTCAAATTCGGTCCAAATTATTATTTTTATTTATTAATACATAATTTGACAAATTATTCAACGAATCGAATCAAAAATTTGATTTGCCGAATAATGCAATGAAGTAACGAATTTGGAATATATAGATTTAGATTCAATTTGTCCAAGAATAAATTCTATTCGAATTTGAATTTGTACAAGCCAGTTCGAATACAAATCAATTTTTTGGCAAATTGAATCCGAACTAGGTTTAATTCATGATCACCCCTATCTCTATCACTCTTTTAGTGTTGGACTTAATATAATGAAGTAGTCAATTGAATATCCATTATCCAAACTGAACTTTCTTTTGTACAATAATTTTAGAACGTAATATATTTGTGGATCGTCATTACAGTCTAAAAGAAATATAATTACGAATATCAAACAGTTGTAAACAAAAAAATTATTTCATCCTTTTCTTAACATATTTTCCTTTCGTCCTTTTCCTTCCCTTACTTTTCCTCCCCTTACTTTTTCGGGAGTGTCAGTCATCGCCATTGTTATTATTGCCGGGATTTCTAAAATTATAAAAATAAAGTTATATTCAATGTGCTCGATCTTCTATCATGTTACATGTATGCATATATCGATTTCAAAAATTCTTATGAAAAATGGTACATGCTCTTAGTTGAGAAATACATCCATACTTGTGAGAAAAAGTATTTCAAAAAGAAATACTACAGAAAATATAATAATTAGATGGACTATGGACCACTACTCTAAATAGTTCTATACCTTTCCCCTAAAAAAAATTAGTACTATACCTTTGAAAAAATTGTACTACATCCTTGATGGTGAAATATGGATTGCTTATTGAACCTTGCAAATTGTGTGAAAGTATGATATAGTCCATCGATTTTTACAAGGTAGGATCTGAAATCGTCTTACCCGCTGAATATTGGTTTAGCTACGTTTAAACTGCATTTATCTTGTTCATTACACGCATCAGAAGCAACCACACATACATGAAAAAAAAAGCAACCACATATAGTTGTTAAAAAAAGCAACCACATATACATTTACACGCTCATAAATATCACAATCTTCTACACACAATATGAATCAGAGTGGTCGCCCTGGTGTGAGTCAACCTCGAGTGCCCATCACGATGATGCATTTTTATCCTTTTCTATCAACGGGACATGTGTGCCTATTTCGAGTAGTTATTTGTGCTTCTTTTATATTGCTTATTTATGGAATCACTTGCTGAATAATTACATATATCAGAATTAAACCCTGAACTTTTATCAATCACTCGTTCTATCCCCGTGGCTTTAGGATATGAGTGAGAGCTTGCTTAGAACTTGAGTGATGGTTGGTCGTAGCTCAGGATTTTTTCCAACACAGGAAAATGCCAAGTTTGTTATTTCCTTGGCATCTTCTTTAGAACAACCTTTCATCAATATGTAATGCACCACATGCCCATCTCTTGATCTTTCTGCAGTTTTCCATTCTGAGATGTGCGAGCTGCATCCAATCAACACCTTCTTCTCTTTCATTATTAGCTGTAGAATAACAATGCCAAAACTGTAGACGTCGTTTGGTTTTGATCCTGCTCCTGTTCAATGTGTTACCAATTGTTGGAGGTCTCACCCAATTCAAGAATCAAGATGTATTTCAATAATGGCCTACCAATTGTGACCGAGTTGATCCAAACGATAAGAGACTAGAATTCAATTAAAGAGATTTGAATTCGTGCCTTTTTTTTTAATAAGCAAAAATATATTACTCCTTAAAAGTTGTTACACCACTTACCGTTTAAACATATTAAACATATTGGTAGGCCAATATTTTCGTGCCTTAAAAGTTGTTACTCCTTAAAATATACAACACCAAAAGTAAAATATTAAACATATTATAGAAGTAGTATGATAGGCGCAATCAAAGTACCCAAATCAGAAGTATCACAATGATGTTCTATACCAAAAGTATCACCCTAAGATTTGAGTTCGTGTCTTCAAATATAAAAATATTATTGGAAAAATTATCGTAAATAGGATCCGACAATACTAGTGATCGTGTCTAAATATAGAAATTAAAGAAAATTTTATAGTCGCCTACGCGTGACAACTACTTAGTGGATATTGCAGGCGTGGACGGGCACGAATTTTGTTTAACTCCGGAATTGAGTATTCTCACATCTTTTCTTCTTATGTACATGACTGGCTGTATAAAGGAATCATTCTTTAGCCGAACTTGGTACGAGAGAGAATAGAAATCCACCAATGTGCCTTAAGCACTCCTATCTTTGCATTTTCTATTGTTGTATTTCATTTTAGTGTCTGTAATAATGAGTGATTGACCTCTAGGTCACTTTCCCTAAAAAGAAGTTAATAGCCGACCAATCATTACTGTATGTGACGGCTCCTTATAAATGATATCTATCACTTAAAAGCGTCTCTTTAAAAAAAAAACTAATTGGTATCCGGGCATATTGACTAATCTAATTTCGAGTCGGGTATGATCTTTTGGTAAAGTTCTCCCACCAAATATTTAATACTACTGCGTACGCAAGAACCGAACCCGAGTCCGAGCCCGAGACCTAGTTAAATTAGAACAACTCTCTAATTATTCGAGGTAAAAAATTAGAGATAAAAAAAATACCATTGCTCATGACTATTGTGTCTGTATGACCAGGAGTGCCATATGGTAGACGTTTTCCTTCCACCGTGACCGCCCCGAAATCGGCTAGTTTGGGGTTGAAACCCTAATAATTAAGAAGAAAAAGAGTATTAATTTTTTTTTGAGGAAAGAAAAAGAGTATTAATAGGTTCTAGTAAAGTGAGTAAAACCCTGCGGCTGTAAAATCTGATTTAAAAAAAGTCAAAAAATTGATCTTGTAACTCCCTGTTACACATATAATTCTACATATTCTTATTTGACCATATAAATATGGATTTAATTATAAGCTGGTCATTACCTTGTCCAGGAGAATGTTCTCCGGCTTCAAGTCACGGTAGATGAGTGCAGGCGTCTGGCTGTGTAGCTTCTCAATGGCCGCAGCAACACCTTTCAGAATTTTAATCGTCATGCTCCAATCTAGTTCTGCAACGAATTAATCAGTTATCGATATTAATTAATCACGGTTTTTAATCTTTTCTGAAAAAACTGACACTCGGGTGACGTTTTTTAGAAGAAAAAAAAACCTATTAGTCGAGTTTTTAATCAAAATGGGGTTGGATTTCAAAATTTTCGGTTCATGTGTTCAAGCACAATACAAAAAAAAATTCATAACTTTTTACCACAATACAAAATATATTTTTTTACTATACCACAATACGAAATTTTTTTCATATTTTACCACAGTATAAAAGAAAATTTTGTATTGTGATAATCAACGACAAAAAAAAGTCATATTAAAAACGAAAATCTGAACTGGAATAAGTTAAAAACCGACCATTTTTGTGAAACTTCAAAAATGGACACCTTGTAGAGTTTTTTTCCTGTTTTCTTGTAGGCATGACCGGTAAGACTTTTTATTATGTTTACCTGACAGTTTACTGTTGACATTTCCGTTGGGCATGAAGGGATAAACAAGGAAAACTACGTCTTCCGTTTCACAGTAGCCGACCAACTTGATGATATTTTGATGTTCCACCCTTGGCAAGTATTCTTTCTCTGCCTGAACATAAAAAAAAATACAATAGTTGGAGAACCTGTCGATCGAGTAATCCTGATCGGAGCCAAGTGAAGACTCCAACGGCGGCTAACCTCTGCTTAACGGGATTTTTATATTTCTTACCTCAAACTGAGTCATGATTTTTGAGTCCTCGGGAACAATATTGCGGGACCTTTTCACGGCAATCTTCAGGTCTGTCAAGTTCCTTTCATTCTCCCGCGGGATCGTACCTTTGTAGACACTTCCGAAGCCTCCCCCGCCGAGAAAATTCGTGTTCTTGTAGCCACCGGTGTACTCTTTTAAATCGGAAGGGGTGAACATCACCGGACCCGGCGACGGGCCTTCACAAACAACTCTAGAGTTACCCTTCACGTTAATTGGTGCCGGGAAAGAAAATTCTTTCTTTTGAAGGGAAGAAGGAAGCTTTACATTATTACTAAACCGAGTAACACAGAAGATGGTAGTACTTAATTTGTATTAACACTTGGTCGTCACATATTCTTATGCATAATTAACAAATACTAGATGAGAGGTAACAAAGAAGAATAGACGACACATGATATACGTGGTTAGGTCGAAAGACATACATCGACGGCGCCGAATTAAGTACATAATAGAATTTAAGACAATTACAGTTAGTATGATAGATACTACTGTCTGAAATGCAAACACAATCTTTGTCGTATCAATTACCAGGCGGCCAACTTGTGGGAATGGGACTAGAAGAAGAGTGCAACTATTTAACAAGAGAAACTAAAAGGTGACAGATATACTCACCACCGCTCCCTGAGTCTCCTATGGGACAACACCGGATGATGCTCGTAAATCGCCCCATTTCCGGCCGGCCGGCACCTCGATCTCAAACTGGTGAGGTGGGAAATTGTGATGATCTTAGCCTCGTTTTTCTGTAGTAGTGTAAGGAGGTGCTAAAAATGAAGAACTCTTTTCTATTCCTGTGGTTGGTATATCTCTTGATCGACCCTGTTATTTAAATTAACATTTTTTGTCATGCATTCCTTTGCGTCATCCTATAAGCGTAATCAAATTGCCTCAACAATCGCGTCAACCCTCAGGCATTAACTATGCAACATAACTGAACAAACCTAACAGTCCAAGGCCACGATGAGAGTTTTCTAGAATCTTGTTAAATTAGTTTGAATCCTCGTCACTTCAAGAGTCAAATTCTCACTCTCTCTTTTATACAGCTAGAGCAAGTCTTACTGGTATAAAGATGCGGCTATTGGACTGTAATCTTACATGATCGTTATGGTTGATATTTTAATTCTATGGTGGTAATTTAATTATAGACGATTGGATATTAGGTGTACAGTAAAAGAATTGTACCTAGTATCATGATGTGATCCTCTCTTTTGTAGTGACAACTTCCTTCACACTCATTTCTCAAAACTAGCTGGGGCACGTGGATTTGGGCCCGATTCATCCCGCCACGCAGATCTATTGTCACCTGGAGAGCTATACACGGAGCGCTCCCTACCTCGGAATCTCTTCGCAGGCGTAGGGGATTCACCGGCCCCTCCATCTGTTTTCTTTGCAGGAATCACACTGAAGAGCTGGATCACCTTTTAGGGGACTGCACCTACTCGACATCGCTCTGGAAAAAGCTTTTCGAAGTTTTTCAAATCCAGTGGAGAGACCCGCTAGCTTCAATGATTTGCTTTTACAGGCAATGAAGGTGACTTTCAGCCCACAACTTCTGGCCCTGTGGAGAACTGCGTTCATCTCTTGTGCCTGGGCCATTTGGTCGGAACGCAACCAACGGATTTTTGACAGCAAGTGCCACTCTTTGGACTCAGTTTTGAACCTCATCAGGAACCTGGTGGCTGAAACAGAAGTTTTGGAGATCGGCCACACTCTTGGTTCACAGGAGGAGCTCTCCACATTACTCTATTTTCGAGTGACCCCTCGTCCAGGTAAAGCCCCGGTGATCAAAGAGGTTTATTGGCATTGCCCACTTCCGACTGGATCAAATGCAACACCGATGGTAGCGCCGAGGGAGCTCCTGGTCCCTCCTCGGCTGCTGGAGTTTTTCGAAATCATCGCGGGTTTGTCTGTGGATGTTTTGTCCAACATTTAGGCAATGGTCACGCTTTCGAAGCCGAGCTTACTGCTGCCATGTTTGCGATTGAAATTGCTCACCATAATAGATGGCTGCATCTATGGCTGGAGACGGACTCCACATACGTTCTTCATCTTCTCCAGGCTCGGCACGCTGAGGTCCCTTGGCGCTTCAGAAACAGGTGGGCACATATTCAGCGTCTTCGGGCTGATATGAATTTGCAGGTCTCGCACATCTTTCGTGAAGGCAACACGGCAGCCGACGCGATGACCAAAATCCCGACAAGTGGCTGGTGGACGAATTTCCCACAGGCTCTCCTAAAACACATTGGAAGAGATCTTACCGGAATGCCTTTTCACCGCTTCGTTCCGTGACCATTTGGCTTTATCCGTTTGTTTTTGTGCTGTTTGTACTGTAATAGGGCCCTGCAATTCTAATGGGTTTGGCGCTCTTTTTCCCTATCGTTTGGTGGCGATAGGTTTTTACTGAGGCTCCCGGTTGCAACCGTTCACTCTAGGTGCTCGAGTTTGTCTCTCTTTCCCTCCTCGGGTGGTAGGGTGGGAGGAACCCTTGTAGGGGTTAACTCAAGGCTAGGTTTTGTTTAGGTTTTCGGCCTCTCGGCTATTGTCGGGAAGCTGAAACCCCAGACGACCGATTTGTGGATTCCGCTGGGTTAGTTGATAGGCGATGTTTCTCCTGCCTGTTGGCAGGGGACGTCACTCCGACTGCCCGACCTGTGGGTTTCTGCGGAGTAGGATGTAGAGTTTCGGGCTCTCTCAGGATCTCTTGATCTTGGGAACCCACCCTTTTGACTGCCCAGTTTGTGGGACCAGCAGGGGTAGGTCTTAGATTTCGTTTTGTCTCCGTCCTGTAACTTTTCTTTTCCTTATTTATCTCGGGTACTTTCTCGCCAAAAAAAAAAACTTCCTTCACACTCACGAACCGAGCACAGGAACTCATCATCGGGGCGGCAAACAATGCATTGAAAGCAACAGAAAGTTAGACATCCTTCTAACATTTCACATATTTGATTGCGGTGTATCATCAAGTACACACCAACATATTTTGAATAATCAACTATAATAATTTTCAAATAATTTATTAGACACTTCAGTTAGAACATATATTCCATGTCATATTATGTTCATAATCGATTAATCTATTTCCATCTTTCATCTTTATTCAACTATAATAGTTATCAAGTAATGCTTTATTCAAAATACGTAAGGCGTACGCATGTACAAAGATAGAACCTGAAGTCCAGATTCTGCATAATTAAAAAGTCCACTCTATGCACGATAGAGAATAAAAAAATTGTGTGTTGCTTTACGGTGCTTGGAAATATGATAGTGTGCAATAACCTTTCTGAAAATCCCACACTTTAATCGGCATCATGCAATTATTTCAAAATTGTAATTATAAAAAATTACCATACCTCACTTTTGGACAATTTTACCATTCATCATTGCAATCCAGAAGTGACTTTCATAGGAACAAAGTCTCTCGACATGTTCAAAGCGTAACTCCTGACTTTAAGTCATTAACAACCGACTTTAACCACTATGTACTTTATTGTATATATTGCAACAATCATGTCAAAAAATATCCACGATTTAATCCAGATAACACTTTAAGATTGTTATTCATATAAGTGGAAATAGAACTTGATTTTTGTAGTATCAATAATTTCAACTAGACATGAACGATCTTGTCGTCTTTTTCCTTTTAGCGGAAATAAAATTGTCCTCCTCCGTTCCCCTTCAATAGGAAGATAAGGTTATACATAAACTAATTAATTAAATATTATAATACCTCCACCAAGTTGAGACAATCTTTCAGATTGTCGTCCATCTTCTTTGCCTAATCAAATCAACAATCCCATGAAACTTGAGTGGATCGACTGACAGACGTTTTATACGAGTGAACTTGTGTTCTAATTATTAATCACCGTTTATTAAAGTGTTATTTGTCCCTACTATTTGTTGCGAAAGAATTCTGGCAAATACACCTCTAGGATTACTAAGAATAGAGAGATTCTAAGTGACAATCAATAGAATATCACCTCTAAAACTAAACAAGAATATTTTTTGGAGAAGAGAGGAAATATAAGAAAATGAATGGGATTATTGAAATGACAATGGCTTGATCCTTTATATAGCAAACTAAAAGCCACTTAAATTCTACCAAGCACCATTAATGAAGAGACATATTTTTCTCTCAATCTCTTTCTTTCTTTCTCTTTCAAAATTGTTAACCATTTATATCTCTTGATTTTAATCCAAATATCATATTTGGTTTTGATTGACTACTGTTGAGGTGTAAAAATCACCAGGCATCATATACACATCTCAAGTTTACAAGTGTGGCAAGACCGTCTTCGGTCTCTTGGATAACCCAGCCTTCGGTTAGCAATATGATGGGTCTGATCTTTGCTTGGCATTAGGATGGACCTGGTCTTTGGTTAACGTCAAGATAGACTTGAACTTTGGTGGGCATTACGACGGGATCGATCTTCGGGTAGTTGTGTTGACAAATTCCGAGTGCGAAGAGGACGGTCTGGTCATCAAGAGGACGCTTTGGTCTCCAAGAAGATGATTGATCTCCAAGAGGACGGTGTAGTATCAAAGTGACCAGTGACGGTAGACTGTCTTGGCATGTTGGCTTTGGTTCATTTTAGCTTGTCCTTGGGTGGGGCCATCCATCCTTGATAAATCGGCCATTACTTTGGACTCATTAGTCAGAATAAGGATATTCTTGCGGCTATGGAAAGGCAAGACATATATCTACAACTTTATTTAGTAGAACATTGCCTAATTTGGATCACAAGCAAGTCTAAATAGAGTGCCGAATCTCGGTGTTGGTTTTCTCGGTAGGTTCTGCTAGGCTCTGGTAGAACAGACATAGATTTTGACTCGAGCATTGGATTGAGCTGATTCCTTTGGCTATAGAAATTCAAGACAAAGATCTACAACTTTGTAGTTCATGGTTTCTCCAGATTCGATACAAAACAAGGTCAAAAGTTTAGCATAAGAAGGCATCTGATTTGGCCCTTGAAGCTGGACGTCCGGGTGGACGCCTTGGCCCTAGAAGTTGGACGTCCAGGTGGATGCCTTGGCCATTGAAGTGAGATATCCATGTTGGACACCTTCACCCTCGAAGTGAGATGTCTAGGTTGGACGTCTTCGCCCTAGAAGAGGGATATCCGGGTTGAGCGTCTTCATCCTTGAAGTGAGATGTCCGGGTTGGACGCCTTTGTCCTCAAAGTGGGATGACCGGGTTGGATGCCTTTGCCCTCGAAATGATATGTCCGAGTTGGATCCCTCGGTCTGTGAAGTCGATATGTCCGGGTTGGGCACCTCGGCCCGTGAAGTGGACTATCCGGGTGGTCGCCTCGGCTCGTGAAGTCAATATGTCCAGGTGGGCGCTTCGGCTCGTGAAGTCGATTGTCCGGAAGGGTGCCTCGAAACTCAAAGCGGGAAGTCCGATAGGGCACTTTGGCCCATAAAGTAGGAGCCCGGTAGGGCGCTTTAGGCTTTCGAGGAGGTAGCCGGGATGAATGTTTGGAGTTGCCTTGGACAATGACGGATTTGAGGATTTTGCATAGAAGGTTCGAGAAGGTCAAGCCGGTCTACATTTTTCTAAATTGAGCCGAATCTTCAAGGAATGTTCTAGAGGGTTAAGGCAGCCTAGGATTTTTGGACATTGGAGGCGGTTTAGGGTTTGGCTAAAGACTGAGGCCAGGCGAAGTCGCTCTCTATATAAGGATGGCATGGCAAAAGGAGACATCACCAACACAACACAACAAACCTATTTACTTATCTTTGTCTTTTTTTTCGTAGCTTAGCCTAGTGTAGATTTAGCCTAGCATAGTGTAGCTCTATCACTTTTTTCTCCTCTCCATTAGACCGACTTTGGAACGACCACTCCAGACCATTTCAGGTTACTTGACGTTCTTGTACCCTTTTTCCCGCAACAAGTACAAGTAGCCCTTAAGTGGCTACTGCGTGTAGTAGTTGTGCAGGTGGCATTCAGGCTGCTGCATGCAAGTGACCCTTGAAGCTACTGCTTCCTTTTTCTCAAACCAAACGACGCAGCAATAAAAAAGTTTTCACACCTTTCAAACATCCTTCAAACATCCTAGCAAGTCGAAATGTGGATTAATCAGTTTAATTATATATAAACCAAAAAAATATTTGTATTATATTTTTCAAGTTAAATACACTGAGATTTGGTAGCACGTTTGTAGACTGTAGACTGGTAGTTGAGTTAAAAATAGTTGGTTTGAAGGAACATAAACCTTTCGCTCCCTCCCTTTCTCTGTCTTCTTTGGTTTCTTAGTTATCAAGGAGAGGTTATATGGTTGCACGCGTTTTCGATGTGGAAAAGGCAAACAGATAAGAGGAGGAAGAGCTATCTTCTTGAAGCAACCTGGAAGCTGCTGCTCTCTACGATCGGGGATTGGCTGATCTTCTTCAATTTCATGCGCTTAACTAAGATGATGGTTCCTATGCATTTTATGGGAATCCCGTTGCATAAAGAAAAGATACTCTATGGTGAGTAGTCTAGATGGTAAGAGACTTGGATTCTATTAGTGAAATTTTGTGTTCAAACTTTACGAATGAAAAAGACGTTATCAAAAGAGTCAATTTTAAATAGGATCTAATAGTAGAAGAGTTTGAATTTTAAAATTTACTAGAAACAAATATATATGCTTGTCTGTATGTGCATGTGTGTATGTATATAGAGAGTGAGAGAGAGAGTACATGCCTGCGGATATATGCATGCATCCCGGTTTATTATTCCATTTCTTTCAACGTTGACCTGATCCTTCTGAGGATATGATTTGGCTGAAGGAGCCGATTAATTTTGGAAATTTGATTAATACTTTTGGTGCAACGTTCATTTTTTTGTGAAATACTTTTCTATACATATGTTGTAGGTTCTGATTTTTTTTAAATGCAAGTGAACATATTTAACGGTTTGACATGTTCGACTTGACCGTACATTAAAAAAAATAAAGTGTTGTGTATTAGTACGGAGGTTGTGATTGCAGAATTGTACCATTTACCTGGACTCATTTGCTTAGATATTTTATAGACTGAAACACATAACAAAAGAAAAATTGAAGAAACAGAAAATGGTAGTTGTATTGCATGCCCTAAATTTTAGGATTGATTGGTAGTAGTATTTTTATGATAGGATTAGTCTTCGAACTCCTAATTTATTGGACTTCAAAAATCTTTATACTTTACAGGCGATTACCCCAATATTATTTCTTATTGGTTAAAAAACCTACGTAACTTCATGAGTCTATTGTTTAAGCTCTCCTTTCTTTTTGATAAGTAGAAGATTTGTATTCCATAAAACTGTACAGTCTAGTAAAATCATCCCGGAAAAATCCACGACCTTGACTTCTAATTACAAAAAGATTAGAGTAAACTACTCAATGCAGATCACTCTGCATGGTTAAAGGATTCAAGTAGCAATATAACGTCTCGTCTACCAAAAATCTAGGAAGAGTAGGAGCATGATAACCGTTCTTGCAATCGATTCAAAATGTAAAAGAAGCTTTCTATTGCAATTTTCATCTTTGTTGGGAAAAAAAAAAGAGAGAACCAAAGACTTCAAGTTCATCTCAGTCCACGCCCTGCTTATATAGAGGAGATAGACTAACCCAGTCCACGCCCCGCCTTGTCCTAGTTGGAATCAAAGACTTCAAGTTCATCTCCTTCCAATGTTTATCCTTATCTGACCCGGAACTCTTTTGAGCCTTATCCTTATCGAACTCGAAATTTTTCTACCTAGAGGAAAAAATTGCTAGCTTCCCCTACATGAAGGGAAGCCTTGCCAACTCCTCCTACCTAGAGGAAAAGTTCGCTGACTTCTCCTATCTAGAGAAAAAATCTGTAGCTTCTCCTACCCGAAGGGAAGCCTTGTCAACTCCCACTTCCAAGAGGAAAAATTATCAATTAGTCCCTTCCCAAAAAAAAAAGAACCTACTGCTCCCTTACGGAAGGGAAAAGTACCGATAACTCCCTTCCCAAAGGGAAAAGATATCAGCTCCCCTTTCCAAGAGGAAAAATTACCGATCACCCCTTCCAAGAGGAAAAGTTACCAATTACTTGCTTTCCAAAGGAAAAAGTACCAATCACTCCCTTCCCAAAGGGAGAAGTACCACTTACTCCCTTCCTACTGGAAAAAGTTGTTAGCTCCCCTTTCCAAGAGTGAAAAATAGCCCACTCCCTCCACCTAGAGAGAAAAACCTTCGAACTAGGGGTAGTGGTAATGGTAGGTTGGATGTGTTTGCTCGAACCCATTTGGTTACTTCTTGTGCTAGCCAAACTCGGCCCACATTGACTCCGCCTAGCCAAAGTCGTTGTAGTACCCCTTCGTCTGATCAAAGTCAGCTTGCCCTTCATAACCCTTTTTGCCCAGACGAGTTCAAGCCTCTAGCTAGTTGAAGTCAATTGAAGTTACTTACACTCCACCTATTTGTAGCTAGAGTCATCATTTGCTTATTTCTCCTAGTCGAAGTCAACTTGTAGTCTTTGTATTCCATACGCCTCTGCCTAGTTAGAGTCGCTCAAATTAGCTTCCTCTAGTTGGGGTCGACTTAGCATACCTTTGCCCTACCGAAGTCGGCCTTGCTCCTGCATAGCCAAAATATATCCAAATTGTCTTTCCTTAGTCAAAGTCAGCATTGCACATCTTCGCTTGGATGAAGCCAGCTTGGAGTTAAACAAGGTCACTTATGGTTGACCGTGCTCACCCAAGCCTACCTTCCTCTAGTTGGAGTTAGTCATGGTGATTTGATGTGAATCCTGTTACAGGTCCACGCAAAAGCCGAATCTATCTACGTTCAGATTGATGAAAATCTTGACCCGTTGTTTAAGCCTTTGCAAGAACCTCAGTATGAACAACCTCGACCCGCTGTTGTAGAGAAACAAGAACCTTGATTTGATGAAGACGCACAAACGGTGATGTAGATCCGTTTGATAAGACGTAGGAGAACGAACAGAATCCATCCGATGTGTTTGAACAGTTCTGAAGAACCAAGAGAGCAAAGCCCACATTTTTGTATCCAAATTATTCTCCCCATTCTCATTAATAATGACTCTATATGTAGGCAGAATGTTACAAAGAGATTCATAATGAAACAAAACTTCTAGCTAGGTAAATATGATTTAAAAGGAGAAACTAAAAAAGAAAATAACTCTAATCCTACTAGGAATACTAAAAAACGTGATTACCTTATAATTAACTTCCTAAACAGAATATAAATCCTATAAAATAAAAATAAAAAATAATTAACTTTCTAAACAGACTCTAAAACTGAAAAATGAAAATTTGGGCTTCTTGCAGATCTGATTCATATCATTCCCCTTCTCTTGAAATGGATTTGTCTTTAAATCCTCGCATGCTTCATGCTGCCAATTAACAAACATGCTGAAACAAGATTGAATCTTCGAACTTCGTGGTTGTACTTGATATCTTCCTTTCCAACAGAATAGTTACTTCGAACATAAGCAATCTAAAGTCCTCTCCAAATCAAAAACTAAAATCTTACTTATTTGCACAAGTCTTTCTTTGAACTTCAAACTATTCCAGAAGTTGATCAACGGTGAACCTCCAACATAATCAAACTTGTCCACACCTAAAAAGTCAATATGTTCAACATATAAATCAAGAGACATGTAAGATATGGGTTGAACGTGTTCCTTGTCAACCAAAATAAGTTATTCTTGTTCACTATCAATAGCAGTTAAGCACTTTTTCATATAAACAACATCCATCAATTCTGATTCATTGAACAAATCCCTCATGTAAAGAAGTAATATGGTATGCTCATTAAAACAATCTCCATCGAACAAGTCAATAGAATATTCACAAATTCCTCCCATATCAAAACCACTTCTTTAACAATCTCTTTAGATGTAATCTTCAAATCGTCAGAACTACATACCTTCTCCTCAATATCGTGCTTAGTGTTAATGGTGTTCTCCCTCTTTACATCGACTTCTCCAACGAAATTAGCTCCTGAATTCTTCTCATCTCTGACCCTCATCTTCTTCCTTTGTTGAATTTGTTTTCCCCTACAGACATTAGGAATATCGTGTAGTTGCTCTTATTTGCACACTATCCGGTCCACCTTTTTGCTGAGCTTCTTGACCTCCGTTCTCATTATATGCCTCATCCCACTCATCACAGCCTCTATAATATTTGGATAAAGCATTGACAAATCAGCTTCAAAATCTCTTCTTGTGTAGTTGCAGGACATTTTTTTTCGACTCTTCTTTTTTTGGATTTTTTTTCCAGCCTTCTTTCTTCTTCTTTTCTAGGCTGCCTTCCTTTCTGTCTTTTTTTTCAGATTTTTTTCTCTCCTTTTTTTGTTTTTTTTCCTTTCTTTCTCCAACTCCAAATATAATAAGAAAACCTAACTAAAAAATAATGATAAAAAATAAAATTTAAAGATAGATGGATCTGAAGTAGAGCCTAAGCTCCGATACCAACTGATATGAATCCCGTTACGGATCCACACAGAGTCAGATCTATCTACGTTCAGATTGATGAAAATCTCGACCCGTTGTTTACGTCTTTGCAAGAACCTCGGTATGAACAACCTCGACCCGCTGCTGTAGGGAAACAAGAACCTCGATTTGATGAAGACGCCACAAAGGGCGATGTAGATCCGCTTGATAAGTTGTAGGAGAATGAACGAAATCCCTCCACTGTGTTCAAACAGTTTCGAAGAACCAAAAGAGCAAAGCCCACATTTTTGTATCCAAGTTATTCTCCCCATTCTCATTAATAATGCCTCTATATGTAGGCAGAATGTTACAAAGAGATTCCTAATGAAACAAAACTTCTGACTAGGTAAATATGACTTAAAAAGGAAACTAAAAAGGAAAATAACTCTAATCCTATTAGGATAAAAAATGTGATTACTTTATAATTAACTTCCTAAATAGAATATAACTCCTATAAAATGAAATTAACAAATAATTAACTTCCTAAAATAGACTCTAAAACTAAAAAATGAATGATTAATTAATTTGGGCTTCTTGCAGATCTGATTCATATCATGATTCAAGGCTGAGGATATCAAGGTTGAGAGTACCCAAGCTGATTTGAGCATATCCAGCCAAGGCAAGTTGACGTTCAAGTCTTGGTACTTCAATGATTGCCCTAGTCGACTCCAAACACCCAAGGCACTTCAAACACCCAGGCACTTCACACACCCCAAGGCACTCCAAGCACCCAAGATCAAGACTCAAGGCACTCCAAGTACTCAAGACACTCCAAACACCCAAGGCACTCGATGGTCTGTCAAACTCGACACCAATATATATTTTTATGCTTCAACAATCTTATAATATTGTTCGGTTTGTGAGATTCGTGCAATTTTCATCTTAGAATATTGTTCGGTTTGTGAAATTCAACAAGCCCTCGATACTATTCTAAAAATCGTAAATCAGACCTTCTGTCCCATACCGCCTCTCATCAAATGTAGCCAGGCTGCAGGAGACTTGTCGATATGTTGGTCCACACACCAACTTATACCGACTTTTCGAGCAAAGAAATTTCATATTTTCCAAGACACCTAAGCTTTCTAAAAGACTCGCTGCTGTAGTTCTAAAGATTATCTAAAAGATGTTATCAGTGGATTAGCAACTAATAATATTTCAGTCAAAATAGGTCCATAATGTTTGAAAAAATTAATTAAAAAAATAAACATTACTTAGTCCCTCATCTTAAAAAAAATAAATTAATTAGAACATCAGAAGCCACCAATCTGCTTCAAGCCACAAGCACTCCATCATCAAACAACGGTGGAAACAAGAACATCAGAAACGATCCATTCGAAATGTAAAGTAACAAACCATATACCATAAATCACACACACCGATGAAAATCAAAGAGAAAATCTTTCGTCTTCATCCAATTTGCCAAGAGAAGAACAAGTCAAAATGAAGACCAATCATTATTTTTACAAAAAAAAAGGGAAAACGAAGAATCTTTTGATCTAGATTTTCCTCTCACCCATTAACTTTGCAGCTCAATTCACTAGTGTCCTTCTTCCTTCCCGTGCAAGTTGGGAATGGTGGCCAAAGGAGTTCTAGCAGCATTGGAATCAAAAAGCCGCCTCCACCGCCTTCCGCCACAATCCCGCTACTGCCGCTGTGGAAGATTTAAGGGGTGGCTCGTGGAGAGAGAGGAAGAGAGTGACTTAGGGGTATAATCGGAATTTTGATATAAAGGGTTGGAAAGTTGGCCAAAAAGGATATAAGGGCTAGTTATCACGACGACATGAAGGAAGAGGAGTGGAAATTGCTAGACCGAAAGGCGATGAGCGTGGTGTGCTTGTCCTTGTCTAGGAAGGTGGCATAGCACACAATGAAGTCAAAGTCCACGAAGGAGATGTTGGAGACTTTTTCCAAGATGTATGAGAAGCCCTCAGCCGCCAACAAAGTGCATTTGATAAGGAGCTTGTTCAACCTTCAAATGGCGGAGAGTGATGCGGTGGCCAAGCACCTAAATGAGTTCAATGCAACGATTGCCGAATTCAGCTCAGTTAAGATCAACTTCGACGATGAGGTACAAGCCCTAATTTTGCTAAGTTCTTTACCCGATAGTTAGAATTGTACGATCACAATGGTGAGTGCCTCCACGGGAAAAATAACGCTCAAGCTAGATGAGGTGAGGGATTTGATTATGAGTGAGGAGATTCGTATGAGAGAATCTGGAGTAGCCTCAGGTGCGGCTTTGAGCATGGACAATAGGAGGAGTATGAGTCAAAGTGGAAGAAAGACCAGAGTGGGTCAAATTTCAAATCAAAGAGGGACAAGAGCTCGGTTTAATGTTGGAATTATGATCGGTGTGGTCACTTTAGAGATGAGTACACGACACCAAAGAAGAGGGAGGACGAGTCGGCTAATGCAATGATGAAAGACCTTGGAGATGTGTTGGTCTTAAGTGAATGCAATCCATTGGAGGGGTGGGTCTTGGATTCGGGAGCATCGTTTCATTCTTGTAGTGATGCGGGGATGATAGAGCGGTATGTCCTAGGTGACTTTGGCAAGGTTCATCTAGCGGATGATGAGACTTTGCAAGTTGTGGGCAAGGGAGATTTCTGAATCAAGACCCCAAATGGATCATTGTTGCAATTGAAGGGTGTGAGGAGGCGATTGGATGAGGATGGTTATGTTGTGACTATTGGCCGTGGGTAATGAAAAATCACCAAGGGAGCTATAGTAGTAGCTCGATGAGTGAAGAAAGGAATATTGTATGCGATGAGGAACACCCATGAGAAGCATAGTGGCTACGTGAGTGAGAAGGGGATGTAGGTACTTTGTTCAAGAGGAAAGCTACCAAGCTTGAAGGTCGTGGAGTTGGGTCTTTTTGGGCTTTGTGATCTTGGAAAGAAGAGAGTGAGCTTTTTGAGAGGTGGTGTTTACCGGAAGGAGGAGAAGCTTGATTCGTAGTTAGTTGAGGGGACCGGCACATGTGGGATCCTTGGGTGGTTCATTGTACTACAAGACCTCTATTGATGAGATAGGTCTTAAGGTGTACATGAGATCAAGAAATGGTAGAAAGTACAAGCTCCAAGAGTTCGAGGATAAAGAAAGTCTGTCCAGTGATGGAGGTTCTAGCTTTGAGATGGTCAAGCTAGGCATCTTGAACTCGGGTAGGAGCAAGAAGGTACTAAGTGGCCAGCAGGCCAGTGTGAAAGTGAAACCAAGTTCTCCACCGCCAGTAGTTCCAGTTAGGAGATCCACAAGAGAGCGTAGGTCATCGAAAGGTTCTCCCCAGCTAACAACTATCTCTTATTGATAGATGGTGGTGAGCCATGCGATTATGCAAAGGCACAGCGGAGTGAGCTTGTGCGCAAGAGGGTGCTTGCAAATTATGAGAAGATGGAGTTGTTTAGTGCCACCCAGACTTGGGAACTAGTCAAGCTCCATAGTGGCAAAAAGTCATGGCAGAATCAGGGGGCTCAAGAGGTTAGGCGTGTGGCCGATGAGAACAAATATTACAAGGAGAGAGCCAAGAAGAAGAAGACTCTAAGTACAGATGAGTACAAGACAGGTGAGTACAGATGCGGTGAGAGTAGAGAGGAGGTTCATGAGAAGTCCTGGAAAGTAACAAATGTGGGAAATGAAGTGGATGCCCATCCACTTAACAAGCATTGTAGAGAAGAGCCTAATTGTAAAGGACAAAAAGGCTAAAGTGAAAAGATGCGTTGATGGGGATGTGGCATCAAGCTACCTTGAGAGAAGAGGTGGTCTTGCAAGTATGATGGCCAAAGGGGATACCTCGGAGAAGTTCGAGCTATGCTTGACTTCAACTAGCCTTGTGAAGTGAGCAAAAGAGGCCCGGTGTGCCAATTAGTGGAGACGATCATCTAGTAAAGGGTGACAAGTGCCAATTGGTGAAGATGCTCACCTAGTGAAGGGTGACAAGTGCTAAGCGGAGAAGAAGATCATTTAGTGAAGGGTGATAAGTAACAAAGTAAAGAAAGTTACCTAGTAAAGGATGACAAGTTGCCAAGAAGTGAAGATGGTCATCAAGTGAATGGTGACAAGTGATAAGGATTGCCTTGTGACGGCTGATTAATGATATGGTTAGTCCCCGGTGGGAGATTACCAAGAGATGAAGAAGGTCATCTAATGATGGGCTATTGATGTTGTGCTTAGTATCCGGGTGGGAGATTGCCAAATGAAGAAGACAATCGCCTAGTGACAGGTGGTTCGTGTTGAGGTCAGTCTCCAGGTAGGAAATTGCTGGGTATGAAGCTTGAGGATGTCTTGAGAGTTGATCGATTGGGTTTGGAGTCCGAGGATGCTCGGAAAATCAATCAAGTCAAAAGTCGAGTAAAGACGTTGAGGACATCCCGAGAGTAGTACAGCTCGAGTGAAGAGTTTGAGGATGATTGAGAATGACGATCGAGTTAAGAGATGAAGTTGAGGGAGCGAAACAAAGTGGCAGAAGTGAACCCAGCGGGCGTCAAAGGGCACCCGCCAGAAGTAAGTCAAACGGTTGGCTTCTGGCAATCCGAAGGTAGTAGCATGCACCTGGCGGACGGTCCAGAATGACCCCTTCACTCTGCACCCAATCCACTGCCCCTGAAGCTGATGGATGAGCGTTAGACTTCCTAAAGCCGATGGAGTTTGTTTTCGAAAGGATTAACATAGTTAAAGTGATAGAGTTAGACATCGAATTTTACTAAAATACGGCCTAGGGTAGTAGCCCGGGGCTATGACTCTTTTTTCTATATAGGCATAGAACAGGGTAGAGCAATGGACACCACAAACCAAACGTACAAAATCCCAAGTTAATAAGCTTTTGTCTTTTGTCTATTTCCGTTCTTTTCTCTCAATAAATTTCTTTCCTACCCGTTCTCTTTCATGTTTTTTCTCTACTTTGTGTTAGATAGATTTTGGAACGACCACTCCGAACTCGTTCTAAAGTTCATCTTAATTTGTGTGATATATATATATATATAATTGTGAACATAAGAAATAGAAGTACCATGTTATTTGGCCCGTTTATAAATGCCCGATCAGTACACTAGAAAATCAAGACGACGGACTCTGCTACTAAACCCTGTGGAACAGAAGGAACAACGAGCCAACCTCCGACCACCGACCATGGTGTAGGCTCCGGAGCTCAGCCCCTCCTCTCCCATTTGGACATCGATTCCAGGGAGCAGGATTCAACAACCTTCCTATCTTAGTATCTTATACAATGATATTCCAGGGGTTTTTTTTGGATGGGTAATAAAATTTTACTTCTAAAAAAATAATTCAACAGCCTTACTCATTTCTTTGGAATAGAGGTAGCCACTTCACCAAAGAAACTTTTCTGAACTAGCATAAGTATACTCTTTAAGTTACTCTCATTTGATACTTTAACGATGCCAAAGAAAGCGATTTTTTCTGCAATACTTCGTGTATATATGATGGCATTGCCTTGAGAATTAGCAATGAGGCCTAGGCGGTTTAGAGATCTCGGATGCAACTCATTTTGGTGAAGTATTGGGTCGAAAGAAACTGAATTTGCCTCTAACGCTTAGACAGGCTCAGTAAGTACTAAAACTCTATGTAGTGAGAGCACACAACAGAAGAAATGGTACATAATGCTTCTAGCATGAGTTATATTGAATATAAAAAGACAAAGAAACAACAACAATCATTTAGATTAACTGATATCTTATTTACATAAACTTTTAAATTATTTAGACAGTAACTATTTATTGGATTCAAAATATACCGAGAAACTTGGATGTACAATTAAATTAAAACAATGACCAGTTGCATTGAATTCCTCAGAAGTACCAAGGAACTAGTATATCTGCAACACAAGAAAATTCAGAGAAAAATTTACAGAACTTACAAGGATCCTTCGAAAGAACAATCTTCTCCCGTCCCCTTCTAAATTGATCCTATTTTCAGAAGAGGCACCCAAGACAGATCCAGAAAACCATTGAAGTACGTACGCAAGCACAGGGAGACTCAAATCAACAAGGTTAAAGGAAGGCAAACAGTCAGCTATCACAAAAGAGACTAACTGAGTTCATCCAAACGTTAAAGAGATTCGGATTCTTTTAAAGAGGTTTTGAATTCAAATTTTACGAATGTAAAAAAACACAATTAAAGAAAGTCGCCTCCTAAATATGACCCGACAATACTCAAGTGGAACACTCTGAACGCCTGATATTCACAACAACAACAAAAAAAGACCCACTTACATGTTGCTTCGAATTGGGCTCTTCCTTCTCTCCTCCGCTCTGGCCACCACCATGGTCAACGGGGGTAGCCATATCTGCACCTTTGAAAATCTCATCCCAGATACAAATAAGAAACATAAGAGAGACTGAGAGAGGAAAGGGGAAATGCAATGTCCTTGAAGACTTAAAGACCATTGACCTTCTAAATAGCTGGACACAACTCAGCTACCAGTCTACAAACCACACGTGTCGTCCATTGACGTCCACCCGCCAGGGAGAGAAAGAACAAAAAGAACTTAGGTGGATGGCCACGTCACTTCCAACACCTACATGGCAACATATATGGTTTCGTAATAATTATCATTCATCAGACAAGCTTACGTCTATCAACGAATCAAGTCACTTTCAATTGAGAAATAACCAAAACAAAAACATAGTATATATACGCACTTCATTTCTCTTATCACAGGCAAAGGGGAGGGTACAATAGGAGGGCGAGAGAGAGAGAGAGAGAGAGAGAGATGTCTTTTAGTTTATATAAAGCGAAAAGGGAAAGAGCGGAGAGAAGATAAAAAAAATGGGCCAACTTATAAGCAGGTTGTGGAGCCGCCAAAGAGGTCCCTTGGTGTTGGCTCATGGAAATGGTAAGAATTCATTTCTATGATCAAGTTCATGTTAATGAGAGACATAGATCGATTCCCTCTAGCTCCCGGCTGGGGACGTTGGGGAGCCTCTAGGGGTCGGCCGGTTCGACCCGAGTGCCATCCTCGACGACATCGTTCGAAGACGACCGCAGCGACAGCTCGTGGTTCGTCACCTCCGATTCCGCCATTTAATCAAGCTCTCTGTAGTTTTTTCCGGTCGAATTTGGCATGCTCTCTGCTTTTTGTTCTTTTTTCCTAAACGTATATATCTTTTTTTAATAACCACGTATATATCTTATTTATTCACACCAAAGATACATTCAATAGCGCTCAAGGACGCGACCGATTGCACAAAGGTAGCAATCTGGTCGGAACGACTCTGCTTTTCATTCTTTTGCGGTCGGACTTCGAAAGCTCTCTACTTCTGTTTTTTTTACGGGGGAACCCGGCCAGGACTCCTTTTTTCCGGTCGAACTTGGCAAACTCTCCTAGTTTAGTATTTCTAATTTTCGGGGCCAGAGAAATTTTTGAGTTGTAAATCGAGTATAAAACTGCTGATCGAAGCTTTAGAAACCATTATTATATTTTTGTTCTGTTTTTGTTGTTTTTAATGTTGAAACGGTTTTTCTTTATACGCGGACCATGAGTTTTGATATATTGGGAGACTGCAATACAAGAGATGATATATATTCGGTGGCTGGCTGGTGGTTTTGTAGGTGTTCGTGGAGGTTCCACGCCGGGCCCAATGGCCTTTACCCTATCGGAGCTCAAAGAGTACACCGGTGACTTCAAGAAGTTCATCGGGCGTGGCGGGTTTGGAGAAGTCTCCCAAGGTGCCATTTCCAACATGAAGATCGCCGTAAAGGTCTCGCGTTGTATTAATCAAAGGATCCGCAATCAGTTTCAGGTAAAACAAATTAATGCAACTCGAATTAACAAGTAACTAAAATCAACTCTTTTTGTTCTAGCTTATTTAAAAATATTGAGTTAAAGATCTCCAGAACACATAATTATATAATGTATGAATATCAATGAGTGTAAACTAAAAAAATTTAAGATAAAAGTCTACTAAATACGACGTAGTTTCGACATTTAACATATGAATACCATATGGTTTCAATTTATCTGACTAGGTGATACAATTTTTTCCACTTAACAACTAACAAACATTTACTTATCTGTGTTTATATTAATTACATCCTTAGTTATGAAGGAGTTACTCCTAAATATATTTCTTGTTTCAGGCGGAGGTGGAATACTTGCCAATGATGCAACACCAAAACATAATCAAGCTGGTCGGTTACTGTAAGACGAAAGAAAGACTCTACCTTGTCTACTCCTTCATGCCAAACGGGAATGTTAAAAGTAAACTGTCAGGTACACTATTTTTTTAAAATAGGTAGGTTTTGATATTTTTTAAATAAAATTACAATTAGTAAAAGCATTTAACTATATAAATCGCATCATTAAAAAAAATCTCCTGACAACATTTTGCTTTGATTCAATGTCAAATAATTGTTGTCCATTTTTGAACCATGGTTCCTCCTAAATTTTTAGATCATGATTATCATGTTGCCATCTCACAAGTTGTTCCTGATGATAGTCTCGAGTCTCGACCTCTGTATTCCAATCTACCCTTAGATACGTTGTCAGTTCACACTCCAGAGGATCCAGATGAATTTTTCCATAGTTGTCTTAGCCTTAGCCGTGGTTTTTTTTTGGTCTCCTTCTCCTTAGGTCCTAGTATCACCTAGTTTTTTGGGTTTTTTGCCTTTGCCTTGGATGTTTCCTTAATTCTTCCCTCTCCCCTCTCCCTTTTACCCTTTCCTGTTTTCATTTTTCCTTAGTTTATCTCCTCATTTTCCCTCCATCTTCTTCGACGTCACCTTCTCCGTCCGAAGACACCAGTTTTAAAAAATACGGTCCGATCGGTGGTCTGATAGATCGTTCATGGGAGCGGCTCGTTTTTCACCCTTAAAAAGGCCTCCGATCAAACCGTCCATTTTCCAATCCGACCGGGTGATTTTTAGCCTCATTCTGACCGGAAATCACCGGTTCGACCAGAACTTAAGGAAATTGGCCAGAAACTTACCCGATTTAGTTCGATTTCTTTGCCTTTTCACCGATACAAAGAGGAACAGAGAAATCAACTAAAGAGGAACGCTCCCACCAAAAAAAAATTAAAGAGGAACGCCGGAGCTCGGACGACGGTCAGAAGGCGTCGACTCTACCCCAACAACCAAAAGCCCCCTTCTCCGAGCTCCCCAGTCCTCCTCACCGACCCCAGAAATTTAGGGTTTCAGTCCCCACAAACGAAATGGAGACGATGGTCGAGACCAAAGCCGCGACCAACAACACCTCGGTCTGCCATAGCATCATCTCTGTTTCAATTAGGAAGATTACCTCAGACGAGAGAGAGAGAGATTACCTGAGAGTCTGAGACGAGAGAGAGAGAGAAAGAGAGAGAGAGATTTACCTGAGATGGAGCGGACGCCGGAGCTCGGACAACGGTTAGAAGGCGTCGCCGTGTCGGAACTCCTCTACTTAGGTTTTTTTTTTTTCCAATTTTGGTTCTGGAAGGGTGAAGAGGGTAAAAAGAAAAAGGGGGAAGGGAAAGTGTGGTGGTTGGGGGGAGGAAAAGAGGTTGGGGGTTTCACTATAAATACTATTAAAATAATATGTTTTAAAATAAAAAATTTCGAGTCCAACCAAGAAAAACGGAAAAAGGAAAATTTCGGATCGTACCAAAATCTGTATTTTAAAACTATGGGAAATAACCATGGTTTTTAAAAATGCGGTCCGACCGATGGTTCGACCGGTTGGACCGCAAAATGGGCCCTAGACCGGGTCGTTTTTAGGCTTTTGACCGGGGTCTGTACTAACCGGACCAAATCCGGTCGGACCGGTCGATTTTGAGGTCCATCCTGACCGGTCGAACCCGGTTAGTACGAAAATGGGCGAAATTGACTTTTTTTTGTAGTTTTCGAGGAAAAAAATTGATTTGACCAATTTATAAAGTAATAAATAAATAAATAAAAGTAGATTTATAGAGTGGAGAGATAAAAAATTAAGTCTACTTTTTTTGTATAGAAAATAAGTATATTTTAACCTACATATATATATATTATTTAAAAATAAAAATTTTGGTCCGACCGGCCGACCCGGAGGACGGGAGAAATCCCGGGTCAGCCTCCGGGTCGTTTTTTAAAACCATGGAAATAACAGTTATTAAATTATCCGCTGTTGTCCACGTCGTCCTTTTTTCTCTTTCTCTTTCTTTTAATTTTAATTTTTTTTCCTTTTTAGCTCAATGCTTTTAGACAGATAGAGAAGCCTTTTGTGCCACTCAATGTACGACCACTTACAGAAAATATTTTCATGTATTAACTGCTTTATTTTTGCAACATTAAGAAGAATAGACTTATGCACGTCTTGATTAGTAAATTTCAACAAACGGCAGAAATCTCTTTAACATGTACACTATATGCAATTATAGTATGCTATTTGTAAATAGACTCTATCTCATTGTTCGAAAAAAATACAGTCTGATCGTGACTTGAGACCTAGAACCGGTCGACCATCCTCAAAGTTTGGAAAATAGTTAGACTGATGGTCAATGTGGTTAGATTCTCGGTCAATCCGATTAAACATATTGGTTCATCTAATTTAACTAGTCAATCTAGATTTAACTCAACATTTTTTTTAAATAATTTATAAAATTTTGTAAGATATTGGAAGTAATTAAATTAACATTTTTCTATTTTTAAATGATAAATTTGGCGGCATTCTTATTTTTAATTATTGCTCTATTCTTTAGCCAAATGGATAGGTGCCCAATTGACCAAAGTTCGTAATTAACATTTTCTAATATATCATGCCAAATTAATTAGTCAGGCATATCACATATATGTGAAACACTATTGATATAAGATTAATTGGTAGCAGAATTAGATTGGAATAAGACAATTAACATACTTAGAGGAGTTGCAGCGGCCATTCAGGAGTTGCACGACAAAACACCTCCACTCATCTACTGAGATTTGAAGCCACACAACATTCTTCTCGATACGGTAATTAATTATTTTTAAACATATAGAATTTTATTTATCTAAAAAACTGTCAAAATAATAAATAATTAAAATTTTTAGGGCAAATTACCCTCACGTCCTGAGGTTTGGTCACCCTCCTCCTAGGGTCCCTGACTTTTGGAAAATGATTGTCCCGTCCCTAAGTTTTGATGATAATAGACTCTCGGGTCCCTGGCTGACGTCATCGGCTCTTTTTTTCATTTTTGGTCATAGAAATGACCAAAATACCCTTAACCTTTGACCAATAACACCAACAACTAAAAACTAACCCCAAAATAAGATCAAACTAACTAAAATCAAGAACACAACCAAGAACATCAAGAACAAGAAATCAAGAAATCTGTGGAAATGACCCACACCCACCCAGCCTAACCGCTCCTCACTTATAAACCCATCCAATGCCAAAGTGTTGACCTTCTTAGCCTGGATGTCGTACATCTTCTTGACGGCATCCTTGATCTTCTTCTTGTCAGCACGGAGGTCGACAATGAAGACCAGGGTGTTGTTATCCTCAATCTTCTTCATGGCAGACTCGGTGGTAAGCGGGTACTTGAGAATCTGGTAGTGGTCAAGCTTGTTCCTCGGGGTAGCGCTGATACGAGGGTACTTGGGGTTCCTGTCCTTCTTCAATGTCCTCGGGTGGTGGAACGTGACCTTAGTCCTGATCTTCTTCCCAGCATTCTTGAATGCGGGACCCGACTTCACCGCCTTGGCTGCCTTCACGGCATGCGCCTTGGCATCGCCCTTCTTCTCCCCTGCCCACACAAACACAACCCGAAAAATTGACGTTCTTCATTCGATGACCCAGTTCAAAAAACCAACCATTACTTCAAATCGATACTATAAAAACACCATGTTTAGCTAAGGGGGGGATCAGGGTTACCTTTGGGGGTGGCATTTTGGGCCGCTTCGACGATACTTCTCCTCGGATAAGAAATGGTTAACCCGAAAACCCTAAGAGAGAGAATAAGAGATGTTAGGGAAACGGAGCTTTACTAAAACGAAGGCGAGGATTGGTTTTTTTTTTTTTCCTTTTGGAGGTTTTTTTTTAAATCGAAGGCGAGGAAGAAGAACGTATCTAACAAATGGGATTGCGATGAGATTATTTTGAGTTTGGGTTTATAAGTGAGGAGCGGTTTGGCTGGGTGGGTGTGGGTCATTTCCACAGATTTCTTGATTTTTTGTTCTTGATGTTCTTGGTTGTGTTCTTGATTTTAGTTAGTTTGATCTTATTTTTGGGTTGGTTTTTAGTTGTTGGTGTTATTGGTCAAAGGTTAAGGGTATTTTGGTCATTTCCATGACAAAAAATGAAAAAAAGAGCCGATGACGTCAGCCAGGGACCCGAGAGTCTATTATCATCAAAACTTAGGGACGGGACAATCATTTTCCAAAAGTCAGGGACCCTAGGGGGAGGGTGACCAAACCTCAGGGATGTGAGGGTAATTTGCCCAAATTTTTATTATTACACTAATTTTTCATCTAAATAAGAAAAAGATAATAACTTATATGCAGAAATTAAATTAATTACCGGCTTCGTCAGTTAATCAACTCTATTTAAATAATATTTATTTAATTTCTACGAGCAGTGAATATTCCTTTTGTGGGGATGATTAGGATTTTAACCCCAAATTAGCCGACTTTTGGGACCGTGACGGTGGAAGGAGAATGTTTTCCGCACGGCACTCATGGTTATACAGACCCAATTGTCATGGATAACGGTACGTATTTTATTACTCTTTTTTTATTTAATTCTTCTAGCTAATGCTTATGCAATAAATTCTCCAACGTTTAATTCAATTAGCTTCGAGCTCTTTTAAAATTGATTAAGTTCAGGATTGGAGAGTATTCATAATTTTGCAGTTTATTTATGGTTCCCGTTGACTCGCAGCGTATAGTTAAAAAATGGGACCAGATTTGGTCCTAGAATGGCCATTCAGGACGGTCCTGAATGATAGAAAATTGAATATACACGAAGTAGACCATTGGATATATACGTGGTAGATCATTGGAAATACACCGACAGACATTGGAAATACACGGAAGATCATTGAGTATACACGGAGCAAACTATTGGATATACACGGGGCAAACTATTGGATATATGCCGGGCAACCATTTTATCTGACCCCTTTTATCCTGGGATGGTCCCGATTTATTCGGGACGGTTTCCGTGAAACTATTTTATCATAACTGAGTAGACTATTTTATCATAACTGGATGGACCATTTTATCCTCCAAGACGGTCCTGACACGTTTTACACGTCCAAGACTAAATCCAATCCCACAAAAAAATAGTAGATTGTTAGAAAAACGGGCACCGTCTTTTTTTCATTTTTTAAAATGTGATTGCTACTCCAGCTAACTACTTCAGCAACATCTAATTATTAATCTTTCTTCTTCCACTGATAAATATTCTCCATTTTTTCTTTAACTCTGGTCCTTCTATTATCTTTAATTTTATGTTTTTAATTTAGTTTGAATTTTTTAAAGTTCTAAACATTTTGGGGAAAAAAAGAAAAGATTGAACTTTCACTCCTTTTCCTTTCCACACTTTTTTTACTTACGAATTTTTGTATGGAAGGGTTTTGACGGGGTTGGCGATCGGAACCTAACTATGGTAGAGAGAATACCACACCAAGTAAGTGATTATATATACTATGGCGAATTAATAAAATATACCTTCAAAAATATATATCTTTAGCGTTTGAAGCAAGATTTTTAAAAACGACTCAGATAACGACTCGCTCTGTTCTCTGGGTCACGGTTGAACCAGGATCACCGATTGAACTGGATATTTTTACTTGTATATTAAATTTAATATACAAGGATATTTTTTTGGCGAACCTTGATGTAACTTTCCAATTCCCAATTAGGTTTATCCGCTCGCGAAAACGAGTATAAACCGCGGCAATCTTTTCTTGACATATTTTCCTTTCGTCCTCTTCCTTCCCTTACTTTTTCGAGAGTGTCAGTCGCAGTCATGCCGATTTCTAGAATGATAGAAATAAAGTTATATTCAATGTGCTCGATCTTCTATCATGTATGCATATATCGATTTCAAAAATTCTTATGAAAAATGGTACATGCCCTTAGTTGAGAAAATGCATTCATACTTACGAGGAAAAGTACTTTAAAAATAAAGATTTACACTGTAGAAAAAATATATAATATTTAGATGGACTATGGACCTCTACTCCAAATAGTATTATACATTTGAAAAAGTGTACTGCATTTTTTATGGTGAAATATCCATTGCATCGATTGCTTGTTGAACTCTATAAATATCTAGGCTCACGAAGGTTCTTGCAATTCCCTCTTTCGACATGCGCGCTTAATTGCAAATAATATTATTTTTTGAATGTTCTGTTCGTGCAATGGTTAGCCGCACGGTGAATTCATGTATCGCCATCCATTTGGACTAACGGCAAAAAATGTAGTCAAATTTTAACAGAAATAAATGGCATTGGACTTTGTTACCTCTATTTTCACAAAAGGTAAAAATTGATCTACCGATTCTTAAAAAATGAGGTAATATTTATTATCATCCTACTTTCCGACAATTGGTTTAGTTATGTTTAACTTGCATATATCTTGTTTATTACACACATCAGAAACAGCCACATTTACTTGTCAAAAAAGAAGCAACAACATATTACATTTACACACTCATAAATATCACAATATTATACACACAACATGCATTTTTATCCTTTTCTCTCAACGGACCTGTGTGCCTATCTCGGGTAGTTATTTGTGTTCCTTATATTACCCATCTTCGTTTAAACCCTGAATCTTCGTGTACTCGTTGCATTCCTGTGGCTTCATGATATGAGTGAAAGCCTCTTTATGACTTGAGTGATGGTTGGTCGTAGCTCAGGACTTTCTCCAACACAGGAAAATGCCAAGTTTGTTATTTCTTTGGCATCTTCTTTAGAACAACCTTTCATCAATCTGTAATGCACCACATGTCCATCTCTTGATCTTTCTACAGTTTTCCATTTTGAGATGTGCGAGTTGCATATCAACACCTTCTTCTCTTTCATTATTAGCTGCAGCATCACCACGCCGAAACTGTAGACGTCGTTGGGTTTTGATCCTGCTCCTGTACAATGTATTACAAATTGTTGGAGGTCCCACCCAATTCAAGAATCAAGATGTATTTCAATAATGCCCTAAGAATTATGACTGAGTTGATCCAAACTATAAAGGACTAGAATTCATTTAAGAAGGTTTGACTTTTTGTCTTCAAATATAAAAAAACATTGTTAGAAAAAAAAATCCCGTAATTAGGACCGACGGTGAAAAACTTATAATCCCCTAAGCGTGACAATTATTTGGTGGAGGTTGCATGTGAACACAATCCACGAAATCAACAATTGTGGGCATGGACGGGCAGGTATTTTTTTAAACTCCGGAATTGAATATTCTCGTATTATATTTAGGTACATGGCTGGCTATATAAAAGAATCGTCCTTTAGCCAAACTTGGCATGAGAGAGAATAGAAATCTCTTAGAAAGGAAAAAGGGGTGTGAATTAAAAGAAGTCCAAGAAATGGTGTTGAAAAAATATACTGTGTGTGATAATAAAATTTTGAGTATTTTATCGCTGTCCATTTTTTTTCCTAAATTATCTCGATAAATAATTTATACCGGCTAAAAAGTTTCCAACACAAATATTAGAAATACATTTTTTATTGGTTCGATTTTCCTAGTAAGTTATCTAACAAATGAAGTTTTGACAAATCTGGCATTCAACGTATCTATTGGTTTTTTATAGATAAATTTGTATTTCTTTAATTAAAAAAAGTTATTATAAATGTGCCTCAAGCACAATTCGCGTAGAACGTATCTATCGGTTAGTAGCTCACCAATCAGTACTACACGTGTCGGCTCCTTATTAAAGATATCTATCACTTAAAAGCGTCTCTTTTTTCCGGTTTCTTTCCCGATGTTCGATTTGTCTCCTTTTCAGCATTGCATCTTTCTTCTGAAAATGAGAATTACGCCCTAAATAATAACCGACACTTTTCTATTTTAAATATTAGAAGTAAAAAAATTATGGTTTTAAAAAATGCAGTCCGACTAGTGGTTCGACTAGTTGGACCACGAATCGGTAACTATATCAGGTCATTTTTTGACCTTTGAGACGGGTCCTGTATAAATCACTAAAAATCTGGTCGGACTGGATGATTTTCACCCTCGTCTCGACCGGTTGGGAGCGGTTTGTATAGGGGCTTATGAGAAATGGACAAAAATGTCAAAATTTCACTTTTATCCCCCAAAATCCAGAAAGGCAAAACTCTAGATAAAGATGGTAGGAGGAGCGCAGGCCTCCTTGTCATCCATATTCTCAAATCAAATTTGAACTTTCTTCCCATTCGCTTCTTTACCAAATCACAGCCGAGCCACCGCTTCCTAATTGCCAGAGGGAGATAAAGATGGTAGGAGGAGTTAGGCTTTGAAGAGAATCTCTCTAATTAAGGTTGGTTTTTGTTGTTAGATTATTCCCTTTTTTCTTTAAGAGGTGAAGAGGACAGATCCATCGACTTCCGACATGGTGAGGAGGTAAGAGGGGGAAAGATGTGTGGAGGAGAGGGGGAGATGAAGAGGTAAGAGGGGGAGATGAAGAGGAGAAAGGGAGTTGGGAGGAGGTGAGGAGGTGAAGAGATGTGGCAGAGAGAGCAAAAAAATGTAAGAACGAGAGTGAAGGTGAAAAGAAGTGTGGGTGAATTCGGTTTCGTGAACCCTTGGATATTTTGTGTTCAAATTTTAAAGGGATGGGACAGGGTAAAAACTTTAAAGTAAAATATTTTTAATATAATTTTTTTGGTCCGACTGGTGGTTCAACCGGTCAGATCATCCAAACCAAAGGACGGGAAAAATCTCAGGTCAACTTTCGGGTCTTTTTTAAAACCATGAAAAAAAACAAATATATGTTGCAGGTAAGAGAGATGCAGTTAATTAATTACGTACCAAAAAAAATTAATTACTTTCCATCGTCATAAACAGTTGAGGTACAAAAATTACAGATAAAAAAAATACCATTATTCATGACTATTGGGTCCGTATAACCAAGAGTGCCATATCGAAGACGTTTTCCTTCCACCGTGACCGCCCCGAAATCGGCTAATTTGGGGTGGAAAACCTAGTGATTAAGAAGAAAATGAGTATTAATAGGTTGTAGTAAAATGAATAAAACTCTATAGTGGTAAAATCAGATGAGAAAAAATCGTCAGATGTTGTAATTCCCTTTTACACATAATTCTACATCTTCTTATTTGACCATATAAATATGGATTTTATTATAAGCTGGTCATTACCTTGTCCAGGAGAATATTCTCTGGCTTCAAGTCACGAAAGATGAGTGCAGGCGTCTGGCTGTGTAGCTTCTCAATTGCCGCAGCAACACCTTTGAGAATTTTAATCGTCGTGCCCCAATCTAATTCTGCAACGAATTAATCAATTATCGAATTAGTTAATCACAGATATTAATAATAGCATTTAGTTAATTAGGATTACCTGACAGTTTACTGTTGACATTTCCGTTGGGCATGAAGGGATAAACAAGGAAAACCACATCTTTCGTTTCACAGTAGCCGACCAGTTTGACTATATTTTGGTGTTCCACTTTTGGTAAGTATTCTTTCTCTGCCTGAACATAAAAACAAAACATACAATAGTTGGAGAACTCGTAGACCGAGTAATCCGGATCCAAGCCGAGTCAAGACACCAACGGCAGCTAACCTCTGCTTAATGGGTAGTACTCTAAACTAGATGTGAGAGGTACCAAAAGATGGGTCAAAAGGCATTTGGCCTAGCGGTAAAAAGTGTAGTACGATTTAACGAAAGTACATGGTTGAAATCCTAGCAACGTATAATTCTTGGTGTAATAAAAATTACCTTTTGAAAAAATAACAAAAGTTGGAATGAAAACAAGATGTTTATATTTCTTACCTCATACTGAGTCATGATTGTTGAGTCCCCGGAAACAATATTGCGGGATCTTTTCACGGCAATCTTCAGATCTTTCAAGTTCCTTTCATTCTCCCGCGGGATCGTACCTTTGTAGACACCTCCGAAGCCTCCCCCGCCGAGAAAATTCGTCATCTTGTAGTCGCCGGTGAACTCTTCCAACTCGGAAGGGTCGAACACCACCGGATCCGGCGCCGGACCTTCACAGACAACTCCAGAGTAACCCTTAACGTTAATTGGTACCGGGAAAGAAAATTCTTTCTTTTGAAGGGAAGAAGGAATCTTTGCATTATTACTAAACGGAGTAACACAGAAGATGGTAGTACTTAATTTGTATTAACACTTGGTCGTCACATATTCTTATACACTGTTAACAAATACTAGATGAGAGGTAAGAAATAAGAATAGACAACACATGATATACTTGGTTCGTTCGTAATACATACATCGACGATGCCAATAATGTAATAATATGTTAAGCACATAATAGAATTTAAGACAATTACAGTTTGTATGATATATACTACTGTCTTTAATGCAAACACAATCTTTGACTTGTCAATTACCACTCCGCCAACTTGTGTAATGGGACTAGAAGAAGAGTGCTACTATTAACAAGAGAAACTAAAAGGTGACAGAAATTCTCACCACCACTCGCTGAGCCCCACGATATCGGACCGTTCCTCCACCCGATGAAGCTCTTAAATCGCGCCATTTCCGGCAGCCGGTACCTCGATCTCAAGCTGGTGAGGTGGGAAATCGTGATGATCTTAGCCTCGTTTTCCTGTAATAGTGTACGGAGGTGCTTAAAATGAAGAACTTTTTTCTTTTTCCTTTGGTTGGTATCTCTTGATCGACCCTGTTATTTATATCAACATTTTTTTGTCATGCATTTCTTTGCGTCGTTTATAAGCGAAATAAAATAGCCTCAACAATCGCGTCACCCCGCAGGCATTAACTTGGCAACATATATGAACAAACCTAACAGTCCAAGGTCATGACGAGAGTTTTCTAGAATCTTGTCAAGATCAGTTTGAACCCTGTTCAAGTCAAATTCTCACTCCTCCTCTTTTATAATGTTATAGCAAACGCTCACTAATATAAGGGTGCAGCTGTTGGACTATGATCTTATATAATCGTTATGGTTGATATTTTAATTCTATGGTAGTAATTTAATTATAGACAATTGATCTTATCCTTTAATTTTAGGCGAATGTGTCTGCTATGTACAGCAACAGAATTGTACAATGATAGTGATGGCGTAATCTTCTTTTTTGTAGTAATACAACTTTTGGCTTTTCAAAAAAACCTAACGGGTTTTTTTTGTGGTCATGTTGTCATGCATTCCTTTGCGTCATCATCTAAGCGTAATCAAATTGCGTCAGCCCTCAGGCATTAACTTTGCAATATATATGAACAAACCTAACAGTTTTTTTACCGGTCTACCGGTCGGTGACTGCAAGAGTGCAAATTTTTTTTTCCTGCCGTACATGCTTTTACTTTTCTAGTTCGAGACCAACGTCTTGGGGCGAACGTCGGATCCGCTCAAGGCCCTACTGGTTTAGGTAAGTATCTAATGCATTCGCCCACAGGAGAAGTTATTTTTGGAGGCGAAACGATGCATTTTTGGGATCTTCGGGCTCCGTGGTTAGAACCTTTAAGAGGTCCAAATGGTTTGGACTTGAGTAGGTTGAAAAAAGACATACAACCTTGGCAAGAACGGCGTTCTGCGGAATATATGACCCATGCGCCTTTAGGTTCATTAAATTCAGTAGGTGGGGTAGCTACGGAGATCAATGCAGTCAATTATGTCTCTCCTAAAAGTTGGTTAGCGACTTCTCATTTCATTAGTATAATAAAATTTAATCGATTAAAAAAATGAAAAAACCTAACATTCTAACATTCCAAGCCATGATGATAATTTTTTTATAATATAATCTTATCACAATAGGATTTGAACCCTCGACACTTCAAATCAAATTCTCACTCCTCTTTCGCCACTCAATAGCGCCCGAGCTCTATTACATTATTATATGATACATTGACAAATATTGTTTTCTATCCAAACAGGTTTACTTTATTACATGAAAATCGCTCTTATTCAAATTACATTACTCGAGTTCACTTTATTCTATGAAACTCAATTTTATTTCTTAAACTTCTATCCAAACATAGTATTAGTGTTACTCTCATCAAAACGTAGTATTGGTGTTAACGTTGTCTCGTGCCCTGGAAAGATGGCTGAAGCCACCAAAGTGCTCCTACATATCCAAACATTATTTATTTTACTACCAACAAATACTTAAATTAACTGACGTGGGAGTTGTTATAGCTTAACTGAGAGAGTTCGAGTTTCTTGGTAGAATTTTTCTAAAAGGACTTGCAGCCCAACGGCACTAGGCGTTGTAAAATTCAAAGAAGTTCACGGTTGAAATCCTGGCATGGTGTAAATCTACCTTTCAAAAAAAAAGTTTGACACCTTTCAAAGACCCTAGCAAATCGAAATTTGGATTAGTCGGTCCAATTTTATATAAACCAAAAAAACTATTTGTATTATATTTTTCAAGTTAAATACACTGAGATTTGGTAGCACGTTTGTAGACTGTGGACTGGTAGTTGAGTTAAAAATAGTTGGTTTGAAGACAATAAACCTTTCGGCCTTCCGTTGCTCCCTCCCTTTCTCTTTGTCTTCTTCGGTTTCTTAGTTACTAAGGAGAGGTTATATGGTTGAACGCGTTTTCGACGTGGAAAAGGCAAACAGATAAGAGGAGGCTGAAGGAGCCGATTAATTTTAGAAAACTGATTATATATACTTTTGGTCTAACGTTCTGCGTTTTTTAAACGCAAGAGAACATATTTAACCAATTAATTAATGAATTAGTTTCACATGTTCGACTTCTCATACGTAAAAACACTAAAGCGATTGTACAATTTACCTGGACTCATTTGCTTAGATATTTTATAGATTGAGACAGAAACAAAAGAAAAGTTGAAGAGACAGAAAATGGTAGTTGCATTACATGTACTAAAAAAACAAAATTGCCTGGTATTAAAATACACATGTCCCTTAAGTAATTAAAAATTTGGCTACGTGATGATCCAATGTGGTCGGAATAGCTTGGCCACGTGGACACATTATATTGCACTAGCCAAATAATAAAAATTGATACTTCAATGTAGACTTGACCACGGTTCGAATTCGAACATCAAAATCGAATTAGTTCGAATTTATCAAAAATTTAAATCGTAATCAATTCTTCCAAAAATGAATCGAATACAAATTATGAACTTTCGAATTTGAATTGAATTTGAATTAATTCTTTAATTTTAATATTTAATAAAAAAATTGTGTGGATAATTGATTTTGAGTTTTATCCAAACCAATTTTATGTGGATATTTAGATTTCAAATGATTATTATAAGTACTACTATATTCATAACCGGTTTTAAAAATATATAGTTTATCAAATAAATACATATCATATTTGAGTGATTATGTGAATAATATGACTAATATAGTTAATTAGTAAATTTTGAGAGAAAATTTATATATATCAAATTATCAACAAGAGAAGTAGAGAATTGAGATTGGAATGTATAAATGTTGAAGAATAAAAGGTGGTATTTATAGAGTTAGAAATAAATTTTAATACATTAAAAATTAAGAACTGAGATCGCCCAGTTGCCAAGATGCATGTGCTGCTTCTCCTCCTGGGTACCCTAGATGAAGTTTCGGATGCAGCGATCCATGTCCGCACAAACGCCATCGGGCAACAGACCAGTCTGCATCACATGATACGGGATAGAGGACAAGACAAAGCGTGCAAGCGCCCCCTACTCAAAGATCTCACCTTTTATCCCGTCATCTTACCTTGGAGTCGCTCGAGAAAATACGTGTAGGTCTTTGGCTACCTCGTTTTAAAGTTGTTGAGGCGCTGAGGTATTGACCCAAATCTATTATCAATGGAATGCCCATCACTCTGACTTGTCAGCTCCAGGCTAACGTTGTGGGAAACCATGAACTTGACTTGGGCAAACTAACCTGTTGCCCCGAGCAGCCATAAAAGGTCGATAGGAGTCTCACACCACTATCGCCTGGTCAACCGTCGCCTCATCTATCAAGATCAGGTCATCAGCATCCATCTGCTAAGATAGGGGAGGGTACCGAAGTGTCAGCTACCTTCCTACAACAGTTACTCTATAGCATGTGCAAGTCGCTCCATGCATAGAACAAATAAATAAGGGGTGACACAGTCACCTTGGCAGATACCACAGGAGGGGGAAAAGACCTATGTTTTCCCACCATTCCATAGGATGCGTATCGAGGTGGTAAAAATATACTACATAATCTAACCAATGAATTACCTCGGGAGGCCTATTAGGGCAAGCGTCTCTCAGAGAAAATCCCAGCTCAGACGACCATAGACTTTCTATAGGTCAAGCTTAATAGCCATCAAGTCATTCCTTCCACCTTTACGAGCAATCGAGTGAATCGTCTCCCTTAGGATGACAATGTTATCTGACTTATAGCATCACATCACAAAGCTGGACTGTATTGGACTAACCATCGTATCTGAGAGGGGCTTCAGGCAGCCCATCAATATCTTAGTAATGATTTTATATAGAATACTACAGGGGCTGATAAGCCAAAACCGGGCCAGGGTGTCCAGCGTAGGCACTTTGAGGATCAGCATAATCAGAGTAGTATTCAGGTGAGGGAGAGTCGACCACTGCGAAAGAACTCTTGGACCTGAGCATAAATTGAATCGCCTACCACCTCTCAGCATCTTTGAAAGAAAATAGCTTGATAGTCATCCTCATCTGGCACTTTGTAAGGCCCCATCAAAAATAATCTGTCATAGATATCCAACCGAGATGCTGGATTGCAGAGCCCCATCAAGAAGCTATCCTAAAGAGTCGGGAAACCATTCCAGAACACAAAGTCTGATCTTAGTGGTTCCTCTTAAGAGCATAGCTACTGAAAGTGATTAAGAGCCATAGTGCAGAGGGAATCCTGGTCCTATATCTGATCTTCGGTCAGGGATAGCAGGTTGCAGACTCGATTCCTATATCGTCGGGTAATGGTCAATGTATGAAAAAAGCGAGTGTTACGGTCTTCACCTGTGATCTAATCCTTGTTGGATTTTTGAAGCCAAAGCAAATCCTCCTGGTCGAGGATGCTCTCAAGCTCCGAACAGAGCTTGTTCTCCAGTCGGAGAAGGCCTCTCAAAATCCCAGTCTCCAGTGAGCGCTGGACTCTAACCTAGCCATGCATCTATCCTTACGATGAAGGATATGGCCAAGCACCTCGTGGTTCCACTATCGTAGAGTCAGAGTGAGGGTCTCTAGAGCACTGTTGGCAGTAGAAGTCCTGAGCTACTGAGAGTCGAGGAAGGGCATTAAGTTAGCGTGGAGGAGTCAGGCAGCTTGGAAATGAAAGGGCTCTCCCTCCTACTCCCTTCCTCTCTCAGCCGGAGGTCGAGGAGGATAGGCGAGTGATCAGACACCAAAGGTAGTAGATGTTTTACCACTACCTCTGGCCATCCCATTTGCCATTTTCAATTGCACAACACTCAGTCTAGATGCTTGGATACCCGGGTGGAGGTTTCTCAACCGCGAGACCAAGTAAACATCGGCCTTTGGTACCCAACATCAATATGGTCGAGCGAGTCAATGTTCTCTGTAAACTGTAGATCATGGTCGTGAGTCAGCTCCAAACTCTTGTCATTCCGTGGCTCTGGGGCTGGCGTAGACCACACTAAGTTGAAAGGCTGTCTAGTAGGAGCGGACCTCTGCGTGAATAATCTTATCATCCCAGATAAGGATACCAATTTGTCACAGTGTTTTCTTGAGAAGAGCTGTCTAAACATCTTAGATATGTGATTAAAAACTAATATAACTTCATAATGCTATTATTTAAGCTCTCCTTTGTTTTTTCTATGTAGAAGATATGTATTCAATAAAACTATATAGCCTGGTAATATCATCCCGAAAAAATCAACCACCTTGACTTCTAATTACAAGAACATAAGAAGTAAACTACTTAAGGCAGATCAATCTACATGGTTAAAGATTCAAGCAACAATGTAACGTCTTGTCTACCAAAAATCTAGGAAACTAGGATCATTGGATCTTTATTCTCTATTTTAAAGTTGGACTCAAATCTTGATCTTTATTCTCTTTAAAAATAATGTAAAATTTGAGACCTAAATACCGAGCAGGGTAATGGCGACTAGCGAGTCTATGTAATTTAAAGATCATTAAAGTTATAAAAAATAAGTTGTCATTTGATTGTTCGCAAAACACAAATAGACAATCGAAAATGTGAACAAATTAATATAAAGAAAATAAACAAGTAAATAAAAAATTAAAGTTGGGTAGGCCGATATTGAGAATTCAGTACTATGTTTAGTAATTTATATATATATATATATATATATATATATATATAATTTTAAAATTTTGGGTATAATTAGGACAGCATCCGTGTATAAACTCGATAAAAGTCAACATGTCTCGATTTGAATAGACTTGTAGCAATGTATGCCATCAATCGTGGACGCCCAAAGAGACTCTTTGTTATCAAGAATTTTCCAGATCCATTTGAACAACAGCACGTGATTCCTTAGAACTAGTTTGTGTGCCCCAGCTCATGGTGTTCTCTTTTGGCATTTTTTTTTATTACGAACCTTTAATAATAAGCAAGAAAAAAATTATATAATGGGGATGAAAAAGAGGAGGAAAAAAAAGACTAAAAATAAAGCGAAGGCCTAAACGGATGACTATAATGGTAAATTCATGGTCATATATAGTAACTTATCCAAACAAACCTACAAGTCGGGTAGTCAAGGGTGATATCAATCAGCCAGATTGCATCAAAAGTCCATATCATACTCCGACCAATGTAGATCCTCACCGGTGTAGGCAGTCACAGTCCTCTTCCTCGCTTGAAAACGAGTGTTCTTAGCAGGCGGTAGGTCAAAATCCTCCAAGGAATCGACCTCGTCTGCCCAATTGTTCTTCATCTTCCTCGTCATTGAACCCATGAGCTTCAACAGATCCGGAAGATCATCGTTGTCAGAAAAAATAACAACCTCAGTGCCTTCCTGACTTGGGATAGGCATGGAGTCCGTAGAAGGTAATGTCGAAGCCCGGCCCACTACTGATGGCGAAGAACCCTGAAGAGTCATAATTCTCTTTCTAAGAAAACCCGGTTGCAAACCCTTGCTCTTGGAGCCCTTAGAACCTGATTTCTTCTTATTCGAAGTCTTTTTAGGTATTACACCCCTCGCAGCTACATATGTGACCTTTCGGGCAACAACTAAAGCCTCATGTGAGCTTGACGTGTTAGAGTTTTCAACCGAACCAAATCTGAAATTACTTTCGACTTGGATGAAGTCGGGGTCAATGGTTCAGACACAATAGGACTATTCGCTGACCCATACTCGGCGTGGCCTCTAGAGTATCCTCAATCTGCACGCCACTTTTCACAGGCGCGTTCTCGCCATCCGACTCCTGACCAACCTTGTTCGATACTACAATTTATGTGCAAGAGGTAGCCAAAACCTGTTCCGTGTTTGCCAGCCCGGAGATGCAACATGGGATCGTTATTTCAGTTGATTTTGGGCTCAGGCATAGCCTTCCCTCGAATTGTTCCGCAAGACCAAAGCTCTCATCCTCGAACACAGTTTCCATGTCATGCAAAGGAGAGCAAGTGAACACGCCATCAAACACATCTACTTGCTCCTGAGATTGCCCATTTACACATATCAAAGCTGCCTCCTTTGCAAAAGAACTAGAGGCAACCGAAGAATGGCTAAAACCAAATACCATATCAACATTTGGCCTCCTTTTGACGTGGTGCACCTCTTGCTGCGCCAAGTTTTCTAAAACTGTAATAAAAGCCAGAGATGAAACACCTCAAACTCAGTGCTAGTTGGAGATTTGGAGCAAAGATCAGCACAAAACTCATCCCTCATCAATTGCTTCTCGCCGAACTCAGACACCACTACCACAGAGCCATCTTGTAACACAAGTTTCTCATTGTCTAGCCCCGAATCAACAAGAACCAGTGCAAGGGCATCCGGTCTTGTAACTTCCGCAGGTGGTGCAAGAACAGGTATGCAAAGATCCTCATTAGTACCAACCAAAACCTCACCTTCCTCAATTTTCACTTCATCACATAAGACATTAAACACATTAGAAGTAGAGACAATTGCATTCAGATTGACAGTAGGGCGTGAACTCGTGGCATCATCAATTTTTGAAGCAGAAACCTTCTTTCTTTGCCAGATTTGCTTAGCATGACTTGGACCACCCTTAACACTCTATTCGGTTCATGCACAACCCGCTTACCCGAACCAATTCTCCCTTTCTTTGCAGCATCTACACCATCATCACGGGGGTGCAACTTACGGCACACATCTTGGGAATGACCAATGCACTTGCAGTGGGCACAGAAACTGGGCGGGTCTTCATAGACTATCTCAACCAAGTAGATACCACCTTGATCCTTCTGTCCGTCAACCATATGATGAGAATTAGGGTTCGGATCATGAGCGACCTGAATGGCCAAAGAACTCGGAAGAGCCTGGGCACTAGAAATCCCTGGCATGTACTGCATCATCGCCTCCAGAAACTGACACCAATAAGCAGAGAAGGCTGGATGCATCAAGGGTTCCCCTGGAAATCTTTCTTGAATGAGCGTGGTCGACAACTCAGTCTGGTCTCCGTAGCAGATATGGGCATGTGGCACGTCGGGGTGGCTTGAGAGACGACCGCGGGAGCGCCGGAGGAGTAGAAGACGAAACCCTAGCCTCGGGGCCCGGAGAAGGTACGAGCGGTGCAGGTCCGCCCACTACAGGGTGGCTCGAGCATAAAGATGCGACAAGAGGGAGGGCTCCGATAACCTCGTGGCCGGTAGAGTCGCCGCCATGGGCCCCCGGCGAGGCCCGGCCGGCGGCGGCTCCGAAGCAAGGGTGGGAGTAAAAGTCACCAAGGGGTCGCTTTCTCGCCCTAAAATTTGGTACGCTACTCATAAACAGTTCATATATCTCTTTTGGCAGGTTATCTAGTCAAAGATGCGATGTTTGCTTTTAGATAGATTTAAGATGCTTTTCTCTGCCATAGAGCGGTCTATGATCGAAGTTTCTCTTTGTTGTGTATTTCAACTGCTTGCAGCTCCATTGAATCTTCCAATTTATCCAATCTGTCGAACTGCCTTTGAGTTGATTACTGAAATTTTACATGTTTAAAAAAGATGAACGAAAGGATGTTGCAAAGTTTGTCATTCGGATTATAAATATACAATTATCAAAGGGTTCTAACTATTTCTAAATAAATAATAATAAAATTGAAATAAAAGAGCATGTCAAAATTATCAAGAGGGACCCGAGAGTATAATAAAACTAAACACGGGAGATTTTATCATCTACTTTGATAATCGTGGGGCTAAATCATAAATTTAGCCATAAAAGAGGGACCTCAGAATAATTTTCTTTTTTTTAACATTGCTAGATAGTTATTATACTTGATTGCTTTCTGGGCAATTGGTAACTGTATGGTGAAACTTATGCAATCAAGGAGGTCTTATGGAATAAATTTGTTACCTTAATTTATCTACGTGAAACCACATTCACTGCACTCTCTTTCCTTAGGCACGTCGATGGAAGACTCAATCGAGGAAGGAGACGATGGCCACGATTCCCTCACGGTCGTGACCCACGCTATACGCACAACATTATGGTTAATATCTTCCAAATTTCAGCACTTTTCATAGAGATTTTGAAATAAAAGAAAATTATCAATAGGTACGAAAATATTATCATAAATTTACTCGTAAGAAATTAAACGTTAGGATTATCAATATTGTGGCCTAAACATATATTGAAAATTACTTAGGTTACGTAAATATCGGCGACATGTTTTTTTTCGCGAACAGTACATTAAATATCCTCCCTAAATACAATTCATAGCTCTTTATAAATATGCAACATCCTATCCCAAATTGAATTAGATCTCCATAGTCCCAAAGGGGAACGGACATATATGTCACTCACCTATATATTTATTAGAAACAAAACTCAATTGACTTGAAGCAGTATATCATCAGTATACAGCGAGTAGGAAGTAAGTAATTGTCTGAACCATGGCGACGATAACGACATCACCGGCGAAACCCCAGCGGAGCAAGTCATCGTCGTGGTCATCATCGTCACGTTCGGAAAGCAAATTCGTCTTCCCGGGTTGCCCTAATACTGATAATTCTATTCCTAGGCACAAGTTATTGACGAGCTACCAATTCACGAGGGAAGAAGACCGTAGGGGGAATGGTATTCTCATGGTTTGCGCTTTGAAGAATTTGATTCTGAAACGGCGGATGAAGTCAAAGGCTAAGGAGGAGAAGTTGGTGTTGAGAAAGGGGAAAGGCGGGGATGGTAGTTTCCTGGGCAGATGCTTGAGCTTGTAGAGTTTCTGATTGTGAAGAACAAGTTACTTGGGACTAGAATAGGAAAAACAGAAAGAAAAATATATTCATATTATATGGGTCTGTCATATAATTTTAATCTTTATATTCCACATGGAATTAGAAGTTTAGACATATATTTATCTCCACAATTTTTTATTTTTGGTAATGGATAAATTTACGAAAAGAATTTTGTTTTAATCGATAGAAATATTATTGCTCCAAACCGGGAAAATACAACATCCAGGCAATCGGTTGTACAAGAGACGCAACCTCGCGTAAAAACAACGACAACCAGAGTTAAAATATAGATATATTTTCTAAATAGGAAAAAGTTATAGATATAGATAAGCAAAAAATATAGATATATTTCTTAAATAGGCAAAAACTTAATATATTCCTAAAATAAATTAAAACTTAATTAAAAATAAAAAAACAATAGAGTCAACCCATAGTTGGTAGACTTACCTGCTTCTTCCGCCACCACTGTGTCAAGTAGCAGGTTACTTCAAAATTTTGTGATTAAAAAAGGTAAATGAGTTAATTTTTTAAATTTATAAGTGTATAAAATTAGTGTTAGGTTGTTCAAATAAGTCAAATTTTGATTTAATTTTACTTAATTTTCTGAGACCTACGCGTAGAGATCAAAAAATTACGCGAAATTAAAAAAACTCGTTCGGACAAACAATCACCAATTTATGCAACTTTTAAAATATATATATATAAATTAGTGGGTGATGGAGGCGACCTGTAACTAGGTCGACTCTCTTTTTAAATTTTTTAAGTGTGTTAAGGGGACAACTTGTTGCTTGGGTATTTAAACAGGTGATTTTTTTTATTTTACATAATTTTTTGAGCTCTATGCATAGGTCTCAGTAAATTAAATAAAATTAAATTAAAATTTAACTTATTCGGACAATGTAATACTAACTTAAACTACTTATAAAATTTAAAAAATTAACTCATGCACATCTTTTTTTATTCTAATTTTTTAAATTAAGTTGCTACTGAGACACCGGAGAGCCTCAGCTAGTCCGAAGAACAAGAGACACCCAACCCCCGCAGAGACAGGAATACGGTTTGGAGGCAACAAATAGAACCACCAATACACTAGTAATATTTTATGATTAATTTTTACATATTTATAATGTTCATCGAACCAGCTCAGAAAACATTTTTAGGAATGACAGTTTGTTTTTTCGGTTTTCTATTTTGTGGAATTGTTAATTACTTAGAACTTAAAAGTGCAAATTTTGTATCATTTAACTTATTGCAAATTTGATGTTATTTGTATTTTTTTTATCAAATGTTAATTTCTAATGTATAAATTGTTTGAAATTTATTAAATTCCTATTTAATGTTAATGTTTGTATAAAAAGTTTTAAATTTCTGAAATTATCACTTGAAAAATATTCAAAGGTCGAATCTATACAAATCAATAGTAAGATTTGGGTCAAACTCTGCAAATTAAGGTAGCTTTTGTATGATTCTTATCAACCCTACGAATACCTTAACTGAATCAAGTCCTTTCGACCAACTTTTATTGGTGACACTGACAATTATTAATACTTTTATTTCACAAAGTTCGTTTTCCTGATTTTCAACTTTGCCTTTTGCAAAAAGGCATGTGACACGTGTTGCCCTTCTTCCCCATTCCTAAATCCGAGTCTGGACTCTGTGGTAGGTGTAGGTCCTCTCGAAAGCGAGTAGAAAACGCGGCTCTCTCTCTCTTTCTTATATTTTTATATGATTTTACCAACAACGAAACCAAAACGAAACACGGTAGCTTGCCACAGACCGAGACCAAATGGTTTTAGAAACCCTAAACTTTGCTAATTTAAGTTGGTCCGGGTGTTAAATAATTTGTATTTAATAAAGTTTAGATTCTATTAAGTCCTCTTTAAAAATATCTATAAATTAAAATATTAATAAGAAGAATCACTCTTGATATGCTTCCACAATTTTCGACTATAAACATTTTTAAAAAATCAAATTGTCTGTTTGGAATGCATAAGATAAGGCATGTATCATTTATTAACGAAAGTCTCTTACCTGCGGAATAAAGAAACTACAAATAGTAAACACACTTCATTTATTACTACTCAATAGTTATAGCTGATATTCTTTTCAGGCCAAAATGCCCCCGACGGACGCAGGGTTTTGGGGCCCACAAATCTATTCTTTTTGTCCGAACTCTGAAGGGAGTTGTGGAACCGGGGGGGGTGGGGTGATTATTTGTTCATATATTGATAGGTGACATGCCAAAAAAATTGTAGGGAGAAATAAGATCATAGAGAAACGAGAAGCAGAGGAGAGGAGAAGATAACAATGTGGCAACTAATAGGGAGGCTGTGGAAGGGCCGCCAAGGTCCCAAGTTGCTGGGTCTGGGAAATGGTAAGATTTCATCTCTTTCTCTTCTTCATGTTATTGAGATTTTTTTACATGTAGATAGAATTTTATTACTTTGTAAAACACCAAATTACAAACCGAGATCATCCAAACGAAACAAAAGGATGAAACATCACATTACTTGAGAGATATGTAAGTACAAAATAACATCTTTGTTTCCGAACTCATTGACCATATTAGACCGTATTAGTCATTATCCGATCCGTGAAAGAATAGAATAGAACGTAACATAAGCTAATGGATGAAGTTTACGCGGTGTGTGTTTCTCTCTGTATTGAGATATCTTTGTGTGTATGTTTCTGTATGCAGTGATACAGTGATAGATTATCTCAGTTGGTTTCATTTTCTTTGAGCTTCTTTTTTTATAATGGGTTCTTCTAAAACTACTATAGTTAGGAATGGATCAAAAGAATATTATGTGGGGATTATGAAAATATAGGAACCGGGTAATCTTGAAAGATATAGAAGTGATTAAGAGCTTCTCATTTACTCTATAATATGTTGAAGTGGCTAATTTTGGAGTAACTCTATCTTGGAGAGAATTCCAAGGTTAATGCGTTTGGTCTGGAGGTAGGATTAGGATGAATGACCTGCTGGAAAATTTTTAGAATGTGTGTAAATAAGGATAAAACACACTACAAAAGACCTGTGTTGATTTGTGGAGACAATCGGTCAAATCACAGGACGTTACAACACCAGTATTAAATACTTATTGAAAAAAATTTGATACTTTTCAAAAATTCCACTCAACCCAAACATGAATTGGATTCTTATTGAGGCAAATAGCTCTTATCTAGTACTAAGATGGTCTCAAGCAAATATGTTAGAATTTAAATCTCATATTGCTTATGGAACATACATGGGCCTTTATATTATGGATTAGAATCTATCTACACAACGAGTCGAGATTTTTGATTGAATATGAATAATGCACGACCCCTTTTTCGTTACATGCGAGTCAAAATGTTCAAACTCTTATTACCACGTGCTACAAATGTACAAACTTCACCTGATATTTGAAATGAATTTTGTTTGAGCGATGTGTTAGAGTATCAATCACACATTGCTCAATAGACATACATAAACCATTTATATAATGAATTAGACAGTAACTATTTATTGTCTTACGTTTTTTGATTCAAAATATACCGAGAAACTTGGATGTACAATTAAATTAAAACAATGACCGGTTGCATTGAATTCCTCAAAAGTACAAGGAACTAGTATATCTGCAACACAAGAAAATTCAGAGAAAAATTTACAGAACTACAAAGATCCTTCGAAAGAACAATCTTCTCCCGTCCCCTTCTAAATTGATCTTATTTTCAGAGGAGGCACCCAAGACAGATCCCGAAAACCATTGAAGTATGTACGCAAGCACAGGGAGACTCAAATCAACAAGGCTAAAGGAAAGCAAACAGTCAACTTATCAAAAGAGACCAATGATCCGAACGTTAAAGAGATTTTGATTCATTTTAAAAAATTATAAATTCAAGTTTTACGAATTAAAAAAAACACAATTAAGAAAAGTTGTCTTCTAACTATGATTCGAAAGTGTTCTAGTGGATATTTAAAAAAAACCCACTTACAGGTCGCTTCGAATTGGGCTCTTCCTTCTCTCCTTCGCTTCGGTCACCACCATGGTCAACGGGGTAGCCATATCTGCACCTTGAAAACCTCATCCGAGACACAAATAACAAACATGAGAGAGAGAGAGAGAGAGAGAGAAGGTGAGAGGTAAGGTCCTTGAAGACTAAAGACCATTGACCTTCTAAATAGCTGGACACAACTCAGCTACCAGTCTACAAACCACACGTGTCGTCCATTGAAGCCCACCAGCCAGGGAGAGAAAAAACCAAAAGAACTTAGGTGGATGGCCACGTCACTTCCAAAACTAACATATCATTTCGTAATAATTATCATTCATCAGACAAGGCATCTATCGACGAATCAAGTCACTTTCAATTCAGAAATAACGAAAACTAAAACATAGTATATATATTCATTTCTCTGATCAGAGGGGAAGGGCGGAGAAAACATAAGGGAAAGGTACAGTAGGAGAGAGAGAGGGAGGTGTCTTTTAGTTTATATAAAGCTTTTTTTATAGAGTTTTTAGTTTATATAAAGCTAAAAGGGAAAGATCCCGAGAAGATAAAAAATGGGCCAACTTATAAGCAGGTTGTGGAGCCGCCAAAGAGGTCCCTTGGTGTTGGATCATGGAAATAGTAAGATTTCATTTCTTTGATCAAGTTCATGTTAATGATATATATATTTGTATATATTTCTTTTTTTCCGTCGAACTTGGCGAACTCTCCTAGTTTAGTGTTTTTAATTTCTGGAGTTTTGTCCTGATTAGCAAAGGGCCTGAAAAATTTTAGAGTCGTAAATCGAGTATAGAAGTGCTGGCCGATGCTTTAGAAACTGTTATTATATCTTTATTCTCGTTTTTTTGTTTTTGATGTTGTAGCGGATTTTTTTTATCCGTGGACAATGAGTTTCAATATATTAAGAAACTGCGCTACAAGAGATGATATATATTTGGTGGCTGGCTGGTGGGTTTTGTAGGTGTTCGTGGAGGTTCCACGCCGGGCCCAATGGCCTTTACCCTATCGGAGCTCAAAGAGTACACCGGTGACTTCAAGAAGTTCATCGGGCGTGGCGGGTTTGGAGAAGTCTCCCAAGGTGTCATTTCCGACATGAAGATAGCCGTAAAGGTTTCGCGCTGTATAACTCCAAGGATCCGCACTCAGTTTCAGGTAAATCAAATCAATGCAACTCGAACCAACAAGGAACTAAAATCAACTCTTTTTGTTATAGCTTATTTAAAAATATGGAATTAAAATTCTTGAGAACGCATAATTAAATAATTGGTGAAAGAATTTTGCCACGTTTTAAAAGTCTCATCAAATTTAAATTTGTATTAGCCGCACAGTAATATCTGAATATCAAAAAATGTAAACCCAAACAATAAAAATTTACTTAAATACCATGTGATTTCAGTTTACCTGTGACAATAGTGTTTTCCACTTAACAACCAACTTACATTTACTTAACTGTGCTTATATAATTCCTCAACAAAAAAAACTTAACTGAGTTTATATTAATAGATCTGTTGTTATCAAGGAGCTATTCCTAAATATATTTTCTGTTTCAGGCAGAGGTGGAATATTTGTCGATGATGGAACACCAAAACATAATCAAACTGGTCGGCTATTGTAAGACGAAAGAAAGACTCTATCTTGTCTACCCTTTCATGCCAAATGGGACTCTTCAAAGTAAACTGTCAGGTACACTATTTTTTAATAAGTAGGTTTTTATATTTTTTCCAATAAAATTACAATTAGTAAAAGTATTGAAATATATAAATTACATTATAAAAAAGGGCAAATTATCTCCTACTCCCTGGTGTTTGGTCATCCTCCCCCTCGAGTCCCTGCATTTTAAAAACTTATTTTGCCGTCCCCCATTATAATAGTCATTTCATGAACAAAAATGAAAAAAAAACTGCTAAATAAGTTTAACCAAATACGGAGGACGGTAAAATAAATTTTTAAAATGCAGGAACCCGAGGGAGAAGATGACCAAACAACAAAGACTAGGGAATAATTTGCCCTAAAAAGTCCTCATTTTCCCTCCATCTTCTTAGACGTCACCTTCTCCGTCCGAAGACGCCAGAAATGTGATGGGATTGGAAACAGCAGTTATTAAATTATCCGCTGTTTGTACACGTTTTCCTTTTTTCTCTTTCTTTTTATTTTGATTTTTTTCTTTTTAGCTCCATGCTTTTAGACAGAGAGAGAGAAGCCTTTTGTGCCACTCAATGTACGACCACTTACAGAAAATATTTTCATGTACTAACTACTTTATTTTTGCAACATTAAGAAGAATAGACTTATGCAATTATAGTATGCAACAAACGTTAATAATCTCTTTAACATGTACCATATATGCAATTATAGTATGCTATTTGCAAATAGACTCTATTTTCATTGTTCAGAAAAATACAGCCCGATCGAGACTTGAGACCTAGAGCCGGTCGGTCATCCTCAGAGTTTGGAAAATAATTAGATCGATGGTCAATATAGTTAGATTTTTGGTCAATCCGGTTGGGTTCACCCAATTTAACCAGTCAAGTAATATTTAACTCAAATTCTTTAAAATATATATTTTATAAAATTTTGTAATATTGGAAGTAACTAAATTAACATTTTGCTACTTATAAATGATAAATTTGGCGGTATTCTTATTTTTAAATATTGCTCCATTCTTTAGCCAAATGGATAGGTGCCCAATTGACCAAAGTTCGTAACTAACATTTTCTAATATATCATGCCCAAATGAATTAGCCAGGCATATCACATATCTATATGACATATATATGACACACAATTGATATAAGATTAATTGGTAGCAGAATTAGATTGGAATAAGACGATTAAGATACTCAGAGGAATTGCAGCGGCCATTCAGAAGTTGCACGGAAAAATACCTCCACTCATTTACCGAGACTTGAAGCCTAACAACATTCTTCTCGATACGGTAACTAATTGTTTTTATACATATAGAATTTTATTTATCTAAAAAACTGTCAAAATAATAAGCAATTAAATTTGTTATTATTACACTAATTTTTCATCTAAATAAGAAAAAGATAATAACTTATATACGAAAATTAAATTAATTACCGGCTTCGTCAATTAATCAACTCTATTTAAATAATATTTATCCAATTTCTACGAGCAGTGAATATTCCTTTGTGATGATGAAGGATTTTAACCCCAAATTAGCCGACTTTGGGACCGTGACGGCGGAAGGAGAATGTTTTCCGTACGGCACTCATGGTTATACAGACCCAATTGTCATGGATAATGGTACGTATCTTATTACTCTTTTTTGATTTAATTTCTTCTAGCTGATGCTTATGCAATAAATTCTTCATCATTTAATTCAATTAGCTTCGAGCTCTTTTAAAATTGATTCAGGATTGGAGAGTATTCATAATTTTGCAGTTTATTTATTCTTCCCGTTGACTCGTAGCATATAGTAAAAAAAAATTATGATTGTTAGAAAAATGGGCACTGTCTTTTTTCATTTTTTAAAATGTGATTGCGACTCCAGCTAACTACTTCAACAACATCTAATTATTAATCTTTCTACTTCCATTGATAAATATTCTACATTTTTTCTTTAACTTTGATCCTTCTATTATCTTTGAATTTTTTTTATAGCACATCATATTCTACCACCCACTAAAGCGACTGGTCTTAGTTCAAGTCAGGTACAATTTTTGAAATGTGCAAATCTCTCCAAGCAAGTATTTAACATTGTTGCATTCTCAATTGTTCAAAAACTCGAAACATCTTTGTTAAGCACAAAAAATTCTATCATCCGTTGATCTAAGTATTTGTAGACATTATCTTCCAATTTCTACTGCTACAAGAACGTACAAAAAATTAATTCAGAATTGAATACTTAATCACCTTCAATAATAGTCATTCTAACATAGATTTATTTTTTGTATCAGGTTAACATCTTTTTGACATATTCAAATTTTTTTTCAGGACCAGGAAAAAAATTCAACGACGTGTATAGTTTCGGCGTCGTGATGCTGCAAGTAATAATGAAGGAGAAGGACGTATCACTTGGAGGAAACGAATGCAGGAAGCATATCACAGAATGGAAAAGTGCAGACAGATCAAGAGATGGGCATTTGGTGCATTATAGGTTATTGGGAAAGAAAGGCTGTTCTTCGGAGGCTGCCAAGGAAATAACAAACTTGGCATTTGATTGTGTTGGCAAAAAGCCTGAGCTGCGACCAACCATCACACAAGTCTTATACAGGCTTTCGCTTTTGGATGGCAGCTGCGGGAGGAGTCGGAGAATCCATCCGTAATGAATTAGTATTATATGGTTTGACGACTTTTTGATTGGAGTATTACGTGGTTCAAAATTTTATTTAAATGGAAGTATATCTAACTAAATATGTTAAAAAGAGTGATACTTATATAAGTTGTTTGTGTCGAACTTCGTGGACAGAGTAGTACACGTGGAAATGGCTTACATTATAGACGCAGTAGTGTTACAAACAAATGGATACTTCCAATTATACTTGACTACAATATGCTATGGCCAGATCTATCTCTATCTAGGAGTGATAACGAATCAATTGAATTCGATGAATTATAATTTGAATGGTTTGTACTGTTATGATCGAATGATTTGTACTGTTATGATCAAATAGTTTTTTATTTATGATCGAATTGTTTGTACTGTTATGATCAAATGGTTTGCACTGTTATGATCGAATAGTTTATTTTATTATGATCGAATAGTTTGCACTGTTACGATCGAATGGTTTCCACTTTTTTGATCGAATGGTATATCCGGCTATATCAGATAGTTTATTTGGTTATATCAAATAGTTTACCTGCTTTTATCAAATAGTATGTCTTGTTAAATAATTAATTAAATTATATATCGAATGATATGTTTAGTTATATTAAATAGGATATCTAATTAAATAATTAACTAAATAATATATAAATTTGATTCACTATGATATACCAATTTAATTCACTATAATACACGAATTTGACCCACTGTGCATATACTAATATAATATTTGATAATAATAATTATTAAAAAAATTTGGCAGCAAAAGTGCCTGCCTTGGTCCCATGCACATGATGTCATTTATGATGTCATCCCTCCCCCTTGTCTGAGGCACGTCACTTTTCCTTTCTTGCCATTTAATTAGCCATTATTTACAGAAATGACACCGCTTTTGTTGAAAGTGAGATTGGTCCTAGGGATAGCAATGGGCAGGATCCGGGTAGGATCCATAGGACCCAAATCCTTACCTTCTTTTTAAATGGTCGATCCAGATCCTTACCCTTATCCTCTTTAAAAATAAAGATTCGGGCATGATCTGGATCCTAAAAAATCAGGCAGGATAAGGACGACCCGCGGGTCCGTATTATTTTATAAAATATTTAATTGAAAAAAATTAAATTATCTTTTGATAGTTTTCAAATAGCAATGGGATATTTTCATTCATTAAACATATCAATACAAAGAAATCAAAAAAGCAAATCAAAAAAGTTGAAATTTGGTAAGTTAAAATTGAGAATTTGGTTCGTGATTTTTACTGCTATTACTTGGGGCCTGTGGTTGCTTCGTAATGGTATTATCTTCAATGAGGCGAGTGCGATAATGAGCTTCTCCTGAATTCTGTGCTCTTTCATGCCCAAGAGTGGGTCTTTTGGACGGATGCCTCGATCATTCACAATCAATCGCTGCTCACTTTCTTGATTGCCTACAAAGATTTATAGGTCCCTCTTCTTCACCTCTTGAGATTGGAGGAACGTTTTGGTCGGGGATGGGGTTGTAACCGATGTAAATATCGGGCCCCTGTATCTTGTCTTTCTTTTTTCGCTTGCTCTGTTTTGAATTTTCGTTTTAATAAATAATATTTACCTACCAAAAAAATTGAGAATGTGATATTATGTCTAATAATTAATATATATTATAATAATTTAAAAAATTCGGGTAGGCTCCTATAGATCCATATCCATGTCCTTATCCTTTTAAAATATCAGAATCCGGGCAGGATCAAGATTTAGACCCGGTCAAAGTCAACGGGTCTTGGACCCTTCGGGTCTGAATCAGGATAGACCCTCAGGATAAGGGTCTAATTGCCATCCCTAATTGGTCCTAGATATATTTTTCAGGACCAAATCTGGTCCCATTTTATATGCTTTTACCAACAACAAAACGAAAAGGAAACTAGGTGGCTTTAGGAATGATAATGGGCAGGATCCGGATAGGATATATAGGACCCAGATCCTTGCCCTCTTTTGTGAAGGTCGACCCAGATCCTTACCCTTATCCTCTTTAAAAACAAGGATCTGGGTAGGATTCGGTTCCTAAAAAACAGGGCAGGATAAGGGCGACCCGCGGGTCCGTATTATTTAAAAATTAAATATTTATTTGAAAATTAAGCCATACTTTTTTTTAGAAACTTTTTTTTGAGAAATTAAGCAATATTTGTTTACAATAGCGAAGCACTCGAAAAATGTGAATGCAATTTATTTTTTTTTGCTAAAATAAGTCAATATAAAAAATAAAACAAATTAATCAAAAAATTACAATTTAATATGACTATTGAAGGGTAGAATATATTAGAAAGTTGAATTAACATTATGTAGGTTAAACCTTCTTCATCATTCCTCCTTTGGCAATTTGTTAGTTTCTCTCGTATATCTAAAGCATCAAGCACATCAGTTGGAACCTACTTAACTGGTGTTTCTTTTGGTTGAATAGGTGTTCAACTTCTTTACCAGCTGTAATATCTTGATATTTGATAATCGACATCGTTACCAATTAAGATATAACTTTGGTATTTTGTTACTGTGGTATTCATACCAACTTAGATGAATAAAATTTACTTATAAAAAAATTTAATTGGGTAGGTTGTGATGAGAATTTGGTACTAACTTTAGTAATTAATATATTAATATATTATTTTAATATTTTTGTTAAAATCTGGTAGGATCCGGGTAGGATCATATGTGTCCTTATTCTTTATTCTTTTAAAAAATAAGTATTCGGGTCTAGACCCGGTCAAAGTCAACGGGTCCTAGATCCTTGGGATATGGATCCAGGTAGATCCTCAGGATAAAGGTCAAATTGCCCTCCCTAGGTGGCTTGCCACAGACCGAGACCAAATGATTTCAGAAATACCGATCACAAATTTTTCTAGATTCTAATTGGTTCAAGCAGTAAGAGTTAAGAAAATTTTAAATTCTAATTTTTGAGAATTAAATAAATACAATTAGAAAATTTATTCCTAAGATAATATTTTGCCAATACTCGACTATAATGACACATTTTCTTATTTATCAAACCAAAGTCTCTTTGTTGCGGAATGAAGAAAAGTAGAGATAGTATTATTTATTACCCCCGGCCACCAACCCTTTTCCTTTTTGTCTGAAATGGCAGGCAGGGTTCAGGAGGAGGAGGAGATCCTATCCTCCTACCACAAATAGTAGAGGAGAGAGAGAGGGAGAGTCTTTGTTTATATATTTATACGTGAGGATACATGCCGGCCCAAAATAATTATAGTAAAATAAGATCAGAGAGAGATCAAAGAGAAAATAAAGTATTTTTTCACGTTTGTTAGAAATTCAACCTTGAATTTTATTTAATTTGTACATGTTTGTGTCATCCGGCATTTATCCCGGTAAATGCCGTTTCTGCAAGATTTCGTCTATTTCTCTTGCTCATTCATGCTAATGAAATATCTTTGTGTCCGTCTAGTGCTAAATTGTTTGGTTTATATTACTCAGTATCCGACTTTTCTAGATCGACTAATTTAAATGTTGTTTGTCGGAGGTGGTGTACTTGATTGGGATTTTTAAGTCGAGGCAAGAGTTAGACTTTTTCTCCGTAAGACGAGATTGCCCCGTATTCAGTGCTTACGGGCTGCGGCAATCGTCCCCAAGATACAACGACTAGGCTGCTTCCGAGTTTGTAGCACAACGACCCTCGAAGCTTCAGGCGAACCTTGAATATTCGGAATTTTCTGAGAGAGGGGGAGAGAGCCTACAATTGCTAATAAATGTTTATGCAAGTTGTAGTGGGGTGAGATGCAAATGAGGGGGAGAGGCCTATTTATAGGCACTGGATGGGAGGAAGGCAGGCACTCCGAAGGGGCATGTTCGTTCGGCCAGCAGGTAGGCTGGCTGCGCTCGTGGCTCTGCGGTGGCATTCTAGATCCCTTCGGCCAGCAACCCTCCGCTCGTGTCCCTTCAGTGGGCATCTGATCACAGGCACCTTTCCGTACTTCTTCGTGACCGTTCGGATGGACAAGCCTTCGCTCGCACTCCTTCGGCCGTCTGGAAGTTTTTGGGACGTTCCAGCCCTTCTGGGCCAGTCCAAAATTTAAGGCTTCTCAGCTCCTCGCGACGTTGCGCACGTGTGAAGTGCCAAGCGTGTCTCAAAGCGCCCATTACAACCTGCATCCAATACGCCATGCGCACACGCACGTGTGCGTGCTCGTGCGCGAGCACGTGTGCATGCTCGTGCTCGTGCTCGGATGGTGCTACGCACCATCCTCGCAACAGTCCGAGTTAGTTTTTTGGGCGGTCAACTTATTTCTTAGCTAATAATGAGCTTCTCCTTATAAACTAGGAAAAGTTTGTGCCATTTTCCAATGTGGGATTGCCCTTTCCCATTCCATATTGGGCCTCCCACTTTGGACTTTCCACTTTTGGGCTTTTTGCTTGAAGCCCATCATTCAATTCCAACAATCCCGCACATAAATGATGATTAATGCATGCTGACACTTTTAAGAAAAGTTCTGACGAAATATCATTGTATCGAGGAAGGTAGCTTACGGCTTTGAACCTTTCTTAGTAAAATGCTATCAGATATACTTGCTGCTCAGTGAACACGATGTCTTGAACTGGTCAGCTTTTTTATGTAGACCAAGACAATAACATTTACGCAATGATATCTCTAATATCTTTTGGTTCTCACGTTTTGTCAGTTTCGGCCATGGACCATATCTTGAATTCATAAGTATTTTTCCATTTGAAGCGGCCTCACTTCACACTTATATAGGTGATCTCCTATCAGGAGTATCCTGCCATACTCTACTTTTATCTGGTATAGGAATCATTAAAAGCATAGACGCTTAGCCTTACCACACCTCTGCAGGTTAGTACTTGGGCTGCTTCTGAGAATGGGATGGGTTTCAAGTAAGCATCTGAACCATCCATAACTTAGTTCTCTCATTGAACCAAGTTTGTGGGATCTCCACTCAACATGGTTGAGTTACCGCTATGAACGTTCTTTAATGTGTGGGTTTTAACCTCATTCCCTTTACTGCGTTATACATTTGATCTCTATTGATTTCTTTCGTGTCAAAGGATCAGCTATGTTGTCCTTGGACTTCACATAATCAATAGTTATTACTCCACTTGAGATCAATTATCTAACAGTGTTATGTCTCCTACGGATGTGTCGAGACTTACCGTTGTACATAGTACTTTGTGCTCTCCCGATTGCTGACATGCTATCACAATGTATCAATACATGAGTCACATGCTTATTCCAACAAGGAATATCCTCTAGAAAGTTTCAAAACCATTTAGCTTCTTCCCCAGCTTTGTCTAGTGCTATAAACTCTGACTCTATGGTGGATCGAGCTATGCACGTTTGTTTAGAGGATTTCCAGGACACAGCTCATCCACCTATGATGAACACATAACCACTAGTGGATTTGGAGTCTTTAGTGTCTGATATCCAATTTGCATCACTGTATCCTTCTAATATAGCTGGATACCTAGTATAAAGTATGCCATGGTTCATAGTGTGTTTTAGATACTTTAGAACCCTTTCCAGAGCTAGCCAGTGGTCTGGTCCTAGATTGCTCGTGAATCTACTAAGCTTGCTAACTGAGTATGCAATATCAGGGCGTGTACAATTTTTCAAGTACACTAGGCTCCCAATGATTCTTGCATACTTTAGTTGAGATACTGAGTCTCCTATATTTTTAGCTAAGTGTAGACTCAGGTCTACCAGAGTCTTAGCCGGAGGTTTGTCAAAAGCATCAAATTTCTTGAGTACATTCTCAACGTAGTGAGATTATGACAAAATAATTTCTTCAGTCGTCCCAGAGATTTTAATCCCTAGTATGACGTCAGCTAGACCCATATCTTTTATGTCAAAATTGTTCTTTAACATGTTCTTAGTTTTTACGATAAGATCATTACTGCTTCCCGTGATTAGCATGTCGTCTACATACAGACATACAATTACGTAAGCATTAGGTGTGCCTTTAATGTATACACATTTATCACACTCATTGATCTTAAAGCCATTTGACATCATTGTTCTGTCAAATTTCTCATGCCACTATTTCGGCGTCTGTTTCAGCCCATACAGTGACTTGACCAGCTTGCATACTTTATGTTCTTGTCCAGGGACAACAAACCCTTCAGGTTGTTCCATATATATCTCCTCTTCCAGTTCTCCATTTAAGAAAGCTATTTTTACATCCACATGATGTATCTCGAGGTTATAGAGTGATGCGACAGCTATGAGCACTCTAATAGATGTGATTCTTGTGACCGGCGAATACGTGTCAAATAAATTATATCCTTCCTTCGGTTTGAACTCTTTAGCTACCAACCGAGCTTTGTACTTGTTGATTGATCCATCAGCTTTGTATTTTCTTTTAAGGATCCACTTGCAACCTAAAGGTTTACAATCTGGTGGGAGATCCACGATTTCTCATGTGTAATTTTGCATGATGGACTTTATCTCATTGTTGATAGTTTCTTTCCAGAGAGGAGCATCTGGACTAGATAATGCCTCTTAGATTATCCCAGGTTCATTTTCTAACATATAATTTAGAAAATTTAGACCAAACGACTTGGCTACTTTGGTCCTCTTACTCCGTCTAGGTTCCTCAGCACCTTGATCAGAGCCTTGTGTAGCTTCATAACTTCTTTTATTTGAGCTTACTTCTTTCATTTTTTTTTTAGGAAAGATATTCTCAAAGAATGTTGCATTCCTTGATTCCATGACCATTCCCTCGTTGATTTCAGGATTTTCAGACTTATGCACTAGAAATCGGTAGGCGCTACTGTTGTAAGCATATCCGATAAAAATGAAGTCAACGGTCTTAGGTCCTATTCTCACCATTTTAGGCGGAGGTATTTCTATCTTAGCTAGGCACCCCCACACTTTAAGGTAACCGTAGGAAGGCTTTCTCCCTTTCCATAATTCATATGGAGTTTTGTCCCTTTTCTTGTGTGGCAATTTGTTTAGAATGTGATTAGCTGAGAGCACAACTTCCCTCCCCCCACAAGTTCTGAGGTAAGCCCGAGCTAATTAACATAGCATTCATCATCTCCTTAAGAGTTCGATTCTTGCGTTCAGCTACGCCATTTGATTGAGGTGAGTATGGAGCAGTTGTCTGATGAATAATGCCATGTTGTTGGCAGAATTCCTCAAACAAAGCTACACATTCTCCCCCAGTATTAAATTTGTATTAGCCACACAGTAATGTCTGAATATCAAAAAGTATAAACCAAAAAAGTTAAGGTAAAAATATACTTAAATACCGTGTAGTTTCAATTTACTTGTGATAAAAGTTTTTTCCACTTAACAACCAACAAATATTTACTTAACTTTGTTTATATTAATATATACGTAGTTATCAAGGAGCTACTCCTAAATATATTTCCTCTTTTAGGCAGAGGTGGAATACTTGCCAATGATGGAACACCAAAACATAATCAAGCTGGTCGGCTACTGTAAGACGAAAGAAAGACTCTACCTTGAAATCAGAATCATGAAATTTCAAAAATTAGAAAAACAACATAGATCAAAGAACAATACGGAAACAGATTCATCAGCATTACATAAATCGAATTAGGTCAGAATCCAACTCGGATCATACGTGTTTCAGACAAGATAAGCACGAATTCCACTTACAGACTATATTTACATTCAAACATATCAAGGCAAAAGTACAAGCCATTATCACATGCCTATTGACAAATAATTGAAATAGATTAACAATTAGAAAAATTAAAGCACAAGCAATACCAAGGTTTGCGATCGACTTATATGGTATACGCTAGGGTAGATCATTAGTACACAAACAAAATCGATGGAATAAGTACTCAAGAAATTGCAATTAACACAAAGTCCTATTAAAGAACCCACTTACATCAGCAAATAATTTTCATTGTTAAGAATAATCACTTCACCACAATTTGCAATTCGAGATTATTTATAGTATTTACCCAAATCAACGAAACTCATGGTAGAGGCTAGGAATCTATTTAGATAATAAATAAATATAGGGCAGAAGCCCATTAACTCAAGTAGTAGAGCATATATAAAACTAGTCCATGAGACAATTACCTATACAGTCTATGAACATGCCAACAAATTTTATAATATTGTTGATCGCATATTACAGTAGCTAGGAACATCACGAAACAGTGTACCAAATATTGTATAAGCAAAACTAATAACAATCGGTAAAAACCAAAGACAAGAACAGACTTATTTTTTTATTTTATTCAAATTTGGATTTCTCAAAGTTGGCTTGTGCAGACAGTCTTAGTCACCTTTAAACAACATCTCCACCGTCTAGAATCTTGTCCATGGTGTTAGAAAAAGAACTCCAAAGTTTCGTGTCAATCCGAGAACATTCCACCGTCGAATTTTGTAAACAATAATAGCTACTCTTGGGACCTACGAAATTTCTCTATTTTCTTTCCCATTAGGGTTTTTCTTTTTCTAACTCCCTTTATATAGACAAAGTCTAACCCTAATTTGTTCAATTATTCTTTGATCACTTAATTTTATATTATTATCTAAATTAATTTTACAGTTCTCACATAAATAATATGAGTTCCTCTTGTAGGCCTCTTCGAATGCAGTGTTGCATGACCTGAACTTTCTCGTATAGTTCTCATGGGTCGCATTTCACATAATAGAAAAAACAAGAGAAAAAAATTAACATGTCGCAGATGTGCAAAATAACCGTGATTAAAACAATGTTAATTTGTAAAAGGTTTGTAATAAAAGAATTTAAAAACACATTATTCTTGATACAAAATATTAAATCACAAAATATTAAAGTAAAATTTTCCTAATAAATAAATATACAACCTAATACTGATCCTTAAACCAAATCAAAAAAAATAGGACCGCTCCTTTCGAATTTTGAATAGGTCCTCGTGGGCCCCAAGAAAAGCCTCTCCTCCTCGAGTTTTTTTCAAAAATGATGTTAAAAAAAAAAATTCACCAATCTAGTGTCCTCGGGAAAAGTATTACCAATCTGGTGTTGGTCTAAAAACTGCCAAATTTTGCAGTTTCGTTTTTCGGAAAACGGCAAATTTTTACCGTTTTGTGGTACTGAAAAAGGTAATTTTTCGGAAAATGGCCAATTTTGGCCATTTTATATACAAAACGGCAAAATTTAGCCATTTTTTGACCAACACCAAATTGATAATAATTTTAGCGAGGATACTAGATTGGTGAAAACTTTTTTTTAACACCATTTTAAAAAAAAACTCCTCCTCTTAGTCCCTCCCAATCTCGTCTAATCATCTCATGCAAACCAGCAATTCGCTTTTATCTCTCTCTAAACCACAAAGAAAAAAATAAATTAAAAACCTCTCTCTCCCTCTCCCCTTTTCTCTCCCAGTGTTTCGTCAATTCTTTTTCAAATTAAAACCCTAGCTCCTCCCAATTAGATTTGGAAATTAGAAAAAGTTGAAGGAAAATGGCCGAGGAGCCAGCTTCCCCGTCTCCGGCGCAGCCGGCCTCGCCTTCGCCTGCGTCCGCGGCGGCGCCGCTGGGGGCGTCGGTGATCCCGATAGTGAACAAGCTTCAGGACATATTCGCGCAGCTCGGGTCTCAGTCAACGATCGAGCTCCCGCAGGTGGCGGTCGTCGGGAGCCAGTCGAGCGGGAAGAGCTCCGTCCTGGAGGCGCTCGTCGGGAGGGACTTCCTGCCACGTGGCAACGACATATGCACCCGTCGCCCTCTCGTCCTCCAGCTCCTCCAGACCAAGCGCAAGCCCGAGGCCGGCGCCGACGAGGAGTGTTGCGAGTTCCTCCACCTCCCTGGCCAGCGCTTACACAACTTTGCGGAGATCCGCCGGGAGATTCAGGTCAGCTCGAACTTATTATTTCAGGCTCGTGTTGTGGTGATATTTACGGTTCTGCCACTTGTGCTTGGGGTTTCCATGTTGGCTTCGATTGGAGCGGTTTTGGTGTTGGCTCGGGCTTGTATAGGCATCTTATATTGACCGGTTGGAAATGTCCGTTATAGACTACTTTTATCGTGAGAGAGGCCGAGTGGTTGGACTTTGTGAGGAAGTTGTGAACCGCATACACTTGTGAATGGAAGAGGCTGGTCCGTGTCCTAAACTTTTGAGAGTACGAGATTCACAAGTATTGGACGATCCTAGCATTCGGAAGTTGATATGTTGCATATCCATCACTCAAAGTTGTACTGAAACTGAGGAGAAACGAGTGTTGATCCTTTTTCTTGCTGTTATTTGGCCATGGTTATTTGGGGAATGGGTTAATTGAATGATCTAGTAATGAACTGGATAACTTTAACTTTTCCATGTTGTGACGGTTTTGTGGGTGATCCCATCTCGCTTTTAAAAGTTTGCTGGAGCAGGATCAGGGCTCATCTTCTGATACTCATTTTGATCTTCCTGTCATTAATTGATGACTTTGAGGTGTTTGTAGGCTGAAACTGCTAAAGAGGCTGGGGACAACAAAGGGGTGTATCGGACAAGCAGATCCGTCTGAAGATTTTTTCACCTAATGTTCTTGATATCACACTTGTGGATCTACCTGGTATTACGAAGGTTCCTGTGGGTGATCAGCCTTCAGACATTGAAGCAAGAATTAGGACCATGATTTTGTCATACATCAAAAAGCCAAGCTGTCTAATTTTAGCAGTGAATCCAGCAAATTCAGATTTAGCCAATTCAGATGCTCTTCAGATTGCAGGAAATGCAGATCCTGATGGTATATTCTTCCTCTGAAAAAGGCTCTCGTTGGTGGATTTTTTTTTGAAAATTTATCTAACGTGCTGGATTCTTCCTACGGGTAATAGAACCATTGGAGTCATTACAAAGGTGAACCTTATACTCAATATCTTTTGCTACATGGTTCAGCTTTTTCAGGAAGTTTATTACGCTTACATATTCTTGTTGTTTTCTGCTAGACATTATGGACAGAGGTACAGATGCTCGTAATCTGTTACTTGGGAAGGTTATCCTTCTTAAACTTGGCTATGTTGGGGTTGTGGACCGTAGTCAAGAGGTAATAAAATGGACGACCAAAATATTGATTCTCAGTATATTCTTTAGTATTTTTCTGCTGGTGCATGATGAGTATGGGTTAGCTTCATGTTATCTACCTTTAAGTTGTATGCTATGTTGTTTTTATGTGGACAATGTACATGAATATATTTATTGCATATTTGGTCTCTGTCAGCAGCAATGTGATCTTATACCTTGTTATTTATTGCATGGGGGTTTCACATTATGCATGAGATCCAGTCTGTTCTAGACTGAATATCTGTTACAAGTTCTTAGTCTAATTGGTTATCTGTTTTCCATGGGCTTTCAACACAGGATATCATGTTCAATCGAAGCATCAAAGACGCATTGGTAGCAGAGGAGAAATTCTTTCGTAGTCGTCCAGTATGATAGTCAATCCCTCTGATTCTGATGTCATCTGATACAAGCCTTATTGAGAGTGTAATATTCTCATTTTTTTTTCATGATAATCTTGTAATAGGTTTATAATGGTCTGGCTGATCGCTGTGGTGTTCCTCAGTTAGCCAAGAAGTGATCGCTCTATTCACATGGTTCGCGTTTTCAAGAAGACCATAGGGAGAATGGTATTCACATGATTCGCCTTCCCGGGTTGCCCTAATAGTGATAGCTCTATTCTTAGGCACAAGTTCACGAGGAAAGAAGACCATAGGGAGGATAGTATTCACATGGTTCGTGTTTTGAAGAGTTTGATTCCGAAACGGCGAATAAAGTCCGAGGCAAGGGATGAGAAAGTTGGTGTTGAGGAAAGGGAAAGGCGGAGATGGTAGTTTCTTGGGTAGATGCTTGAGTCACAAGTCATTGAAATGGAGCTTCTGATGAAAAAGTTACTTGGGAATAGAATAGATGAACCAGAAAATTAGTGCCCAGCTATGTGATATTGTGGTCTATTGATATTCTGGTTGAAGAAAAAATTTAGGGAAAATTCATGAATATGGATCCTGAAAATTCACGAATTAGTGTCCAGTTATGTGATATTGTGGTCTATTAAATAATTATATTTCGTGTTAAAATGACAAATAAATTTTAAGTATTCTCCAATTTTATAGCAAAAATTATCATTTACAAGTACATAACTATAATATAATACTGTTAATCTAATAAAATTTGAAATAAGTTCAAAAAAAATGGGATTTTTTTCAAAATAGGTAAAAAAATATATTTAAAGAAGAAAAATTTAATATAATTTCAAAATAGGTTAAAATTTAATTCTAAATCAAAAAACATTAAGGGGTTGACCATTGATCAAAACAAAAAATATAATAATGGAAGACGATGGTTGCTCAGGTCGACTACCTGAAAATTAATTTATTATATAGAAGACGACCTGTTAGCAGATTGTCTTCTATGAATTTTATTTCGGGCACTCGCCTGGTAGCCGTATTCTAATATCTAAATGTATTCTCTGCAACTATCCATTAAGGTATATATTGGACACTTTTTTATTTGGCAATTGTTTCGATATTATCCAAATAAATTAATTTTATTTTAATTTTGATACTTTCGATATATATAAAAATGGCATACCACATAGGATTAAAAATGACATCATTCCGACATGGTGAGGACAATAGATACTGACTAGGCTCGGAGAACTATTCAAACTTTTAATTGATGAGCCCCTGAAATCATAGGGACCTTTATGATGAGAAAAAAATCATAAGCCCATTTGTGACAAACTGGCAAACCATGTGGACTTTTCCCTAAAAATAATGGTAAATATCGGCGACATGTTTTTTTACCCGAACAGTACATTAAATATCCTCCCTTAATACAATTCCTAGTTCGTTATAAATATGCAACATCCTATCCCAAATTGAATTAGGTCTCCTTAGTCCCAAACGGGAACGGACATATATGTCACTCCCATATATATATATGTTAGAAACAAAACTCAATTGACTTGAAGCATTATTTCATCAATATACGGCGAGTAGGAAGTAAGTAATTGTCTGGACGATGGCGGCGACGACGAGGTCACCGGAGAAACTACAACGGAGCAAGTCATCGTCGTGGTCATCATCGTCACGTTCGGAAAGCAAATTCGTCTTCCCGGGTTGCCCTAATACTGAATATTCTATTCCTAGGCACAAGTTCTTGACGAGCTACCAATTCACAAGGGAAGAAGACCGTAGGGGGAATGGTATTTTCATGGTCCGCGCTCTGAGGAATTTGCTTCCGAAACGGCGGATGAAGACAAAGGCTAAGGAGGAGAAGTTGGTGTTGAGAAAGGGAAAAGGCGGGGATGGTAGTTTCCTGGGTAGATGCTTGACCTTGTAGAGTTTCTTATTTAGATGAACAAGTTACTATTTTGGAATAGAATAGGAAAAAGTTTAGACATATATTTATCTCCTATTTGATCTAATTTTTTTTACCATTGGCACGACCAAGTTACTTCAGGATTTATTACATATGAGTCCTTTCCTTATACATTTTTTATGTATACATTTTTTCCAAATTATATTTTGTTAGCGCAATAATCGAATATTTGTAAAAAAAAAATCATGCTAACTCTTAGAATATTTGAATAGTGCGACAAATATTTTATCAGGTTTATATTATTCTACACACATTTATTAATTATGAGATGCGTCAATTTTCATGTTTATTCTGAGAATTTTATGGTGATCATGATTTGTATATATGCGTTATAATTAAAAAAAAAATGGCTCAAGTATGTTGATCAAATTTTCACAAATTAATTTAATAGCTATATTATTTATAAAATATTAATGTTGAGGATATCAAATTTTAAAATATATATTTTAAATATTATTCAATTGTTAAGAAATATATTTATGATTTAATGAATTAATATTTAATAGAATTGATTTGTCCTTACCTATTTATCAACTTCCCACACCCATTATCAATAATGGTAATAGAGCTGATTTACTAATATTAAAAATAAAAAAGCCAAGATGTAGTAAAAAGTTGCTGTGTGGCGGCACATCTCCCTAGATAACCCATCTTCTTCCTCCCGAAGCCTTCTCCTTCCAAAGCCTTCTCAGGCGACCTCCCTAGGCTGAGCGTCGACCCCCTCCAGCCTTTTTGGGAGGACCGCCGACGGTGACCATGGCAGGGTCCTGTGCGGCATGGTGGAGGTCCCCCTCCTTTCCGGGTCGTGGTTCTGTCCTGCGCGGAGTGGTGGAGGCTCTCTTCCTCTCCGAGTAACGGTTCTGATCGGTGAAGCGTCCGCCGTCGTTCGAGTTCTCCACCATCTATCCTCTCCGTTGCCTCGCCCTCTCGGTTGCAGCTTCTTCGTTCCCGGGTCCCCTCTTGGTTTCTTCCCTTTCGTTTGTCTGCTGGAGCATTTGGTTGGTGTCTGTCTCCTGGCAGATCTCCCTTTGGGATTTGGTGTCTTTTGTTCTGCACGTTCGATTGGGTTTCGGGCGGTTGGTGCCATGGCCGTCGGGGGCGGCTGTGGGGTCCGGCTCGCGGTGAGTGATGGCTCCTCCTGCGGGGTTCTCTGGCGGCGGTAGGGTAGGGTTTTTGGTCTGTCTGTGCCTGTTCTTGGGTTTGGGCCTCTGTGGGCCCTCTCTCGAGATGGGCTTTTGGTTTGAGCCACTTGTGGGCTCTCTCCTTTCGTGACTGTCTTTTGGTGTAACTTTTGGTATAGTGCATTCGTGCACAATTTGGTATAGTATATTCGTGCATATTTTAGTGGTTTTTTTGGTGGGTAATAAAATTTTACTTATCAAAAAAATAATAATAATAAAGCGATAAGGAATTTGATTTCTTTGGAGTTGATGATATATAGGTACTTAATTTTGTACATCGGAAGGTAGACAGGTCAATTATTAATTTTGTACTGTCACGCTGATTTATGGAATAAATGATTTCTTTATGGTTTATTTATTTATCAAAGCGTAAAATAAATCTAGTTATTCATATAGTCTCCCAAAAAATTTAAAAGTCATAAAACGTCAACGTAAATGTTTTATATCTAAATAAAAGGTGATTATTAATGTGATACTCACTCGATTAACTAATCCTCGTTAAAACTAAGTTGAACATTAAAAAGTTAGAAAAACAAACTCAACGATTATTTATAATAAAATTTGTATCGAGTCCCACCCGGCTGAATTGTACTACGGAGTGAGTAAGAGGATGCGAACAGTCCGGAATTTTGGTGGGTTGGACCCAGATATTCTATGGGCTTTAGATTTGCCATGCAATTTGGCTTGGGCTAAACTGTATTAGGAATTTGTTTTTGGTCCGGGCTTTTATGTATTTTAGTTTATAGTGTAAAATTAATTGCAGCCATACTAAAGTTAAGATAGAGTTCACTTTATCAAGGTAATTCTTTTTGGTTTTTTTTAAAAATAAATTTTGCAGCGGTGCAACTCCGGCAGAAATTTTTTTACACTACTGGATTGTAATATTATTAATAATAAAGAGGATGACTTATAAAAAAAACTCCGTAGAATCGCCAACAATCGAACATTAAACTTCCAGCTCGCTCTTGGCTGCACCATTTACGATGCATCGATCACCCTTAAGGCCCTATTCAAATAACGAATTGTTCCATAGAGATTTGGAATTCTAATCCAGAAAATAGCTCAAATTGGAAAAAAATTTGAAGACAAAATATGACAAATTGATCAGATCAAGTAGACGATCTCAGGCAAATATGTTAGTATAAATCTTATTTTGCTTACAAGACATACATTATTTTTAGAAATAATTGAACCCTAAACTTTAATTAATTATATATATCTTGTTTCATTAGAGCGAGTACTATTTGGCGCTTATAAGACATACATGAGCCCTTTACATTATAAATTAGACTCTGCTTACACAAGTCTTTCAAATTTTTTGTTAGATATGGAGACTTTAAGATATCATGAATAATTTAATCTATGAGTTGTACATCCACTTTTCTCAATATATACAAATTAAAATATCCGAACATGTATCAGCACGTGATGCAAATTGTAAAAACTTCAGTCTGATATTTTGAATGAGTTTTGTTTGAAAGACTTATTGAAGTATTAATCTCGGTGTACAAACTTCACTCTGATATTTTGAATGAGTTTTGTTTGAAATGCTTATTGAAGTATTAATCTCGCATTATTTACCGACATACATGAACCATTTGTATATGAATTATAAGTCTACCCACGCATTGCCAACAGATTTTTGGCCTAACGACATAGGTATTCGTTAATTTTAAAGAGGTCAATGGTTCAATCCCTGATATTATAAGTAAGTGTAATATTTACCTTAAAAAAAAAAGTCTACCCACGCATTACATTAAGTTCTTGGGTTCAAAATATATAGGGTACACCAAACTAAAATAAAACAATAGATTTTTATTGAATTCCTCAGAAATCAAGGTCCTAATATCTGCAACACAAGAAAATTCATAGAAAATATTACAAAACTACAAGGATCCTTCGAAAGTAAACTCTTCTCCCGGCCCCCTTCTATCTGGATCTTAAATTCAGAGGAGACACCCAAGGCATGTAAATACGCAAGCGAAGAGACAGTCGAATCAACAATGCTAAAGGAAAGCAAACAGTCAACTATCACCAAAAGAGACCAACTTACGCTGATCAAAGTTAGTCGGAGCAGTAAGAAATTTAGATTCACTCTGAAAAGATCCACTTACGGGTTGTTTTGAATTGAGCTAATCCTTCTCTCCTCCCCTCCGGCCACCACAATAATGGTCAACGGGGGTAGCCATACAAATAAGAAACATGAGAGAGAGAAAAGGGGAGAGGCAAGGTCCATGAAGACTAAAGACCATTGACCTTCTAAATAGCTGGAAACAACTCAGCTACCAGTCTACAAAACACACGTGTCATCCATTGAAGTCCACCCGACCGGGAGAGAAAGAACAAAAGGAACTTGGGGGGCTGTCCACGTCACTTCCAACACCGACATATGATTTCCTTAATAATTAATCAATATAGATATATAGAGAGAGAGAGGATCTGTGTCTTCTAGTTTAAGCGAAACAGAATCTAGGAGATAGATAGGAGAGAAAAGAAAAGATGGGCCAACTTATAAGCCGGTTGTGGAGCGGCCACAGAGGTCTCTTGTGGTTGGGGCATGGAAATGGTAAAATTTCATTTCTTTCTTCATAGAATCCCACGTCGGTTAAAACACGAGTGAGAGAAAAGTTTATAAGTGATGAAAATTTATCGACTTGTTGTCTTAAGGTTTTGAGTTGAATACGGAGATTCATGAGATGTATATCCTTTTGTATATAGTACTATATCGATTCCATCTAGCTTCCAGACACCCGGATGAGCGACGAAAGTCTCGCCTCCCGAAGAAGAGGAGTTGGAGGGGGACGACGACGAAGGGCCTGATGATATACATTTGGTGTTCTTGCTGGTGGGTTTTGTAGGTGATCGTGGAGGTTCCACCTCGCCGGGCCCGATGGCCTTCACCCTATCGGGACTCAAAGAGTACACCGGCGGCTTCAAGAAGTTCATCGGGCGTTGCGGGTTCGGAGAAGTCTTCCAAGGTGCCATTTCCAACATGAAGGTAGCCGTAAAGGTCTCGCGCTTGTATAAATCCAAGGATCCGCACTCAGTTTCAGGTAAACCAAATTAATGCAACTCGATCTAGCTAATTCCTAGGTTTTTTGTTTTGGATGAGGATTCCTTAGTTACCAAGTTACCCCTTTGCTTCTATAGCTAATATACTTGGCTAGAGTTTAGCTATCTTAAATAGTTAACTGCCGATTATATGCAGTTTTAGGAGAACAGAGGATGATCCATTGGACTACTCTGATGTAAAGAGTGGGATGACAGTATACAGATCTAATTATATAAAAAAACAATGTGGTCCATTTCGACTAGAAATTTGATCAAGTTTCCTCTAGTACCATTAAACTAGTGCGTTATGGTCATTAATACTCTGTAATTAGATGAATTTTCATAGAGAATCGTTCTAGTTTAAACAGATATATTGAAATCGAGTTGATTGATTTATATGTGTCAAAGACAGTGAGAACTCGAATTGGGTAACCATCGGAGCCAATCCTAAATATATTTCCTGTTACAGGCAGAGGTAGAATATTTGCCGAGGATGGAACACCGAAACATAATCAAGCTGGTCGGCTACTGTGAGACGGAAGAAAAGCTCTACCTTGTCTACCCGTTCATGCCAAACAGGAATGTCCAACGTAAACTTTCAGGTAAACTTATTGCCAGTAGTACTCACATCAAACATTACTATTTTCATACTAAACACGTCTCCATATCGATAGCGAAGAAAATTCGTTGACGTGATAAGAGAATTCGTTGTTTGCACATCGACTTTATTCTATTGGCCAAATGGATAGGTACCCAATTGACCAAAGTTCGTTATTTTCATCTTCTAATCATCATGCCTTAATTAATTAAGTCATATCACATATCTATATATGACATGTGTGACAGACAAATGATATATGATTAATTGGTAGCAGAATTAGATTGGAACAAGACGATTAAGATACTCAGAGGAATTGCAACGGCCATTCAGGAGTTGCACGCTTATACACCTCCACTCATCTACCGAGACTTGAAGCCAGACAACATTCTTCTGGATACGGTAATTAAATTAATTAATTAATTGTTTTTGAACAGTTATTTAAGACTGTTGTCAATGATTTAATTTAGCTATAACTTGTTAATTGATGGTGGTGTTGTCAATTAATTTAACTCTACATAAATAATGTTTATCCTATGTCGATAACCAGTGAATATTCCTTTTGTGATGATGATTAGGATTTTAACCCCAAACTAGCCGACTTTGGGACCGTGACGGTGGAAGGAGAATGTTTTCCGTATGGCACCCATGGTTACACAGACACAATAATCATGAATAATGGTACACACATTTATTTTTCTATCTTGATTTAATTTCTTCTAGTTGTCACACATGCAATTAATTCTTCACCAATAAATTCGATTAATTTCGAGTTTTTTTTTTTCATTTTTTTTGGGCGAAAAAGTACCCGAGATATATTAAGAAAATGAAAGAGTACAAGACGGAGACAAAAATAAACCTAAGACCTACCCCTGCTGATCCCACAAACTGGGCAGTCAAAGGGGTGGGTTCCCAAGATCAATAGATCCTGAGAGAGCCCGAGACTCTAAATCCTACTCCGCAGAAACCCACAGGCCGGGTAGTCGGAGTGACGTCCCCTGCCAACAGGCAGGAGAAACGTCGCCTATCAACTATCCCAGCGGAATCCACAAACCGACCGTCTGGGGGTTCGGCGTCTCGATAATAGCCGAGAAGCCGAAATCCTAAACAGAACCTAGCCTCGAGTTAACCCCTGCAAGGATTCCACCCACCCTACCACTCGAGGAGAGAGAGAGACCATAGAGTTTTCTTTTTCGTTAAAGCTTCATTTTTATGGTCTATCAAGGTTTTCTTTGGTTAGAATGTGATTTTTTCTTTCAGATTTTGAGAATTTTACGAATTTGCCCCTCTACGTACAGGATCAAAACTGTTTCTAACACATTATTTCAGGACAAGGAAGAAAACCCAACGACGTGTACAATTTTGGTGTCGTGATGCTGCAAATAATAATGAAGGAGAAGGACGTATCACTTGGAGGAAACGAATGCAGGAGGCACATCACAGAATGGAAAAGTGCAGAGAGATCAAGAGATGGACATTTGGTGCACTACAGGTTGTTGGGAAAGAAAGGCTGTTCTTCGGAAGCTGCCAAGGAAATAACAAACTTGGCATTCGATTGTGTTGGCAAAAATCCTGAGCTGCGACCAACTATCGCACAAGTTTTAAACAGTCTTTCACTTTTGGACGGCAGCCACAGGAGGAGCCGGAGAATCCATCTGTAATAAATTAATATTACGTGATTTGACGACTTTTTTGATAGTATTACGTGGTTCAAAATTTTATTTAAATGGAAGTTATAGCTAATTTTTAAAATGAATGATGCTTATATAAGTTTGTGTCGAACTTCGTGGATAAAATGAATGTTAAAATGAATGATGCTTTTATTTAATTCTAGGCGAATATGTCATGGTTTTGCCGTAGACAACAAGAAAATTGTAACTTGATACTCATGGTGTAATCTTCTCTTTTGTAGTAATACAATATTTATCTTTAAAAAAAAATTCAAACTTTTGCCCTCGATGGCGCCTGAGCTCATATTACATTATTTTTTTTAGGTATAACTTATATTATTCCGAGAAAATTTACATCTTGAATATCAAAGATACAAATCTCCGCATATAACATTATTTTTTTATAGGTATATTACATTATTATACGATACTGTTGCGGGGAAAAGAGAACAAGTAACCCGAGACGGATCCGGAGTGGTCGTCCCAAGGTCGGTCTAAAGCTATGCTAGGCTACCGGCTATGCTAAGCTACGAACTAAGGAAAAACGATAAAGATAGAAGAGTAGTTTGTTGTTGTGTTTGTTGATGTCCTTCTCCGGTACCCAAGCTCCATTTATATAGCACGTCCTGACCTAGCTCCATCCTTCCCGTGCAACAAATTCCATCCCGAGTGAATATTTCGTTTCCAAATCAACCCGGCTTAGAATAGAAAAATCTAAACCGTCTTCCTCAAATGAACAAATCTCGTCTCCGATTAGTAATATACCGGTCGTGTCGACGAAGCAACTGTGTCCCAAAATCTTATGAGAATCTCAGAAATCCCAAAAATCTCGGCTCTACTTAGAAAAATATAAGTCAACCCGGCCTTCTCGAACCTTCCGTGCAAAATTCCGTTTCAAGCCCGTCATGTCTAAATAGCTTATCGCCTTTAGGCCCAAAGCGAACTCCAAAATGGGCCCAAGTCTCCCGCCTACCCGGAACAAAAAGGCTTCATGTATACTGAGCCTTCCCACCTTTAGGCCCGAGGCAGGCCTTATCGCCCATGAGCTCCATCGCCTTGCTTACCGCCAGCTCCTCCGAGCGGGCTCATTCCACTCAGGCCATAGGCGGAATTCTCCTTCCACCCGGCCTAGCGAACCTCTTCCTATCGCCCGGCCTCTCGCTTACAAAATTCGAGATGAAAGGCAAGTCTTACCGCCCTTAGGCCTGAGGCGGGCCTTACCGTCCATGAGCTAAGGCGGTAAAGGCCTACCACCCACAAGCCAAGGCGGTAAGTGCCTACCACCACGCGGACTTGGGCGACCACCGAGCGGTCCAATTTGGACGGACACACCAACCCGAACACGGATTCCCGCAAACGAACCCGGAGATGAACACCTTTGCTAGACACCCAGAGTATGAATTTTGCACTTTAACACCCGGATATATCACTTCACGTACCGAGGCGTCCAACCGGACATCCCACTTCACGAGCCGAGACATCCACCCGGACACTTCGAAGGTCAAAATGCCCTCCGGGCTCCCGCCTCGAAAGTTAAAGCGACCATCCGGGCTCCAGCCTTGTAGGTCAAAGTGACCATCCGGGCTCTTGCTTTGTAGGTCAAAGCGAACGTTCGGGTTCCCGCCTTGTAGATTAAAGCGTACATCCGGGTTCCCGCCTTGAGGACTAAAGCGTCCTCCCGCCTTGACCTGTATTTTTGACCTACTTCTGCCCCGAATCCAAAGAATTCACAAACTACAAAGTCATAGATCTATGTTTTAGCTTCGCACAACAACTTGAATCGTCTCAATCCGAGCTCCGGATAGAAAGTTATGAGCATTTTACCAAGGAGTATCACCCAGGCGGGCGGGAAGCGGACGGAACCGGGCTCCCGCCTTGGTCTTGGAAGCGGGAAGCCGACCAAAGCGGGAAGCCGACCGAACCGGTCCGGAGTGGGATCAGTTTGAAGTAGACTTTTGACCACCTTCCGCTTCGAATCAGAAAAAGTCGTAAACGACAAAGTTGTAGATATTTGTCTTGTCTTTCCATAGCCGAAAGAATCAGCTCAATCCAATGTTCGAGTCATAAGTTACCGCCAATTTACCAAAGATGAATGTTTGGCATCGAAGGACAATAAATTGAGGTAGTCTACCGTCACCGGTCTCAACCAAGGAGAGACCATCATCGGGAGACCGTCATCGGTCTTGGCCAAGAGAAGACCATTATCGATTTCTACCCAACTCAAGACCGGAAGCAACCTCTTTGAAATGACACCAATCACCGGTCATCCGACACCGGTCGCTTCGGGACGATACCGAACATCGATCACCCGACATTGATCTCTCTGAGAAGACACCACCCACTTTGAGACTATGCCGGTCATCGATCACAATGTCACTTTGAGACCGCATTGGAGAGCTCAAGATATCCTTGATAATTTGAGATTATTTTTGTAACTCAATAGAATGGAAAAAACTTACTAGTGGAGGAAGATCTCCCTTTCGACCTTCCATCGCTTCCTCCCTTTCTCTTTGTCTTCTTCGGTTTCTTAGTTACCTGAGATATGGTGGCACGCGTTTTCGATGTGGAAAAGGCAAACAGATAAGAGGAGGAAGAGCTATATCTTCTTGAAGCAACCTGGAAGCTGCTGCTCCCTACGATCGGGGATTGGCTGATCTTTTTCAATTTCACGCGCGTAACTAAGATGATGGTTCCTATGCACTTTATGGGAATCCCGCTGCATAATGGAAAGATGCCGGTGGAGGTTTTAAGAGACTAGAATTTAATTAGTAAAATTTTGTATTCAAATTTTATTAATGAAAAAAACTTTATTAGATGAGTTAGTTTTAAATAGAATTTAATAGCACACGATTTTAAAATTTAAAATTTACTACAAAAAAAAAAAAACATGCTTGTGTGTATGTCCATGTGTCTATGTATATAATAGAGAGTGAGTGACAGAGAGTACATGCCTGCGGATACATGCATGCATCCCGGTTTATTATTCCATTTCTTTCAGCGTTGACCTGATCCTTCTGAGGATATGATTTGACCGAAGGAGTCGACTAATTTTGGAAATTTGATTATATATACTTTTGCTGTGACGTTCATTTTTTTGTAAACTTCTACATATATGTTGTAGGTTCTGATTTTTTTTTTAAATGCAAGTGAACATATTTAACCAATAATTAATGAAAAAAGACACATATAATATACATAGAAAAGGGAAAGAACGTGACGTTCTTTTTCGAGACAAATCTTCTCTACGACCTTCGGGTATATAGGTTGTAGAAATAATCCTCGTTGTACGTGAGCAAGGATCGAACCAGTGACAACTTCCGTAACGATCCTCTAAAGAACGCTATTCAAACGAATTTGCGCTTCAAGAGATTAATATTTTATTATTAGATTTAAGATTTATTTAATTATGATTACATGAATTTTTTCATGTTGAATCGTTGATGTACTAAAAATTTGAAAGTATATACTTTGTATCATTTAACCTATATTGCAAAATTTGATGTTACTTACATTTTTATTGAATGTTGATGTTTAATGTATAAAATGTTTGAAATTTATTTAAATTTTTATGCAGCCTTAAAATTTTATGTAAAAAATTATCACTTATATAATGTTCAAGGGTCAGATCGAGCAAACTTGTAGATCCAACAGATCCCGAAGATAAGGATACAAATTAGGGTGTGACACTAAAAATTTTATAGAGTTCAAAATAAGATATAAATTCAACTCTCTAAATTAAGGTATGTCTAGGATACTAATGAATCCTATTTTTTTAGAAAAAAAATATTAATACGTATGATAATAGTTTATTAAAAAAATAATAATCCAAATATTAATATTAATTTCAATATCAAATGGTAGACACTTCATTTATAACAACTCATAGTTATAGCTATATCATTTTCAGACTTTATACCAAAAATATATATATCCTTTTCGGACCAAAATACCTCCGGCCGCACTTATGTACGCAAGGTTCTTGGGCCCACAAACCACCATTTTTCTTATCTGAAAGGGGCAGAGGACAGAGAGAGAGAGAGTCTTGATTTATATATTGATACGTGACGATGATCGGGAGAAATAAGATCATAGAGAAACGAGAAACAAAGGAGAAGATAACAATGGGGCAACTGATAGGGAGGCTGTGGAGGGGCCGCCAAGGTCCGAAGTTGCTGGGGCTTGGAAATGGTAAGATTTCATCTCTTTCTCTTGTTCATGTTATTGAGATTTTTATTACTTCGTAAAACAACACGTTATAAGATCATCCAAACAAAACAAAAGGATGAAGGACCACATCTTTCTTTCCGAACTCATTGACGATATTAGTCATTCTCGGGTCCGTGACAGAATACAATGTAACATAAGCTAATGGATAAAGTTTACGCGTTGTGTGTATATCTTTTTGTGTGTGTGTCTGTATGCAGTGATAAATTATCCCGGCTTCATTTTCTTTGAGCTTTTTTTAATGGGTTCTTCTAAAACTGCTATGGTTAGGAATGGATCAAAAGAATATTAGTAGGCTGGAGAAAAATATGCCGGGATCATGAAAATGTAGTAACCGGGTAATCTTTGAAGGAGATAGAATTAATTTAGAGCTTCTTATTCACCCTACAATATGCAGAAGTGGTTAATTTTGCACTAACTCCATCTCGAAGATCAGCAATCAAGACTTAATCTTGTTTTTAGAATCGAATAGTTAACTTGTCAATTTGTTATATATCTTATACAACCATTAGGGAGTTATACTTGTTTGGAACCTTTATGATGGAATGAAACATCTATTTATAGAAAAAAGAACGGGGTCAAAATGTTAATGTAAGATGCATGGAAATCTGAATGTTTTAAGTAATTAGTATTGCTGTTGAAGGATGAAATTTCGGCGGGTGCTCAAGGTCGCGGGGATCGTCGCAGTATCCCTCAGCTCGGAATGTCGCGGACCTAGCTCCTCTCAAGTCACCGCGTGTGTGAACTTGGGCCGATTCATCGCGGGGTCCTGACAGGATGGATCGTCGCGGATCCACGTTGGGCTGGGTCATCGTAGAAATAGGCTCGCGCACTGGATGGACCAGGATCATCGCGGAACGAGTTAGGCCTGGATCGTCACAGCTTTCCTTGAGCTGGATCATCGCGGGCCTCTTCGCGGGCTTGGATTGTCGCATGCCTAGAAGGCCTCAGATCGTCGCAGGCCTAGGGGACCTTGGATCGTCGCGGCCTCGAGCAGGCCGGATCATCGCGGGCCACGGGTACCCTAGATCGTCGCGAGCCTTGTAAGGCATGTATCATCGCGGGTTCTCCGGGACCCGATCGTCACAGGCGCGTAGAGCCTAAATCATCGCGAGGGCATGATGGGCCTGGATCGTCGCCAACTTTGACGTATTGGATCATCGCGGGTTATATTGGGCTTAGGTTGTTGCGAGATCGAGAGGGTCAGATCATCGCGGGTTCCGTTCCTTCGATTGTCGCGGGCCTAGGATCGACTTATTCGTCGTGAGCATTAAAAAATTTTACGGTCGCGAGATCCCTAAAGGCCCGATTGTCGCAGGCCTTCATAGGTCCAAACCATCGCAGGTTTTATGGCCCGGGATCGTGCGGGCCTTGCTTGGGTCCAATCATCGTGGGATTGACGAGCTTAGATCGTCACGAGTCTTATTGGGCTTCGGTCGTCGCGGGCCTTTGAAGGGCCGGATCGTCGCGGGTTTTGTTGGGCTCCGATCGTAACAAGTCTCGTAAGGCTCCGGTCGTCGTGGGCTTTACCCAATGGTCACAAGCAGGTTGGCCGAATCTGGTAGGCGAAGGGTTCCTCTGGCTAGCCAAAAAAGTGCATGAAGGAGGCTATCTGCTTGCTGGCTGAATGGATGCATCTCCTCGGAAGTGCCTCGTACCCTTTCGGAGTGTCTGCCTCCCTCCCTTCTAGTGCCTATAAATAAGCCTCTCCCCCTCATTTACATCTCACTCCACTACAACTTGCATAAGCATTCATTAGCAATTATAGGATCTCTCTCTCTCTCTCTCTCTCTCTCTCTCTCTCTCTCTCTCTGTTAAAAGTTTCGAGTATCCAAAGGTTCGCTGAGGCTTCGAGAGTCGTTGTGCTACGAACTCGAACTGCAAAGTCGTTGTATCTTGGGGACGATTGCCGTAGTCTATAAGCACTGAATACGGGACAATCTATTCTTACAGAGAAAGAGTCTAACTCTTGCCTCGACTAGATCCTAATCAAGTACACTACCTCCAACTAACAACATTTTATACGTATAATTCCAGTTGCATCCATGATTATCCATTTGAATACTCACATTCCTAATCAAGTACACCACCTCCAACTAATAACATTTTATATGTATAATTCCAGTTGCATCTATGATTATCCATTTGAATACTCACATTCCTTAAAGAACTCACATTCTTTGAAGATCTCATGTCCTTTGGAGTCTTTACAAGGAGGAAGACACCAAGAGGATAATGATGAGAAAAAAGACACATATAATATACATAGAAAAGGAAAAGAACGTGATGTTCTTTTTCGAGGCAAATCTTCTCTACGACCTTCGGATATATAGGCGGTGGAAATAATCCTCGCTTCAAGTACGTGAGCAAGGATCGAACTAGTGACAACCTCCGTTACAATCCTCTAAAGAACGTTATTCAAACGAATTTGCGCTTCAAGAGATTAGTATTTTATTATTGGTTTTAAGATTCATTTAATTATGATTACATGAATTTCTTCAAGTTGAATCGTTGATGTACTTAGAATTTGAAAGTATATACTTCGTATCATTTAACCTATATTGAAAATTTGATGTTACTTACATTTTTATTGAATGTTGATGTCTAATGTATAAAATATTTGAAATTTATTTAAATTTTTATGCAGCCTTAAAATTTTATGTGAAAAATTATCACTTATATAATGTTCAAGGGTCAGATCGAGCAAACTTGTAGATCCAACAGATCCCGAAGATAAGGATATAAATTAGGGTGTGACACTAAATTTTTTGTAGAGTTCAAGATAAGATATAAATTCAACTCTCTAAATTAAGTATGTCTAGGATACTTATGAATCCTTTTTTAAGAAAAAATATATTAATACGTATGATAATAGCTTATTAAAAAAATAATAATCCAAATATTAATATTAATTTCAATATCAAACGGTTATAAATAACTTTTTTTAGAAAGTTATTAATACTATTTTAGCAAGTATATTATCAGATACGAACATTATCAAATCTTATTTAAATATAATTCTCTCAATAATATATTTTTATTTTTAAAATTTGAACCCAATTTACATGAATAGAAGTTTGTTTGACAACTTTTATTTGTGACAGTTATTAAGGATTTGGATTCAGGGGGGACTACATAAAAATCATCCCCATGGTATGGACTAAATATGGGCCTTTAGATTTGATCAAATTCTTTTTTTACAGATCTGATGGTCAGAATCTGTTGAGGATATTTTCGAGTTTTTATCCAAATATACTCATTAGGGTTCCACTATACAATCCCCCCCCCCCCCCCCCCCCGGTTTTCTGGAAGTTTGGGTTTTTTTACCACTTTTTCGTTGATTATTTGGTCCGAAAGAAATGACTCATACGCTGTTTCGACTTTGATTATTGCTGGATTGATCGATTTCATGTGGTTTTGATGATTTTGTATTTAAAGATTGGAACTTTATGTTGGTGTTTGGTTGTTGTTTGAACTTAGCGCTTAAAATTCTAGAAAAAATTCATAGATGAATGATACCAATATTAAAGTAGAATAATACCAATATCCTAGAACGATGACACCAATATTCGAGAAGAATGAAACCAATACATTCAAATGGTATATATTTCACTTATAAATGGGATACCAATATTGGAGAAGATGAAAACCAATATCACGGTGGAATGAAACCAATATCATAGTAGGATGAAACCAATGTCATAGTAGAATGAAACCAATAACATAGAAGATGTAAACCAATATCATAGTAGAATGAAACTAATATCATAGTAGAATGAAACCAATATCATAGAAGATGAAAACCAATATCCGAGAAAATAGAAACCAATATTCTCATACTTGTATTTTCATAAATTATATTATTTTGCTGATATTTTTTTAATTATTTTAATTATTATATTTCTAATATTGCCCCTATCCCTTTCAGTGAGGATTACCCATGTCCTCACTGAATTTGAACCCAGTTATTAATACTTTTATTTCTCAAAGAGTTCGCTTTCAACTTTGCCTTTTGCCAAAAGGCATGTGACACGCGTCCCTACTTCGCTTTTCCTAAATCCTTGTCTGGGCCTCTGGTAGGTCCTCTCGAAAGCGAGTAGAAAACGATTCTCTCTCTTTTTTTCATATATTTTTATATGTTTCCACCAAAAAAATATATTTTTATATGCTTTTTTACCAACGACGAAACGAAATGGAAATACTGTAGCTGGGGTAGATTTAGTGGAGACTGGGGTAGTCCCTAACTATGGAGATTAACTCAAACCAATATTACTACACATACAAATTAATATCACTTCACATGCAAACCAATATCACTTCATATGTAAACCAGCGTCTTCTAAACCAATATTACTTCACATGCAAACCAATATCACTTCACATGCAAACCAATAACACCTGGTAGGTTATTGACCATCAGATTTAAAGATAATCAAATCTGACGGCCCAAAATGTAGTTCCCACCTGTGGACAAATTTTCTTTAATCCCCACTCAATCCGGTCTCCACTGTACCTTGCCACAGACCGAAACCAAATGGTTTTCGATACCCTAAACTTTGCTAATTCTAGTTGATCCGAGTGTTAAATAATTTGCATTTTTAACAAGGTTTACATTTTATAAATTAAAATTTTTATAAGAAGAATCACTCCGAAAATGATACTTCGACAATTCTCCACTATAAACACTTAAAAAAAATCGAAAAATAGGTTTGGAATGTATCAGATAAGACATGTAGCATTTATCAACGAAAGTCGTACATGCGGAGTAAAGAAAACTACAAATGGTAGACACTTCATTTATAACAACTCATAGTTATATTTATATCCTTTTCAGACCAAATACCCCCGGCCGCATTTATGGACGACGGAAGGTTTTTGGGCCCACCAACCATTTTTCTTTACCTGAAAGGGGCATAGGACAGAAAGAGAGGGTCTTTATTTATATATTGATACGTGCGGATGATCGGGAGAAATAAGATCATAGAAAAACGAGAAACAAAGGAGACGATGACAATGGGGCAACTGATAGGGAGGCTGTGGAGGGGCCGCCAAGGTCCGGAGTTGCTGGGTCTTGGAAATGGTAAGATTTCATCTCTTTCTCTTGTTCATGTTATTGAGTTTTTTTTGGAAGTAGATAGAATTTTATTACTTCATAAAACAATACGTTATAAGATCATCCAAACGAAACAAAAGGATGAAGGACCACATCTTTCTTTCCGAACTCATTGACCATATTAATCATTCTCGGGTCCGTGACAGAATACAATGTAACATAAGCTAATGGATGAAGTTTACGCGTTGTGTGTATATCCTTGTGTGTGTGTCCGTGTCTGTATGCAGTGATAAATTATCTCGGCTTCATTTTGTTTGAGCATTTTTTTAATGGGTTCTTCTAAAACTGCTATAGTTAGGAATGGATCAAAAGAATATTAGTAGGCGGGAGAAAAATATGCCGGGATAATGAAAATGTAGGAACCAGGTAATCTTTGAAGGAGATAGAAATAATTAAGAGCTTCTCATTCACCCTACAATATGCAAAAGAAGTTAATTTTGGACTAACTCCATCTTTAAGATCAGCAATCAAGACTTAATCTTGTTTTTTAGAATCGAATAGTTAACTTGTCAATTTATTATATATCATATACAACCGTTAGGGAGTTATACTTGTTTGGAACCTTTATGATAGAATGAAATATCTATTTATAGAAAAAAGAATGGGGGAAAAATGTTAATTTAAGATGAATGGAAATCTGAGTTTTAAGTAATTAGTATTGTTGTTGAAGGATGAAATTTCGAGGGGTGGTCAAGGTCACGGGGATCGTCACAGTATCCCTCAGCTCGGAATGTCGCGGGCCTAGCTCCTGTCGAGTCACCGCGTGCCTGGAAATGGGCCGATTCATCGCAGGGTCCGGACAGCATGGATCGTCGCGAATCCACGTTGGGCTGGGTCATCGCGGAAATAGGTTCGCGGGCTGGATGGATCGGGATCGTCACTGGACAAGTTAGGCCCGGATCGTTGCAGCTTTCCTTGAGCTGGATCATCGCGGGCCTCTTTGCGGGCTTGGATTGTCGCAGGCCTAGAAGGCCTCGGATCATCGCATGCCTAGGGGACCTTGGATCGTCGCAGCCTCGAGCATGCCGGATCATCACAGGCCATGGGTACCCCGGATTGTCGCAAGCCTTGTAAGGCCTGTATCGTCACAGGTTCTCTGGGGCCCGATCGTCGTAGGCACGTAGAGCCCAAATCGTCGTGAGGCATGATGAGCATGGATCCGGGGTTGTGTTGGGTTGTCGAGCAGGTCGGATCATCGCGGGTTTCGTTCCTTTGATCGTCGCGGGCCTAGGATCGACTTAGTTGTCACGAGCATTAAAATTTTTGATGGTCGTGAGATCCATTGGGGCCCGATCATCACAAGCCTTCATAGGTCCAAATCGTCGCGGGTTTTGTGGCCCGGGATCGTCGCGGGCCTTGCTCGGGTCCAATTGTTGCAGGATTGGCGAGCTTAGATCGTCGTGAGTCTTGTTAGGCTTTGATCATCACGGGCCTTCGTAGTGCCGGATCGTCGCGAGTTTTGTTGGGCTCCGATCGTTGCGAGTCTCGTAAGGCTCCGATCGTCGCGGGCTTTACCCAAGGTAGGTTTTCATCAAGCTACGGGTTAGGAGACTTTTTATCGACTTAGGACTCAGACTCAAAGAGATCGGGTGTGAGGCAGACTCTATTGAGGGTAACATCAAAGGGGGTTGAGCGTACTCGAGTTCTTAAGAGCTAAAGATAAACTCTGAGAAAGGCGAGGTAAATTCGAGTTGGGCAAGGATAAACATTGGAGGTTTGAGTTAGGCGGGGATAAATGTTGGAAGTCCATTTTAGACGAGGATAAGTATTGGAAGAGATAGGCTTCGAGTCCAGACGGGATAAGGATAAGGCCTGACTGAAGATGAACTTCGAGGACTTCGAGTCCGGCTACAACATGACTAGAGGCCATGGCGGTCTGCTCTTCTATATAAGCAGAGCAAGGGGCGAGGCTGAAGGACATCACGAGATCAATATACAAACATCTATCAAGCTTTTTAGCTTTTAACTTAGTTTAGGTAAGTTAGTAACCCCGGCTCCGGCCACCTTTGTTACCTTCGGTGTTAGACCGACCTTGGGACGAGCACTCCGGATCGTCACGAGTTCGTTCTTAAGGTTCTCTCATTTTTTCCACTCAACAATTGCTAAGACGGGATTTTTTTTGTCGGAATGTACTCAATTACGTTGTCTTAAAACACTCTTTATGTCTTTGTGGTTTCTGTAGTAAATGAAAAATAATGTGTATAATCACCATTAATTATATACTCAACCATTAATAGGGAGACCACATCCAGACCACAATCTTGGGTAAAATCCTTCAGTATTAAATGTGTGCTTCTTTGGAGAACTAAATACTGACAAGTCAAATTTCATGGGAAGCAACGGGCATTGATTCAGTAGGGACAAGGGGTTGTCCCTACCCATAGGACTAAAGAGAGTGAAAGGCAATAAATTTATATTCAGGGGTTGGAACATTACAAAACTAAAAAAGAGAGGAATAATTAATTACTTTTCCTAAACTCAAAAACATATTATTGATTGACTCTTCACATCTCTCTTCCTTTCAAAATTTAAAATTATCCACTCAACAAAACCAATGGTTTTCAAAATACGACCCGGAGTCACCCAAATTTTGGGTCGTACTATGGGTCAACCGGTCCGACCGGATGGACTACCGGTCGGGCCGGATTTTTTAATTTAAAAAATAAATATATTTATATATAATCTAGGTATAATTGTACATGTAATCGCATACATACCTAAAAAAAATTACATTTTTCATCAAAAATATTAGAATATAACCAATAGGAATATTAGACCGGGTCAAACCGCATATGTGCTTTTTATTAAAAAAAATTTGGTGAATTGCCCCGGGTTGGTCAGATTTTTGGTGGTCTGACCGAATTTAGTTCGGTTCGCAAGGTAATAATTTTTTGGTCAAAACCCGGTATGTCTTTTACACTACATATGAAAACCAATATCGCTACACATGCAAATCAATATTACTATATACGAAAATCAATATTCCAACAATCGAAAACCAATATCATTACACATGCAAACCAGTATCGTAACATATGAAAACTACTATCGCTACACACGAAAACCAATACCAATACATCCGAAAATCAATATCCCAACATCTGAAAACCAATATCCCAACATACGAAAACCAATATTCCAACATACGAAAACCAATATTCTAACATACAAAAACCAATATCATTACACATGCAAACCAGTATCGTTACATATGAAAACTACAATCGCTACACATGTAAACCAATATCACTACATACGAAAACCAATATCAATACATCCGAAAACCAATATCAATACATTCGAAAACCAATATCCCAACATATGAAAACCAATACCAATACATCCGAAAACCAATATCCCAACATCTGAAAACCAATATCCCAACATACGAAAACCAATATTCCAACATACGAAAACCAATATCATTACACATGCAAACCAGTATCGTTACATATGAAAACTACAATCGCTACACATGCAAACCAATATCACTACATACGAAAACCAATATCAATACATCCGAAAACCAATATCAATACATTCGAAAACTAATATCCCAACATAAGAAAACCAATATCACTACATACGAAAACCAATATCCCAACATACGAAAAATAACCGAGATCGAACAATATGAAACCAAACTCAGAAATCAATAGATCCACTATAAAAGACAAAAAACAAAAACCCAAAAATTCACTAAAAAATCGAAACAGCGGCCGTTACGCTCCCAGTTGCCGAATCGGGTGGGCTTGGGCTCGCATGGTCCACCAACCTCACCGGTCTGCTCGTTGACGAAGGCCCCACCGTCGTTCTCCTCTCCCACATCGCCCCCAGCCTCTTCTCCTTCCTCTCCTGGCTCGTCTCCTCCTCCGGCTTCCTCCTCTTCTGGCTTCCTCCTTGTTCAGGATCTCCCTAGTCGGCTGGGACAACGACGGGGAAGAGGTGGAGAGTAGCCGGATCAGCGGGGTGGAGTCGAGCCAAGCCACCGGCTCCGATGGGGCACATGATGAGAGCAGCGCGCGACCACTCCCTCTTTCGGCGAGCTACCTCCTCCTTCTCCGCTGTGGCAGGGAAGGGATTGAGTGGGGTTTAGAGCCACTCCCTCCTCCAGCGAGCTACCTCCTCCTTCTCCACATCCAACAAGCTCAGCCACGGTGGGTTCGAAGTCTGTGTACAGGCCGTGAAGATGAGGGACCGTGGGGGCATCCCCGCTTAGAGAGAGAGAGAGAGAGAGAGAGAGAGAGAGAGAGAGAGGTGTTTGAGGGGCTCGAGACAGGGAAGGGAGGGAGAAACAGAAATTAGGAGAGTGAATTTTAATGAAAAGGTCAAAAATACCCTTCGTGTGATATTGACCATCAGATCAATTTTTTTAATTAAAAAAATAGATCCAAGGACTCTGAATGAGTTCCCTCCGTAGGGATAACTTTTTAGTAGTCCCTACTCAATCCAAAACCGGAAGGAACATGAGGGCACAAAAGGAAAAAAAATAGAGAAAGAAGAGTGAGTAAAACTAGAGTCCTGCAATAAATGATCACTAATTTAAATGAAATAAATTCACAAGAGCCTTCATTTAATAAACTGGTAGCTTTTTTAAAAAATAAAAAAATGAGAGGTTCTTAGCTTTATAAAATCATCAAACAGGATCTATGCCAAAGCAAATCAAACGAATATGGAGAGAACAGTTACAAAGTTCGTTCTGGGCTTACCGTTTACATTTCACATTTGTGGCAACATCCTTTCCTTCCTTCGTTGCATTTTCACCGAAATTTCGTGGTGGTCCACCATTTGCTAAGGGCACCACCACCTTACTTCACTTTCGTACCACGTGACAAATAGGTGACAGTACACATGGAAGATTCGAGATGATGTGGCACACTAGGTGGCCGAGCACTAGAAAAGTTTCTGCCCGTATAACTAAAGTGTCAAAACGTCAAATAAAAACTGCATGATATGAAATTGAACTTTTTCCTATAAACTATATAGTGGAAGCAAAAAATTAACGATGGTTTATTGATACACTTTCAAAGCCGAGTAAACTCCAGTACCAAGGAAAGAGGATGGATCGGAGATCGGGGCTGACCATGCCTATCATCGAATTGCCCGTGTTCGGACATCAACTTACCTCGTGGGAGCACCTTCACGTTGGGCACTTTGGAAAGCTTGAAGGGCTCCGCCAAGTTGGGCGCTTAGAGAAGGTGGGAGAGCTCCCTCAGATTGGGCACTATGAGAAGCTGGGAGAGCTCCTTCAGGTCGGGCACTTGTTGGGATAGGGAGAGTACCCTAAGCCAGGCACTATGAGAAGCTAGGAGAGCTCCCTCAGGTCGGGCACTTATTGGGGTAGGGAGAGTACCCTCAGCCAGGCACTCGTAGAGCTCGAAAGAGTTTCCTCGATTGAGTGCTCGTAAGCTCCCAAAGAGCGCCCATCTTTTGTGAATTGACCGTAACTTTGGACTCAGATCTCAAAATGAAGTGATTCTTGTGGCTATTGGAAAGCAAAGACCTATATTTCCAACTTTATATCTGTGGGGCGTTGTCTAATTCTGCATAAGAGAGGATCAAAAAAGGGCTTCAAGTTTTGGCGTTGGTTTCTTCGTTGAGAGTTGTCAGGCTTTGGTAAATCAACCATATCTTTTGACACGGACTGGGATAGTTCTTGCAGATATGGAATGCTACGACCTTGAGACTTTTATATTTAGTAGCGCCCACAAGGGGGCATAGGTAGAGCTCTGAAATGCTTATGTGAGGGTGCAGTCATGGAGCACATCTTACTAAAACGATCAAATTTTTTTGTCATGATATCTGATTAAGATGATTCAAGTTGTTGTGTAAAGATAAAAGATAGATCTACAACTTTATATGTCTCTGACGTCTTCAAATTCAGGGTAGAATGGTGCCAAAAATCAATGAAAGTGGGCGCAAGGAGCTTCCCTTGCTTCAGGGGCACAAAGTGTACCCAGTCTAGGGGCGCGAGTGCCTACCCTTGCTCTAGGGGCGCGAGGTGCACCCCCCCCCCCTAGGGGCGCAAGGAGCAACGCCTGCTCTAGGGGTGGTCTGCACCCACTTCAAGGGCATTGTGGTATGCGCCCGTTCCATGGGTGCTAATGGCTGCGCCCATCCGGGGCCGTAGGAAGTTACACTCGTTCCAAGGGTGCAGGAGATCGTTCGTGTGTCAAGGGCATTTACAAGGTGCTGGGTTTATAATGTTGTTGGGAGTTTGGTCAAGGTCGGTCTCTTCTGGAAGGTGATGGATAAGGATGAAATTCGAAGAGACCGGATGAGGATAGGCTCGTGGAAGATGGATAAGTAATGAAGATGGATGAGCGTTAGAGTTCCTGAAGCCGATGGATGAGCGCAAGACTTCCTGAAGCCGATAAAGTTTGTTTTCGAAAGGATAAACATAGTTAAAGAGATAGAGTTAGACATCGACTCTAACTAAAATATGACTTAGGCTAGTAAGCCGGGCTAGGACCCTTTTTCTATATAAGCATAGACTGGGTAGAGCAATGTACACCACAAATCAAACGCACAAAACCTCAAGCTTGTAAGCTTTTGTCTTTTTTCGTTGTTTCTTCTCAATAAAATTATTTCCTACCCGTTCTCTTTCATCTTTTCTCCCTTTCTGTTAGATCGATTTTGGGATGACCACTTCAGACTCGTTGTCAAGTTCATAAAATTGTGAACATAGAAAATAAAAGTACCAACTATGTTATTTGGTCCGTTTATAAATGCCCGATCAATACACTAGAAAATCAAGACGACGGACTGTGCTTCTAAACCCAGTGGAACAAAACTAACAACGAGCCAACCTCCGACCATGGTGTAGGCTCCGGAGCTCAGCCCCTCCTCTCCCATTTGGGCATAGATTACGGGAGCAGGAACCACCTTCCTCACTTATTTTGGATAGAGGTACCCACTTCACCAAAGAAACTTTTCTGAACTAGAACATGTATACTCTTTAAGTTACTCTCATTTGATACTTTTATGATGCCAAAGAAAGTGATTTTTTTCCTGCAATATTTTCGTGTATATATGATGACATTGCCTTGAGAATTAGCAATGAGGCCTAGGCGGTTTAGAGATCTCGGACGCAACTAATTTTGGTGAAGTATTGGGTCGAAAGAAACATGCATTTGCCTCCAACGCTTAGACAGGCTCAGCAAGTACTAAAACTCTATGTAGTCTTAGCACACAACAGAAGAAATGCTGGTCAACCTTGTGTCCTCAGATGATATCTTGCGTACTGTGAGATTGGCCAGAGCACGCCTGTTTGCAAAGTTGGGCTACTCATATTCTGTTGCAATCAAAGCTTACAAGGTTCCATGTTTCTTCTGGTCATTGCATTATTTTTCCCCCTTAAAACTGCATTCGAACAAGCTTTATCTTAAGCAAAGATTGTACGGGCTCAAGATGAAGGAGGGCTCGAATTTGAGCCAACACATTAATAGTTTCAGACAACTTGTGAGCAACTTGAGAAAGGTTGATGTAAAGTTCGAGGAAGAAGACAAGGCATTGTTGCTGCTGAATTCTTTACCTGGCTCCTACGAAAATTTAGTTACAACTCTAACTTGGGGAAAAGAGTCCCTGGTGTTGGAAGATATCACAAGTGCTCTGCTAGAGTTTCATCAAAGAAGGAAAATTGGCGATGAACAAGCAGAAGGGCTAGTTGTGAGGGGTAGCCATGGTGATCGTAGTGGGGCAAAAGACAGGAAGGGATCCAAGTCGTGGTCAAGGAGGTTCAAGGGAAATTGCTTTGAGTGCGGAGAAAAAGGGCACGTGAAGAAGGATTATCCAAAAGAACTCGGGATCGCGAGGAAAAAGGATCAGGTTCCGTGAATGTGGCCTCATATTCGGACGGGTCAGATGGTGATCTTCTTTCTGTTTTATCAAGTCCAAAGCATTCTGATTCCTGAATTTTAGATAGCGTTTGCTCTTTTCACATGACGCCGAAGAGAGGGTGGTTCGACACCTAAAAGTTCGTTGATTCAGGGATGGTGACTATGGGTGATGGTTCTACTTGCAGAATTGCTGGCATAGGTGATATCCAAATCAAGATGTGGGATCGTGTTGAGAGAAAATTGTGTGGGGTTAGGCATGTTCCGAAGTTGGAGAGAAATTTGATCTCGTTAGGAGCCTTGGATTATAGTGGGTACAACTATAATATTGGAGGCGGGCTAATAGAGGTGGAGAAGGATGCTATGGTGGTGATGAAGGGTGAAAGGAATGCTAGGAACACCTATAGGTTAGTTGGGAACACGGTTGTAGGTGGAGTCACATCGTTGGGTTCCGATAGAGGGGAGAAAAGCTCTTGTGTGATGGAGCAAAAGCTTGACATGAATGGTTTGAGTGGAGTTGGGATTCGCGGAGACAAAGGTAACAAGTTTCCGCTATGGTTGTCTAAAGAGACGTGCACGTCAAAGGTGTTGGGTAGGTTTTGCACGGGGAATGCGAAGCCGTTGGTAGCACCACGGGCGAATCGGGTATCTCACTCAAGACCGAACAGTGGAGTTCGTGGCATGTCGAGGGTTTTACTTGGTAGAACAAAAGGTTTCTCTTTGTATGCTATGGCATGTAGCATTGGTTTGAGGCAAAAAGGTCCAGCGAAAAAGCAGTTCGAGGTTGCGGAGCATGGGGCTGACCGAAAAATAGAGGGCGTGTCTACTAGTCACAAGGTTGCTTCAGCAAGTGGACTTGCTAGTTGGGGTTCAATGGAGATTAGAGGGAATAGGCCAAGCAAGCTCGGAAGCTCGAGCTTGAGGGCTGACTCCATGTGATTGAACGGAAAAAGGTGGTGAGAAAGTTGAGATGGTATTATTGATGGCGGTGTATCTATGGTCAAGGTGGAGCTGGTAGAGTCGGTTTGGTTTCTCAGGTTCTCATGGTTCTTCATGTGGCGGTATTTCATCAAGATCGAGTTTGTTGAAGTTCGGATGGAGCTTCATGGTTCGTCCACAGGATAATTTCTCGCCAAGGTGGAGATTGTTAGAGATGTCGAGAAATTAAAGAGGAAACGATTTGTGGGCTTGTTTTCTATTCTATTCGGACTAGCTTTTGGACTCCTAATTTGACCTAGATAGCTTACTTGATGTACAAGGGTTTACCTCTATATAAAGGCGTGTTACCCTAAGGTTTTGTATAGCTTTGTGACTCGGATCCATCAATAAAATTTCTCCTTTCTCATCGTGGACGTAGGCATTAGGCCGAACCACGTTATCTCTTGTGTCTGTGTTCTTTGTGCGATCTTGTTCTCTAGTTGCTGAATTCATAACAATAAGTTATATTGAATATAAAAAGACAATGAAACAACAACAATCATTTAGATTAACTGATGTCTTATACTAACTTAACCAAAAGGTCATGAGTCGATACATTGAAAATGCACCAGTATTAAATACTTAATGGAATAATTTTATTACTTTTCAAAAGTTCTATTCAGTTCAAACCCAGATTGGATTCTTATCGAAGAAAATAGCTCTTATCTAGTACTAAGATGATCTCAAGCAAATATGTTGAAGTTTAAATCTCATATTGCTTACTGAACATACATGGACCTTTATATTATGAGTCACGAAGATTATTGATTGACTATGAATACTATACGACCCCATTTTTTACTACATGTTAGTCAAAATGTTCAAACTCCTATTAGCACGTGATACAAACCGTACAAACTTCACCCGATGTTTGAACTGAATTTTGTTTGAACGACATGTTAATAGTATCAATCACACATTGCTCAATTGACATACATAAACTTTTAAATGATTTAGACAGTAACTATTTATTGTCTTACGTTTTTGGATTCAAAATATACCGAGAAACTTGGCTGTACAATTAAATTAAAACAATGACCAGTTGCATTGAATTCCTCTGAAGTACAAGGAACTAGTATATCTGCAACACAAGAAAATTCAGAGAAAATTTTACAGAACTACAAGGATCCTTCGAAAGAACAATCTTCTCCCGTCCCCTTCTAAATTGATCCTATTTTCGGAGGAGTCACCCAAGACAGATCCAGAAAATCATTGAAGTACCAAGCACAGGGAGACTCAAATCAACAAGGCCGAAGGGAAGCAAACAGTCGGCTATCACAAAAGAGACTAACTGAGCTGATCCAAACGTTAAAGAGATTCGGATTCATTTAAAGAGGTTTTGAATTCAAGTTTTACAAATGTAAAAAAATATAATTAAAGAAAGTCAGTCTCCTAAATATGACCCGACAGTGTTCAAATGGAACACTCTGAACGCCTGATATTCACACAAAAAAAAGACCCACTTACATGTTGCTTCGAATTGGGCTCTTCCTTCTCTCCTCCGCTCTGGCCACCACCATGGTCAACGGGGGTAGCCATATCTGCACCTTTGAGAATCTCATCTCAGATACAAATAAGAAACATAAGAGAGACTGAGAGAGGAAAGGGGAGAGGCAATGTCCTCGAAGACTTAAAGACCCTTGACCTACTAAATAGCTGGACACAACTCAGCTACCAGTCTACAAACCTACACGTGTTGTCCATTGAAGTCCACCCGACCTGGAAAGAGAACAAAAAGAACTTAGGGGGATGGCCACGTCACTCCCAGCACCAACATATCATTTCGTAATAATTATCATTAATCAAACAAGGCATCTATCAACGAATCAAGTCACTTTCAATTGAGAAATAACGATAACTTTTTTTTAGGGGATAAAATAACGAAAACTAAAACATAGTATATAAGAGAAGGGTACAGTTGGAGAGAGAGAGGTGTCTTTTAGTTTATATAAACCGAAAAGGGAAAGATCAGAGAGAAGATAAAAAAATGGGCCAACTTATAAGCAGGTTGTGGAGCCGCCAAAGAGGTCCCTTGGTGTTAGATCATGGAAATAGTAAGATTTCATTTCTATGATCAAGTTCATGCTAATATATATATATTCCTTTTTTATCTACTAGATCGGTTCCCTCTAGCTCCCGGCTGGGACGTTGGGGAGCCTCTCGGGGTCGGCTGGTCCGACCCCGGTGCCATCCTCGACGACGACCGCAGCGACAGCTCGTGGCTCGTCAAGTCCGAGTCCGCCATTTGATCAAGTTCTCTGTAGTTTTTTCCTGTCGAATTTGGCACTCTCTGCTTTTTTACTAAACGTATATATCCTTTCTTTATAAGTACGTATATATTTTATTTGTTCACGCCAAAGATACAATAGCGCCCAAGGACGCGACCGATTGCACAAAGGTAGCAATCTGGTCGGAACGACTCTGCTTTTCATTCTTTTGCGGTCGAACTTGGCAAGCTCTTATGCATTTCGTTGTCTCTACCGTCGGACTTGGAAAGCACTCTACTTTTGTTTTTTTTACGGGGGTACCCGGCTAGCACTCGTTTTTTTTTTCGGTCGAACTTGGCAAACTCTCCTAGTTTAGCATTTCTAATTTCTGGAGCTTTGTCATGATGAGCAAAGAGCGAGAGAAATTTTTCGAGTTGTAAATCAAGTATAGAACTGCTGGGCAGTGCTTTAGAAACCGTTATTATATCTTTGTTCTCCTTTTGTTATTATTGATGTCGAAACGGTTTTTTTTTATCAGTGGGCAATGAATTTCGATATATTAGGAGACTGCGCTACAAGAGATGATATATATTTGGTGGCTGGCTGGTGGGTTTTGTAGGTGTTCGTGGAGGTTCCACGCCGGGCCCAATGGCCTTTACCCTGTCCGAGCTCAAAGAGTACACCGGTGACTTCAAGAAGTTCATCGGGCGAGGCGGGTTTGGAGAAGTCTCCCAAGGTGTCATTTCCAACATGAAGATAGCCGTAAAGGTCTCGCGCTGTATAAATCCAAGGATCCGCACTCAGTTTCAGGTAAACCAAATTAATTCAATTCGATCTAAGCTAATTCCTTTTTATTATTTTTTTTGCTTTTTTAGGATGGAGATTCCTTAGTTACCAAGTTACCCCTTTGCTTCTATAGCTAATATAATTAGCTAGCGTTTAGCTATCTTAAATAGTTAACTGCCGATTATATGTAGTTTTTAGGAGAACAGAGGATGTGATCTATTGGACTACTCTGATGTAAAAAATCAATGTGGTCCATTTGAACTAGAAATTTGATCAAGTTTCCTCTAGTACCATTAAACTAGCGCGTTATGGTCATTAATACATTGTAATTAGACCAATTCATAGAGAATCGTTCTAGTTGAAACATATATATTAAAATCGAGTTGATTGATTTATATGTGTCAACACAGTGAGAACTCGAATTGGGTAACCATGGGAGCTACTCCTAAATATATTTCCTGTTTCAGGCAGAGGTGGAATATTTGCCGAGGATGGAACAACGAAACATAATCAAGCTGGTCGGCTACTGTGAGACGGAAGAAAGGCTCTACCTTGTCTACCCGTTCATGCCAAACGGGAATGTCCAACGTAAACTGCCAGGTAAACTTATTGTCATTAGTACTCACATCAAACATTACTATTTTCATACTAAACACGTCTTCATATCGATAGCGAAGAGAGTTCGTTCACGTGGTAAGAAAATATGCTGTTTGCACATCGACTTTATTCTATTGGCCAAATGGATAGGTACCCAATTGACCGAAGTTCTTTATTAACATCTTCTAATCATCATGCCTTAATTAATTAAGTCATATCACATATCTATATATGACATATGTGTGACAGACAAATGATATATGATTAATTGGTAGCAGAATTAGATTGGAACAAGACGATAAAGATACTCAGAGGAATTGCAATGGCCATTCAGGAGTTGCACGGCCATACACCTCCACTCATCTACCGAGACTTGAAGCCAGACAACATTCTTCTGGATACGGTAATTAAATTAATTAATTATTTTCCAATAACTATTTAAGACTGTTGTCAATGATTTAATTTAGCTAGAACTTGTTAATTGATGGTGGTGTTGTCAATTAATTTAACTCTACATAAATAATGTTTGTCCTATGTCGATAACCAGTGAATATTCCTTTTGTGATGATGGTTAGGATTTTAACCCCAAACTAGCCGACTTTGGGACCGTGACGGTGGAAGGAGAATGTTTTCCGTATGGCACCCATGGTTATACAGACCCAATAATCATGAATAATGGTACGCACTTTTATTTTTCTATATTGATTTAATTTCTTCTAGTTGTCACACATGCAATTAATTCTTCACCAATAAATACGATTAATTTTGAGTTTTCTTTTTTGTTAAAGCTTCATTTTTATGGTCTATCAAGGTTTTCTTTGGTTAGAATGTGATTTTTTCTTTCAGATTTTGAGAATTTTACGAATTTGCCCCTCTACGTACAGGATCAAAATTGTTTCTAACACATTATTTCAGGACAAGGAAGAAAATCCAACGACGTGTACAGTTTCGGTGTTGTGATGCTGCAAGTAATAATGAAAGAGAAGGACGTATCACTTGGAGGAAACGAATGCAGGAGGCACATCACAGAATGGAAAAGTGCAGAGAGATCAAGAGATGGGCATTTGGTGCACTACAAGTTGTTGGGAAAGAAAGGCTGTTCTTCGGAGGCTGCCAAGGAAATAACAAACTTGGCATTCGATTGTGTTGGCAAAAATCCTGAGCTGCGACCAACCATCACACAAGTTTTAAACAGTCTTTCACTTTTGGACGGCAGCCGCAGGAGGAGCCGGAGAATCCATCCGTAATAAATTAGTATTACGTGATTTGACGACTTTTTGATAGTATTACGTGGTTCAAAATTTTATTTAAATGGAAGTTATAGCTAACTAAAAATGTTAAAATGAATGATGCTTATATAAGTTTGTGTCGAATTTCGTGGATAAAATGAATGTTAAAATGAATTATGCTTTTATTTAATTCTAGACGAATCTGTCATGGTTTTGCTGTATACAACAAGAAAATTGTACCTTGATATTCATGGTGTAATCTTCTCTTTTGTAGTAATACAATATTTATCTTTTAAAAAAAATCAAACTTTTGCCCCTCGATGGAGCCTGAGCTCATATTACATTATTTTTTTAGGTATAACTTGTATTTTTCCGAGAAAATTTACACCTTGAATACTAAAGATACAAGTCTCAACATATTACTTTTTTTTTTAGAGGTATATTACATTATTATATGATACATGGAAAAAACTTGTCAGTGAAGGAAGACCTCATTTTCGGCCTTCCATCGCTTCCTCCCTTTCTCTCTGTCTTCTTCGGTTTCTTAGTTACCTGAGATATGGTGGCACGCGTTTTCGATGTGGAAAAGGCGAACAGATAAGAGGAGGAAGACCTATATCTTCTTGAAGCAACCTGGAAGCTGCTGCTCCCTACGATCGGGGATTGGCTGATCTTTTTTAATTTCATAACTAAGATGATGGTTCCTATGCACTTTATGGGAATCCCGTTACATAATGAAAAGACGTGGGTGGAGTTGTAAGAGACTTGAATTTAATTAGTAAAATTTTGTATTCAAATTTTATTAATGAAAAAGAGGTTATTAGAAGAGTTAGTTTTAAATTAGAATTCAATAGCACACGATTTTAAATTTTAAAATTCACTAAAAAAAACATACATGCTTGTGTGTATGTGCATGTGTCTATGTATATAGAGAGAGCGAGAGTGACAGAGAGAGTACATGCATGCATAACATGCCTGCGGATATATGGCTGCCGATATATGCATGCATCCCTGATCCTTCTGAGGATATGATTTGACTAAGGAGCCGAGTAATTTTTGAAATTTGATTATATATACTTTTGGTGTGACGTTCATTTTTTTCAAAAATTATATATATATATTTTTTGTAGGTTCTGATTTTTTTTTAAATACAAGTGAACATATTTAACCAACAATTAATGAATTAGTTTGACATGTTCGACTTCTCATACGTAAAAATACTAAAGCGATTGTACAATTTACCTGGACGAATTTGCTTAGATATTTTATAGATTGAAACAAATAGCAAAAGAAAAGTTGAATAGACAGAAAATGGTAGTTGTATTACATGTGCTAAAAAAATTGCATGGTATTAAAATAAAAACGTTCCTTAAGTAATTAAAAATTTGGCTACGTGATGATCCTACTATGATATTTGGTTTCATTCCTTGATTATTTGGTCCGAAAAAATGACACATACGCTGTTTTGACTTTGATTATTGCTGGATTGGTCGATTTCATGTGGTTCTAATGATTTTGTATTTAAAGATTGGAACTTTATGCTGGTGTTTGGTTGTTGTTTGAACTTAGTGCTTAAAATTCTAGCAAAAATTCATAGATAAATGATACCAATATCCTAGAACGATGATACCAATATTCGAAAAGAATGAAACTAATACATTCAAATGGTATATATTTTTACTTATAATGGGATATTAATATTGGAGAAGATGAAAACCAATATCACGGTGGAATGAAACAAATATCATAGTAGGATGAAACCAATGTCATAGTAGAATGAAATCAATAACATAGAAGATGGAAACCAATATCATAGTAGAATGAAACCAATATCATAGTAGAATGAAACCAATAGCATAGAAGATGGAAACCAATATCCGAGAAAATAGAAACCAATATCCCCATACTTGTATTTCCATAAATTGTATTATTTTGCTGATATTTTTTTTAATTATTTTAATTATTGTATTTCCAATATTACCCATATCCCTTTCAGTGAGGATTATCCATGTTCCCACTGAATTTGAACCCCTCCAATGTGGTCGGAATTGCTTGGCCACGTGGACACATTATATTGCACTAGCCAATTAATAAAAGCTGATGCTTCAATGTGGTCGCTTTTTTTTATATTTGATTTCCAAAATTACTCTTATGTTTATCTAATATAAAAAAATGGGCAAATATTCTCAAGTCCCTTACTTTTGGTCATCCTTTTCATAGGGTCTTTTACTTTTAGAAAATGATTGTCCCGTTCCTAAATTTTGATGATAATAGACTCTCGGGTCTCTAGAGTCAGAATATTCTTTTTTCTCTTGTAAACTCCCACTTAAAATGACCAAAATGTCCTTCCACTAAAAAAATATCTTTCTTGCAACTTCATCTTCTTCCTCCCACCTTTAACCAAAATCAAAAACTAAAAAAGGCCATCAAAACATAACCCAAAAACACAAAAATACAAGAAACAACAAAAGGGCCACCAAAATCCAGAAACCAAAAAAATAGAAACAATCACATCAACTATATCAAGTACAAGCTGGCCTACCGAATTCCAAGCACAATAAAAAAACCCATCTTTCAAATTCACAATTTGGAAAAACACAGAGAAACATATCAAGACAATAACTTTCAAAGGGAAAAAAAATACCCAGAAACGAAAAGGGCTAAAATCATAAAAGAGCACCAGAAAAATACAAAAAAAAAAATTTCCGCAGGAAAAAAAGTACCCAGAAACGAAAAGGACTAGAATTACAAAAGAACACTAGAAAAACACAAAGAACACAATTTTTAACAATGGAGAAGAGACTCGCCGACAGAGAAGTCCGCCCTGAGAAGAAAAAAGGCAACGGCATAGTTTTAATTAGCTTTTCTTGATGAGCCTGGCACGAGGTATATACAAGGCTACCAAGAGAATTTATCCGAAGTGAGAGAAAGAGAGGAGAGAGAAAGTGTGTGGTTATTCTTATTCCAGAGAGAGCGGTTATTCTTAGGGTTCTCCCAGAGCCAGCGGGCCCGCTGGTGGTCCCAATCAGAGATGGAGGGGCCGAGGGAGTAGGGCTTGGAGGGATCGGGCTTATCGTCCTCCCCTTCAAAAATGCCATCCCCGACTTCAAATTTGATGGTGTCCAGCACCACCGTCCTCCACCCCCGCCCCTCGTAACACCACCGTCCCTCAACCTGTCGTTACCAGATCGGTGAGGGATTTGGCTGTCCAAATCTATAACTTTCGGCAAAGAGCGCGGGAGAGAGAGATTAGAAACTTCGATGGTCATCGCCATGGATTCTTATGGACGCTGATGAGTTCTTGGGTTTGTACGGACGGTGATGGGTTCTGGGATTGCAGCGGGGACGAAAGAAAGCTTCACGATCTGAGTCAAAATGGTGTCAAATTGGTTGCCTCCACCACGATTGGTCGTTGTTTAACCCACAATTGATCTGGAAGCATTTCCAGATCTGCATTCTCCTTCATCTTGTACTGTGGCTAGGGCCCAGAACTTGTACCGTGCGAGAAGGACCTCGATGGGGACGGGAAGGCGACGAGAGGAAAGGGGCGATGTCGTGGGAGGTTGGGGATAGGAAGCGGAGGGCAGAGGATTTAATTGGTTTGGATATTAATTGGTTTTGATTTTAAGTTTTGGTTTTGGATGAGGTACGAGGAAGAAGATGAGTAGGAGGAAAAAGGGGTTTTTTTTATTTTTTAAGTGGGAGGGGTATTTTGATCATTTTAAGTAGGGATTCGTAGGAGAAAAAGGAATATTTTGCCTCCAAGGACCCGAGAGTTTATTATCATCAAAACTTAGGGACTGGACAATCATTTTCCAAAAGTCAGGGACCCTTGACCAAAGGTCAGGGACTTGAGAATAATTTGCCCTTAAAAATTATTATTTAGTACTCCTTGTTTCTTTGGTACTATTGGACTAGCACTACCCATCCGGGTTTAGATTGGGTACGGAATGCTCCCATTCAGAACCGTTTGGAATGAAAACACGCGGAAATTTTTTTGTAAAAATGCTAAAATATGGGGACCAAAATAAAAAAATGCATGCGCGCTTGTATCGTAAATGGGACATGCCGGTATCGCAAAACAAAGGCCGGTATCACATAACGGCACATGCCGGTATCGTGACCGGGGCATGCCGGTATCGTAAATGAGAAATGCCAGCGCGGTCCCCTTCACTTCAAACCGTCCGGAATGAATTTCTTCACTCCAGACCCAATCCACTTCGCCGCCCATCCAAACCCTTTATAGACTTTGTGTTGGAATTTTGTACGTATAATTCCAGTAGCATCCATGATTATCCATTTTGATACTCGCATCCCTTCAAGAACTCACATTCTTTGAAGATATCATGTCCCTTGGAGTCTTTATAAGGAGAAAATAGACACATATAATATACATAGAAAAGGAAAAGAACGTGACGTTCTTTTCCGAGACAAATCTTCTCTACGACCTTCGAACATATAGGCGGTGGAAACAATCCTCGCTTCAAGTACGTGAGCAAGGATCGAACCAGTGACAACTTCCGTTACGATCCTCTAAAGAACGCTATGGAAACGAATTTGCGCTTCAAGAGATAAGTATTTTATTATTGGCTTTAAGATTCATTTAATTATGATTACATGAATTTCTTCATGTTGAATCGTTGATGTACTTAGAATTTGAAAGTATATACTTCGTATCATTTAACTTATATTGCAAAATTTGATATTACTTGCATCTTTTATTGAATGTTGATGTCTGATGTATAAAATGTTTGAAATTTATTTAATTTTTTAGGAAAAAGTACATTTTACCTTCTTGTGGTTTGCCCGATTTCGCGTTTAGGCCGTGTGGTTTCAATTTGGTAATTTAGTCCCTGACCTTTCCAATCTTTTATAGTATACGGTCCACTCCGGATGACGAAAATAAAACGTCCACATGGCATGCCACGTAGACTAAAACGATGTAGTTTTACCATCTATGTAGCACGCTGAATGGATAAGTCGTGTATGACATGTCGTTGAAAATTAACAAAACAATCCCAAATTTTTTTATTACCCCCCAACCCAATTACAGAAACAAAACAACCTAATTACGGAAACAAGCCAACATCAAATACAACAATAATCAATTTCATCATAATCTAAATATTAAAAATCCTCTTCCCCGTTCTAATCCCCTAACCCCACCCTCGTTGCACCTCGAACAAAACCATGGCCGTACAATCCCCTATTTCACTTTTTTGGCTTTATCCTGAGGCGAGGGAGATGACGGACGACAAGGTGGAGGAAATGGCGAGCTCATGCAAGGAAGAGAGAGAGCACCAGTACTCACTTTCCTCCTCTCCTTGTTAATCTCCTCGTTGCCGCCTCGTTCCTCACCGGAGCACTATCGACGATATCCAATGGGCCCCTCACTGACGCGGAGGCCGCCTATATCCGGATCTAAGTAACAACCGCTTCGCCAAAAAGTTTCCCCGGGTGATTCTCCGGTTGTTTCTCGCATGGATAACACGGCGCCTTTGCGGAACACCACGGCGGAGAGGCCGTGGGACCCGCCCCTCACGGATGAGGGTTTCATGCGGGCCTTCCCCACCGGCCGCAAGCTCCGTGACTCCCTCCCCTTCCCGATCCACCGCGTCCTCGTCTTCCCCTTCCTCCGATGCGTCCAGACCGCCTCCCGCGTCATCACCGCCCTCTGCGCCATCGACGACCACGATCCCGCCGCCGTCGACGGCCACGCCGTTAAAGACATCGACCCCTCCAAAGTCAAGACCAAGGTTTGAACGGTTATGTGCTCTCTTTTTTAATTTGGTTTGGTCTTGTTTTCAGTTAAGACCAAGGTTTGGGGTTTTTGAGGAGAGAGGAGGAGCGATAGGGTTTTTAAAAAAAATAAAAAATAGTTGGGACCAATTTGATAATTATCTACTCTAAAACATGTCACAAAACTTACCCAATCACCGTGCCACGTGGACAGCAAAACAACGTCGTATTAACCTATGTGGCTAGCCATGTGGATATTTTATTCCCGTCATCTGGAGTGGACCGTATACTATAAAAGATTGGAAAGCTCAAGAACTGAATTACCAAATTGAAATCACACGGCGTGAACGCGAAATCAGATAAAAAGTACATGAAAACTGAATTACCTATTAGGTCAGATCGAGCAAACTTGTAGATACAACGGATCCTGAAGATAATGATACAAATTAGGGTGTGACAATGAAAATTTTTCAGTCTCCAAGATAAGATATAAATTCAACTCTCTAAATTAAGGTATATCTAGGATACTTATGAACCCTATGAATACCTTATCCATCGGCATCATAGAGTTCATTTTTTTCTCGTATAGTGATGTGTGTCTAAAATACGCATCAAATGCTGTTGGAGCGGAAAATTAATTCTCAGATTTGTTTGACCATGTATCAGTAAAATAGCCGTATCTTCCTACTCGTATATTCAATTGATGCGATTCTAAAAGCTACAAAAAGATAAAACACAGATCTAGAACTTTTTAGTTTGTGACTTCTCCAAATTCAGCGCACAAGGAGGTCAGACTTGGGTCGGAAGTTTCGGGAGTAGGTTTTTCCTTATTAGGCCGCGGATCTGCTGAACCTATTTTGGTAAAAATACCGTAACTTTCTCCTCAAGTATTGGATTGATTCGATTCTAAATTTTACAGAAGGAGAAGACAGAGATCTATAACTTTGTTGTTTATTACTTTTCCAAATTCAGTATGGAAAAGGGTCAAATATGGGTTGGAAGTTTTGGGCAATTTAAGTTTTCCTTATTAGGCCGAGGCTATGTTAAGTTTTCCTAATTGAAAATGACCTAGGGTTTTTCTATGGGGCTGGGGCGAGCTTCTTCTATATAAGGAGAGCTAGGTACAGGCATGAAGGGGACCCACACAACATCAAACATTTAGCTTCATAGCTTTTATCTTAGCTTTTATCTTATGTAGTTTCGTAGCTTTTATCTTTCATATTTTTCATGTTTTTCTCTTATCCCTATCAATAAAATCTTTCCTCCCCACTCTCTTTCTTCTCCTCTCTCATCCCTTATTTCATCTTTTCTTTCTTTCATTTGAATCGCTCTTGGGACGACCACTTCGGACCCGTTCTAAAGATCAATTCTGATGTTCTACCACAATTTATCAGCAACATTATTTTTGGCACGCTCGGTGGGACTAAGGAGGGCGTCTAAGAAAAGTGATTGTTGCATCAAAACACACGAATTTTCACATACGGTTTGGAGTCCTTCCTCAAAAGGGACGAAACCGGTCAAAGGTTGTGCTGAAAGAAGACGTCCAGCGAGGTCAGTTGGTTTTGGAGGGTGTTCCGGCCCTTTTTGGAGCCGAATCTGAAGAATTTTTCTTCATAAAAAATGAAGATAATTATTTTCTCTTTCTGTGGATACTAAGAACGCCAAAATTGGAGTTTGTACCAAGAAGATACGACCAAAATACTAAAAATTGATCGATTTGTATGATTGAGAAGTCCAATCGAGTTTGGAAGGCATTTTGGTCTTTTTATTGAACGAATTAGGAGACGGCTATTTCATGAAAAATTGTATATCTATCTGTCATATTTCCAAAGACACCAAGTTTGCTTCAATCGGAGTTTGGATGAGAAATTTACGTCCATAATACCGAAGGTTAGTCAATCTGAAAAGATGACATCTCTGATGACCATGAAGGAAAGGTTGTGGCATATTTTTTATTTCGAAGTTGACGACCGAGAGGCTATTGAGGAGGCCTATGAAAAAATTTTAAGGTGGTTTCGTTATAGCTATTATTTTGATTGTGAATCGATTGATGATATTTATCTTATCGGGAGAGTTATCGAGAGAGTTGATTACAGGAGGAGGAGCCATGTTGGAGGCCTTTGGTTTGACTATGATGAAACCCTAAGCATAACTGCGTGGCACAAAATAATGAAGTACCTCAAGTACCTAATGTCAGTTCCTATTAGTGAGGAGGCAATACAAGAATTGGAAAGAAGGCTTGAGAATACCGGATTTACGGCAAGACATGTAGCCAACTCTGTGTCAAATCACCCAATGGAGGTATCATCAAGTGGCGTATATGAAATGGAAGACCGAAGAAGTTTCGACTCACACTATTCAGAGATTAAGATTGACACAGCCGTACATGAATCAGCTGAATTTATGCAATACTTTATTCCGGCTATCCAAGAGGTCAAACAAATAACTAGTTCACAGTTGGCCGACACCACGGCCATCGAGCTCGCAACGCCCAAATTCGAGGAAAAGAAGATGGTCATACAATCAAGTGACGTATGTGAAGATGAAGATCAAATAGTTTTTGAATCCCACGATTCTGAGACAAGTATTGAGACGGTCGTACATGAATCGGCCGGATATACACAATCTTCTTTTTCCATTATCAAAGAGGTTGAACAGACGACTAGTCCACAGTTGGCCGACACCACGGCCATCGAGCCTACAGGGCCCACATTTGAGGAAAAGGAAGAGCCATGCCCGATACGAGTCCCATCGACAACTGAGACAACCCTAAGTGCTGTATCAAATACGAAAGGCATCCTAGGGCCTCCGCCGACTAAGAGAATCTTTGGGCCTTCACCAGAAAAGAGAATTTTAGGGCCTCCGCCGAGTCATCTATTGCGGAGATCTGAGTCACCTTTCATTCCACGAGTAGTAAACCACCGTCGCTAGCCCTATTCTGTCCTAACTCAACAGAAAGACACAGGGGGGCAAGTCTACAGTCAGAATTTAATCTCACCCGGGGGGCATGGAGAGCAATGCAGCATTGCAGACGAAGCTCCTACTTTGGTCAAAATTATCCCAGCCGGGGAGCAAGACATGCACAAAGTGAAGAAGGCAGATGATGATAAAGACAAGTGTTCAACTCCTCCTCAACCAAGCAAGAGTACGGTGAAGCAACAACCTAATGGGCCGGCTCAACCTTGGCCATCAAAGGTTTCAAATTATAGGGAATGTCCTCAAGTCACATGGTCAAAATCGGCCAGCAACAAAAAAAGGGCGTCTGAGTACACGTGGGTTAAGAGAGACGCGGTCACTCGATTGGCGACCAAGCAAGGAGTTCTCCAGAGAAAGAAACCCTTCAAGGTTTGGGTGCCTAAAGAAGAACTTTCGCGGTCTAAGAAACAACCATATGAGACACGACCCACAAAGAGTGATCCATCTACAAGGTCTCCAAGTTATCACACGAAGCCTGTGCGAAAGGAGATGCCAAAAAAGCCAAACCCACACTCGGGGGGCAAGTGTCCGGAGTCTCATCGACCGACTCTCACGAAGACTCAACGAAGAAGGTTGGAGCGAAAAATTCAGAAGCAAAGGAAAAAGTTTAGAGACCTTCAACAACAATTGTATGGTCGTTTCAATGAAGGACATAGAGCTCCCACTCAACCATGTAGGACTAAACCAAGTTTTTGCGAGAAAGTCGTGAGCACACGGATATCTCGAGATGAGTGATCAACTGCACGCCTACAACGGCTAGGTCTCGATCGGTTTGATGGTACATTCTCTACATATTTACGGTCTTGCCTTAGCCGGCTATTTTTTTAGTGGAGTTAATTTTCCTTGTGTTCAAGGATGGATACACGTCAAAGCTTATCCTAGGGTCAAAACATTGACGTGTGGGGGGCATTGTTGGAGCGAAAAATTAATTCTCAGATTTGCTTGACCATGTCTCAGTAAAATAGCCGTATCTTCCTACTCGTGTATCCAATTGATGCGATTCTAAAAGCTACAAAAACACAGATCTAGAACTTTCTAGTTTGAGACTTCTCCAGATTCAGCACAGAAGGAGGTCAGACTTGGGTCGGAAGTTTCGGGAGTAGGTTTTTCCTTATTAGGCCGCAGATCTGCTGAATTTATTTTGGTAAAAATATCATAACTTTCTCCTCAAGTATTGGATTGATTAGATTTTAAATGTCACAAAAGGAGAAGACAGAGATCTATAACTTTGTTGTTTATTACTTTTCCAAATTCAGCATGGAAAAGGGTCAAATATGGGTTGGAAGTTTTGGGCAGTTTAAGTTTTCCTTATTAGGCCGAGGCTATGTTAAGTTTTCCTAGTTGAAAATGGCCTAGGGTTTTTCTATGGGGCTGGGGTGAGCTTATTCTATATAAGGAGAGCTAGCTACAGGCATGAAGGAAACCCACAAACAACACATCAAACATTTAGCTTCATAGCTTTTATCTTATGTAGTTTCGTAGCTTTTATCTTTCATATTTTTCATGTTTTTCTATTATCCCTATCAATAAAATCTTTCCTCCCCACTCTCTTTCTTCTCCTCTCTCATCCATTATTTCATCTTTTCTTTCTTTCATTTGAATCGCTCTTGGGACGACCACTCCGGACCCGTTCTAAAGATTATTTCTGACGTTCTACCACAATTTATCAGCAACAAACGCATAGGATTTTGAGTCGTTTATGCACGTTTGTCTTTAGTTTAGTATTATTTTAGTAAACAATTGAGTTTTGGGTGACTAATGAGTTCTTTGTGCTAAATTGTAGGAAAATGAGGTAAATTTGGTAAGGAATTATACTTGAAGAAGGAATCCAACAGAGATAGTTGACTTGCAAGGGCATTTTGGTTAACTTTGGAGCCAAATCAGAGGACACGTATTTGATAGATAATTGAAGATATTTCTTTTCTCTTTCTGTGCATATAAAGAACGCTTAAATCGGAGATCAGGAAAGGAAGTTACGACCAAAATACTGAAGGCTGGTCTGGCAGATTATTATCAGCGAATTTTAAAGGCCAATTTTGGAAATTGGGTCGTCTGATCCCTTAGGACACCGGGGACGACCCATTAGGTTTTTACACTTAGGAGGGCTTATATATAACCCTCTAGACTTATTTTAAGAGAACTTTTTATTTCAGAGAACAAAACCTATTTTACTTTGTCTTTGTCACGACTATGAGGAATTAAAACTCTAGGTAGATTTGAGGGAGGAGACCCAAGGATTTGGTTGTGAGGACCAGGTTTTATTAATCTATCTCAGTAGTATTTACTTATTTCCTTGTGCTTATTATTGTTCTTGAATAGTTTGCATTTGTGAATTTATTCTTGAACATATTTGCCTTTGATTCTTGATTAGCGGTTGTAGTTAGGAATTGAACCTAGGAGCAAGGTTAATTCAGCGAGGAACCCCTAAGAGTCCCCCATACCAAACAATTTCTTACTTGGGGATGGGGACACAAGGAGTGAACCACTCGGGATACTACGAGACTGCAAGGACGAGGGCTAGCAATCTCCAAGAGGAATCGAGCTGGTACCAATCGGTCCTGACCCAAGATTGGTCATACCCATCTAGGGTCTCGGCCGACCAAAACTCTTTCAAAAGGAGGGATGTCTGCACGAATCCTTTGTTCAACTCAAGAGTTTCCAATCCTACCCCGACCCTACAAGTCATGGATCAAGCACGGATGGACCTAGACGAGGAGGACAATCACCATCCCATCAATCGACAAGAAGAGCTCGGTGAGGATGACGAGCTCAATAAGGATGATGTCAACAGACAAAAAGAGCTCGATGAGGATGACGAGCTCGATGACGATGATGTCAACCAACAAGAAGAGCTCGATTAGGATGACGAGCTCGATGAGGATAATGTCAACCGACAAGGAGATCTCAGTGAGAACAATGTCAATAGACAAGAAGAGCTCGATGAGGACGACGTCAATCGACAAGAAGAGCTCGATGAGGATGATATTAATCAGGAAGAAGAGCTCGATGAGGACGACATCAACTGTCAGCTGACATTGGGATCTACCCGATGACAAGGGATAGAAGGGCAACCCTTATCTTTTCAATATGAGGATTTCATCCCACATCAATTCTTGGAGGACCAGTCATCGATGGGTCCTCACCTTATTGCTCATGTCACCATAGTTGGCTTCGACCGAAGTCAAAAGAGAAGCCCCAAGCAAGAGAAGGCCAATCCTAATACCCGAAGGGTAAGACTCGGGGGGCAGGGACGATCGAACCCTAAGAAAGCAAAATTTTATCCTAAGACCCGAGAGGCAAGACTCGAGGGACATAGAAGGCCGCCTGATAATGATATACCAAACGCTCACAAATCCTTTCATTCAAGGGGAGCCGATCATCCTAAGCAAGGGAAGGCCGACCTTAAGACCCGAGAGACAAGACTCGGGGGCAAGGAAGATTGCCCAAAAATGGCATTTCAAAAGCTTGGAAGTGCTTTTGTTTGAGGGGAGCCGATAGTCCTAAGCAAAGGAAGGCTGACCTTAAGACCCGAGAGGCAAAACTCGGGGGGCAAGGACGACCACCCGATAGCGGTATACCAAAAACTCAAAAGTTCTACCCTTCGAGGGAAGTCAACAAGATGTGGAGGCTCCGTCATCCCCGTACCAAGGTAGACCTTCAAGACGGGTCTAACCCACGCCGATACTCTTTCAATAGACTTAGAGATAAGAGGATCACCCTTGATCTACCAACGCAAGACCTCCTGACTAAGACTCGGAGACGTCGCCTTGAGAGAAAGGTCCAAAAACAAAAGCAAGCCATCAAGGTCCTTGAAAGGCAACTCACAGAGCAAAGGGTCCAGCTGGAAAAACAAAAGGTGCTCCTAGCTCGCCCACGAGTTGAACACCGATCGGTCCAGACCCGAGGCCGGGCCAAGAAGGTTGAAGCCTCTAAGACAATCAAGGGAAAGGATCTCAAGCATATCAAGGAGATTCGGCCAAAGGCACCCAAAGTCCGACATAAGAAGTTGATCCGGGAGTGGGTACCTAAAGCGAGATCCACTGCAGGGAAAGTAACCTTGGTGATGTAAGGACGATTGGAAGGAAAAAGATGTCTCGGTTGGTCTTGACATTGGTTATGTTAAGTTTGGAGACTTCCCAGACAAGGTATCGATCCACAAGTTGTTCACCCTCCCGGCCATCTTTAGGCCAAAACTCAGCCAACCCAGTCATCTGAAAGGGGACATAAGTGAGGAAGATACACCTGAGTCACAGATAGGAGAGATGTCCTATATCGTTCCCATTGTGGAAGCCTTCAATGGCGACGACACCATTGTGAGGCCAACCCAAAGAATAGGCGAACGCAAGAAACCTCTTTGCATCACGGTTCACATGCTTGGGGAGCCGATCAAGAGAGTGCCTGTGGATGGCATGGGTGTGGCGAACACCTTTTTTTAGTTGTTCCTCAGGGATCGTAATAAGGAAAAAGAGGATGTCAGCCTGACCGGCATAGTCACGACCAACCTTGACGGGAAAGGACGAGACTTGATCTGCTCCGGTCTGGTAATTCCATCTTCCATCCACCAATGTCTAATCCGGTGGAAGTCATATGGGAAGGTAGAGATTATGATGGCCGACGCATGTCCATTCATCCCGGCTATATACTACATAGAGGCGACCTTCAATGACGGGACCACAATACCAATAAGGGTGGTCTGGAGCAACGTAGATGGCTGGTCTACCTGGTGTTCGAGTTTGATCAAGCGGGACATCCTTTCAACCCAACGATCGATTAGTGCCACACCCAGGGAGCAAGTACTCCCCCTTACTTATGGGGAATGAAGCAATAGGCGAGGTGACAAGGTGATTGGAGGTTTACACCTTGTCGCCCTATAAGTTGACCAGGTAGATGGCCTAGACCTCTTCGAGCTGCTCATCTTCATTCTGAGTTAGCTGAAGGATGCCAACCCGGAGATGAAGGACCACGTCAACGCTTCTCGCCTGGTCGTACCGAAGTGGTAACGTGCGGGGGGCATTGTTGAGGTGCAAAAATAATCTCGGCATTGTCAACATATTTTGAGGTACTCGGCGTGGTCTCAAAGTGACTGGGTGACTGGTGACTTGTGACCGGTGACCGATTATTGGAGTACGAAATTAATATCGTGAATTGATGACGGCCTATCTTCAAGTTTGTGTGAATCGGTTCGAGCTTGTTGGTGCATGGGGGCAACCTATTAGGGTACTCGATTCACCCTGGGAGAGATGCCCCTCTCGCTTGCATAGGCGAGAACAGGCGAGACGCCTCTCTCGCTCGGGTAGGTGAGACCGGGCGAGATGCCTCTCTCGCTCGGGTAGGCGAGATCGGGCGAGAGGCCACTCTCGCTCGCATAGGCAAGAGCGGGCGAGAGGCCCCTCTTGCTCGCATGAGCGAGAGGCCGAGCGCGACACCTAAAGCGAGAGGCCGAGTGCGATGCCTAAAGACAGAGGTCGAGCGAGAGGCCGAATAGCGAGAGGCCGAGCGCGATGCCTAAAGCGAGAGGCCTATGGTGAGAGGACGAGCGAGAGGCCGAGCGCGATGCCTAAAGCGAGAGGCCGAGCGAGAGGCCTACGGCGAGAAGCCTATGGCGAGAGGCCGAGTACCGAGAGGCCGAGCGAGAGGCCGAGTACCGAGAGGCCGAGCGAGAGGCCGAGTGGCGAGAGGCCGAGTGAGAGGCTTACGACGAGAGGCCGAGCGCGATGCCTAAAGCGAGAGGCCTAAGGCGAGAAGCCTACAGCGATAGGCCGAGTAGCGAGAGGCCGAGTGCGAGAGGCCGATTGCGAGAGGCCGAGTGAGAGGCCTACGGCGAGAGGCCGAGCGAGAAGCCTAAGGCGGGAAGCCGAGCGAGAAATCTAAGGCGGAAAGCCTAAGGCGAGAAGCCGAGCGAGAAGCCGAAGGTAAGAAGCCAACTTGAACTCGAGCGGAAAGCTCATTTGACTTTCGTAGGTGGGAAGGAGATTCCGGGAATAGGTCCACTTTGGTTGAGGAGGCCATTATCTTGAGCCTATTTTGGGATTCACTTTGGGCCTGACGAGATTTCCATCTTGGGCGATGATGGACTTGAGTCGAGATTTTGCGTGGGAGATTCGAGAAGATCAAGTCGATATATATTTTCCTAACTTTAGCCGAGATTCTCAATATTTTGGATAATTGCAATAGAATCTATCTAGGACCCTGAGTTTTGGAATGCATGATTTTTTTTTTTGAAAGGTAAAATTTTATTTGGTATGATATTTATATTATACTTAACGTGGTATTTTTTCATACGAGATTCATGATTGTGTATATACAACATTAAAACTTGGTGTTCTTTTCGTATTCTGCTTTTACTACCAAATTTTATCGAGATAAAATTTTAATGAGTTATAATTTCTTAATAAAAAATCTTTTCCCATTCCATATTGGACCTCCTATTTTGAGCTTTCCACTTTTGGACTTTTTGCATGAAACTCATCATTCAATTCCAACATACCGTAAGACGAAAGAAAGACTCTACCTTGTCTACCTCTTCATGCCAAACAGGAATGTTCAAAATAAACTGTTAGGTACACTTTTTCTTTTAAATATATAGGTTTTTATATTTATTTCAATAAAATTACAATTAGTAAAAGCTTTTAAATATCTAAATTGCATCAATAAAAAATTATCGTGATACCATTTTGCTTTGATTCAATGTCAAATAATTGTTGTCCATTTTTGAACCACGGTTCCTCTTAGATTTTTTGATCATGATCATCATGTTGCTACCTCACTGGTTGTTTCTGACAATAATCTCGACCTCACCATTCCAATCTATCCTTAGATATTTTGTCAGTTCACATTCCAGAGGACCAGACCTCCAGATGAATTTTTCCATAATTGTCTTTGCCTTAGCCGTGGTTTTTTTGGGTAGAGCTCTTCTCCTTAGGTCCTAGTATCACCTAGTTTATTGGGTTTTTTGCCTTTGCCTTGGATGTTTCCTTTCATTCTTCTCTCTTCCCTCTTCCTTTTGTCCTTTCCGGTTTCATTTTCCCTTAATTTACCTCCTCATTTTCCCTCCATCTTCTTCTGTCAATTGGATTAAATATGTTGGTTCACCCTGTTTAACTAGTCAATCCAAATTAAACTCAACATTATTTAAAAAAATAATTTAAAAAATTTTGTAAGATTGGAAGTAATTAAATTAAAATTTCGCTACTTATAAATGATAAATTTGGCGGCATTCTTATTTTTAAATATTGCTCCATTCTTTAGCCAAATGGATAGGTGCCCAATTGACCAAAGTTCGTAATTAACATTTTCTAATATATCACGCCCAAATTAATTAGTCAGGCATAACACATATCTATATATGTCATATATGTGACACACTATTGATATAAGATTAATGGGTAGCAGAATTAGATTGGAATAAGACGATTAAGATACTCAGAGGAGTTGCAGCGGCCATTCAGGAGTTGCACGACAAAATACCCCCACTCATCTACCGAGACTTGAAGCCAGAAAACATTCTTTTTGATACGGTAATTAATTGTTTTTAAACATATATAATTTTATTTATCTAAAAAACTGCCAAAATAATACGTAATTAAATTTGATATAATTACACTAATTTTTCATCTAAATAAGAAAAATATAATATAACTTATATACGGAAATTAAATTAATTACAGGCTTCGTCAATTAATCACTCTATTTAAATAATATTTATCCAATTTCTACGAGCAGTGAATATTCCTTTGTGAATCGAGACGATGATTAGGATTTTAATCCCAAATTAGCCGACTTTGGGACCGTGACTAGGGGTGAGCAAAAAAACCAAGAACTATATAACCGATCCGAACCAAACTAAAATATCCGGTCCAAAACCAGATCCAAAATGAAATGGTTTGGTGCGGTTCTTTGTTGGTAAAAAATAATAATTCTCGGTTCCGGTCCGGATCTTTTTATAGAGAACCACAAAGATCCGGACCAAACCGTAATTTTTCTATTAGTTAGTGCTAACCCTAAAGCCTAATCTATATAAATAGTGACATCCGCTTCTTAGGTTTTATCCAAAAAAATTCACGCTTCCTCCTCTCTTTTTGGTGATAGACTCCTCTCTGAGTACAGCAAAGATTTTTTTTCTTTCAAAGCACAGGTACAATCTATTACTTATATAAATTTTTTGGTTGGTCTATTACTTATATAAATACAGTACGTAACTTGATGGTTTAGGACAAGGAGAATTTCTTGTTTGTTATTATTGACAGCAAGTTAGTCATTCCCAGTTAGCCACCAGCAAGTTTCTTATTTTTGCATATCTCAGTTTTTAGATGCGTAGTATTTTTCGTTCAATAGATTATCTTTTCACAAAAATCTTTCTGGTCCTCGGTTCTGGACCGGACCAGAACCATTTTTTTGGTTCGATTCTGGTCCGGATCCATAACTAAATCGGATTGGTTCGGACATGATTTCTCTCTTCTTTTTGGTTCTCGGTTTTTATGGTTCGGATCGGATCGGTCCGGTTCGGGTCAATTGCTCACCCCTAACCGTGACGGTGGAAGGAGAATGTTTTCCGTACGGCACCCATGGTACGTATTTTATTACTCTTTTTTGATTTAATTTCTTCTAGCTGATGCTTATGCAATAAATTCTCCATCATTTAATTCAATTAATTTCGAGCTCTTTTAAAATTGAGTAAGTTTAGGATTGGAGAGTATTCATAATTTTGCAGTTTATTTATGGTTCCCGTTGACTCGTAGCATATAGTAAAATGGAAGATTGTTAGAAAAATGGGCACCTTCTTTTATTTCATTTTTTAAAATGTGATTGCGTCTCCAGATAATTATTTATCTTTCTTCTTCCACAACTTTGGTCCTTCTATTATCTTTGATTTTTTTTTAAATTTCACATGATATCTGACCACCCACTAAATCGACTTACTTAGTTCAAGTAAGGCAGGATTTTTGAAATGTGCAGATCTCTCCAAGCAAATATTTAAAATTATTGCATTTTTAATACGTCGAACTAGAGACATCTGTGTTAAGCTCAAAAAATTATATCATTTTTTTATTTAAGTTTTTGTTGACATTATCTTTCAACATCTACGGCTCGAAGAACGTACATACAATTAATTCAGAATTGAATACTTAATCACCTACAATAATAGTCATTCTAACATAGATTTATTTTTTTACCAACAAATACTTAGATCAACTGGTGAGAGAGTTATTCTAGTTTAACCAAGGTCTCGGGTTCGAGTCATTGAGAAAGCAGAAGTGTTAAATACTTGTTGGAAGAGTTTTGCCATCTTTCAAAGGTTCTACCCGGCTCGAACTTGGATTAGTTGGCCCAGTGGACCGGATACCAAGTAGTTCTAAACAAAAAAATATATTTTTTGTATTTGGTGAACATCTTTTTGACATATTCTAAATTGTTTTTCAGGATTAGGAAAAAAATCCAACGACGTGTATAATTTCGGTGATGTGATACTGCAAGTAATGATGAAAGAGAAGGACGTATTACTTGGAGGAAATGAATGCAAGAAGGACATCACAGAATGGAAAGTTCAGACAGATCAAGAGATGGGTATTTGGTGCATTACAGGTTACTGGGAAAGAAAGGATGTTCTTCTGAGGCTGCCAAGGAAATAACAAACTTGGCATTCCATTGTATTGGCAAAAATCATGAGCTGCGACCAACCATCACACAAGTCTTATACAGGCTTTCGCTTTTGGATGGCAGCCACGGGAGGAGCTAGAGAATCAATCCGTAACGAGAGCCGGTATTACGTGGTTTGACGATTTTTGATCCAAATAATATGTGGTTTAAATAGAAAGAATAATGAATGACGCATATGTAATTTGTTTGTGTTGTATTTATAGTTTGATGTAATTTTCACTTTACCGTATTATATAATTGTAATTGTTTTCAGTTTTAGTAATGCATTTTAAGTTTTCTAATTATACCATATTGTTTGACAACATATATATCGCTCACAACGATATTTACTTTAAGATAAGAATCCCGAACATCATTTCCTCCAATTGCAAACGGATCGACTTTTAAGAAGACGAGTCCCTCGCTCGTCGAATGTGGTGTTGCATCTTGTACGTTTCTGGTGGGTCGCATTTGACATATTAATACAAACAATAAGAGAAAAAAATATTACATGTCGCAAATGTGCAATCAATAAAAAATAAAATTTAATTTGCAAAAGCTCTGTAAAAAAATAAATATCACATTTTTCTTGATAAAAATATCAAATCACAAAATATTAAAGTAAAAAATTTCCTAATAAATAAACATACAACCTATTGACCCTCAAATTTCCTAATAAAAATTTCCTATTAAATCACATTTTTTTTCTCAAAAAAATAAATAAATATACAACCTATTGACCCTCAAACCAAATCAAAAAAAGTTGGACCGCTCCTTTTGAATTTTCAGTAGTTCCTCGTGGGCCCCAAGAAAAAGCCCCTCTCGGGAGCGGTCCTCGACGACTCAATAGTTTATTCAATTATGATTCAATAGTGCGTGTTTATTCCGTCCTGCTAGTTACGATTCAATAGTTTATTCAATTACGATTCAATAGTTTACTCAGTTACGATTCAATGATTTACCAAGTTACAATTCAATGATTGTAGATTTTTTTATTTTGCCTCCCATGTTTCTACATTTTTACAAAAAAATTCTCGCATATTTTTTAATAAAAATCTTCTAGCACTGGCGTGAGCCTTCAGCACCAAATCTTGTCCCCTCTCTCCCCGTAGTCGCTCCCACCTCTTCTAATCATTCTCTCTCTCTCTAAAACAACAGGGAATAATAAACTAAAAAACCTCTTTTTTCCCTCTAGAACCCTCTCCCCCTTCTCTTCTCTCCCATTATTTCGCCAATTCTTTTTCAAATTAAAAACCCTAGCTCCTGCCAATTGGATTTGGAAATTACAAGAAGTTGAAGGAAAATGGCCGAGGAGCCAGCTTCCCCGTCTCCGGCGCAGACGGCCTCGCCTTCGCCTGCGTCGGCGGCGGCGCCGCTGGGGGCGTCTGTGATCCCGATAGTGAACAAGCTGCAGGACATATTCGCGCAGCTCGGGTCTCAGTCAACGATCGAGCTCCCGCAGGTGGCCGTCGTCGGGAGCCAGTCGAGCGGGAAGAGCTCCGTCCTGGAGGCGCTCGTCGGGAGGGACTTCCTGCCACGTGGCAACGACATATGCACCCGCCGCCCCCTCGTCCTCCAGCTCCTCCAGACCAAGCGCAAGCCCGAGGGCGGCGCCGACGAGGAGTGGGGCGAGTTTCTCCACCTCCCCGGCCAGCGCTTCCACAACTTTGCGGAGATCCGCCGGGAGATTCAGGTCAGCTCGAACTTATTATTTTAGGCTCGTGTTGCGGTGATATTTACGGTTCTGCCACTTGTGCTTGGGGCTTCCATATTGGCTTCAATTGGAGCGGTTTTAGTGTTGGCTCGGGCTTGTATAGGCATATTATATTGACCGGTTGGAAATGTCCGTTATAGACTACTTTTATAGGGAGAGACGCGGAGTAGTTGGACTTTGCGTGGAAGTTGTGAACTGCATACTCTTGTGAATGGAAGAGGCTGGTCCTAGTCCTAAACTTTTGAGTGTATGATATTCGCAAGTATTAGAATCGAGTGTTGATCCTTTTGAGGTGTTTGTAGGCTGAAACCGCTAAAGAGGCTGGGGACAACAAAGGGCTATCGGACAAGCAGATCCGTCTGAAGATTTTTTCACCTAATGTTCTGGATATCACACTTGTGGATCTACCTGGTATTACGAAGGTACCAGTGGGTGATCAGCCTTCCGATATTGAAGCAAGAATTAGGACCATGATTTTGTCATACATCAAAAAGCCAAGCTGTCTGATTTTAGCAGTGAATCCAGCAAATTCAGATTTAGCCAATTCAGATGCTCTTCAGATTGCGGGAAATGCAGATCCTGATGGTATATTTTTCTTCAGAAAAAGTCTAGTGGGTGGATTTTATTTTGATAATTTATCTAATGTGCTGGATTCTATCTACAGGTAATAGAACCATTGGAGTCATCACAAAGGTGAACCTTATACTCAATATCTTTTGCTACATGGTTCAATTTTTTCTGGAAGTATATTATGCTTACATATTCTTGTTGTTTTCAGCTAGACATCATGGACAGAGGTACAGATGCTCGTAATCTGTTACTTGGGAAGGTCATCCCCCTTAAACTTGGCTATGTTGGGGTTGTGAACCGTAGTCAAGAGGTAATAAAATGGATGACTAAAATAGCAATTCTTAGTATTTTTCTGCTGGTGCATGATCAGTATAGGCTAGCTTCATGTTATCTTCCTTTAAGTCGTATGCCATGCTGTTTTTACTTGGACGATGTACACAAATTTATTTATTGCATATCTGGTCTATGTCTGCAGCAATGTGATCTTATACCTTGTTATTTATTGCATGAGGGTTTTCACATTATGCATAAGATCCAATCTATTCTAGACCAAGTCTGTTACAAGTTCTTAGTCTAATTGGTTATCTGTTTTACCTGGGCTTTCAAAACAGGATATCATGTTCAATCGAAGCATCAAAGACGCATTGGTAGCAGAGGAGAAATTCTTTCGTAGTCGTCCAGTATGATAGTCAATCCCTCTGATTCTGATGTCACCTGATACAAGCCTTACTGAGAGTGTAATATTCACTTTTTTTTCATGATAATAGGTTTATAATGGTCTGGCTGATCGCTGTGGTGTTCCTCAGTTAGCCAAGAAGTTAAACCAGGTAACATGATTTGAGTTTGAATTCTTAATTCTTGCTGAGAGCATGACATTTATTAGAAACAACATTTACGCTGTTGTAGGTATCCCAATACCTTTGTCTTTTCTGTATCTATCCGGGTGCTGCTGACATGATGTTGACAATATTCTTGTGTTTCTTTGAGTTGACTTTACTATTTTCACGTCTTTTTCTCTAAGGTCCCTGATTCTGCAGATTACTGGATGTGATTAAAAAGTTGACTTGTGTTCTGCTTTCCAGATTCTGGTGCAGCATATCAAAGCTATACTTCCAGGCTTGAAGTCACGCATCAGCACTGCACTGGTGTCTGTTGCAAAAGAACATGCAAGCTATGGTGAAATCACAGAATCAACGGTATGCATTGTTTTACTTCATTGGTGTCTTTGTTGAATCCTTATATCGTGACTATTTCTTTCATATACTTAGTTTACTTGAATGCTTGACTAGCAATGATATGAAAATTAATTATTTCGTCGTTATAACTGGCATTTTCTTGGACTAAAACAAAATGTTGTGGAATGTAGTTCAAGAGTATTTAATTTTGTATTTTTTCGTTGACTGTTCTGAGAAGGTTCTTGCCATGTAAGTGTAACTTGTCTTATTTTTATATTAGGCTGGTAAAGGAGCTCTTCTATTGAACATCTTGTCCAAGTATTGTGAAGGTAAAATTGCAATTCATCCAATTTTTGTTCTTCAAGTTTATAGTTCTGATTCTTTTATTTGCTTTGAACCTTTTTTATATAGTTTGTTATTTGTTTTTTCGTTTTGCAAATAGCATTTTGTTCCATGGTCGAGGGAAAGAATGAAGAAATGTCAACGGCTGAGCTTTCTGGTGGTGCACGTATTCATTACATTTTTCAATCAATTTTTGTCAAGAGCTTGGAGGTAGGCAAATTGAGGCTTCATTCTTTCTTATTATTCCTATAGATGTTTAGGGTTGTCTTATGTAAGATATTCTCTTAACCATTATGCTCTTCAAAGATATGACTCGGGTCTGTTGTTTGTAACTTCTTATTTCCATTGACGCAGGAAAGATTCCTTTGTTTCTTTATCATTAGCATGTTTTTGGGAAATCTATGTTATGTTTCTCTTTTGGTTATGTTCCGTGTGACATGCTCTTGTTCATAGGTTTTAGTTCTTTACCTTCATAAGCTGGTAGGATCTTTTGGGTCCCAAACCCCTGACCTTTTTAGCTATAATGATTATTCTTTCTTGTCATGTACAATTCCTTTTGTTGTCCTCAAAATGATGGCATATTATGACAGAAAGGAGGTGCTTCTTGTCTTTGAGGTTGTTTTCTTATATCGAATATGCTATTAAATGTTTGGGTGTTGAAGTTCCATCGTAGGAAATTATTTGCACAATTATAGTATGATGGATAATAAAAGAGAGGCCAGTCTATGATTTATGTTGTGACAGTGGACCACATTCAACCCATAATGTCTGATATGTAGTTCTTTTAGCTACTGTCAAGCTTGATCCAAATATGTATTTAACTTGATTTTGATCTTTATCCAGGAGGTAGATCCTTGCGAGGACTTGACAGATGATGACATTCGCACAGCCATTCAAAATGCCACGGGTCCAAAATCTGCTTTGTTTGTTCCCGAGGTACTTCTTTTTCATATGATTATTCTTGTTATCTCTTGTTCATTGCTTTTAATTAGTTCCTTACAGTTTGTTTTGGTGTTAATATGGAGGTTCCTTTTGATGTTCTTGTGAGAAGACAAATAGCCCGTCTACTGGATCCAAGTCAACAGTGTGCAAGATTTATATACGACGAGTTAGTGAAGGTTAGACTTTGGTATCTCTATGCTCCTTTGGCATGTCTATTTGTACGGTAACATATTTTTCCTCTCCAGATTAGCCATCGATGTTTAGTAAATGAACTACAGCGATTTCCTGTTCTGAGAAAGTGCATGGATGAAGTCATCAGTAACTTCTTGAGAGATGGTCTTGGACCGGCAGAGACAATGATTGCCCACCTTATTGAAATGGAGGTACGCTGAGAGTAAGGTTCTGAGATATTCTTTTATGGCACTAAATTCTAGATTCCAAACCTCGAATAGAAAAAATAAGATGATGTTAACTCTTCTTGCAAGTAAGTTGAGAAAGAAAACTGAAGTTTTAAGATGAGTAGTTTGTACGAGGTGCTCCTTGGGCTCAATTATTTATGGTGTTGTGCATTTTCTTTTTTGATTAAATTATTTAGGTATCAGTAGAAAAATTGCTGATGGTTGCTTTGTCGTTTTGTCACCATATTGACAGTGCATAGCCTTGGCTTCTTCTTGTTACGTGATTGTTGATGTAGATGCTGGTATAATTTGATCAACTTGGCTTCCAAATTTAGATGTAGGTTCAGCTGAAATCTTATTCTCTTTAGGCCCCGACATGTGTCCTGTTATATAAATCTAGGGGTTTACTGTTACACCAGGATCAATTGAATTTCTTGAAGGGATTGTGTCTATTGCTTTCTTTCTCTCGCTAACCTATTCAAAAGTTGTAATCTACATTTACATGTTGGTACTGTGTTTCTAAATTTTGGCTTAGTTGAGCTCATCAGAAATGTTTTGAACAATAACGGGCTGTTTTCTAGATGGACTATTTGAACACTTCCCATCCAAATTTTATTGGGGGGAGCAAGGCTGTGGAGATTGCATTACAGCAGATGAGATCTTCTAGGCTTCCCATTCCAATTGCTCGGCAAAAGGTAGTCTCTTATGAGGCATGGTTTTAGAATATGCTCTTTCAGTATTTGTTTTCAGTTACTTGCTTATGCATGCCTCGTTTACTCGTTTCATCTTGTTATGAAGGATGGTGTAGAGAATGATAAGGTGCAGTCATCATCTGATAGGAATGTGAAGTCTCGGGCTATTATTGCTAGACAAGTAAATGGAATACTACCTGACCAGGCATGGGAATATCTACAGCTTCTCTCTTTTGCTACTGAATAGTGTGTCTGGGCAATGTGGTATGTTTATTGCCAACTATAATACGCATATATACGTTTGCCAATACAGGGCGTACGGAGTGTAACTGACGGTGAAAAGTTGACACCGGGTAATGTGGCAGCTCTATCCCTCAACTTTCATGTGGCCATGCATCACCAACACAGATAACTTCTTATTGCCACTTCTGGAACATTGTGTATTCTAAGCTACTGATGTTCTCTCGTTTTATCAGGGAACACAGGTGGTTCATCTTGGGGTATTCCATCTTTATTTGGTGGGGCTGATAACTCCCGTACAGCTGCTAAAGAAAACGTGGCAAGCAAATTACAGACGGAACCTGCTTATAATGTAGAAGCAGTGGACCATAGTTTCTCTATGATTCATTTAAGAGAGGTAGAACATGAAGCTTTTGACTATGGTTTCTCTTTGAGTGTATATACTATATGAAAATTTCTTTGTTTTATTTCTTTTTGTGTAGCGTGTCTAACAAACAATCCATTCTTTCTGTCTTAGCCTCCATCTATCTTGAGGCCCCCAGAAAATCACTCGGAGCAAGAGACTATTGAAATCGCTGTTACTAAGTTGCTTTTGAGATCATACTATGACATTGTTCGGAAGAATGTGGAGGACTTGGTACCCAAAGCAATCATGCATTTTCTGGTATGCTACAGCCAACAAAGCTAGCAAACCCTCCGAACACTAAAATTATTGTCGCTTTTTCATTTCGATAAATTTATGGTCTTAACAAGTGTTCTTTTCAACTTATATAAAAAAAAGTAATTTTGTGAAGTCATCTGATAACTTCTTTGACCAAAGGGCATTTGGCCTAGCGGTACAAGATGTAGATGATTTGATGGAGGTTCAGGGTTCAAATCCTGCCGAGGTGCAATTCTTGGTGTAAAAAATTTACCTTTACAAAAAAAAAAAACTGATAACTTCTTAAAATTAATTCCTGTCTGCATGTTGGTCTTTGTGCTCGCGACTCTAGTAGACATTTAGAATCAATTATTCTGGTTCTTCATGTTGGATATATTTACTTGCATTTATATTGAATTGGTGATAATTCACGGATCCTGTTGCATGAAAATTGTTAGTGATCCAAAATACAGCAATTATTCCGGTACTACTCATGATCTCTGTTGTCAATAGCCTATACCTCCGCTATGTCGCGGAAACCACACCTTCATGAGTCATGATGGATATAGGTTGCTATAAATTCAGGTAAACTTTGTAAGAAGTTAATGAACTCAACAACCTTTCTTTTATTGCATTCAATGGATAAGTATTTATACAAGAGAGAGGAGCAAAAAGAGCTCAATCTGAAACAACAGGCAGCAGTAGCTGTTGCAGGAGCAACGGCTCTTTTCCTGAAGTGACAGGGAACTAGCATTAGCTAGAAAACAAAGATGGAACCTTATTTAAATGGTTCAACAAACTGCCTAGTCCTATCCTAACCATAGGGAGACTAAAATAGACATGATGATCAATATGATCATCATGTCCCTTCATCAGCTTCATATTCTGCAGAATTTGCAGACCATCTTCTCCACTAGGAATAAGTCAACATCAGAACATGGTAAGATAGTACCAGGCAGGGACATCATTGAGTGTTCTTGATCCGGGGTCGATGCAGCTTGTCTCTGATAGCAGCTCCTCCTTGATCATCATCAGAATTACTTGTTCCATTAGGAGTGCAGCAGGTACAAGCTTCTGCAGTAGGAAACTTAGCATAAGTTAGCATATAAATCATAGGTAATTCAACACTCCCCCTCAAGTTGAGTTTGTAAGGATCAAACAAATTCAACTTGCTCGACAGGTATTGAAAGTAACCAGGACTTAAAGCTTTAGTAAATATATCAGCAATTTGTTCCTTGCTGCAGAGAAAAGGTGTAGCAATAACCTTGCTTAGAACTTTTTCCCTTACATAGTGACAATCAATCTCAATATGTTTAGTTCTCTCATGGAACACAGGATTAGCAGCTATGTAAATAGCAGATTGATTGTCACAAAACATTAACATAGGACCCTCGGGTTTAAATCCTAATTCAGTCATCAATTGCTTAAGCCAAACAAGTTCAGTAGCAGTCAAGGCCATAGCTCTATACTCAGCTTCAGCTGAAGATCTAGAGACAACAGTTTGTTTCTTGCTTTTCCAAGTGACAAGGTTTCCTCCCACAAAGGTGCAATAGCCACTGGTGGATTTTCTGCCATTTATGCAGCCAGCATAGCTGGCATCAGAAAAACCAATTACACTCATGTGGCCAGCTTTCCTCATGAGTAAACCTTTACCCGGGCTAGCCTTAAGATAATGCAAGATCCTGTCAATAATAAGCACATGACTAGACCTAGGTTGATGCATTGCTTGGCTGATCAAGCTCACAGCATAAGAAATCTCAGGCCTAGTAATGGTAAGATAGATAAGTTTCCCAACTAACCTTTGAAATCTGCCCACATCACTTACCAGATCACCATCAGTTAAGGAGAAGTTCGTGCCATATTCAATAGGAGTAGAAGCAGGGGCAGCATTAGTTTTCAGAGTTTCCTTTAAAATATCAAGCACATACTTCCTTTGACACATGTGAACACCCTTGTCAGAATAAGCAAACTCAATTCCCAGAAAATATTTGAGGATTCCTAGGTCTTTAATGTCAAATCTGGTTTTCAAGGCAGCTTTCAACTTAGTTATGCCTTTCAGATTGTTCCCAGTAATGATAATGTCATCAACATACATGCAAACAACAATCTTTCCTTCGTTATTATCATTGGTGAACAGAGTTTCATCAGAATAACATTTCTTAAACCCTAGGCTCATAAGTTCTTTACTTAAACGATGATACCAAGCCCTAGGAGACTGTTTAAGACCATAAATAGCTTTTCTTAGTTTCAAAACTTTGCCTTCAGGTTTTAAAATGAAGCCCTCAGGAGGATCCATGTAAATTTCTTCTTCTAAATCTCCTTGAAGGAAGGCATTTTTAACATCCATTTGCAAAAGATCCCAACTATTGTTCACTGCAGTAGAAATGATCACCCTTATGGTGTTCATTTTTGCCACAGGAGCAAAAGTTTCTGTGTAATCAACCCCTGGAACCTGAGAAAAACCTCTAGCCACTAATCTGGCTTTATGCCTCTCAATGGTACCATCTTTGTTGTATTTAACTTTGAAAAGCCATCTACAACTAACAGTTTTCTTGTTAGGTGGCAGATCAGTAATGATCCAGGTTTTGTTTTTCTCTATAGCATCAAGTTCTTCTCTCATAGCATTTTTCCACACTCTAGACTTACTGGCAGAAGCATAATCAGCCGGCTCATCATCTTGGTCAATTCTATTCAGAAAGCAACAGTGCTCTTTGGAGATAAGGTCATAGGAAACATACCTTGTTATTGGGTACAAGTTTGTGTTGTAAACCTTGGGATACACATTCTTCCTTACCCTAGAAGATCTTCTTAAAATTCTGTTTTCTTCAGGTTTGTTTTGGTCAGCTTCTGCAGCTACTTCTATTCCTTTCTTTGCTTCAAGTCTTTCTCCCAATCTGTTGATCTTTGTCCTAGAATAAACATGCGGATAGAAAGAGAATTCCATACCTTTGTTACTGCTGTCAGGATGTTCAGAAGTAGATTGATCAGAAACTTGTTCTTGCCCTGAATCTGAATCAACATCTGCAGGCTTTTCAGCTTGATCAGCTTCAGTTTCCTGTTTTTCCTTTGTTGCGGGTTGCTGAATGATGCATGTACTAAAGAAGTTGCGTTCTTGATCAGTGCTATTTATCGATTTATTGAAGTTGTGAATGGTTTTATTTGGGCCTTTTTTTTATGCGTTGTTGAATGCGCATTTGCTGCTAATGATATGACTCGGAAGTTAATTTGTGTAGGCAGGCCCTCGACTGTAACTGAATAATGGCATGTGTAACTTCACTGTTAACAGGCTATCCGTCAGACACTAATCATATCCAGTCTGCCTTCAATTTTTAACAAAGTGACTGTAAATAATTGTTCATGTTTGTTCCAGGAAAGTTCGTCGTCATGTAGGTAGTTTCTTCAATATTACATCTGGTAAATCGCTATGCTTCCCGACCATATTCCCTTATCATTCTGCTCCACAGTGGTAGTAGTATAATTTTTCTATGGAAGTTGAATTTTGTCTTACGTCTTTCATACAATACCCTGACCAGATTAAGATACCCTGAAACTCGTTAGTCCAATCTGTAGGCAGTTTTTGCATGTAATAAGCTTGTTCCTCAATAAATGTGATGTCCCTAGTAAGATATTTCTGTTTAGTCTTAGGGTTATAACACTTATAGCCTTTGGTGGTAGAGGAATAGCCCAAGAAAATGCACCTTTCAGCTTTAGGATCATGCTTGTCTCTCCTTACTTTTGGAATGAGGGCAAAGCAAACACATCCAAAAACCTTTAAATGATCCAGAATTAGAGGTCTTTGAAGAAGGATCTCTAGAGGGGCTTTAAATTGAAGAGACTTAGTGGGAGTCCTGTTTATCAGATAACAAGCTGTAAGCACAGCATCAGACCAGTAGGTCTTTGGGACATTTCTCTCAAATCTGATAGCCCTAGCAACCTCAAGAAGATGTCTATTCTTCCTCTCAGCCACTCCATTCTGCTGAGGAGTGTAAGTACAAGATTTTTGATGTACAATGCCTAGCTCTTTTAAATGTTTAGACAAGTTATGATATTCAGATCCATTATCAGTCCTAAGAACCTTAATTTTCTTCTCAAATTGGTTCTCGATCAGTTTCCTAAACCCCTCAAATATGTCAAAAACTTCAGTCTTGTTTTTTAACAAGTAGAGCCAGGTAGTTTTAGTGAACTGATCAATGAAAGTAATAAAATACTTGTAACCATCATAAGAAAGAGAAGAAGAGGTCCACAAGTCAGAATGAATCAAAGCAAAAGGCTCAAAATATTCAGTAGTAGAATCATGAAAGACATTTCTACAAGATTTAGCCATTTTGCAGCTAGTACAACTAGAGGAGATGGACTGATTACATGCAACAAACTTGTTTAAGATCAAATCAGATGGGTGGCCTAATCTATTGTGCCAAGCTTCTGGATTGCTTTGAGTGGATGCACTCAAAGCAGCTTCTGGCCAGCTTTGAGTGGATGCAACCAAGGCATTCCTAGCTATCCCATCATCAAGAGTATAAAGTCCTCTCCTCATCTCCCCTCTACCAATCATGTTCCCTGATTTCATGTCCTGAAAGTACACAGATTTGGGTTCAAAAATTACTCTACATTTAAGTTTGTTAGTGATTTCACTAACAGAAAGAAGTTTAGCATTTAGTTGCCTAATTAACAACACATCAGAATGGTTTTTAGAAGCCAAGAAACTTCTTTTTCCTATGCCAGTTATGGGAAGTTTCTCACCATTAGCAACAGAGACTTTAGAAGAGCCATCTTTATGATCTATATCGTTTAAATCATGCTCATCAAAAGTCATGTGATGACTGGCACCAGAATCAATAACCCAACACATAGGTTTATCATTAAAAATAGTGAGGGAAACTGCAGAAATGTTACCAGTATCCTGCTGAGAATTGATCATCTTCTCAGCATGATGTTGTAGGCTAGCATTCTGGCAAGGGCCTCCACCTTTGCTGAGTTGTTGCAGATATTGTTGTACCATTGTTTCAATGGACTTTTGCATCTCTTTAGGCTTGTGGTGGTGGTCCTTGTTGTGGTCGATGGAGTTGTGTTCAGCAGGTGGAGCAGCAGAGAAGTTTGCAGACGCAATATTCTGCTTTTGAGGTCTTAGATGAGGGTGTAGGAACCAACACCTGTCCTGGGTATGGCCATTTTTCTTGCAGTGGTCACAGAACAGGTGTGTTCTGGAACTTTGAGGAGTAGTCTTTCCTCCCCTGCCTTTGAATCCTCCTCTGGTGGAAGCTCCACCTCTGCCTGAACCTCCCGTGGAGTAAAACACACTCGAATCAGTGTGTTCCTCCTTGTCTCTGCTGCCCAGCATAAGTTTCTTCCTTGTTTGTTCTTGCTGAATCCTAGCACACACAGTGCTTAAGGTAGGTAGCTCAGGGGCCATAAGAATCTGGTCCACCAGGCCCTCAAACTCAGGATCAAGAAGGCCAAGTACACTGAAGATCTGATCTTGCTCAGCTCTATCTTGAGCAATGAGCATGTCAGATGTTGGAGGCCTATAGATGGCCAACTCATCCCACATTTGTTTGACTTTACCAAGTGCTTCCACAAAGGACACACCATTTTGCTTGCTTTCAGCAATTTTCTTCTTCAGCTCATACACTCTGAGAAGATTTTTCTGATTTCCATACATTCCCATGAGAGCATCCCAGAGATCTTTTGACGTGTTTGAGAAAGCAAACACATCATAGACTTTAGGCTCAAGGGAACTATGGATAATCCTCATGATAACTTGATCATTGACCTCCCATGTATCAAACTCACCACTGTTTTTATCAGTGGGAGCAGGAATTTTTCCTGTGACATAGCCAAGCATGCCCTTGATATTTAAGGACATTTTTGCTGCCTTGGCCCAGATGAGATAGTTAGGGCCATTTAGGAGAATGGGGGTGAATTTTATGTTTGTACTGGTTTCACTCTCAAAGGAGATGATTTTTCTGGGTTGTTGGTTTGGAAGTTGAGTGGAGGCTGATGAATCTAGAACGGAAGCAGGATTTTCAGCCATGGAGCTCTGATACCATATAAATTCAGGTAAACTTTGTAAGAAGTTAATGAACTCAACAACCTTTCTTTTATTGCATTCAATGGATAAGTATTTATACAAGAGAGAGGAGCAAAAAGAGCTCAATCTGAAACAACAGGCAGCAGTAGCTGTTGCAGGAGCAACGGCTCTTTTCCTGAAGTGACAGGGAACTAGCATTAGCTAGAAAACAAAGATGGAACCTTATTTAAATGGTTCAACAAACTGCCTAGTCCTATCCTAACCATAGGGAGACTAAAATAGACATGATGATCAATATGATCATCATGTCCCTTCATCAGCTTCATATTCTGCAGAATTTGCAGACCATCTTCTCCACTAGGAATAAGTCAACATCAGAACATGGTAAGATAGTACCAGGCAGGGACATCATTGAGTGTTCTTGATCCGGGGTCGATGCAGCTTGTCTCTGATAGCAGCTCCTCCTTGATCATCATCAGAATTACTTGTTCCATTAGGAGTGCAGCAGGTACAAGCTTCTGCAGTAGGAAACTTAGCATAAGTTAGCATATAAATCATAGGTAATTCAACAGTTGCACGCCTGTCAATAACATTTAGTCATATGACTCATAGCTCCTAGTATTGGATAGCTGTAAGTGATCCAAGTTTAAGACAATTAGATTTGCCGAGGAAGTGTTTTCTTGTATTATAGAGAAAAAGCTTATTGATTTTAAGGCTCAATGTTGTGTGTTTCACTCCCAGGTCAATCAGACTAAAATAACTTGCATGATGTTGGGAAGCTTATGGTTACCAAATATTTTGAATTATGTGTTGAGTGTCATTTAAAGATAACAGTGGTTTGCATTTCCCTCAGGGTTAACGAAGTTAAAATATGAATGCATCTCACTGTTGAACTTAGATCTGGAATTGACATTCTATCATTGTAGCTTAATATAGTTGTCCTTGATATATATTTTTCTTGCCTTTTTTGTAGGTGAACAACACAAAACGCGAGTTGCATAATGTATTCATTAAAAAGCTTTACAGGTGACTTTAGCTCATGAAGTTTCTGATATTTAAGCTAAAATTCTGGAAAATTATGTTGAGTGCGATACTTCCTTTTTCTGTTGTGCAAAACAGGGACAACATGTTTGACAAGATGTTGCAAGAACCAGATGATGTAGCATCAAAGAGAAAACGTACACGTGAAACTTTGAAACTACTACAGCAGGCGTTTAAGGTGTGGATTTTCAATTTGAAGTTAAATATATATTGAACTCTGTTTAAAACTTGTTAGGTTAGTCGCTGAGTTGATGTACCTGATTGAAAAAGTTTGGTTCGAGGACCAAGTCTCTGCCTCTAACAGTACAGCTGCAAGGACACTCTTGATTGTGTTTTATTATTGTGGTGCTTGATATAAACACATGCAAGTCCTGGCCATTTAGTCTTTTATAACTAATGAAATCACAGTTCTTGATGTTTGGCTCTGTTATTTAAATGCTTAGATTTCTTTTCGAAGTCGAGTATATAATTGGTTTCTGATAAGCAAGTGAGCTGTTACCATTTCTCCGTTGCTCTAGACTCTCTTGATCGAGGGCATTTATCCGATTACTGTTGTGGTATTATACTGACATTGCATAACCTTTTGCCAGACATTGGATGAATTACCTTTAGAGGCTGAATCTGTGGAAAGGGGATACGGTATGGCCGCCGATCCGACAGGATTGCCAAAGATCCATGGGCTACCTACATCGTCAATGTATGCTGCCAGCAGCTCTCTTGATTCTTATTCAGCTTCTCCTAGTCACACGAGGCCTAGGAAGTCTTCTCACTCGGATGAGCTGAATTCACACTCGTATGGCAATGCCGATTCTAATGGAGGTGGACACTTTTACATGCCGGCCAATTGATACGTAGCCATGTTCAGAGGTCTTGGCCATTTAATGCTCATCATATTGTTGCCTGATCTCTCATTTGGGAAGATTCTTGAAACCAATTCGGATCTGGACACAAGAAGCTCCAGCGTGCATCCCTCGTTTACCGGATCCATCCTTTTTGTTTCTTGCCGTAGGATAGGCTTATAATTCCATTATTTTTCCAAGGCTCCAGAATAATGGAGCAGATGATCCTCCATTTCAGTCCTAAAAGTTCAGCAGTGCTTTATATACGAGGGTCGTTTTCCAGGCAATAAGGCTTCATATACCAACGATATGGTTATGGTTTTTAGCAAGATTTCTGGTCATTGGCCTCTGTAATCATAATAGAATATGGTAGTTTTGTAGTTTTCTTGAGGTCGTGGTTATTTTCATTACGGTACCGACATGTTGGAATCCTTGTTTCTGACCCCGGATCGAATTCAAGTCGAATACTCCTGGAAGAATTGCCTTGGTAGCTCCTGCAACTGCATGTGGTTGTGAGAATGTTCATTGCTCTTTAGTCATTTGTTTATTTTTTATTGTTCCTTGTGGCACAGGGTTGCAGAATGTCTATTGGTTTTCTGCTTGCAGGTGCAACATGCTTTTGATGATTTCAAAATTTTTACCAGCAGACAAACCTGTGTGCCAAACAGTCGTACTCTTTGGATCCTCATACTTCTTTTTATGAGTTCTGTTTTTCTTATAGGATTACGCCTTTCAATTAGGGTTGGAAGTGGAGAGGTCTACCGTAAAATTGGTACTCGGTAAAATAGTAATCATTTGGTATATGTGGTCAAGGACATTGCAAGTTAATTGTCATCTCCAGAATCACGTATTCAAATGATCTGGTTGAGTTTGAGACAACCTTTTTCAAGGAGAGTCGCGAGCATTTAAAATCGAAACAGTTGCATAAAGTTGTCTAAAATCCTATAACAATACCCGTAATATATATTCCTGGATAAACTCCGAAAATTATTTTAAAAAAATATTCCTTGAGTTCGATTATTGGAAGAAAAAAAGTCTGAATTCAATAGCTATTTTATTTGAGAAACACGACTTGTCTGAACCTTGTTACCTATTATGTTAGAGCCCAAAAAGCTAACACACAAAATTGGAGTTTTATTTCTTTGGTGACATCCGCAATATCATACGGTTTTAACTGAAGTACCACCTAAGCAAGTCACAATTTCAAGTCACTTACCGTTTGGACTAACGCAGCGGCTTTGGACTAACGCAGCGGCTCATAATTAATAAGCTAATTGTCCCCTCTCGTGTCCGCTCCATTTCAACCAATGCACATATCTGTAGAAATGCACCACCCTTGAGGAATCTTCAAGAGGGCGCTGTTCCAGTTGGACCAGCTACTCAGTGCCAAAGAGGGGCTGTGAACCGAATATGGTTAGCTATGGTACTATCGCTTCGTGATGTTGCTGCGAAGGATAGGAGAGCACGGGTGTGAGGCTAACATTTCTATCTAATTTATAACAAAATTTTTTGGTCGATGTTTAATTTATAACATTCTCATGTCATTGATGGCCTTTGTAAAGCCATGCGAGTCACTGAGGCTCCCAAGCTTTTCTCTGAAATATGAGGCAAATGGGTTTTACCTGACATTTATACTTATAATTCCCTTTGGGAGGTGCTAGAAAAATTCTGAATGAAATGGATTCACATTGCATTTTCGCCGATGTTGTCACCTACAACGTAATTGTTGATGGATTATGCAAAGAAGGCAGGACTGACTTAGTATAGTTTTTTTGTAATTCTATACTGCTTTGGTCATATCTCAGTTCTTTCTTGTAAATATTTTTCTTCGATAATGAAAATTTACTTACCAAAAAAAAGTAAGTCAAATTGATAATTTTGTGGGGTATTTGGAACCTTCGAAATCAGATGATTTTCGATGGTACATCTACGGATCAACAATTCCTTGGATATATGGTACTTGTCTGAGCAAAAGAATGGTTAATTTGGTCTCACTTGTTAGATGACTTAGGTGGCAGGATCTTTTGTTATATTTTAATTCTCTTAATTGAGATCCCATTGGTATAATCCTGCCATAGGAATGGTGCATTGCTTTCTAGCATCCACCAATGTGTAAATATTTAGTTGTGAATATAAAGTCACTCATTCATAAGTAAATAAAAATCAAATTGATAAAGCGTCAGAGGTGCTGAACCTAATGATATCTCACGATTGTGCACCCGATATTTTTTCATACAGCTTTTCTGATCAATGGATATTGCAAAGTAAAAAAAAAAAGAATGAAGCCTAGAAGTTATTTGAGGAAATACGTCTTCGAGGCCTGAAACCCGATGTTGTTACATACAACGTCATCATCGGTGGCTTGTGCCGTATTACATACAGCTCGATGATCAAGGTCCTGACCATCAAATGAAATGTGAATAATCTGTTTTTCTCTTTTTAAAGAGAGAGCATGTATATGTATGTCATGATTATCAAGGCTGTGAGAATTGTGCAAGGAAGCGGTAATCAATACCGAAGGACTATACCAACTCATGTATGGTCTGATAGATACGGTGTCAGTCTTTAAATATGAGGTGGGAGGATCGAATCTCATGACCGTCTAAGATCCGAAATTATGGAAACAATTTAAATCTCACAAAAAAAATACCGAAGGACTATATAATGAGACAACATAGAAGAACTTACATATTATCTTACTATAATAACATCCTTTTTTTGTCCGACAACGTGAAAATGACGGTGTTACCCTCTCCAACAACACAACTAGCATATCCCTACAATCTCCTCAGATCTCGCAACACAGAGAAACCTCTTCACTCACAATCAGGAAGCGAGAGGCAACTTATCAAAAACCCTGACTCGGCTCTATTTGAGCGGCGGTTGATGGAAATTCAGCTACCTACAAATCTAAACACAAACATCAAAATTCAGATCCAAAGAGGTTGAAACCTAACACTAGCATCGGGATATTGACAAGGTGCATTGCAAGGGAGGGGTAGAAGAGTAAAACTGTACATGTGGCACCGGCGTGGCCGCGGCGGGGGACGAAGGAGAGCCGGGTGGTGAGGTTAGCCGCCCGACGAGCAGCCGCCGCCGCCGCCAGAGTAGCCATCGGCTCGCGTATTATTTGTTTAGGCCATCCAAAGAAAGGAGCGGTTCGTGGCGTTTCGAGAGAGGGATTGGAAAGTTCCGAAATGGCTAGCATTCAACTGAGGGATGTCTGTCTAAAGAGAAGCCGTACTAAACGATGTCGTCTGGGTTTGTTTAATTTATAGGATAAATCCGGGCGGCGGTAGGAGCGGAACTAGATAGATTTTTAACGGGGTTGGATTCAGCGGGACAAAACTTGTCCCCACTGAAATGGATCAAATAATTTTGGGTATAGACACGGTTTTTTATAAATATCAGATCTCTAGACACGATTTTTAATAAAATCTGATGGTCCAAACGAAATCTCCTCCGTAGGAACGACTCTTATATTGTCCCAACTCAATCCAAGTTGTAAACACGGCGTTCAATTATAGTTTGGTGGGTTGTTTTCGAAATTATTTACTAAAGTAATTAATTAAAGTTTGAGCGGAACTAGATAATTATTACGAGATGTTTCAGTCACGTTTTGAATATTTCAGACTAAGTAATTGTTACTACGTTATGTTTTTAACATGATTATTAAGACATGTTTTGAAAAATAATATAATTGGAATGAAGACTTCTCGCTATGAAAAAATAGATATAATCAAATGTAGGGAATGTTGAGAAAGTGATGCGAAAATCATAGGAAAATGGAGAAAAAAAATAAAAATTGTCGATAAAAAATGGGTTAATTAGTAAAAGGATTTCTTTTGGATTATTTTAATAATGTAGGGAATCACGTGACGGCTTACATATGTATTAATTTCACTACAATTAAGCAAAAATCACTTGGTAGCAAAAGTAGAAAAAAGTTTCTATCACTTAGTCAAACAAATTAAAATCACAAGGTATCGGTGTATCAAAAGGTAAAACCACAAGGTATATAAGTGGACTTTTGCCAAAATAATAATAAAATGACGGGAAGCTTGAGTTGGTTCGACAAATGTATAAAACACAAGTTAATGATAATGATTCGAGAGTATAATAAAATCAAATAGATGAGATATCAGAGAAATAATATTACCAAACACGAAGGATCCTAGTGTAATTTGCCCTATGAACAATTCAGAGGCTACTTCTTCAGTTATGTGATTTGGTGTCACACCGTGGTCAAAACTACCCTTTCAGATAAATCGTAATGTTGTTGGCCTGATCGAGGAGGGAGAGGAGGTGGGAGTAGGTGACCAGAAGGAAGGTCGCTGCCACAACGACAACCATGGCAATGAGCGACGGGCTGAAGTCCACGCCTGAGACGCCGACGTTACTTGATGGCAGAGTAAACTGACTGGCAGATGACGAGGACGTTGTCGGCGTGGTCATGGTCGTGGATCCTGCAGATGGAGACGGTGATGGGCCCTACAATGGAGTCAGAGAAGGAGAAGGAAAGTGAGCTCCGACCATCACATATATATTTTTCCCTTTTCGCCCATTTAAATCTATGCAGTGATCCTTAGTGAGAATTCTACGGGTAAGAGAGTATTCATCCATAGGATGATTGAACCCACCACAGAATCTTAAAATGCCTTATAAGATGGTACACAAGCAGTTTCCAGTACGTTTGTATTTTGCATTCATGATCAACAAATTACAAGGACAAACAATTAAAAACACCGGTATTTATTTATCTGAGTATGTCTTTAGTCATGGACAGTTGTACATTGTCTTTTCAAGAGGTATTTCAATCAAGAACACTAAGGTGTTAGTCAAGAGAGATGATATTGTTGATAAAGTTGGAACGTTTGCAAAAAAATCATGTACAAAGAAGTTCTTATGGCGTCTTAGATAAATCAATAAAGAAAATAATGTAATTAAATATGTAATAGATCATTTTATTCATGTACATCTTTAAAAAAATCATTAAACGATATATTTTACGAATTTTGATATAGAATGATACTCGCATCGCGCGTACATCTTTACTAGTTTCTCATAATACAAAGTCGAAAGAATTCTCGAAGATGAAAAGAATTTACAAATACGTGTTCCGCTTTTTTCGAATCGCGTATAAATATTGTCAGGTAAAAAATGTCTCCTTTAAAAATCTAACAAAAGTGGTAAAGGATAAAGTGAATATTCAAATTTTTAATACAATGTTCAAAACCAATCCAAAACCGTAAGACACTAAGTTATATATATTTCTTCATCATCAGGCAACTTGTCAATGACCGGTGGAAACTGGATTATAAGGAGGCACTCCCACGGGAAGGAACATATTCCCAATTCCCAACTCTGCCTTTATTATGGGAAAAATAATGCCCGAAGCGACCTGTACATGGCCAAGAAACACACATTAATTTTTTTTTCATAAATTCTGGATATCGTTATTCGTGAATATAAGAACAAATGTGAGTAACAAAATTAATTATATACGAGAATCGTTATTCGTAAATACGACAACAAGTTGTGTGAAAGATGCGTACCGAGATCAGTCTAGCTCCGGTCCATACTCTCTTAGGAGAAGGGAATGGAAGCACCAAGCGTCCAACGGCATAGATGGCGACGGAGAAGAAGTGAATGAGTAAATTAAGCGGACGAGGGTTGAGCCCTGAGAGGAGAGAGATCGGCCCACTGGAGAAGACACCTCCAAGGCTCAAGTAGTCGAAACAAGCCTCTCGCATCACCTTCCTCGCCGGATCCGGCGACTCGGCGAACACCTTGTACAGTGCTCCGGCCAGTGTATTGATCGTGGATGCCATTGGCTTTGTACATTGCCATACAAGAAAAAACAAATGGGATCATTTTAATCAAGATTTTAAGAAAAACGGTCCGACCATGAATCTGAGGGTTAAATCGGTGACCTTGCGAATCTCCCAAAATTTGGTAAGACCGAAAGATTCAACTGGATTTTTCCAGCCTGACCGGATGGTTTATCCGGAATCGGGAAAAAATATTTCAAAAACCTCGCCAACTCCCAGATTTTGCCCAATTGTTTCCAATTTCAGAATTTTCTATTGGTTGGATTGTGAAATATGGAATAAAGGAGGTCATTTTCATACATATATTTAGTTATTTACCTTTTTATTATTTCTATATATAAATCTAAAATATTCTAAAAAATAACAAAAATATTTGGTTCGACGATTTGATTATTCAACTTGGAGATCGGGAGAAATCCCGAGTCAATTTCTCGGTAATTTTTTGAAAGCTTAGTTTTAAGTTCGAGTGTTCAACTTTGAGAACTTTGATTAAACTAGATACGGAGAGGATTCATTGGTTTGGTTATACCTTGCGAAGGGTGTAGAAGGCCCCCAAGTGCTTGCTAACAGCGGAAACGTCGTTTAGGTGGCGGAAACGTCGCAATAGGTCACGCAGCAAAACGATGTCGGAGAGTGCCACCGTCATTCCCCCGCCGGTCAACGGATGCCTCATGTTGAAAGCGTCTCCGAGCAGAATCGCGCCGAGGGTTGGGTACGGAGCAGCCGGCATGCTTCTGTTCGGCATCGCCTTGATGTTCCCTTTTTGTTCAATTGCTGCTACGAAGGAATCTTGCAACTCCTTCGGAATCTGAAATGTAGATATGTTGTCTCTTTGTTAATTGATGTTTAAACTGTGTTTAGCTGACCAACGAACACTTACTTAGATTAACGGATGAGATAATATTTTTAGCTTAATCAAAAATTCTTAAGTCAAGTCTTATTCAACTCGAATTTAAATTAGTCGGTTCAATAAATTTCTGAATAACACGACGTATAAAAAACCGTTTTAACGTCGGGATTGAAATAGATCATAACATAGCACTGCATGAAAATGGGGTTCTTGTTGATCCTTTTTAGACAATTGTAACATTTAAACATCGAACATATAATATTCAACGCCGAAGTTTCATTCTGTCCATTTTGATCAAATGCTATGTTATATTTGGTCCTATTTGCAACGTAAACTTTTCACGTCGAAATTGATTTTAATATTTCTATGCTCAATTTGATGTCACAATAAATCTATTAAAAACGAGAAAGGAAAAAAAAGAGATCTTTCTTGTAGTGAAAAAATAAGAATTTTTTCACTACAAGAAAGATCTTATAACATACTCTAATTTTTATTTCGACAAAGTTTGAACCCTAGTAAATTAAATTTATCCTACTTCTATTTCTTCTACCGGCAAGATAACACTCAAGTGGTAAATAAACATTAATCTAGTAAGAGATGATTCGTTTAAGTAGGTCTTGAATTCAAACCTTGCGAATATAAAAGACATTATTAAGAGAGTCGTCCTTAAAATAGCGTTCGAATAGTGTTCACTCTAGATACCATAAGTTTATAAAAAAAGTGGTAAATAAACAAAATTGTTGAATTCAGTTGGTATACCTGTGGGGCCATCTTGGTTTTGAGATGGTGAGCCATTTCACCATTGTAAATGGAAGGTACTCTTTTCCCAGGAATATCCACCAGACAACGGATTTCTGTGCTACTGATGCGATAGAATAATATTGGCGACGGATCAGCAATAATGACGTGACCATGATTTGGGTGCGGAAGCTCGCAATTCTCAAGCACTAACGCAACGAAATTGGAAGGAATTTCTACCTGCGACAAGTTAGGAATGAGAACAAAAAATTGTATCTATGACTTCAATTTATAGATTATTAATTAAAGATTAATGCAAATAGGCACCTACTCACAATGTTATTTAAAATTGACCCGAATGTGATCTCTGGATCCCGGTTCGACCAGAGGATTTGTTATATAATTTTATTTTTAATTATATTCAACGTTAAAATGCTAAATAATTTTAAATATTCTCAAGTTTTGTTGCAAATTATCATTTTGTAACTGCAAAAATATTAATTTAATCATTTTAATATAACAAAACTCTAAAATTTATTTAAATATAAATAATTTTTAATCATTTGTATCTCGACTAACTAGTTCAACCTATGAACCGATCATTCAAATCAGTTAGATCATCGGTCAACAATATTTATCTCCTTTCAAGGACCCTTCAAATTTTGGTGTAAAAATAAATAGTCTTTGGTGCGAAGTCACGATCGATCAATTAGGCTAATTTTTTAAAAAATGCACCTAGATTTTGGAAGTACCTGTGCATTACAAAGCGAGCGTCTTAAGTTGGAAAAGCTGCCGTCGCATACAATTGTGAGGGGAGCATAGGCTGTGAATTCTTGGCCGGCTCTATTTTTATATTGCACGCCTTTGATGATTCGATCTTCTTCAAGAAGACACGTAACCGTGCCTTGTTCTAACTTTACACTGAAATTGACGAACAAAAGGAAATTAACAACTAATTGGACAAAAACAAAATCTGTATCAAGCAATTAGTAATGTAACGGACCAGGAGGTGATCCGAATTCCATTTTCTGGTCAAGTTAATCACCGATGAGATCAGTTTTTTTATATAAAAATATTCCATTGAAAATTATGTATTATATATTTTTTTTGGTAAGCAAAATTATGTATTATATGTAGTAACAAATCCTAATTCAATCACTTTTAATCTAACAAAATTCATTTTTTTTTGACAATTTTGTCTTAAATCCAAACAAGGTGAAACGTCTAGTCCAACCGATTGTCAGCTGTCTGGTCGAAATGTCAACAACATTTTAGAATAAAAATAGCCTAGTATTAGTATTGGGTCCTCAGTCCGATCAATCGGACTACAGTTTTTAAAATATTTGCAATTAGCTAATAATTTTTTATGAGAAAAAACAGAAATAAAGTAATTAATTAATTACTTGGTAAGTGATGCAGCCTTGTCTCTCATTCTTTGGATGAATCGCCCGTTATGGAAACTACTTCCTGTTATTTTCGAATCAAAATTTTCCAATGGATATGATAATTTGCTGCTTTTTCCGTCCTTGAAAATGGCGTACCCATATACTGGTTGTGCATCAATCTCTTCCACGCAATCTATAATCCAGTTACCCAAAATCATCAGAAATTCTATTGTTAATCTTATATTATATGATCAAATTAAAATATTTTATGTATAGAATATGGTGAAATTAATTTACCTTCGAGACCCAGTTGGACCAATTTGAGATACCCTCCTGGTTGTAGAAGTTCTCCAACAATTCTATCGGGCAAGCTCAAATCTCTCTCTATAACACGCACTCGCCGTCCATCCTTTAAGTAATTAAACAAATTAAAATTAATTACAAGGCACTATTGATAAATAAAACTAAACGTGTGTCTTAAGAACAATCAAATTACCTTGCCAAGCGTGTAAGCGAGAGCTGCACCAGCAACACCGGCACCAACAATAATAACATCCGTCAACTTCTCATCACTCTCCGAGAGTTCCGACTCCGAATACTCGAAATTTTCATCACTAAATTTGCTCTTCCGGCTTCTCCTCACCAATTGGACCAAGTAAATAATTTCGCGAACAAGAAATGTCATTACTAGTAAGAAACCCACTTTAATAAGCGCTAGATCCATATCGTATAATTATATAGTTCAAGGTGAGTTTTTATAGAAATGAGAGGATTTGGATCTGGCTACTTAATTTCCCTTGAGAGGGTATACTAATTTCATGTCGCCAAATTAGCCACGAGTAAGGGCCTTTTATAGTTTCTACCGCAATTGGAAATAAATGTACACGGCTGAACCAATTTGGCCATAGCTGGATTACGAATCCAAGTGAAAATGTTAAGGTAAAAATAATTACGAAGTCTCGAGTTTAAAAATTATTCTAACTTAATTAAAAAATTATTCTAATTTAATTTAAAAAATCTCGAATTTAAATTATTGATAGCACTGTTAAAACATTCCGAAACATTGGAAACAAAGCCTGTTTCAAAGGCATACCGTTGGCCATGGATAAACAGCGTGTGGTTAATTACAATCTAATTTCGTATAGAGACACAAAAAGGCATACAAGAGACCCATAGATTTGAAATATTAAAGAATAAGACAGGTTTAGGGAAATGCATGTGTTGTTTCCTCATTCTTAAGTCGCTCTGTCCATTGATTTATTTATTTGCAATTTATGGGCTCTCTGGGGTTTTTTTGTGAGGTATGTTGCGAATTATTAATGAGTTGAATATTCTTATTCAAGGTGTAAATGAAAATGCAATTTCCTCTCATCATGCTTCACTTCGAATAGTTTGTTCTTCGTCGCCGTATAATTTTTAAAATTCTCGTTATGGGTATTAACGTTAAATGGAATACCATGTAGTTTCACTAAATGTACGATTAGCAAATGTACTTGAAATTATCAAATTAACACGTTCTTTTTTTCAAAAAGGATAATTAACGTCCTGATAAATGTTAGGCTGCGTTTGGTACATCTTCAACAGTAATGTACTCTAGAGAACTATTTGTTCTAGCATTCTATCCCATGTTTGACAACTTAAAAATATTCAGTACAATTCTTGTTTGGTCCATGCAATAATTCAACTTAAGTTTTTATGAAATACACCCTTCAAAGAAACAATAGAGAAAATATATTATCCATATTCGAATGTTAACTATCTAAAATATTCGAACAATCATTTTTTTGGTATCCGTATTAAAAAAAAAAAACTATATAAAATCTAATAAAATCAGATACGAATAATCCAAACTATCTAATTTATTAAACAACTTGTTATGTGCAATTTTATTCAAATGAACTATCATCCAAACTTATTTATGGCAAATAAATTATATTTATATATTTTACTATCTTTATATATCTTCACTCCTGGAAATAAAAAATCTAAATTTATATCTAATATTAAAATATTTAAATCTGAATAAATAAATTGTATATCACATACGACGATCTCATATTAGATAAAATAAGCATTCGTAATTGGGTTAAATATGGTGAAGAAAAAAAAAGAGTTAAAGGTAATATGGTAAACGAATATGAGAATAAATTTATGTCTTTGGACATAATTTTCTGTCCCATGGTTAAAGATGAGACAAGTATTTAGAGGTGGGCCAGGACAAATTTTCAACTTTGTGCAGGCCATTCGTTGCACCAAACATGAGCTTGGAAAAAAATATTTGTCATGTCCTGTCTAAGCCATGAAAACAAACGCAGGCTTAATAATTTATAATTTCCAAAATATGACCATTATAACCTTGTGTTCAGAATCTCACATCGATTAGTGCATGTGGGATGGGCTAGTTTATAAGTATGAAAAATCCACCAACCCATTTCCTTAAGATTTTCGGTTGGATATGGAGATTCTAACATGATATTAGAGTGGGTTAGATCCCGTGCCCATTGTTGGGCTCGCACGACCCCCATTTCTCGCACGTTGGCGAAGTCAAAGCCTGTGCAATCTTCGACCCGATGGATCTCGTTTGAAGGGGCGTGTTGAGAATCTCACATCGATTGGTGCATGTGAGATGGACTAGTTTATAAGTGTAAAAAATTTACCAATTCATTAACTTAAGATTTTGGGTTGGATACTGAGACTCTAACACCTTCGGATTAAATTCGTGTTTGATGGATTCACCTTATGCAACAACAAATTCCGATTATTTGCTTTTTTCGATAGAAGTTTGATTTTCTCAAAATGTATACTAAAAATTTAATACCAGTGAATGGCATACACATCAACGTTGATGCACCACGTCATCTTGTTTCTTTACAAAGAATGTCATTTCATCATATTATAAAATAATATTGGTGTATATATATATTAAATATGATAATTTATTAAAAAAACACAAATAAATTGTTATCACCGTCGCTCCACCCACGGTCAACGGGTGATACTTTCATACCAAATGACAGAAAAATTCTAATCATATAAAACATACATAAAATTGTGAGATTAAAGAAGTTTACATATGATTCCCGCCCTAAATCATATTTACGGTTGATCAAATCAAGTTGAAATTTGAGACTATTACACAACTTGCTATGTTCTGTCCAATTCATAGGGTGTTTTCTTTTAACAGCAAATGCACACCCGCGGAGAGGCGGACTTTGTGCGCGTGCAGTCAACGAAAGAACAACCGAATTATGGTTCAAACTTGACAAAGAAATACGTGTGGTAATTCATTTACTTGCTCTATAACTGGCTCGTGAGGATCTTGGACTTTTACAATAGGAACCTTTGTAAGATCTCTTAGAACACCCTGCAGAAGAACAGGGATTTTTTTAAAAGCAAAGTTGCTCAACAAGTCGTAGGTACCATTTAGATCAGTAGATAAAACATATAAAGACAATAAGCACAGGTTCCAGCAAGAATGATGCACAAACTTGAGGGGATTGACAAACCTTGTTGGCCCACTTAATCCCACAGGGGTTACTAAGAGTTCTGGGACCAGCTGGCCCACGGCGCATCATCGGGGTCGACTTTGAACTTATTCCACAATGCACCAAGTTACACGTTCGGGAAGTTTGAAACTTAATTCACTAAATAATTAAGCACAGATAGAAAATCCTAATATCCAACTACTGATGTTACCCCCCACAGAAGATGTTTTTAGTGTTCCTTCCGCTTTTGACTTCTCAACAAATAAAAGTAATTCAATTTTTCATCTTAATAAGGTCAAAATTTACTCCCTCCAACACTTAGAACTTCAGACTTTATTTTGAACTATGTCATTTCAGAGAAATTCTTGCTTCCATATAGCGACTCATTATTATCCAAACAGACAGTTTTATGTCCCTAAACTAGCCGATCAATAGTTCAAGCATGTCAATCCATATTTACTCACACCATGAGCCAGACTATTTTCAGATACATGAATGTTATCACCCCCGACGACTACCCCATCGCCACCGCCACCATCGTCTCCACCCGCTCCGAAACGGGCATTCGGAACCCTGTCTACAGAATTCAACTCCCCAATAACGCAGCCACCTGCTTCCTCTTCATCCTCCTCTAAGTGGGTCTCTATTTCGGAGGAGGAAGGCGCTTGTTGACTATTTATATTGGGCATTTCCTTTTCCTTTTGGCTTTCCCTTAAATTGCTGTGTTTTAGTATGTGGGTGTCATGTGGAGGATTGTGGAGAATCAATCCTTGCTATGGTGGCCGAAGATGCAGTCGCAATTGATCAATAAATTAGGAAGGGAGAAGATGACGCGAAGGAGGAGCCTGGCGCGGGAGGAAGCAACGGCTACTAGCCGTTGGGAAGCAGTTACAAGCGCTGAGGGGAAGTAACGGCCACAAGACACGCGGGAGACGCGTGTAGTGGGCTTCGTGGGCCGTTGGCGAGGAGTGCTGTTTTATTAAGTTTTTATGTTTTTCTGTTGGGGACAAAAGGACCAATTGTAAGTGTACGCATTTGGTTTCAAATTTCTTTCCAGTTCCATTACTTCCTGGCCTTTTACAGTGGGTACCGAAATCCCACCTAATAGCTTCAAGTTGAGGAACAGAAAATACTAAAGATTCGAACTTTAATCGAATTAAGTGGAATTCATGAAGAAAGGATGGGACTTCCCTCTCCTTTCCTTTCCTGGAGAAAAATGATAGTTTGGTATAAAGTATACAATTGTCTATAGCTTCAAATGAAGGGGAACTTGGAGAAAAGTATACAATTGTTTATAGATTCTGTTGCAGGAAAAAGGGTACAAGAAAGAAAGACTTCCTGACTCGTTCTAAGGCCGGCCTAACGGAGAAGGGAAAAAAATATTAGACTAGGCTACGAGCTAAGGAAAAAGCGATAAAGAGTAAAGTTGTTGTTGGTTGTGTTTGTGGTTTCCTTTTCTCCTTCGCCCAAGCCTTCTTTATATAGGGAATGCTTTGACCTAACCTCGGCCCTCAAAATAGAAAAAACTCTCTTTAGGCCGTTTCCAACTCAACCCGGCTTGGAATAGGAAAATCCATGCCGACTTCTCAAAGTGAAAAGATCCGGTCTCGAATAGGAATGATCAGGCCGTGACAACCAAGCACCCTTGGCCTAAATAGGAACATTCCAAATCTTGGCTGAATATTGAAAGATCTGCTCAAACAAGGAAATCCCTAAGTTGTGACCGAATATCAGAAAATCCGGCTCCAAAGTAGGAAAATCTCATCTTGACCTAGTATAGGAAAACTCCAAATGCATCCAAGTCAACTCCATGTACCTACCTGAGTGCTTGTCCCGAACGGGTCGCAACGAGTACGAAAACATCCAAGCCAACGGGCCGAGAACACTCAGGGCAGATTAATAAAAGCTCAAGCCTAAAAGATAAGTCAAGACGACGAGTGAGTCAAGCGAACAACTGAACAAACAGACGACACTATCAGACTCATAGACCAACGAACGACAAAGAGAACGAACCAAGAAAGTTACCGAGGTTAGACGGATCAACATGGGCAGACAAACGTCCGGGGCAGGCAGATTCATGCAAGCGAGCAGACGACCCGAGCTGGCAGATCCATGCAAGCGAGCAGACACTGGGGTAGATTCATGCAGGCGGGTGGACGATAGAGCAAGCAGATGATGCAGATAGGCAGGCCATCCTCTTAGAGACCGGCCGTCCCCTTGGTCTTCGTCTTCTTAGAGACTAACGGTTCTCTCAGTTGAGCGATTATCCTCTTAGAGATCGATCTTCCTCTTGGAGACCGACCGTCCTCTTAGAGACTGATCATCTTCTTGGAGACCGATCGTCTCTTTTCACTCGGGACTTATCGACAAAACCAATCGAAGATCGATCCCGTCTTAATGCCCACCAAAGGTCAAGTCTATCTCAACGCCAACTAATGACCGGGTCCGTCCCAATACCAAGCGACGATCGGGCCCATCTCAATGCTAACCAAAGACTAGGTCCCCCTTTGAAGTGAAACGATCCGCCTACTCTCTTTTGAAGTTGAATAATCTGCCTACTACCTTTGGGAAGTGGAATGATCTGCCTACTCCCTTGGAGGTGGAACGATCGCCTACCCCTTGGAAGTGGAATAATTCGCCTCCTCAAAGTAGACTCTACCTGAAATAGATTTTTTACCATCTTTCGCTCCGAATCTAAAAAAGTTGTAAACAACAAAGTTATAGGCCTTTGTCGTATTTTTCCATTACCGTAGAAATCAACTCAATCTGATGCCCAAATCAAAAGATAAGACTGATCTACCAAAGTCCAACAGAGCCTAGACCGGGGAACTTGAAAATGTGTTGACAATGCCGAGATTATTTTTGTACCTCAACAGATTCATAAATTCCGTAATTAGAATTCATTTGAATTCAAAGCGTGGTCATCCCCAACTCCACCTCTCTTCTTGGAAAAATTTGAACACGAATTTGGATTCGCATGAACCGGTTCGAATCTGAATTAAAATTTTGACAAATAGATTTGAAGCGAATCCAAATCAGATTCAATTCAATGATCACACCTAAATTTGAACCTAGGGGTTTTCAATTTCATAAGAAAGTCATGCTTCTTCACGTCTCTTCATAAATTGTCCATATTTTAAATATACAATTGTTATTAGAGATACATATAATTTTGTCAATTTTCATGTGTGATCTTATGACTTAAACACATAAAACGCATATATGTGGTTTGATTGGTGACTAGAGTTCAAATTCAGACGAATTCGAATTATGATTCACCAAATTTAAATTATGAAAATTACAATTCATATTCTATTCGCCCAAAGAAAATTTTAAAAATAAATAAAGATTTGTATGAGCCGGTTCAAATCCAGACAATTTTTTTATGAATAAAATTAAATTGAATTTCTAATCAAGTTCAAGGTGACCCAGGTGGAGTGAGTTTGCTAGTGCGTGATTTTGGGATTGGGGAAAGAAAAGCAAGGAAGAGAGGAGGAAGGGAAAGAAGAGATGGCGTTGGGCAATGTAATGTAAATTTTTTTTTTGTTTATAACAATTGTTATACTTAAATTAACTGGGTGAGATTGTTATTCGACTTTAATCATGTTTATAATTTGAGTTCTTCTAAACACATCAGTGTTAAATACTTTTGGGTAGAGATTTGTCACCTTACAAAAATTTCAACCGATTCAAATCAGATTAGCCAGCAAATAGATCCAAATACTTAACAGCCAAAATAAACAAGTGTTAGTTGAATATATGTACTAATATGCCACCCATCCTGATCCTACTCCCGGCCAAACACGTTTAACCTTGGAGTTCTCACTCGTCTATTTTACTATACCCTAGGAACCTGAATATAATTTACCCATTTATATTAATGAGGATTGAACCTAATAAGATTATTAAGTGACTTCAAACAAAATAAAACCAAGATAATAATATGATAATGATTCTTGGCATAAAAGGATAGTATCGTTTATTTTTAAAAAATCGAATATAAAATCCTTAGTACTATATAAAAAGTAATCTGAATTTGTTTGCTTGTTGATCCAAAATCTTAACGCTCTCTGCGGACTCTACATAATAGATTTATACACAAATTAATTTTGTTGTTGTTGCATAAATGCTTTAATTTTATAATAATATTGATCATCGTGTACATTTCAGGAGGTCTCCAGCAATTGGAGACTGATTGTTTGTGCTTGATCATATCCTTTCACGCTTTATTCATGACTTATTGTGAATTTGGTGTTTGGAAATTTTTGTGTGTGGATTTGGTGTCCACGTAGGACAACGATTGAAAAAGTCGTACATTGGATCAAGATACAACTTTTTAAGTAGTACATTGGTATCTTGATAGGATAATACTTAAAAGGAAAAACTTTACTTTAGTATCCTATAATTCGGCCAATTTTCACTTACAATGGTAAAAAATTTCTTAAACAGGTCCCCGAGATTTCAAAAGGATCTCATGGACAGCTAAAAAGTCATATATTGGTCTCCAGCAATTTCAATTTTAACCTAAAAAGTCATATATTGGTAAAATACTACTTAAAAAGTTGTATCTTGATCCAATGTACGACTTTTTCAATCATTGTCCTACGTGGACACCAAATCCACACACAAAAATTTCCAAACACCAAATTCACAATAAGTCATGAATAAAGCACCGCACGGACAAAAAACCCATCATCTGCGTATTTTGTGTCACACCGAGATTTTTTTTGAGAAATGTGTCACGCCGTGATGGTTAGTACAATTTGTCAATGGGAACATAAGATAAGTAGTCCCAACGTTATGAAACTTTTTTTGTAAAGTGACCCGGTTGGAACCAGTTAATGGATCGACCACTTTTATCGGTCAGACCACGAGCAAATTTTTTTATAAGTCCAGTAGGTTGATCGATTTGTATATCACTGTACTGTATTTTTAAAATGTCAGGTCGAGTAAATAGATTTTTGTGACACTCAACTATTTTAATACATTTTTTTGGAAATAAATATCTCCAATTACATTTAGAAAAAAATTTTAGTTTTAATTTTTAAGAAACAAATCAGATAAAATGTGAAATAACCCTTCTCCCACTATTGTAATATTTTTCATACTTTCTGATTTGTTTTTAAAATTTTAATATAAACGATACTTAGGACTATATTTGTCTAAAATGTTGTTCTAATACTTTTATCGCTCGGTCGAAGTGATGTGAAGTCACCGAAACTACATGTTACTAAATTAAAATTTTATCTTTCTTTAACATTATTAATCAACTTTTTTCAAATATTAGATATGTAGTAAAACAAATAGAGTTTAAGATTACAAATAGGGATGGCAATGGGCAGAATCCGGGTAGGATCAATAGGACCGAGATTATTACTCTCTTTTTAAATGGTGAACCCAAATCCTTACCCTTATCCTCTTTAAAAATAAGGATTCGGGCAGGATCTAAGTCCTAAAAATTCGGGCAGGATAAGGGCGACCTGCGGGTTCGTGTTTTCTAAAAAATATTTAATTTAAAAAAATTAAATTGGCATTTGATAGTTTTCAAATAGTAATGTGATATTTTCATTCATTAAACAAATCAATATAAAGAACCAAACAAGCAAATCTAAAAAAATTGAAGTTGGGCAGGTTAAAATTGAAAATTTTGTATTATGTTTATTAATTAATATACATATATATTATTTTAATATTAATTTAAAAAATCCGGGCAGGATCCTATAGATCCATATCCATGCCCTTATCTTTTTAAAATATCAGGATCCGGGCAGGATCAAAGTCTAGACCTGATCAAAGTCAACTGATCTTGGACCCTTCGGGTCTGGATCAGGATAGACCCTCAAAATAAGAATCTAATTACCATCCCTAATGTCAGTTTAAAATTATATTAGTTTGTTTATTATATTTTTTATGTAAAGTTGTTTATTATAGTTTAACTAGAATTAATCAATTGGAACATACAAGATCCAACACCAATGTTGAATAGATCCAATCGCAGCAACTTGCAAGGCATTAAAAAAGTCAACCTAAATAACGTGCAAACGTCCACTCTCACAACTCAACTGGAATTAAATATGATAACATAAGGACAAAATAAACCAAAAATAATATAACAAATAATGATGCGAAGTGACACGCATCAAATACCTATGTAAAGACTCATCCTATGTGTGACAAAAAGTGTAGTGACGCACAAGAAACCTAGTGGGAAAACCCTGACTTGACATCCCCCACGTAAACATTCTTGTCGAACTGAGTCATTAAATCACTTGTCTTCTTCGTTTCAATTTTGTTCTTTGTGATTGGTGGATTATTATTATTTTCCAACACTCCCATGCAACTCGAATCAGTTTGCGAACCAGTTAAGAAGTCGGCCATCTGATACTGGTAAAATAGAGACGCGAAGAGAGAACACAAGAGCACACTCAGATACCCTTCACTCGATGAAATTTACCAACGAGATCGAAAAGACACTCTGCACTTGATGTAATCCCCCGTGGAGTTTCGAACACTCGTGGCTAAGAGGATAACTAGAAGATATTCATCTTCTAAAATAAGTCAATAGACTCATAAGATAACTCTTTTCTTCATTTTCCAATCTATCATTTAACATCCTTAAAAAGGTTACTTTATATAGGCCAAAGATACATGCCATTTTAACTTCATCATAACTCTTCTCAAATTTTTGGACACATCTTACTAAAAGACACATAACTTTTACTACACAACTCCAAATTATGAACCGTTTAATTCACTGAAAACTAGACATTTAGACTTTTCCAATGATATCTTATTGACCATATTTAATGAAGTTATAGTCCTAAAATATTTCTGTAAAGTGATCCTTAGAATTTATTTTCTAGAATTCTGCTTCCTTGTGGAAAAATAGTCATAACTTCTTCTAGGGAAATTCAAATGATAAACCATTTGATGCGTACAAAATTAGACACGTAGCCGTATATGGCTTATTTTTTGATTCACTATCAATTAATAGTTGTTGACATTAAAATTCAGACTTCTTATTGGTCCATTCTGGTTCACCATCGCACCGTCTGCTATTGGAGTTGAAGAAAATTGCACCTCGCTCCTCCAATATGGGCCAGACTCCATTAACGCCAGCAGGCAAGACTCATATAATACTTAGCGACAAGGAGTCCAGTACCAACACGGAGTGAGATTGCTCGCCCCCAAAAGAAGTATCCCCAATCCTTGTCTGAGGGGGCTCTAGACGGTGAATCATATCCCACGTAGCGTCGGTAGAGGAATCCTGTCAAAACCCTAGCTGAGAGCAAGTGGTGTATTTTTTACATTCAACTTGTCTAGCTCTCTAAAATGGTGACTAAATTTACCCTAACTGTGGGATAATTGATGTCCATTGAAACAGAGGGCAGGCGGCCAGTTTTCCTTGAAATGGTGTTGATATGTGATGGTGATTTCTGGGAACATTGCAGGTGGACCCTATTAAATTTTTTGCATCCAGAAGATTTTCAGCAAAAACTAGTTGGAGTGATTATGAGTGACACTGTATAGATGAGTGACCATAAAGAAAAAAATAATAATTTAATGACCATGGACAAAAAATTAAAGGTTAATGACCATATATGTTATTTACCCTTTCTTCCCTATACTGTATGCTTTTCATCATGCTTATAATTATTATGTCTAGCGTAACAGTATAAGTAGAGAGTAGTCTCTTTATCGAGTGCCATACCTAATTAGCATAGTTATTAGGCTAGATTGTGGATTGAACATCTAAATTATGATCTAAGTTCTCACTAAAAGGCCAAGAGGTAATTAGAGTAAACATAAGAATCAATCAACACATCTTAAAGTAGGCAAAGAGAGATCTCACTATCAAGGGATGATCATTAAGGAGGAAACTTCATAACTGAAATTATATTCAGTCATAGTAATGGTTTACCGTGAAAGCTGGATTAGTCTCTATCGTTAAATGGACATTCATTTTTGCTATCTAGCTAACGAGAGCATTAGGTGGTCGCAAATTTATCAGTTCAAACCTACCTATTTACTATATTATTGATTAGAAGAGGTAAATCTATAGATAATTTACCACTTGTCACTTAGTTTTAAGTCAACATAAATATCTACTTGACATACTTCAAGAGTGCGACAAGGAGGATGCTCGACCTAGTCATATTCCAACAGAGCAGAACCATCGCTTGTAGGTCACAATCAGAGTGGTTGAAGACATTACTCATTAATGGCAATTAGTGGGGTGTCTGATGTATCTCATTGTGACCAGCCTGACATGGTTTGTGCCGTGAATATTCTTAGTCAATTCATTGATTGTCCGAATCCAGCTCACGTTGATGCCGCGGATGGAACCTTCTGTTATCTGATATGTACACCAGGTCAAGGTATATTGTTGAAAAAGAAACCCAATTTTCTCTTGGCCTATTGCAATGCTGATTGGGCGAGCTGCTCTGTGACCAGACGATCACGTACAAGGTATTTCATCACTTTAGGCGGCTCTCATGTATCATGGCAGAGCAAAAAGCAAAGTGTTGTATCTCGATCATCGGCTGAAGTAGAGTATCGTGCGATGGTGGTCACTATTAGCGAGGTTCCTCGGCTGCATGTATTACTATCTAATCTTGGCATATCTTCTACTTGCCCCACCTCTCTATATTGTAACAACCTCACATTATTCAAAACACGGTTCATTTGGAACATATTAAACATATCGAAATGGATTATTTTTACGTAGGTGAATGGGTGCCTCGGATGACATTGCCCCTCGCAAAATTAGCATGATATCCCAAGTGGCTGATATCTTCACCAAAGAGTTCGGAATTGATAAGATAAAACTATTGTTTTCAAGTTGGGCATCTTAATCCTCACGCTCCAACTTGAAAGGGTTTGTTACGAATGTTAATCAATTCGTTACGTCCTTCACATCATCCACTGTGGTGTTAGAGTAATCACATATCACTTGTATCTCATTTGTATTTCGTGATAACATTATCACGTTAGCTTCATTGTTTATATCGTTAGTTTCAATCGTTATCAAGATTAGTTGTACTGTTATATTTAACAGCACACTCATGATCAATACAATTCAGCGGCTGACACAATCTTCAAGATCATTAAAGACAGAATTCTAGTAGCTGATTTTTCGAAATCGCTTCTTTTTATCGTTGAACCATCTTTCATATGTATACAGTATATATAACAAAAAAAAGTCAACAGAATTTTGCTCCAAAAAAAGAGTCCACACAATGAAAGAAAACCCAAGTCTTGTGGTCGATCTTCATATGCAATTCGATTAGATTGAATCGTTCGGTCAAACTCGGTTTTATGGGTGTCTTTTTCTTATTTATCTGGGTATAAAATAACGACATTCTCAAAATGGGTAGCAATTTATAAACATTCCTAAGAAAAGTAACTTGAAAAAATAAATTGAAAAGACTTGTTTGTAGTTCGCCTCTACTCTTACTTTGGCCATGTAGTAATGCCACAGATTATTTCAATAAAACTCCCAAGTGTTGCCACGGTAGCCACGCGACGGTACAGATAATTTTAACAAAACAGGGGAGGGGAGAGAGGAAAAAAAAACAATTATTTTTTTAACAAAGGAACATTTTGGTCCTTTCAGGTACAATTTTGCCAGAATTATTTTTCGTTACCGCAGCTAGGGACGAATTGCATTTTATCAAATTTGGAGGACAGAAATAAGGTTTTCAAAAAGCGAGGACCATATTGATGATTTTGTTAAACCACGGGAACTCGAAGATAACTTTTCTTTTAAAAAAAAAAATTACCCAACTTCCAAGTAATGGCGAATTACCTTGTTCTAAAACATGTGCTTCTCTTGTTGAGAAGTATGGAAATTGTGCTGGAATTTGGCTTCAGATTAAGTAGTTTCTTTGACAGATGCTGGATGATTATCTTCCGATGTGGTCCACGCTATGTAGGAGGGGTGTGGATGTAGTTGATCGCTGCCCTTTTTGTGGAAGCTCCAAGAAAGTAGCTTTACATTTTTTTTCTTGTGCAGTGATGGTAGATTTGTGGCGTCAGGCGGGTCTAGATTCGGCTAGTTTGGTGACAAATGACCTGGCGGGAACTTGTATGCAGTTGTGGCGGCCGGTGGAGTTGGAAGAGCAGGGAAGGAGGGCGCCGCTGTTGTGGAAAATTTGAAAACTGCGCAATAACGTGATCTTTGCAGGAGGGACTGTGGCAAGGGCTCCGAAAGAGATGGGTGAGGCACTGAAGCTTTGGCAAGACTTTCTATTGGCCTCTCCCATGTCACGACGTCAAGGGAGACTAGGCAAGCGAGGTGGATGGTTCGAGAGATGGGGTGGCTTATGGTCAACACTGATGCAAGTGTGGGTTCTGATGGTGGTGGACAGGTTGGGGTGGTTATACGAGATCATTTTGGGGAGTTGGCGTGTGGGATGGTTCAGATGGACCCTCAGGTGGTGCATCTGTCGATGTTGGAGACGATTGAGATGTTGACTGGAGTGGAGCTGGCGGTATCCAAAGGTTTTTCGAAAGTGATTTTTGAGACTGATTGCTTAGTTGTAGTGCATGCTCTTAACCAAACCACTCCTGGTAGAAGTGACCTTGAGTTGGTGGTAGAGGATTGTCGGGTGGCGGCTCGAGGGTTATTCGCACACCGGTTCCAATTTGCATTCTGGAAGGCAAATGAGGTGGCACATGAATTGGCGAAGATGTGGTTGGAGGAGGGGTGAGGAGTTGGTCTTTCGATTCTATGCCTATTTCTCTTTCAGGTGCGTTTGCTTGGGACGCTTCTGGGGTGAGGGTGGGCTAATGGGGTGGGGTCGGGATATCGAGGTGGTATGGGAATGAGGTGTATCAGGGGTCAATGCGTATTGTTTTAGCAGTAGTTATCATTATGTACTCTTTTTCCTACTTTGATTTTTTCTCGGTTAGGGCAAATTTTCTAAAATAGATTTTGTTAGAATCTCTATATCCAACCCAAAAGCCTTAAGACAATGGGTTAATAAATTTTTTACACTTATAAATTTGCCTCCACTCGTGTTTTAATCGACGTGAGATTCTCAACATATTTTGACGAAGCTAGCACATGCGACCTTATACTTCTGTATAAGGGGATCATTTATGTGTTGAAGGGTTGTATATAAGAGGGTTGAACAACATGGGTAGAAAATATTAATATTGTATTTTAAAAATATAAATGTTGTCGATAAATGGTATAAAATTTTTGGTTATCTAATTTCGAGGGATCAATTATTGTTTTTAAAAAATTACTCATTTTGAGAATTGTTACAAGTTGTAACCCATTTTGTAAAAAAAAATTTCTTACCCAGATAAAACAAAAAGGGTTCATTTTTTTACTTGGACCAACCCGTTCCTGGCACTGGGTGGCGGTCCGACCCGGGTTTGAAAACGGTGAAAATTGCTTTAAGCGAAGCGGAGCGAGGAAGAAACAAGTCATCAACCATCCTGTCTTCTCTCACCAGTTGGCTCCTCTCTCCTCTCTCTTTCTCTCTCTCATTCATCTGGTTCACTACTAGCAATTGTCTTTCTTCTTCGATCTCAGCCGAGGAGGAAAGGCGAACCACCAAAGTCGGCATCTCAACACCACAGCAGACTTTCGTCTGAGTGAAGATATCATAAGGTGCCTTGTTATTTATTTGCTTATCGTCTTTTTTTTTCCGTAGGCAAAATCTTAAATAAATCAAATAATAGGAACATGAGCAACATTAGGATCCAGAAATAAATTATTTGAATTTGGGTACAACTAAACTAAATCCCACCAGTTTTGGTGGAATTCCATGCCACTCACCAGTTTTGTGTGTGGTTTTTAATACCACACACAAATTATCCATTAGGATTCATTCGGTTTGAGATCAGCTGGAAAAATATCATTTGTTTAAAAGTGTAGCTTTTGTTGTTAGTGTTGGGATTTTATAAGTAAAGTTACAATTACACTCATGATGATTGGTGGGAAGTGATTTAAAGATGTAAGGGAAGAGGATAGAGATGAAGACGAAACAGAGAGGAGAGAGACATGCAAGGGAAAAGGAAAAACAATAAATGGGTGAGAATTAGAGAAAAAGACAAAAAAGGAGACAGCAATAATGAAAGGATGGGTTGGGAAAGTGGGAAACGATAAAGCCTAATCTTTTTCTTTTGAAAGGAAATCAGTGTTACTTTTTAGGTAGAAAAACGTGTCCTTACTAGAACTAGTCTAGAAACCTCTATAATTGCCTCCGGTCTGACCACCGATCTTATAGGTCGGGATAAATTTTGGGTCGACTTCTGAGTCATTTTTGAAAACTTTGGTTTTTTCTTTCTAAAGTCGCATTTTTGGAAAATATGTCATTTTGGCTTTTGTTGTCCTTGCCAGAAAAAAAGGAAAAGGTCTAAGGGCTGAACCGCAACTGTTGCATGCTGAACACATAATAATTCTGCACTTAATTTTTTTAAGGAAAGTATATTTTAGTATCCTATAGTTTTATATTTTTTGTATAAAGTACCATGTGGTTTAAAATTGGTAATTGATCCTGTAGTTTCACGATTTTTGCATAAAGTACCATGTGGTTTAAAATTGGTAATTGAGTCCTTGAAGTTTACTAACAATTTTCCGGGCAGGACCAGGGCAGCTGTCCGTCAAAATGATGTCGTTTTCAGTCGACGTGGAAGACACGTGACAATTAAGTAGGTTAGTTGATGATGAAGTAGAATCCGGTAAATTACCAAAATACTCCCTAATTATTTTATATTTTTTTCCAAAAAACCCTCTTTGAATATTACTCACATACACTCTCTCTCCTCTTCTCTCTCGTTGCAATTCACAGACAAGTGGTCAAGGAATTCTCGCTGACCACAAACCCTCTCGTTGATTTCTGGTTTTTGTTGTTGGTTATTTGTTTATGGGTTGGGAAGGGGGAGAAGAAGAAGCCAAATATAAATGGTTTTGATTTTTAAACTAAAACGAGCTTGAGCCGAAGGGAAGAGGAGACTGGAGAGGTAGTGTCTATTTGGCTCCACATTTTCTCATCACTTTCATCACCGGTTTGGTTGCTAGCTCATGTCCCTCCAACATTTAGCTTTTGCTGTCTCTGTTTCAAGATTAAAGTATCAGTGTGCTTCTTTTTCCCTGACAATTTCTAACCTGTTGTGTTTGAGTAGCACTTGAAGGAGGCAACAGAACCAGAAACTAGAATGGAAATCGCCGTTGCAGTTGGAGCATCAGTGGCCGGAAATGCAGCAACTGCTGTATCAGATGGGATATTGCAACAGATATGGTATGTGATGGAGTACAATGACAATATCAAAGACCTCGGGATGAAGCTCGACAAGTTGAGGGATGCCAAGGAAAGGTTGTTGCACCAGGTGGAGGACGCCACCAAGAGGCGGCAGGAACAAATTGAAAATGATGTTCTCTCATGGTTGAAGGATGTGGATGAGGAAATTTCCAAGGTGGAGAAGATTCTCGAGGAGGATGCCGCAGCAAGGAAGAGTTGCTGCAGTGGATTGCTGCCCAACGTCAAGAATCGCTACAAGTTCAGTCGGAGGGCAAAGTTAGAGGCCCCAACTGCTGCGAATCTGGTAGGATATGGGAGGTTCGAGAATGTTGGGTACCGTGTCCTGGTGCAGACGATAGTTCCCGTCAAAGGGTACGAGGCGTTTGAATCGAGATCTGCTGTTGTCGAGTCCATTTTGGAGGCATTGAAGGATGATCATGTGAACATGGTTGGCTTGTGGGGCCTGGGAGGCGTTGGAAAGACTACATTAGCAAAGAAGATAACTGAAAAAGTCAAGGAAGAGGGGATATTCCAGTCAATAGTGACCATCAGTGTGGGTCAGAATCCGGATCTAAAGAAAATCCAGTTAGAAATTGGAGAGTGGTTGGATTTCAAGCTTGAGGTGGAGTCCTTGGAAGTCAGGGCATCTCGGTTACATGAACGACTACAGCAAGAGGAGAGTCTATTTGTGGTTCTTGACGATGTGTGGAATAATCACATCAAACTTGAGGAGATGGGAATCCTAACTAAGGGTTACAAGAGTCCGTGCAGAATATTGGTCACGTCTAGAAATGAAAAGGTGCTACTCGAAATGGGCGTACAGAGATGCTTCCGCCTAGATGCTTTGGCTGATGAAGAGGCACGGGAGCTTTTCGATAAGAACGTGGGCACCGTGGAAGGCCGTGAAAAACAAGGCATTGCTGCTGAAATAGTGACAAGGTGTGCAGGTTTGCCTATACTAATTCTACCTGTTGCTGTGGCATTGAAGAATATGGAAGTGTACGAGTGGAAGGATGCTTTGGATAGACTGAAAAGATTTGACAACCAAGACATCAGTGCCAAAGCTCATGCAGCCCTCGAATTAAGTTACCAATCCTTGGAAGAAGATGCCAAGGCCTCGTTCCTGCTCTGTGCGCAATTTGATAACGTTAACATTTACATCCCAAACTTGTTTGTCCATTGTGTGGGCTTGGGAATGTTTGGACAATGCAGATCGTTGCAAGCAAAAAGGAACAGGCTCCTTAAAGTGGTCAATGACATTAAAAGTGCTTCTTTGTTGTTGGAAGGAGACCGCTCAAAGAAGTTAAAAATGGACGAATTATTCAAAATGCATGACGTAGTCCGTGCGTTTGCATTTTCCATGCTATCCAAGAGTGATGAATTCCTCATCTTAGCACGTGATGCTCAATTGCAGGAATGGCCAGCATCGGATAATCTCCGGAACTGCACCTCCATTTTTTTGCCCTACTGTACAATACCAGATCTTCCTGCAGAACCCATATGCCCTAAGCTCATCTCTTTCTCGTTATGGAGGAAGAAGCGTTCCCCAATCACAATCCCAAACAGCTTTTTCTTGACAATGAAAGAACTCCGAGTCCTGTATCTTTTTGGCGCAAACCTATCACCACTGCCCTCCTCACTAGAGTTACTTGCAGGCCTTCGAACATTGTATTTATACCAGTGCATACTAGAAGACATCAGCATGATGGGAGAGCTGAAGAACTTACAAGCGCTGTGCGTTAAACGTTCCAAACTTACTAGTTTCCCAAAGGAGATGGCGAAGTTGACCTGTCTCCAACTTCTAGACTTGAGGGGATCTGGCGAGATCAAGGTTTTTCCACCAAATGTTCTGTCATGCTTAACCCAATTAGAGGAGCTACATATGGGAGACAGCTTCACTGCTTGGGGATCAAAAGACGAGAATGGCCAAGAACATAATGCTGACTTGGCGGAAATGAAGTGCCTGAAGAAGTTGAATGCTTTAGACATAAAATTCGTTGATCTAGAGATGTTGCCAGATAACTTGTTCTCCGACAAGTTGGAGAGATTTTTCATAATCATTGGAAATGGCTGGGAGTGGAACTGGTCAAGAAAGAAGGGAATCTCGAGAACTTTAAAGCTGAAGCTCAATGGGAGTGTTCAAGCTGCAGGAAAGGTTGTTGTTTTGCTGAAGAAAACTGAGGATCTTTATTTAGATTCAATAGGGGGCAGAGATGATGATATTCTTCAGTTGGATAGGGAAGGTTTCTGCCACTTGAAGAACCTCCAGTTGCAAAACTGTCATGATCTTTGCTACCTTGTCAACTCGGTTCGAAGGGGCCCTTGCACTGTCCTCTCAGAGTTGGTGTCACTGGTTGTGGAGACCTCGCGTCAATTGGAACAGATTTGTAATGGCTCACTACAAAGCAAGTCATTCAACAAGCTGATGTTGATAAGAGTAGGAAGTTGTGATGGGCTGCGAAACTTATTTCCCTTTTCAATAGCTAAATGTCTTTCAAGGTTGGAAGATATTGAAGTAACTGAATGTGAAAACATAGAGAGAATATTTGTTGCCGAGGAGATTAATGACGACACTGATGGCAGCGGAGATGAAGTAATTCAATTTTCAATGTTACGTAGGTTGAAACTTGAATATCTCCCTTGCTTAGCTAATGTTCTTTCACCTAGATCAGGCAACTCTTTCGGGCTCCAGACGAGGAAGAACGAAGCATTTTTTGATGGAAAGGTACGTAATCCTTGAAGTAGAACTAGGGGGTTTTAAAAGTTCTTTGGCTGTGCAACCTTCATGTTGGTTTATACAAATGACAATGTACCAACCCTTGCAGATTGTATTCCCAAACATTGAAGATTTGATACTACGTTCAGTGAAGATTCAGAAGATATGGGACTACGGCCTTCCAAAGTCATATTCTTGCGTTACAAAATTGAGTAACTTGGTGATCGATGGCTGTGAGACTGTGAAGAATGTATTTGCCACGTCTATGGTAGGCAGTCTAACTCAGCTCAAAAAGCTCAAGATTAGCAATTGCAAGCTCTTGGAAGAGATAGTCACCCCAGCGAGTATAAGGGAGACCAAGATATGCTTCCCAAAACTAGAGTCTCTTTTCCTCGAGCATCTTCATTCCCTTGCGACCATATGCGTTGGTGACTTGATAGAATGTCATAACTTAAAAGAGTTGACTATAAAGGATTGTCCTAAAATAAAGACATTCATCACTAGTTCGCGGAGTAGTGAAGGCAGCAGGCCTACTACCTTTGCTCTCTTCGATAACAAGGTATGTTTTACTTATTCTTCCTGTTTCGTTATCTCATCATCAAGTAGCTAGTCCCGAATACCCATGATTTGCATTATATTCATGTTGGCTTTGTGTTGAATAACTAGGATAAGATCATGATCATGTGTATTATGATCGTAGATTACGTATTGATTATGTAGCTTCTCTAGAAGCTTACGATTTTTATCATTGTAACAGCTATATTTGACTGCATTAATTGCAGTAATTAGGCTAATCCAGCCATTGCTAATGCAACGGCTATCTTAGCTGTTTGCCTTGTTTGTTCCAAGGCTTCTTAGGACTTAGTTTGTTGCTTCCATGATCTGTATATAAACTTGATGCATCAGATTACCAAAGTTAAATTATTCATTCCATTCATACCTGAGTTTTTACACTTTGGAACTACATATGCTCGTCCTCGCGTTAGAAAGTTGTAATTGTTACTCTGCTTCTGCTTTAAGTTTACCAAACAAAAACTCAATCTTAACTGAAGACATCCAGTAATTCTTGTAAGCTGTGTGACAGGTGATGTTCCCTAACTTGGAGAAGTTGATAATTTGGGACATGCCTAGTTTGATAATGCTATGGCATGACCTCCGCGAAGATACCTTCTGCAAATTGAACTCTCTTCGGGTGCAACATGCTACAAGCTTGGCCAAGTTGTTTCCTTCAAGTATGCATAGAATGATCCATACACTCGAAACATTGCACGTGGAGGACTGTCGTTCCTTGGAAGAGATTTTTGATCTCCAGGGGTTGATGAGTGAAACGGGAAAGCACCACCACAGAGTTATAAAACTAAGCTATATCAGTGTGAAGTACCTCCCATATCTGAAGCATATCTGGAATGGAGATGATCCATATGGAATTCTTTCATTTGAAAACCTACGCAAAGTCGAGGTTCTTAGTTGTCATAGATTGCAAAGCCTGGTTCCAGCTAAAATAGCCAAACAACTTTCCCGGCTTGAACGTCTGGTTTTAGAGTACACTTCTGTGGAGCAAATCATTTGTAAGGAGGAAAGTTGCAGTGAAGTTTCTTCCTTTGTGTTCCCCAGTCTAGAGCATATAGAACTTTGGTCGCTTCCGAGGTTGAATAGCTTATGTTCAGGAAGACATACTGTAGATTTCCCAGCACTGGAACGCTTAACCGTGGTAGCATGTCCAAGCATAGAAGTCTACAAGTGGGGAGTTGAGAACGCTTCGGACACAGAAAAGCAAAGCCAACTCTTCTTTCTCGAGGAGGTATTAAATTTAACCATGTTTTATAATCTGAAATGTTTTATGTCATGCGTAGCTGCAGTTGTAGCTTTTTGTTCTAAAAAATTTAAAATCGTTGTTTGCTGTTTGTATGAAGGAAAAATGCTATTAGACTTGAATCTTTCTGTTAGATTCTGTCTGTTGAAACCGAAGTAATTCTTTCCTAGCCCCAAATCGAAGCGATTGGGAGGATTTTTAACATTAAACAAAATGCAACCAGAATTTGTAGTTTGGAGGATTTTAGAGTATGAAGATATACTTAACACATTGCGACCTGGATATTTGGTTGGATTTCAGGTTGCTCCCAAATTGAAGCGCATGTCGCTCAGTAGCAAGGACACCTCGATGATAATGCAAAGAGAGCTCCCTGAAATTCTCTCGCTTGAACTGAAAATACTTCTCCTGCATGGCTTCCACGATGAGTCTGCGAATTTTCTGGATAAACTTCTTCAAAGATTTCCAAATGTGAATGAGATGCGTGTTGCATTCAGCAACTTCGAAGAGCTTTTCACTTATCAAGTTCTTAATGAGGAGAAATATGCAAGGAATATCTCCGGAATAAAGCATCTAACTGCTGATACTCTTCCTGATTTGAAGCATATCTGGAACCCGCAATTTCAGTTGCATACTGTCCTCCATGATCTAGAGAATTTATCTGTCTTCACTTGCAAGAGCTTGATACATTTGGCACCACCATCTGCATCTTTCAACAATTTGAGCACCCTAACAGTGAAGAGATGTGGAAACTTGGCAAGCTTGTTTACATGCTCGACTGCCGCAAGTTTGAAGCAACTCAGACAGATAAGAGTACAGGATTGCAATATGTTGGTAGATATTGTATCCGCTGAGGATGGATCAGAAAGAGAGATCAGTTTTGACAGCCTAGAAATCCTGCGACTCGAAAACTTGACAAGTTTCGCAAGCTTCTGTTCCAAGAACTACACTCTCAAGTTCCCTAGCCTGGTAGAACTCATTGTGATGGACTGCCCCCGAATGGAGTTCTTCTCTGTGGGTCATCTGAGCGCCCCCGAGTTGAAAAGAGTGTGGCTTACGGACACCAAAGATAGGAGTCGTTGGAAGGCTGACCTCAATTCCACCATACGCCAGTTGCACACAGAGAGGGTATGTACTGAAATGATATATCATCAGTTAGCAGCTGGAAAAGTAATGCTTTTAACTGTCTATTTGATCCTTCATTGATCTGTTCTGACTTTTTTGAAGGTACTGGAGTCGGCGGAGACCTCCCGAGGACGACTCTAACCTGTGGTTCGGTTGCCTGCCTTTGTATTGTCGTCGCAGGGCAGGACCCAATGGTGAAAATAAAAATTTATAAATGTTGATTAATCGTGGAACTTAGAGCTTGAGTGTGTACGGTACCTGATGTGCCATTGCTTCAGAAAAGTATGGATAATATGCAATATTTGTATGGTTTGTTGTATGGTTTCTAAATTTAGTTGGATTGCTTGTGATGAATTATCTTATTTGAGTTAGGTAGAGTCCCAGAAATGAAATACATGTATGTCCTAATTACTAATGAGACAGAATTTGTAACCTGCCTTTCTCTTAGCAGGCAAAGATTGACTTGTGTATGAAGGACGACACAATCCCCAGATAGATTACTTAACGCGTTAGCTATAACACCACACGAATTATACCAATTGTTGATTCGTGCAACACCCAATATCCAATATCCATCATTTACGGTTAGGACTGCTGCGGTCCCCACTCACTCCTCTAGTTTTTGTCTTTCAATGTCGGCCCAGCACAGTGCTTTCGATTGATCATTGTACGGCTTCTCAAAGAAGCTCTGTAATGTACCAAAATCAGTGTGACCTTCTGCTAGGTCTCGCAACTCATAACCCCACGAATGAGTTTAATGCAGACACGACTTATAATTTAATTGAATCAAATTTCAAAACTATCCATCCTTATTCAGAAAGACCTAGGATGCTCCATGGTAGCAAGTACAGTTAAAACGCCCCAACAATTTTTTTCGATCATTGTCGATATTACATTGGAATATAAATTTATAATAGATTGATATTTGCTGCCTAAAAGCTTTACTGTTAAATTATTGGATGTGAAGCATTTTAAACCGATAAAAAAAATTACATTACAAGAGCTCATATTTTATCCTATATAATTAGCATACTGAAAGGAAGGATTTTTCCACCCCTCTTGCTATAAAGAGTAAGTAAGGGATTGTCGTCCCACAAGGACTAAGTTCTAGGTCACAAATACGATTCGACCACTAGTTTAGGACTACAAGTAATTGATTTGTCAATTCCAAACAGGAGTTGATTACTACAACGACTAAACTAGAAGATGATTTAAACAATAAAAGAAATAGTGGGCTTGGTACCAATGACACCTAGATAACCAAATGGCCTATGAGGTTTATTAAGTTTGTGTTATGGTCCGAGTATTTCTAAAGCAACTAATCAACGCTCTCGCCATTAATTAGTCTAAATCGATCACTAATTAAGCTTAGTTGAACTAATCGTACTTCCGAGACTAATTAGCTACCTAATTTAACTAATAACCAATTATAACCATCACCCTTTGGACAACTAACCACCTAATGAGATCCCTCATCAAAAGGAAACTAATTAACTAGTTAAATTGTTCATTAATCCTAACTCCTCCCAGTAATTAGCATTAATCAAGTTCATAATCAAGGTGATCAAACAAGATTAAGCATTAAATTGATTAACTAGTTCACAAATCTTAATATTTAACCTCACTAAACCATAGGCTAAATAAATGCTATCAAGGCACCAAATTTACTATTCAACTACTCACACATATCAACTACACAATTAAACACATCCATTAAATAAAGCAAGTAAACCATGAACATAAAAGAGAGGGTTAAAGAAAGCTCAAGATAATCTTCAAAGCTTCCAAAAGTTCTCCTTCAAGTTCTCTACAAGCTCTAACAATGGTGAGCCAAGTTCTCTTCCAAAGAGAAAAGTGAGTAGAGTGGGTGAGTGAGTTTAGGAAAATATCTAAGTTCTAAGAGTTGGCTTCCAAGGAAAGCCAAGGAAGCTATTTATACAAAAATTTCTAACTCAAACTAACTAAACTATTCCTAAAGTTCCAGCCAAGTAAAGCCATGGACAATCCCGAAATGGGCCCAAAATGGTTCGTGAATTCCGGCCCATTTCGGCTAGGCAAGTTCTCAGATTTATAGCTTTAATTTGGACGCGTTATTCACCTTCTTAGACTATAAATTTGAAGAAGACTATTAGAGACAAAGTTGTAGCCACAAATGTCTTCTTTCGAGAACCACCTCACTAGTCTCTATCGAACTTTGTATGTGAAAGTTATCTTTATTTGAGTTACTCGAGGTCAGTCTGTCCAATGTCGTTGCGGTCCCGATCGTGAACCATTCTTCACGACTGATCCAATCGCCTTTGACACGATCAAAGGTGCACCAATATCCTCCTCGCATCTCCACAAAGTCTCCTAGCAATAAACACGAACGAAACGCAATAAAAATCACAATAACTACAATAAAACATTCAAAGCATGATATATGACACTACATCACTACATAACAAACAAAAATACTAGAAATAATGAAAAACCAACACTAAAACATACATAGATGATAGAGTGTTTACAAGGAAGTCAAAGGTTCAATCAATGACATTGTAATTAGATGTAATATTTACCTTTAAAAAAAATACCACAGTCCATATGATTTTTTTCTCATATTACGGGCGAGAAAATTCAAAAGTTCTTGTAATCCGATTTTTTGCTCGGATTAAGGAAAATTGATTCGCTGGATTTTCTCGAATTCTGAATGGACACTTAATTGAGAAAACTTTTGAAACCGATCCCAAAATTGGAATTCTTTCTAAAAAGCACCGGATTAAAAAAACCCAATAAGGCAGCCCTTGCAAAGTCGGATAAGACACCGTAAGGAGAGAGATTATTATATTCCACCAAAAAAAGGAGAGATATTATTGCGCATTAGAAAGAGAGGGGAGGACAAGAACCACAAGACAAGGAAAGAAGAAAGAAGAAAGAAGAAGAAGATGATGAACGTAGAAGAAGAAGTCCATCGACTTACAGAGGAAATCCAAAGACTTGGCAAGATCCAACCTGATGGTTCCTACAAGGTTTTTTTTTTCTCTCCTTTTCTTCCTCAAGAGATTCAATTGCAAAATTGTGAATGGCATTGCATCAAACTCTAAGAAACACAACAATGGATGTTTAATCAAGCAGAATTCCCATCTGGGTCTGTGTGATCTCAGCATCTAGATCAAAATTTCTTACTTTAGCAGCTTTTTCAGGACAAAAGAGCTTGTCTTTTGTGTGATTGCCGGTCAATTGTAGATCAAGATGAGCCTTTTTTTTCCTTCCTTTTTTTTAATGTTATAGATACTTTGGTGTTGATCTGATGGTAACCAATAGCCAGTAGTTGTTTCGAGATTGTTCCCAAAATTGCTTCTAAGATTGAGAAGCTATGGTGTCCGAGGAAGTGTTGAAAGGGTCATTTTGTGAGATTGTTCTGCAAGTGATTACAATAGCAATATATATTGGTAACAAGGGCTTACAAAATTGGCAATGTGTGCAAAAAGGCTTGTAGCCCAACGACACAAGGCGTTGTAAATATTTAGGAGGTGTGAACCCTGGCGTGTGTCATGGAATAAAATTTACCTTTAAAAAAAATGGCAATGTGTATGCCTGCCTTGTTTTGCATTCGTGTCCGTGCAGTCTGCAGCGATCATTTCATGATTAAGTTGTCATTGGCAATCTGACAACGGTAATGAAGAATACAAGCATTTAGTTCTTTCATTTGCTTTGACATGTCTCATGCATCAATCTTATATAGCAAGAACTGTAAAATTGTGATATTTGGTATCAAATAGTCATTATCTAATGTTTATCTCTAGGCGCTCTCTGGGGCGGAAGGATTCGAACCTTCGATCTGCAGGTCCATGAGCTGTTGCCTTATATCCAACATTTAGCAGGAACTGACTTCAGCCTCTGTTACTGCATTGTGACTCTTGCAGGTTACCTTTGGCGTCTTATTCCACGACGATAGGTGCGCTAATATATTTGAAGCACTAGTTGGAACTTTAAGGGCAGCAAAGAAGCGTAAAATCCTTACGTACGAAGGCGAGTTGCTTCTGCAGGGAGTGCATGACAATGTCGATATCATATTGAAGCCCACCGCTACCGCTGCAGCCGGAGAGACTTCAGTTGCATAGAAGTATATAGCTCTGTTGTACTTTCTGCAGCTACATAAACTCCATTTACCCTTGTTTTCCTTGCTGGGTTTTTCCTGTTTTCTGGATGATAATGAACTCATTCTTGGTCTTTGGTTGCCTGCAATTTCGAACTCGACAATTCGAGATCATCTCTTGCTGGAAATGATCCCCCAAGATTGATTCATATCTGTTGTATTTTCCTTCATTTTTTTTCTTTCGAGGATCAACTCCCATGGTTCATCCTTCCTCCATATCAGTGTCTCACCTCAGACATCAAAAGATCAGATTATTTTATAGTAACATGAGTAAGAAACTCCAATCGTCAAGTTGAAGTTCCCTTTACTTTACATCAGGAGAAGAGACAAGAAATTTAAACTGGTGTTGACCTTCTACTCTTCCATGGCAGAACTCTTTGCTCAGAATTTTTACATATTTGCCAACTTCATGGCATACAAACTATACATTCTGGTAACTGACATTAAGTCCTCTGTCAATTGATAGCCCGGCTCGAGGAGGAACACCGACTATAAAGCATCAAACTTCATAGCCAGGATTTACTTTCTGCTGTACATCACCGTAGCTTTCCAGTTCCTCCATGTCCTCTGGACTACCTAGAAACAAAGGAAGCCTCTGGTGCAGCTTCACAGGTTGAATCGAAAGTATCCTGTGTTTACCATCAGAACCTCGGCCTCCGGCTTGCTCCACCAGGAAACTAAGAGGATTAGCTTCATAGACTAAACGAAGATGGTCTCTTGGGTTCATTGCAACTCCACCGTACATCAATGTCCTATGCAAGTCAGCAACAAGTGAACAGATGTATCGGGCAGAGTACTTCTTCGGGTATCTTCCTTTCCCTTGTCTAATGGTGTCAATGTATTGCCTTAGTCCTTGAGGCCAGTCGAAGTACCGTGCATCATTTACCGAATAGATTTGACCTGAAATAGAGATAGAAGAGATGCAAATGAAATCTTCTGGCATCCTGTAATCCTCAGAACATACACATAGTTATATAACTTGAATGTAATTGAGATGTTCAACTACCTCGAGGAGGAATCTTCAGATTAGGGTGAGTGAGGATAAAGTCTCCGGTCGAATGATCTAGGGTAAATGCATTTGTTCCAGAGCCAAAACTGATACAGAGTATAGTAGCTGATGAATAAAGACAATATCCAGAAGCTACAAGCTTGGAACCAGTTTGCAATGAATTCAGTAATGCTTTCTCCTCCCGTGGCAGATCATCCAACTCCTTGAGGCGTCTATAAACCCCAAATATGGTTCCGGTGGGAATCGAGGCATCAATATTTCTAGAACCATCAAGGGGATCAGTCACCACCACAAAGGGACCGTTGTCGTTGATCCAGATTGGAGCATCATCTTCTTCTGAAGCCATAACTGCCACTTTTCCAGAATTCTGCAGGGAGGACAAGATCATTTCGTTCTGCAAAGTAACCCAAATCAGATAATCAGAGGGCTATTTCTTCCTTTATCCCCCCTCTCTCCAAGCCATAATCATGTTTCGTCCAACAGCTCCTCACTATAAACGTCTCTAACAGATAAATTCTAGCAGGATCTACCTTCTTAGCTGGTATAATGCGGGAGCATCGTAATCTAGGTCAAATAAATAACATAACGCTCTTGACTATGTGTATCAAACCTGCAGATCAATCCCCTTTCCACGGCTTAGATTTATTTCTGCCACGCTTTCTTCTTAAATGCGAACACAACTTCCACATAACAGAAAGCAAGCGATTAACTAACTTGTTGCCTCGCACTATTGAGCACCGGAATACAAACACAGGCCACCACTCAAGACATGAAAAAATCCATCCTACACAAGAGAGAAAATTCGAGGACAAGTAACCATTTTTGCTGCAAACTTGAAACTTCATAGAACAACAGCCCTAGAGCGAACAATCCACACCCCACTCTCATTTAGATAACCTGATATCTAAGCTACTAAGCGGGCCTTCCATTAACAACAATTACCAAGTGTGTAGCCAAAAGGGTTGTTCTATCTTAACTCGAAGTCACGAGTTCGAGTTCCGAGCATTCAGTACTATAGGAATCTCCATATCCTACCTAACTCTTTAAGGTACGAAGTAGGTGGATCTTCTACGCTTATAAGTCAGCCCAACCTACTTACAACTTCCGATGTGGAATTCCCTCCAACACGCCCCCTCAAATAAGCCCATCGAGTTGGAATTTGCACGGGCTTAACACTACTTCTTGTGCTTTCAAGGGGGTCGTGCTTTCAAGAATTTCTATTATACTACCCAAAACCTTAAGGTAGTTAGTAAAAACAAAAAAACGAGGGCGACAATCAGAGGATGATTATACCGAGACCAAGTCGAGTGGCTTGGGCGCGTCCCGGTCGAACCCAACGGAACCACCACCACCACCAGCACCGAGCTGGCTGAGGCTAGAATTGTAAGGAGAAGCCACAAGCGCCGCAATTCTCTTGCAAGCGTACTGGATATGATCAAACAACACCACCAAGTCGTCTCCCACATCGACCCCTCGTCCTCCTCCCTTGCCCATGTAATCTCCCAGAGTGTGGGCCCCACCTGAGCTAGTGGAAGTGCCCACTTGGGATCTTACACTAAACCCACCCGGGGAAGCCATTTTCCTGCCTCTGGGCTTGTAAAGGTGGAAGCTTTGAAGGAGGATGTGGGTTCTTGGGGGCGGGGAGTGGTGTTTTGGCGGGAAAGATTGGGACTTTGAAGGGAAAAGTGGGAATCGGGGTGTGGGTGTGGTGGTGGATTGCATGTTCTATTGTTTGGATAAAATCATAAATTGGATGGAGCCATGGAATTGGAGAGTTGGGGTGGATAGGTTCATTCATTTGGATTGGGAGCCAACAGAGCTGCTGCAATTTCAACTGGCTGGTGTTCTTGCAAACTGGACGACATGTCATCGACCGAAGCAGCATGTCGGCTGGCTCTTCGGTAGTTGCCGCATGTATAAGTTTTTCTAAAATTTAGATATTTAAAGTCAATTATCCACGTCAGCCCATATTTAGGTGAATTTTAGAAAGTTGTCTTCTAAATGTCAAGTGGGACAAAATTAATCATCAGTAGTTTATCGTAAACAATATTGAAATTTGAATCTCTATTACCTCAAATGAAAAAAGTAAAACTACAAAATATTTAATAAAAAATTGTGAAACTATGAGATACTTAGGGAACGAATGTTGGGGTGTGACGTAAAGAGTAAATTATTTTCTAATCTTTAGTCTATAGTGAAATAACCTCTCGACTCTCTATCATTTAAAAAATTATTTTTCAAAAATATGTTGGTCTCAAGTTCCTGAGACCAACCTCTGACAAAAACACAAACCTAATCAAACTAACCCAAAAACAAGATTAAACTAACAAAAATTCAAGAACACAACCAAGAAGATCAACCAAATCAAACTAACAAAAACCCAGCAATTACACAAAAAAACAACAAATTAACAGAGCTTCATCGGAACTCTTTCGTCTAAATTTTAATTGGTTTTTCTCTGATCTGGGTCTAAAGTCTATAGCTTCCATAACGCGAGGCGAGCAGAGACTGCCACGGCGAAAACCCTATCGACAGAGTGTCATCACACCTCCTCCAAGCAGGGACACGCCCAAGAACTTGCCTCTGAGACCAAAAATTTGAACACGGTACAATGCCCAAGAACAACGCAGACCAGAACCTGCCTCTCGTATCCCTCTAAACCCTAAATCCCCAATCCCTCGCCTCCACCGGGAACAACTCCTTGTTCCTTTTTTTGCCCTTTTGTGCAACCCCAACAGGCTTCACAAAAAAAGTGCATGATTTTCGTTTTCCTTCAATCGGTAAAAAAATAGATTGGAGAATTGGGACGACGAGGGATTGGGGATTTAGGGTTTTATTGTTGTTGGGTTTCCATCGGCAACATTTCTGCCCATGTCTTTGTCACGATACGTGATAGAAAAAAATATGAGGAAGGATAGAATTTGAGAAAAGATAGAAGAAAAGAGTTGGATAGGGAAGAAGAATAGTAGGGAGATAGAAAAATAATAGAGAAATAAAAGATAATTGAATTGATATTCATATGCATAACAAGGAAATTACAAGCAGTAGCTTTATATACTCCTCTAGAGGAGGTTATTGTCCACTACTCTATTAAACTAACGTGTGTACAGACTTGTACCTACCACTACTAAATGATACTTCATGGTCTCATACTTTACGTAACCACATGACTACGAGTAACTAACCAAGCCACGTCAGCTCCAACTAGGTACATGACAGTCTTCTATTGATTTGCTGTTCAAAAGTTCGATTAAAAGAAGGAATTGAAATGCAAAAGACTCCATGTGGCCGGTTGTTGTAATTGGAGCGTTTCATTCCATGTTGGGGAGCAATAAAACAAAAAATCTCTTTCTTGTCCTTCTGGGCGAAGAGAAGATGCGTCTTAAGTGGTGTTTTTTTAGGGTTGATATTAATTGGAGTGTTCTTTGATTTTTGTTAATTTAATCTTGTTTTAAGTTGTATTCTTTTTCTTGGTTTATGTTCTTTGATTTTGGTCAGGGTTAGTTTGATTGAGTTTGTGTTTTTGTCAGAGATTGAAGATGATTTTTTTTTGTTTGAGGGTATTTTGGTCATTTCCTTGACAAAAAAATGAAAAAATGACTATTGATGTCAACCAGGACCCAAGACTAACATTTTTTCGAAAAGTAAGAATGGCTAAATAATTTTTTAAATGGCAGGGATCCAAGAAGTAATTTCACTGTAAACTAGCGACTAAACAATGTCATGATCACAATTAGCATCTTTATCAATAAAAGTTAAAACTCCCTCACGCATGCTGCAACTTATTGTAAGAAATTGGCCTACCTTGTATACGATTCAATGTCTCTTAACAGGAAACTAGCCTTCACTTCAATCCACATATTAAATCATAGGTATCATATGAAATCAACATTAAAGTGCAACAGGTATACAAGAAAACAAAGACAAGCTATGAAACCGACAAGCAAAAAAAACAACAAAGCAGATGAACAAGCTGATCGTATTATTTTACATACAGATCAAGCAGACAGACATTTAGAAAATTGCAGTATCACAACATAAAAATAGTTCGAGTGGTCGTTTATTTGGCCAGGTGGGGCGAATTTGATGGGATCATCAGCGGTAATAGTACTCACAAGGCTGTCTTGATCGCCTCCTATCTTCATTCAATTGTGCACTCATAAAAGCATCTTTGACTTTGTGAAGTTTCCTGAGCACATCTCCGAGGTTTGCCCGTAGGTTAGGCGATTCCTCCGAGCAAGCAACTCCAATCTCCAGAGCAGATGTCAAACTACTCACCTCGTGTGGTCGCATCTTCGTATTGATGACTGATCTGTGTCCTGCTTCTTCATCTTCTGCGGGCGGAGTTAAACTCGAAGCTGCTTCTGTTTTATTAATCTCTTGTACAACAAGGACTGAATGTAATGCTTCCTTGGTGAAGTCCACAAGATTTAACCCGTCTACGAAGATCTCATCGGTTGGTCGTCTTCCGGAGAACATTTCCAACAGCAGTATCCCATAACTGTAGATGTCACCCTCTTTTGAAGCAGCAACACCTTGCCCGTATTCTGCAGCTCAAGAGTTGCATTAATTAACATCATGATTTCAATTTTGTCATTTCGAAACGATATGAAGTGTCGAAACGATATACCATATACCTGGTGCAGCGTATCCAATTGTTCCTGGAATGCCAAGGGTGCTGCTCTGGCTTTGCATTGCAGTCTGTGATGTCGAAAGGAACTTTGCTAGTCCGAAATCCCCGACGTGTGCAACCATGTCGTCGTCAAGAAGAACATTGCTGGGTTTCAAGTCACGATGAATGATCGGTACTTCGCAGAGATCATGAAGATAGTGCAATGCGGAAGCAACGTCAATTGCAATACTCAGCTTTTGCTGTATGTTTAACCTCCTTTGTTGATTGAATTCGAAGTGCAACCAATTCTCGAGGCTTCCGTTGGGCATAAACTCGAACACGAGAGCTTTGAAGTCACTTCCTTTGTAGTCCAAGCTGGAACAGTAGGTTAAGAGCTTAACCAAATTCCTATGACGAATGTTACTCAATGCATTGCACTCGGCTATAATGCTCTTGGCGGCTCCTTGTTGTTGAAGGTTGAGGACTTTGACTGCCACCGGTATTTCCACTTGGTCGAGGAGCCCTTTATACACAGAGCCAAAACTTCCATATCCTAACAAATTTTGAGAAGAGAATCCACTAGTTGCGTCATGTAAGTTCTTGTAAGAAACCATGATGTGGGGTTTGGGGCCTAAGGTTGAGCTTGTTGGCTTCGGTTTGGAACGCTTCTTCCAAAAGAGAAGTAACAGGAGGACTGCTACTATAACAACAAACAACAATAAACAACCACCGACAATTGGAAGCTTGAGATTAGCATTCTTCCCTTTCTTCGGTCCTGCGGTCGGACATTTTCGCAGATTAAGTTCCGGGATGCCACCACAGAGTCTACTGTTTCCGGCCAAGGAGACGGCACTTGCATTCCCAAAGACTCCTCCGGTTGGCACCTCGCCCTCAAGATCGTTGAAGCTGATGTTTAAGTACTGCATATACGTCAGGTCCTGTAGAGCTTTGGGAATTTTCCCGGTCAGGTTGTTTTGTGAAACATCCAAGACCCTGAGTCCCGTCAAGGAGGTCATCGCTTCAGGGATCTCTCCTCGGAAGGAATTTCCTTGCATGTAAAGTTCTTCCAAGCTCACACATCCGTCAATGGTTGAAGGAATTTCACCAGACAACATGTTGTATGCGATATCCAATACATTAGTTTTTGCTAGCTTTCCTATTGTTAAGGGTAAGCTACTTGATAAACGATTTCCGGATAGTCCCAAGTATTTCGACAATGAATGAATGTTTAGGATCTCGTCAGGTATCTGTCCGGTGAAGTTATTCTCGTCAAGAGAGAGGTAATAAAGACGTTGACACATTCCAATGGATGAAGGGATTAACCCTTCTAGATTATTGGAATACAAATCTAGATCTGACAGTTGACTTAGGTTGCCTATGGAGACCGGTATTCTACCCGATAACATGTTCCCGCCCAAGTGTAGGAACTGCAGTTTTTGCAGCTTCCCGATGTGGGACGGAATTGAGCCTGTGAGTAGGTGGTTATTCTCGAGGCCTAGTGCAATCAAGTTGGTGAGATTATCTAAAGTATGTGGAATCTTACCGTAGATTTGATTGCCCCCCGCAAATAACATCGACAATCGGGCCGAAAAATTAGCCACAGAGTCAGTGTCTAGAACACCTCCGAGATGGTTAGAATCAATGTCTAACATTTCGAGATTTCTAGAGCTTGCTAAAGATGCCAAAAAGTCCAGGTCATTAGTAGAATTCCTCCCCACATTATTCCTCCCAATATTGAGGTACCTTAAACTTGAGAGATCTCCTATGTTGGAAGGAACTTGTCCAACGAAATTGTTATCAGGTATGTCAAATAGTTGCAGCTGAGATGAATTAGTTATTGAGCTCGGGATTTTACCAGATAGTTGATTCCCTCCGAATTCTGCTACTATTAGGTTGGGAAGATTGAAGCCCCCCACCTTGTCAGGAAGCCCTCCGCGAAATTTGTTGAAAGTGAAGGACAACTTCTGAATTGAAGAGATGTTGAATAGAAATGGAGGGATCACACCAGAAAGATTGTTGACTCCGACATGGAACCCACTCAGGTTTTTAAGTCCACTCAGCTCTCCTGGAATCTTCCCGACCAATTCGTTGCTTGCCACTGTAATTACTTGTAGTGATGTAAGGTTGCCAAGGGACGACGGGATCGTTCCTGTCAGGCGGTTTGCGTGAAGTGAAAGAAACTGTAGCTTCACTAAGGAACCTAGCTGGGGAGGGAGCTTCCCCCTGAGGCTGTTGACACCTAAATCCAGGTCCTCGAGGTTGGAGCATGAGGTCAAGTTGGCAGGTATTTCACCCCACAAAGCGTTGTTGCCAAGATAGAGTTGTTGCAGGCGGAACAACTTGCCAACTTGTTGAGGTATTTCACCGTGGAAGCTGTTGTCTCGGAGATCGAGGCCCTTCAGAAAGCTCAAGTTTCCGATGTGGGGCGAAATCGGACCCGACAGCTTCTGCCCTTTCAGGTTCAAGTACGATACCCTCTGTCTGCGAATGTTGCAAGTGACTCCAAACCAGTTGCAGTGAGGAATGGAGCTGTTCCAGGAATTCAGAGTTCCGAGAAGATCACCGGTTATACTTTCTTTGAGACGCGATAGAGCGAGTCTATCAGTCTCATTCTCGAGGGAGCTTACTTGCACCGAGCGAAAATGGACACAACTTATAAGAACCACGAGTATTTGCATGGAGCATATACTAATTCTATTACAAAACTTCATTGGAACTTCAGAGATTTTGGTTGCTAGAGCAAGTTTATGTCTTGATGGAATTACCAGTACCAAAACCTTTTTAAAGAAGGAGCCCCCTCCACAAGTCCAACCCATTCATCCGCAAAATCAAGGATAGAACCCACTAACACACCACTTCACACCCACCATTCTCAGGAATGCATTCCACTCCACTCCTTAAGGTGCAGTGCGTAAACAAGTGGGTAGATGACTCAAGATCCGCATTGCACATGGCGCACAACGTTTTTTTTAAAGGTAAATTATTACACCATAATATTGCCAAGGTTTGAACCTTGGACCTCCTAGATATTTACAACGCCTTGTGTCGTTTGGCAACAAGTCCTTTGACGCATTTTGACGATGTTAGCACTCAAAACTGAGTGGAAAAGAACTAACTTGAGTGTGGTTTCACGTTTTAATAATACATCACCAACTCGTGATTGTAAATTTTCTAATCCGATGATAGGTGACAACCAAGTGACATTCACTCAACTATAGTTAGATTAGTATTTCATGGCATCTACGTGTCAAACTACATCATTTCAATTTTCGATTAGTCTTCTGTTGATGTGACCCACAGGCTTGTTAGAATTATCTTTCAGAGTTAAGTAGACAACTAGGTTATTATGGTAGTGATGGAAGGAACAGGTTTGCAAGGGCATTTGGTGACTTCCGCGCAAACATCCACCCAAATTGACTTTGTTTGAGTGGACGACTCGTGAATTATGAACTATCGTCTTAATAGACTTCGTTTAAGAGGGTTGGATAAGTGGCAACGTAACAGCACAACTTGCTTCTTGACGACGACCGACTTCATCTCAAAATTGACCTACCACAATTTGTTTGACAAAGACCGACGACTTTCATGATTGAAATTTGGAAGGAAACAAAAAGTAGGGATGTGAAAAATATTCATACCTGAGGGTCGGACTCTATCTTTACCATTCGAGTCTAGGATAGGTTGACTTTGACTGAGTATAAAGTAGGGTATTAGTATGAGTCCATTAGGTATGAGTTTATAGTTAGACCCTGTGGGTCGGACCCTACCCTTATATTTTTTCTCTATTTTAGACTCTACCTATTATAATATATATATATATATATATATATATTAAAGTTAACCACACAAAGTATATTTTATATATAACGTTACTTTATGGAATTCGGAAATAGAAAAAAAAACACACTTTCATGTCAAGTTTTGTTCACAGGTAATGACGGAATTAAAATCTTATTTTTTTGGTGTTACAGAAATCTTTGAAACATATTTGGTTACCGGATATCATGGATTGATATAAATTACATTTTTCTGAATTTGTCTTTTTTGGTATAATTATATTATTAATTAGAAATACATCGCAAGTGTAGAGTCTCTTCAATATGAGATTGGAGCCGTAAATTTTATGAATTTAATGAAGTATTAATTAAAGAAACAACGATTAAATTAAACCCGGAATTTGGACCTCTCCTCTGGACTCGTGTGTTTTGCCGTCAAACGTGGATTCTCTCCAAAATCATGACTGAATATTTAATCTGCATATAAGTTTGTATTAAGCTTTTGACGGCAAATAATAAGGAGAATTTAACTGAATGCAGATTCCATCAAGAGAGATTGGAGTTTGGTTGGTAACAGAGCAGAGATTAACACATGCAAGAGAATTGCAAACGGCACATCGGACATACTGCTCTTCAAATCTCCCTCCGAAGAAGCGGGCTGCTACAAGAGCCGGCCAAGCGAGCATTATTACGACCAGAACTACCGGCCGGCCTCGTAAAACTCGCCATGGTTGCAAGAGATTGGCAATGAAATCCAGGACCGATCAAGACTGCAACTAGGAAGAAAGTCGGGATCTGTCACTATCAATAAAGTTTTGGTATGCCCTATAATGAAGCACATAAAGAAGAAGACGAGGAGTTCAACAAAAGACTAGAGATTTGGGTCTCAACACCTGCAAACACAAAATGAAATCAAAATCGCAAATCTAAGCAACTAAGTTCAATCAGATGATGAAACATCAAAACATTCATTGCGATGTTCGAGGGATTAAGCCATCCCCAACTAATCAATAGCCAGAGAACAAGAAAGTAATCATCGATCAAGTATGATGGCGCAAATTTTTAATGAAGCATATAATAACTAGGTCACTGTATGACAAAAAGCATACCTTGCATACAACAACAATTACTACACCCCAGCAGTATGTACAGTCTCAACTTCTATTGAAGGCTCAGCCGATTAAAGAACACCCAGTAGTGTTTAGGAGCCCTATACACAAATCCAACCCCTTTGGAGAACTGCAGCAATAAGTAAACTTGTCAACTTTATCGTCACGAAGAGCATGGAAAAATGGCTTCAAAGTTGGCAAAGGAGAAGATAAAAAAACAAAATTTATGTAGTAGCGAGCATGATCCAGAGACATCCCAAAAAGGAAAACTATTAGTCACCTTTCTGTCAAGGATCACCAGTTCTCCATCAACCCATCTTGGATTTAGAAACCCTGGCTCAGCTAGCCTCCCTTGTCCTTTATATCGAGCAATCTGAAAGGCAAATAAGACCGAAATATTGATGTCCATAAAAAAACTCAAAACAAAATCAGCGAGGAAAGCAGATATGATCTTGACATACCAAACCCAATTCCTCGGGGATGATACCTTTGTGCGGAAGCTGATCCCTTTTACCAACCTTAGCACGAAATGCCACCTGCAGTCATTTGAAAACTACAGCCATTAAATCTTGAAGGCTTCATTAGCCACAAAGTGTCATGTCCAACATCATAATCATGTTTTCAAGATATTAACCGAGAAGCAAGAAGGTAAACCCATTTGGTATGGCATCAGAAAACAGTGGCATATAGAGAAAGTTTCATCAAGAAACAATGGTACCAAGGAAATCACGCAGGAGACGACCAGTTATATGGGCAGTCTTTCTGTAAAGAACCCATAAAGAGCATCATGGGGAACATAATGTGGCAATGACATTGATGTAGCTACACAATACAAATCATTTCTTAGACGTACAAAATGATAAGGTGATAACTTTCACGTCACCTGTCCAGCTGGCACACAAGGGTCTCCCGTTAATTTTACAGCTTCTACATACTCATAAAATTCGAGATTGGCGGGCTCCTTAGTCCCATTATTGTCATGCCACTGACCAAACTTGCGTTGCAAACTGATAACTTCTGAACTGTACAGTCCATGTGCTCCAAGATATAATCCTGATGCATTTGGTACCAAGAGCAAAATAAGCCAAAGGATTCAGGATTAGATAAAACTAAACAAGTGGGACAGCCTTAGCCCAAAAACGCTTGGTCCTGGAAACCAAGAAGTCATATCATCACAAAATTGGCTTGACAATAAACAACTACCGCAAATAGTACCACTTAGAGGATCTGAAGAAGAAGATAACTCAATCCGGTGAAAAGTTGTAGTTCCTGAAAGTGATTGACGATTTTGGGCCCAACTGATAGAGAGATCTATTAGTTTAATTACATTTCTAAGAACCTGCATGATTGACGACGCCAAAACCCAAATGATCAGCTTTCAACAAGATAGCAACAACTGTGGTTCAATTTCAAGTTAGTGTACTAAAGAAACATGATTAAACAAAAGGAAGAACCAACCTTTGGAGGTATCTTTTCTTTACCAGTGATTTTGGCAAGATCAAGCATGACATGCTCAAAACTACCTTGACCTACAGAAGGTTTCTTGCCAGAATCCATTTGATTGTTTTCTTTCTCCACTGAGAAAGAAAAAGATTTGCGACCTTTCTTCTCCAGCTTTGCAGGTACCCTTAATGAGTCATACGAAGAACCAGGGATTTTTTGACCTAAGCCTCCAACAACCACTTCCACTGAAATTTCCCTTTGATCATCACTATATACAACTGTCTGACCAGAAATGAAATTGACCCCATCTCTCTCTTGATTGTCCCTTCCATTATCATCACTTTCATCGTCACTTTCACCTTCGTTTTCATCTTCTGATATTTCTAACTCAGTATCCTGCCCTTCATCTTCTTCATCCATTATTTGCTCAATTACCTTAGATAAGAAATCTCTGTCATCCTTTGCAGGTGCAGTCACTTTCAAAACCTTGGCCTTTTCATCAGGAACCATATCTTGCAAAATGTTCTGGAGACCAGGCAGTAACTCAGAAACATCAAAACTATCCTCTGCATCATCAGTATCTTCACTATCATCTGTACTTGCAACCAAAATATCACCTTTTTCTTCAGGTGGACCTGGAGGATTCAAGCAGCAACCAGCACCTGTAGCCTTGGATAACCCTGTTTTAGGATCTTCGAATGTTTTTCGTCTCAAGTACACAGCCTACAAGAAAGATGAACAATTCACAAGCTTGAGTACCAGCAGTACTAAACAGTGAAGTTAAAAAAATCAAGGTAATTAATGCCAACCACCTGAAGCTCCAAATCAAGAAAAGATGGCCACTGACAATTATGAATTTGTCATACATGAGTATCATAGCATGCATGCTGCAGTTTATTCCCCAGGATGAAAGAGCTAGACCTGGAAAACTGACAACAAAATGACCTAACTAGGGCTTGTCACCAACTACCAGCAATGACAGAAAGAGAAGGCAAGGCCTCAGCCAGATCCCATATGTTATAAAAGTTACACTAAGTAAAAGTTACACTAAGTTAGCAACTTGATAAGAGAATCAAACAATGGCAATGCTGAAGGACTTGCAAAGTTTAGTTCTTTGTTGGTCATATGGACTTGTGTTAAAGTAAGTTTTTCTAAGGAACCAAAACTAGAACTCCCAGATAACCTTAAAGATATCGGTTTGTAGGATTCTATCACTGAAAAATTGGTCCCAGAAGTCCCTGTTTTAATAAGTATCCAATACTAACCCAAAACCTTAAAGTAATGGGTTTGTGTAGTTCTGTTACTACTACATCAGTCCCAACAGTCCCTGCTTTTCAATGTGGGGTAAACTTCGATGTGGCAGTAAAGAAAGAAAAATGATTTAGGAAAACCCCGTACAGCAACGACCTTAGATACCACTGTTGATTTGATGAAACAAGCATATTTGATAATAGTTTCTAATTATGACCAGCTTATGACTGTAAGTAGTCCTTTTCAAATATACACTAGAAACAAATAGCATACCATCAATTTCCGAGAAGGAAAAACCGGAAAAGTCAGAATTAGAATGATAAAAGAATTTGATCCCCTCCTACAGAACAACAGCAAGAGCACATAAATAGATTCGTGAGCAGCACAAATCTGAACAATAGAATGCATTATGGCCAACATCAGAGGAAGGAAACAACAGCTTAAAGGCATCAAACAGATCTAGACCAATAAGCAAACAAGAGCCAGAAAGAGAAGTGTTATAGACTATCTATCTTGAGAAGTTGGATGGGAAAATCAAGATGAAATCAGTTTCCATGGACAGAACTCTTACCCGGGATTATAACTCCTGGCAACATATCTACCATGTTCAGCAGTAACACGTACAATTAGTCCATAAGGATCACAGGCATCTTCAGATATCCCGGACCACCAACCCACCTGGAATGCAGCATTAAAGGAAAAGAATGAAATAAGAACAAAGCATGCACACAAAATGACTTATTTAACATAGAAATGCACAGCTTAGTCACAATATAAAAGAGTTGATCCTCATGGTTTCTTTAATCTATCCACAGGTGAGTCCATTGGCAAAAAATTCGTAAAGCTTCAGTAATAGAGTCCAGCACCAGATGAACCACGCTCATGCATGTAATTGCACTCCAAGAAAGACCGGCATCGGTATTAATTACCTCATCTTACCGTTAATGAACAAAATGTTTATCATGAGTTCGAAAGTGCCACTTATGGATAGCATGACACACCCAAGTAACAGTAATTTAAAGTTTCGGAAATCCACGGGGAAGGGACATTCAAACACTCACCAAGCCAGCACCGGCATTATCTCGCAGAAACGCAGCCTCCAAGTACCGCTCTTTCACTATAGCCCTCTGATACATAAACAAAATACAAGACAAACCAATAAGCTATATTTCCTTCCGCATCCGTTTCCCACATTTTCCAATGCCTTTTAAACTAAACTCAGAGAAACTGCTTACACTCAACCGCGACATCACTTGCCCTACAGTGTCGTTACTCGCGGCAGCTGCGATCGCCACCTTCAGCCTTGCGGCGTCCTCGTAATCCTCCCTTCGTATCGCATGCCCTAATTGTGACTGCCACAACAGGAACTTCCACCTTTCAGAAAGACTCCTCATACTAGCACAAACTAAGGCTACGTTTTATCACCCAAAAAAAAAAACTAAGGCTACGTTTGTTTCGCCGGAAAATAATTCGGCAAAAATATTTTATAGTTCAAACAAATACCAGAAATTAAAACAAACGGAGCCTAAACCCAATCGGAGTTTCGAGAGCTAACCGTTCACCTTCAAGAGGGAGACCAGGCGCTCCCGGTCGTCCACTTCGACGAAGTATCGTTTCCATCTCTCCCAGTCCCACTCATCTCCCTCCTCCTCCTCCTTGCCGCCTCCCCCCACCGCCTCGTCCAGCGCGGCAGCCGCCTTCTTCTTGCGCGGCGGATTGACGAGGTGATCGAACCGCCTCATCGCGCTCTGGACGGCGTCGTTCAGCGCCGCGTCCCACCGCCAACTGTTGTCGGAGGAGGAGGGGTGGGCGCAGCGGCAGCGGTGCGGCGGGGTGGAGTCGGCGAATCGGGGTAAGGAGGGAGGGCGGGACGGTCTTACGGGGCGGAGGCGGAAGTGGTGGAGGTTGTGAGGCGGAGATATCGAGGCCATTTCCGGATGAAAGTTGATGATGCGCGAGAGGCAGCGTCGTTTTGAAGAAGACGATGGAGGTGGTTATGTAGGGTCGTTTTGTTTTGTTTTGTTTTAGTGGTTGTGTGGGGAGTGGATGTGGATAATCCTATTGCAGGTCTCGAGTTCGAATTTGAGTTCGAGATACCAACTTAAATTTGAAATAGTATTTGTAAAAAAGTAGCGTCTTCCCGACGTCGTCCGCTGATGGATCTGTCGATCGATGCAACTTATGTAATGGTTAGAATTTAGAACTGGTTGAGTTTGGGTGACGTGGTGTTTTCTTATGAAAAATAATTTTTAGGCTTAAAATACATGTAGGTTTTTTTAGTTGGACATATTATATAAAAAATTGGATTAATTGTACAAAATATTTAGTATCATTCGAAATCTGGAAAGTTATATATCGTGCTTTTTCCGTTAAAAACATTGTTCTTTCTCCCATGTCAATTCATCAAGTACAACTAGGACTAGCCGAACTTATGTGCCATGACGTCGTTCCAGATCAAAATGTCTGGATAACTGCCCGAGTTATTAAGTAGTGGATCAAAAAAATAAACTCCAATTATGTATTTTATGCGGTTTAAACTATATAATCACATATGTAAATTGACCAAATTAAAAGGTACTAAATTGAAATTTTCCCTAAACATTAAAGAAATCAGTTCAGCTGCACCTTCATAAATAAATAGTTTTCCATTTCCGGTAGAGGAAAACCCAGCAGCATCTCCTCCTCTCTCACAAACAAATAATTATAGTCAACAATTCCTTGGTGATGGAGAGAACAGGGAAGACTGGGACAGAAGAGAACACCAACATGGAAGATGGGCAAAGCTGTGAAGAGGGTTCAATTTGTGGATATGAATCCCTTCACCACCTCCTTAGTGCCAATCTCAAACCCCATCTCTTCAAGGTTGTTCCTTTTATTACTTAATAATATTTCTGGGTTTAGGATTTTATTGCTTATTAATGTGTGTGATCTGTAGTTATATACCCTTTGATCCTTGTCTGTGGTGATTTACTTCCACTGTTCAAGATTGTTTTTGGGTTTGGGTTTGGGTTGGAGAAACTTAGATTTTTTATACTACCTTTTCGGACACCCGCTAAGACGACTAATACAGGTTCGAGCCATGTAGTCGGAGAAACTTAGATAGCAACCCAAGTAAGTATTGATCAGTAATTAGTGAGGATTTTGATTTAGCTGACACAGTCAAAATTGTATCTTTTTTATGTTTTTCCTCTTTCTCGAGTGTTGCTTTCTGTGTACAAGTACTCTTGGCTTCCTCTTCTCCTGGGTTTTTATGCCTGGGGAGTGTAAGAATGTCTACATGTCTGTGGAAATGTGGGATGCATGAAACCTGAGAAAATTGCTTCGTAAAAGATCCGAAGATGGAGTACTGAAAGATTGAACCTTCCAAAGAGTAATCTTCTTGAACGGATCGTTTGTTGACGTAGCCGAGGAAACGTTTATGAACTTGTGCCATCTATGTGTCTTCTGGGGGCCTGTTTTTGGAAGCTGTAGTTGAAGTGTACTTGGTACGTGCTCTGAAGATGTGATGCTAATCAGTTTCTGTTAACCTGTCAGGAAGTCAATCGTATGCTTCTAGGACTGAACTGCGGAAAGGCGCTTGAAACTATTGATCTCCCCGAGTCTGCCAAAGCGATGTCTTTTGAAAATGGTTTTGAGATCCAGGTGATTTTTTAGGCCTATCTTCTCGTCCTCTGAATGCATATGATAAATCTTCAAGTTTCTTATACAAATTTTGTTGGTAGTCACAGTTTCGATTACTTTGCAAATGTTTGTCCATTGTTATTCTTTATATTCTGGCACCCCATAGTAGGTTCAGTGCATGTGAGGTGTACGTGATTGCAAACTTCGTATCCCTTATGTCTATACCTAATGGTTCATCCTGGGGTCTAATTTAATGATGACCCGGATGGTACAACTACCTCGCACATGTCTTCAGCTATTGTGCCACATGTTTTTTTCTCAAACAAGCAAAAGACGGATTCTGGCACGGGTTAGTTTTTGTGAACCATCTCTGTATTAGAAAATTTATGATGAATCATCCTTTGCCTTATGTGTGGGCTGTACCAAATTACCTTTGTAATGCTATCTTAATAATCGGAGGAGGCTGTGCAAAGCCTACGTTGTTATTCACCAGTCTCTCTTACTGCCCGTTAAAACTTTTCAGGCTTACAAGTTCAATGCTGACAAGGAGCTATTGAGAGAACAAAGAATTGTTAGGGTAGGTTTAGTTCAGAACTCCATATCCCTTCCGACAACCGCCCCCTTTTCCGACCAAAAGAAGGCCATCTTCCAAAAGGTGATGCCTATTATCGATGCCGCAGGTGCTTCAGGAGTCAACATATTATGCTTGCAAGTAAGTTGAAGCCTAAAGGACAATCTCATGCTATTCTATCTGTGAGTTTCAATTCTACCCCCAGACTCTGATGGGTTTATTCATAACTTCTGGTTCAGGAGGCATGGACGATGCCATTCGCCTTTTGTACTCGGGAAAAGAGGTGGTGTGAATTTGCTGAGCCTGTTGATGGCGAGTCAACGCAATTTATCCAGGAATATGCACGGAAATACAACATGGTTATTATAAGCCCGATTCTTGAAAGAGATGTTAATCATGGGGAGACTATCTGGAATACAGCTGTAATCGTTGGAAATAACGGGAACATAATTGGCAAACACCGGAAGGTAAATGTTAATGTGCTTAATTCTTTCCGTGTTCATTTAGGATCGTTTGCTTTACATCTAAATGAAGAATTTCACAGAACCATATACCCAGAGTTGGCGACTTCAACGAGAGCACGTATTACATGGAAGGGAATACTGATCATCCCGTGTTTGAGACTGCTTTTGGAAAGATTGCAGTTAACATATGTTACGGGAGGCATCACCCTTTGAATTGGATGGCATTCGGCTTGAACGACGCAGAGATCGTGTTCAACCCTTCTGCTACTGTCGGGGAACTCAGCGAACCGATGTGGCCAATTGAGGTTATTTTCTCTTTCTGTACGCCATCATCAACGAAGTGACTCATTCATTGAACTGATACTTTTACCTTTGCTTTGCAGGCCCGTAATGCTGCAATCGCAAATAGTTATTTCGTTGGGTCAATCAATCGAGTGGGAACCGAGACATTTCCTAATCCATTCACTTCTGGTGACGGCAAGCCACAGCATGCAGACTTCGGACATTTCTACGGCTCTAGTCATTTTTCAGCTCCAGATGCTTCTTGCACGCCATCTCTTTCAAGATACAGGGACGGGGTGTTGATCTCGGACATGGATCTGAACTTGTGCAGGCAGGTGAAAGACAAGTGGGGGTTTCGGATGACTGCTCGGTACGAGATGTATGCTGATATGCTTGCGCATTACGTGAAGCCCGACTTTGAACCTCAGGTCATCTCAGATCCCTTGTTACACAAGAAATGACCCCGAGTTTCGGGCTACACGATCAGTTTGCTGCTGCTGCTGCAATTCCGCGATCTAATGTCTGGATAATGTACCATATCCAAACAAGTTGTTTCTGTGATATTCACCGTAAATCAAGATTTGCAGATTCTCGCCAGGGAATTATCCTCTATATGGATTCCTCGCGCGCATATTCTCGCCAGGGAATTATCGTTATCTCCAAGCGAATCCTCCAAATTGGCTCAGCTTTAACAGGAGTTGCAAAACTGAGATCATGCAGTCCCAACTAGTCAAAAGAGTGGCTTAGGTAACTTCACTGCCACTTTAACATCGGACCAATTACCATTTCCTTTTAATCTGGAAAGAAGACGAAGAAGAATTCACCATTTCCTGCACTTTATTGTTCACGTATGTTCTCATTGACTTGATTCCTATATCTTTGTTCTATGTTTGAGTCGTTTTAGTTGACGGACACAAAACGCTTGAGGCTGGAGAAAGCTCTACAATTATGTCAAGGGAGAGTCAGCCAAGAGCCTTTCATCCTTGTTAATGATTATAAAAAGATAATTATTATTTTGGAATGGCATCCTTAGCAATAAAAAAAATACGGACCCTATGGATCAGACCCTTATTTGCTTATTGAGTAAAGATTTAGAATATGGTAAGTGTATGAAAATTCAGATTAACATATAAATATTATAATCTTCCTAAACCCTAAAATCTAATATTACACACGTTTGTAAGAAAATAAAATTATTCACTTCTTATCTTAAAAAAAATATTAGTATTTTATGTATTTGAATGTTGAAACAAAATTAAATGTGAGTGTATTTATTTCTATCTCTATGTTAAAATTAATTTGTAAATTAATGGATACATACATGGCAGGACATGCATTTTGGATTCAACTCGAGGATCCTATATTCTTACAGTCGGATGTAGGACATGGTGTATAGTTCATGTCTCCAAATCTTCTATTTACTCTTCTCGTCCATGACTATCACGCGTGCATACATATCCAATGGCTGAAAATTCCATGCAAGCTGGTCCTCGATGTCGGCAACTAGCTACTGTGTCAGTCTTCTCTCCGTCTGGGGGTCGTTTTTTGTCTAATGTGCTCTTATCATGGTGTTGCTGGTGGATTCTATAGCTCTTGCCTTTTTTTAGAAGCTATAGCTCTTACCTTGCCATGGCCTCTCCTAGAAATCTTTTGGGTTTTTCGGTTTCCATAATTCAGAGAGTTCTTTAGATATTTCAAATAATACAGGGAATGAAACGATGTCGTACTAATAATCTGTAGAAAAACAGATATTTTCATGGATCACTCCGAAAATGTACCAATAAAATGTCCCATATCATCTAATAATTGCAGACTGTGACTAGTGAAAGTCGCTGAACGACAAATGGAAACATGGATAAGATAATTATACTCCTCAGATAAACAATATGAAGATATTAGTATCACAACCGACATAGTGGCAAATCTTCTATTTGCAACGATTACGACATTATTAATTAGATGAATTTATTTATAAATATAAAAAATGTTAAAGTCTATTTTACTATTAAAACCATGTGATTTCTCTATCCAATATATCTTTAAGTGAATTTAAATTTTCTACTACAATTTTTTTATTAAAAAAAATAAAGTTCAATTTACATGACAAAAATTAAAAATTGATCGATGAGTAAGAGTGAGCAAATAGTTCAGAATGGATTGATTCAAACCATAAGAACCCAGAATTATTTTAAGAGAAAAACGCGGACCGAACCAGACTCCTTCCGGTTCTGATTCTGACCTACCGGCCTGACCGGTCAGACTACCGGTCAGGCCAGAAGTTTTTAGTTCATTACAAGTGTTATATGGGGTAGGCACTAGTTGCGAAAATCTTCTAGTATAGAGTATATACTCCACTCCACTATTTAAAAAAAAACCAACACAATCTCTTTGACACACTCTTTTTTATGACACTCTCTCTCCAAGGGGAGAGAAATCGATTTTTCTATTCCCTAGGACACTCTCTCCTATGATTTTTCTCTTTCCTAGATAAAAGAGAGAGAATCGATTTTTTAATAAAAGGGGAGAGAGAACTCAAAAATCGAGATGGCCAAATAGAAAAAATGTTCAATTTTTTTGGTTCAACTTTACCAACCGGATTTTTTCAGGTAATTTTTTTGGACGAACTGCTCGGTCTGATTAGATTTTGGGCAGTTCATTAGGTTAGCATTTTTATGTAAAAAAATAGTATGTCTTTCACCCCGTTTCGCAGTCCGACTGATCAGACCGCATTTTTTAAAACCCTGCATAAAACCAAGAATTTGAAGAAAAATAATGAAAAGATAAGAGCTGGCGGAGGACTGCACCATTGAAGAAACCATGATGTCTTTGTGGCCTTTCAATTATCTATGAGAAATTTCACCCAAAAAAATTATCTATAAGAAATAACATGCAACTTAATCCAATGTTTTTAGAACAGATCCAAGTCATTTCTTAGAGAAAGTAAAATATATTTCAACTCAGAAAAAATACATCGATATAATAAATGTCATAAAATAAGAATTGCAAAATTAATAAACTAAACTAGCATCAAACCTACTTAAAAATATAGTTCGATCAGAGTCTTTATAGTTTTTTTCGATCATACTCGACCCAGAATCGAGAACCATTCACCAAACATAAGAAAACCAATTCGATTTAGGCCAATTCTTTGTCAGTGAAAGTAACATTTGTTACGAACTTTGGACACTATAAATTTCTTTGGTCCGGATTTTTTTGAAACATTCGCATCGCATACTAAATGAACACCATGTGCATACTAAATGTAGACCATGTGCCCCCAAAATTCTACCTACTAGAATGGGAAATATCTGACGTCACCCTCCCGCTGCTACTCCTTTGACCAGCAGTTGGGAACTCAACCAACCAGAAGAAAGGAATCACCCGCTCCATCCCAAAGCACAGAGACAGCTTAAAAGCCAGAAAAATAGAAGGAGAGGTACCAAAAAAAACCGCTCGGAGAAGCTTAAAAGGAAACCTCTATAGGAAAAGGAAGCGAAGGGGAGGAGTGAGAATGGCTAGAGACGGAGTGGACACGGAGGAGGAGGCGCCGGTGCCGGCGTCGTCCTCTCCGTCCAGCTCGGAGAGGGTGCTGACTCGCCGGCCGGACCCGTTCCTGGTTGTGTGCCGGTGCTTCGGCTTCATTACGGCCCTTACCGGACTCCTCTGCGTTACCGTTAACGTCCTCTCCGCCGTCCGATCCTTCAAGAACGGATCCGACGTACACACTTTCGTTTCCTCTCTTCGCTTCTTATTTCATTTAAAAGGATTTGTATAATATCGTTTCACTGATAGATATAATTCAATTTCAATTTTAGTTTTAGTCACAAATATTAAATAAGATGTTACTCTTCTTATGGAAAATAGAAATGACATTCATTTTCTCACTAGACTGATTCCATGTTTGCTCCAAAATGGAACAAAAGTAAGAGACTTTGATTCAGGTAAACAGTCTTGATAAAAGATATCTAAGAGTCACTCCTAAATAAGTCCCGACAATGTTCAATTCTGAATACGAGAAGATTACCAAAAAAAATCGATGCATAATGGATTCTACTTTTTTTTTCAATAGAAAGTAATTGAATTGTGTACCTATTTTTTATTTCCAGAACCAATCCTATGATTTTGGAACAGATTTGCGTACTTTTTGTTTAAAAGCATTTGGAATAGAAATAGGATAGAGATTTTATGTACAATTTACTCAAAATCGCCTTTGTAGCTCTGCAAGTCCTACCAATTTTGACTTTTGAGTGGAAATGAAATTCTAGTCCCTGCAGAATATTGATTCCAAACACATCACTCTGACTAAAACTCAAGAAATAGAATTCCATTCCCACCAAAAAATAGACATGTTGGGGAATAATTACCTCGCGGATTTGGGAAAAGATTTAAGGTTCTACATAAATCATTTTCGAATCCACTGATTCAAATTTGTTCCATTGGATTGTTTGCTTGGAACTTTGTTGCCTGAGATGACTTGTACGAGCAACTGCAAGCTGTTCTCTTTTCAAGACTCTGATTATTTGTATTTTCTGTAGGTTTTTGATGGGATATTCAGGTGTTATGCCGTGGTGATTGCGTTGATTGTTGTTGTAGTGGAGACAGAGTGGTCGTTTATCTTCAGGTTCTGGAAGGTTGGTTTACTTTTCGGCTTCGTTTTGCTTCCTCGACTTATATACGGAGTTTGTTCTTACGAATTTTCGCAATGGAAGTGTCCTGTGAGTCCCTGTAATGTTTCTTTCTTGCTTCATCGGGGCATTGTAGTTTGTGTGTGGACTGTTAACAAGCTGAAGTTAAATTTTAGTCGGATCCGATCGTTTCAGTTCTTGTTTCCAAGTGTACATCTGTCTTCATCTGTTCTCTTGGAAGAAACCATCAGCAGTGAAAGAACAGGAAGGGATAGTGATTGTGCTTCTATTATTGTCAATGTTTGTGGTGCATTTCATACACTAACTAACCTCAAGATATAACTTCCATCTTTCAGGTTTTGGAGTATTGGGCTGGTCGAGGTATGCTTCAGATCTTGTATGTGTCCTAACTTTGTAGGATTCAGTGTTTGGATTGGTCTATTAATACACGCACTTGCTTATGCGCGTAGCGCGGCCGAGGGACGGGAGAGACTGAACTCATCACGAACCATACCCTTTCGATTGATGACTGACGTGTCATTGTTCTATTCAGTGTCGCAGTCATGACGAGAGCGTTTCCAGATTTAACTTCGAGCGAGACGGGCCTTATCCTTCTTGAAAACATAGCAAGCTATATGCTTCTCGCTTGTGGTGTAGTTTATATTATATCGGTAAGATGGTGAAACTTAACAAAGTGTTCTGCAGATTGAGGGTCCTTTCATTCTGCAATGTTAGTTCTCTCGATTCTAAATTTCTGAGAAACACTACGTTCGCCTTTTCAGGGATTTTTATGCATTGGTTTTCTCAAACGTGCTCGACAGAAGGAAGCTATTTCAAGGACTCAGGCAGTGAGGGATCTGGAGGTAAGAGAGTTCTCTTGCATCTGCAAATGTGTATTACAAGCTTGCCTAGGCTCATCTTGTTTGTGATTGGCGGACGCCCTTCGTATAATCCACAACACATCGTTTTAGCTAACTTCTGATGATATCCACAGCAATTAAACCCCTCAACTTGCCATGTAGTAAATCCACAAATGTTAATGACCAGGCTTTAATATTTCTATGTATGATTTTGTGAGAAAGTCCTGCTGCTTTGTCATTCTAGTGGTTCACATTCTTGTACACCTAATAAACCTGCCTGATCTCGCAGGAATTGGAGAGACGAAAAGAGGAACTCGAGCAATTGCTCATGGCAGAGAGGGTTTGATCCAGTTTCTGTTGGTATCATTTCATCTGCACAATTTGTTCATCGTTAGCTGTTGCACGGCATCGTGCGTTACGTCTGGTACGAGTGCCATTGTTGTATATGCCATAGTCATCTTATGATTCTCTTGGCACTTGCTTGTTTGCGGGATCCGAATTTTGAGTGAGTAATTGTTGAGTTCTACTTTGTTAAGGCCTGTGTTCCTCTTGTTTTGCTCTCTGTGAGGCAAAAAATTGTGATCCCAAGAACAGATCATTAACAAATGCAGATTATAAAAACAATGCTTATGCAAATGAAATTAACAAATAGTGACTCTTGAAGACATATTGACAGAAAATTTCCTCCTAAGATTATACTCAGATCAACAACAATCAACTGATGATACCGACACAACCGATCAAAGATTTCTCCGGACGGCCACCTACGCCTCTGCGAGCCATCGAGACAATGTGATCAAGCGTCTCTGCGTCACAGGGCAACGTTATAGGCCCATCAGACGATAAACCGAATTCCTCTTCAGACATCCTGAAGAGCTCCTGGAACATCTTGGTCCTAAGATAGGCTAATGCTATGACGCAGCGGCAATTATCTCTTGTATAGACCACGAAATGACCCCTGTTCGACACGGTCTGGCTGTGTTCGCTCTTCGATTTCCGCAACGGTGGCAACCTTCTTCCTCCTCCTTGAGCCAGGTTCTTCCACTCCCTTGCCATGCTCTTGATGAGCTTGTTGGAAGTGATGTCCATTGATTAGCCTATTGAAGGGGTCTGTGTTGGGAACTCAGAGGAGAGAATGTTGTGTTACTTTTCTGGGAAGTAACTAACGTTATGCTGTGGTTTTTATAAGCAGGGAATTTTTCTAGGCAAGGACTAGTATATTGGCTTTGATTTTCTTTTTCCAAAAAGATATCGGTTCTTTATATGATTTTTTTCATTTGCTTCTATATTTCCGGACAACAATTTAATTTAAGTCTCGTATTATTTGAACCACTAAAAATTTCCTAGTTAGTACATAAATAGTTGTTCGCGGCCGATACAAGACGGCTAATTAAGTTAAAATTATCTGTAGTAAAAGAGTTATTATATGTTAATATACCAATCAAAAAGTTAAAGCTTAGAATATATTGGTTCAATCTCGGAGAAGTCAAATGAAAAGTCCATGGTTTAGCATATATACAACTTGACAAAGAGAGAATATGTGATTGACTACTAGTAAATGCATTTCATTTGGTATTTTGGAGATTGTGAAGAAAGCAGGTATACTTGGGGCACACCGAATCGGTGTGCACAAACGCGTGAACAATATTTATTAAAGGGTTCTGAAAATAGGGATATTAACCCGTTGTAAATGTTAATTTTCCAATCATAATTGTGTAAGCCTAGTACACAACAATAATCAACAATTACTTAGATTAATTCGACAATTACTTAGATTAATTAGCAAATGTATTATTTTAGTTTAACAATATCTCGAGTCATTGGGAACACATCTGTATTAAATACTTGTTAGGAGAGATTTGCAACCTTTCAAAAGACTCACTCGATACGAATCTGTATTTATCGGTCCACTTAGCCGGATACCAGATGATATAAACAAAAAAATAACTAATTAATTATATATATATACTTATATCTTGTTACTAATATAAGTTGGTCAAAATGGTAAAAAGTTTAGATTTTCTTAAGAATCTCTTAGGTTCAAATTCTGCAAATGAAAAATATACCACTACAATCTTCGGAACCTTCGGTTATTGTTCCGAAATATGCATTTCCATGGTTCCGAAAATAAGGGACTTGAACCAGAACTTTACTACAAGGTTCCAAGACGGTCCCCAGAATTGCCGGTTACCCTTGAACCAGCAGTTTACTTTTTTCTTTTAAATAAATAAAAAATATTTTCACGGTTTAACTCGAAAGAAATCAAAATCTAACCAAGTTCCGCGGTTGTTGAATCGCCAGTTCTATAGTTCAGTACTAAGGCGGTTCTTTAAAACGTGGAACCATTTGTGTGGCAACGATTCAGATTCTGGTTACGGGAATCGTTAGTTGGGCAGTTCGAACAGAATCGTGGCCATGTCTACCACTATATATAGTTTGTTAATGTTTGACTCAGAAAATAAATAAAAAAATCTCTTGTTACTAACTAATGCCAATACTTATTTATGTTTCGGAGAGAAGTTATAGACTATGATGTAAGCCCTACCAACGACCACTTAAATTGTATTTTGTAAAGGTAAATTTTAGAACTAGTTACTTAAGCTAGGGATTGAACCCTCGACTTTCAATAATTACTTAGATCAACTGGTGATAAGATTATTCTATTTTAATTCGAGTTAGAACCTTAGATATAACGGTGTTAAATATTTGTTGAGATAATTTTGTTGTCACTCTTCAAAAGTCTCAACAGTTTAAATCTGCATTAGTTGGCATAGTGAGTCGAAATAGGTATAAACAAAAAAACTGAACCAAGGTCCATGATTAACATGTAGGCCTGATATTTGAGGGATTTAAGGGCCCATCAAAAGCCCTCATTTAGTAAACACAACCACAAGGTTTGTTCATTTCAAAAAAGAGAAGATAACAAGGTTTCTAAGTTTCCTGTTAAAGGACAGCACTCTAGATGTTTGATAAAATGCTTAATCCAACTCAGTCTTGCTAAGGGAACTCTAAAGCCTGGCACCACTTTCCGTTGCTTACCCTGATTCTACATTTGACAGTTGCTGTGATTTTCTTCAAGTAGAAGGTCCAATGGATTGCACTTATTGCGGGACGAACCTCGGCTCCAGTCCGGTCATCCTCTCATTAACTTCCCCATGAGTCGAACGCGTAGTGTCGATCAGCATTACCGTCGAGGCAATGACTCATTTGCGACAGTTGGGTGTGCTTAGTTTCTCATATGCGAAAATGTGAGCCTTTGTTCTTATGCCTTTACGTGATAACTAATTTATATTACATTGCTCATGGCTTGTAGAACTTGATTGCTTTCCAGGATGGCCTCTGAACACGCAGGCCATGCGAAGGGCACCCGAGTGGTTCGGAGACGAGCTGAGGAAGCCAGGTCGGTCATTTTGTTATCCGCACGCTATATTTCTAGATTAATGGCATGTCATTTAAATTAAATTACCCCTGGATTTGTGCTACCAAATTCAGGAGCTCTGAATACAGATTATATAGTTGTGGGATGTGAAATTAGGGAATCAAAGAAGAATGCTAGTGGATACAGCTTCTAAGCCTTTTGTATCTCCAGACCCAACTTTGCAGTGTTTGAGGTAGTCAAGTCGGAACCACCTGCCCATCGCGCCCACAACAAAGTATAAACATGAATTAACGGAAGTCCAGTGTTCAATTCCATGTAATATGTTCTGAAAAAAAACTCAATTTGAATGGCAAAACTGAGTGATTGAAGGGCATATCAATGTTAATGATCTATTACAAACAACAACCTACAAAATCAATGTGCATAGACAAGTGGTTGATGCACTTGTTGTCCTGAAAACATTGCAGCTGACATAATTATGCAGCTTTCTCGGATGGAACTAATCGATGCTTGTTCCATTCGAACAGACAACCCTTTGTCTATAATCGAGACCACGTAATCCAAAAACATAGCGTCACAAGGAAACTTGATAGGCCCTTCACTCGGTAGTCCATACGCCTCTTCGGAGAGCCTGAACAACTCTTTGAGCATGCTGTGGCTAAGATATGGTATCGGGATGACAAAACGCTTCTGATCAGTAGTATAGACAACGAAACTTCCTACTGATCTGTTGCTAGAACATTCATCCTTCTTTGATGAAGGTCTGAGAAGAATGCTCTTTCTATTTGTGACCACCAGCTTTCTCCATCGCGCGGCCATCTTAACGAGCTTCTTCGGGCTAAGCATTTTGGTTTTCGGATTCTTACTTGGTGAGATTGAGATCAAATGTTAGAACAATGATTACCGTATAATTATGAGTTGATGTATTTCTCGTGTGTGTGTGTATATATAGTAATGCTCAAGACTTTCCACATAGTTTAGCTTTCCTCAAATTGGCATTTACTATGCTCAAGAACCATCATTGAGGTAAATTTCAGATTGCTTAGTGGGCTAATTGGTTAGTTATTTTCTGTTACGAGAACATCGCACCGGAATCGTTTGTCTTTTTTTGCTCAAGGCTGTAGATTTTTGTTTTCACGTGTGTCTTCACCTTGCCTCTTGGATTTAGGATACTGATGCTCCCTAGTAACCTTTGGCCGAGTCTTTGACAACTAGTTTAAGAATCTTTCCATAATTTGCCTTTCTTATGATTAACAAGACGATATTCGAGAGTCGGTTCAAGTAGTAAAGAACTTGATTTTTCTTAAGAAAATGTGAATTCAAATCTTGCCAATGAAGCCTTATATCATTAGAAGAGATAAATAGAATTCGATAGTGCTTGATTTTATTATCCGTTGATATTGTAGCGAACACTGAAAAAGAGCTAATAGAATGAGTCTTTGAAGTTAGAATGGGGCTGGTATTCCAAAGAAGTTGGTTGTTATTCAGTTATAGTTAGTTGGGCAACTGCATCAATTCACATAGTTAGCAACGAAAATTGATAGGCGGATTCATCAATGTTTAACTCGAATTGTTGCACTTCTAGTGTTATTCGGGTTAATATTAGGATAAGATAAATGTAAATAGCGAGTTTGTTCGTTATTAATTTTTTCGAGTGTCAGAATTCAAATTGTATTGATCGAGGGAGCTCTTTTTTTAATTGTTATTTTTTTCTATCGAGTTTTGTGGTAATTGAATTGTTAGTGAGGTTTTAACCACAACTTTCGTACAATTGTACAGAGGAGTTACCGCTCGGGAAGGGGACGGGACCACTCGGGCAGGGGAAAGGAACCAATGTAAATATTATTATTAGAACTATATTAAGATATATAAATAAAGAGAATTCACTTATAAAAAAACTTTCACATGGTTAAGAATTTAATCAAGAATATTGCTGAGTCCATTTGAAATACGATTAATCTTTCTTACAAAATTAAGCTCCCCAACTGTTGTGAAACTAAGTCAAGTTTGAATAGACCATTGTTTTACTGGTTATTTTTATCATGCCTATATTCCTGCATTAAAATTTTCATATACAATTTAAGATTTTAAAATAATAAATCGATAAATTTTCAACAATTATAAATAAATTTACAATATCAGCACTTGAAATGAAATGTGAAATTTGTAAGTCGATGCTTTTGTAGCCACAATAGAAGACAATTGTTAGGACCAAATTCTTGGTATCTCAAGAAATGAAGAAAATGACAATATCAAGCAGTTAAGACAACAATATTGTTGATTCTCATATTATGTAACTTCTCGCCGATTTTATAACGTCTATGAAATTTGTAGGTAGCTGTTTTTTTTCCTTAGTAGGAATATATGGTTCTAGCTTAATTGAATTCAACTTATCCAAAAACTGATCCAAGCCATCTAGAGAGACAAACTAAATGAATTAATGTGATAAATTTGAATCGAAAACAAGCACAGTATATATATACATATGTATACATATACATATGTATATAGTGAGATATATGTTTATGAAACCAATAATTTCTTTAAAATTACATACTTGGACCGTTGATACCATATCACCAGTTGCAGAGATATATCTTCACATATTTTTAAAATTTCAGATTGAATATAAAAATTAAAATATAATATCTGAGCGGACTGATATAGTTATTATTCTCATATGACTTTTTTTTCACGAACATGCAATAATGATAAACAAAGCAGCCCAAGCAATCATCGTCTATATCTTTTGATGGAATTGGGAAGTAGTTGCTTATTTTTGTTGTCAAAGTAGAAGACAGAAGTTGTTGGAAATTCGTGGTATCCCAAAAAGTAACGAAATTAACGACATTAAGCAATTAGACAAAATTATATATGGTTGATTCTCCTGTATTCCAACAACTTTTGTTCCATTTTCCATCGTCGATTCCAATTGACGCCTCTTGTAGAGTATAAATACACACGCGATCAGCTTAATTGAATTCCATCCAAGAGCTGCCCCAAGTTCGATCTAATTCCCCATTTATTGCATTCGAAATATAACGGGTCTGATATTGCTCGATTCTACTACGAGATACCAAAAAATGGTTAGTGGGAAACAGATAACAAAAATAACAAGAAAGTGGCAAACCGTTGCTGCCTTAGGAAAGAAACCAATTAGTGGCCATTTCGTTGTATATACATTAGACTACAAGAGATTTGTGATACCATTGGAGTATCTAAATTGCAATATAATTAGGGAGTTATTGAAGAAGTCAGAGGAAATGTTTGGGCTTCCAAGTGGAGGGCCGATCAAGTTGCCATGCGAATTGGGTTTCATGAAGTACGTAGTTTCAAGCATCAAGAGAGGGTTGGCTAGAGATTTTGAGGAAGCTTTTCTTATTTCCATGGAGGCCAGTTGTTGCTTGTTGGCTGATGCTTCGCAGTTAGAATCTAGGGAACATCATTTACTTCTTTCTGGCTGTTAAAGTTAGTTCCTGGATTAAGCATAATGTTAGAAAAGAGTTTGTCCTTCGATTCGTATGTAATTTTCTTGAGTTTCTTCTTCGGAAGGTGTATATAATTTTAAAATAAGACATAAGATTTTCGAATTTCAGAAAATGCTTTCTTCTTCTCTTGTTTTGATCGTATAAATTTATGATTATTGTTGGATTTTCTATATCCAATGAGAATTGACGGGTAGAATTTACTTCATTCTGAACATGATTCATTATTTTGTGATAAACTCAATGGAATGATACTCGGAAATTGAAGATCAAGTCGCCTAAAAAGTCTAAGGCGGAGTTATGTCTCGGATCGATTATCGACGGCATGGAGGTGCATGACGAGGAGTTTCAAGCAGAGTTTTCTGCTGAGGCGCGGCGGGTTGCTATCGTGATGGGTCTTTGTTAGGAGGAGGACACTTCAAAAATCTTTCAATCGATCAAAGAGGCTGCATGCAGCTCGGACCATTTTTGGTCTTATGACCCTCCTTAATTGGTTTCGTGTGGATGCTTGTTTTGGTTTGGTCTTTGCTAGGTGTACATTCGGGTCTTTTTTTCACGACCATGAGACTTTTTGGCTTGATTATTTTGGTGACACTCTGATGTTCGTCCCAGATAACGTCTATGGTTGTGGAGCATGTTGGATAGATATTATCTGATACCTTGAATATATTTTGGTGGACTAATCGGGTGAATATAACACTTCACTTATTATCTCAAGAAATTTATTTGTAATATTACGTCCAAGTTTGAACAGTTTACACCAAGTGTCGGCACAAACTCACTATTTTGCCTCGAATACCGTAGATTCTAGTTAGGAAGCACTAGATAATGAACAGTAACTTTTTTGAAGGAATGACGATGTTTTTTAAAAGTAGGAAATCACCGCACATAGACATAGAAATAAAATACAGACAAATCAACAGAAAAAACTAACGTTAAGTGCTGTAACATATCTCGCTACTACAATAGACCATACTACCGAGTGGTATGATTAGACATTTTAGCCATGATATCAACATATAGATTTGAAATTTCTTCTCTATAATAGGCAGAAGGCTTGATCTAGAAACTACTAACAATGATGTGAGCTAACAATTATTGTGCCACACGGGAGGTGCACTGCAATAAATATCTCTACAAAAGAGTCAACCATGGTTGGACAAATCTTTTTAAAGCCGAAATAACATCTTATGGTTAGGGATGATGATGAATAGGGTATAGGTTCACCTCTAAATTTTTTTTACTACCAGACTTATACGCTACTTAAATGATTTGTAGGGTCTACATGTCTCTAAGATCGGATCCTTGAATGACTCAATTTTTAATAATTTTTGTATATAAAATTTTAATTCGAAATATAAAATTCAAATAAATTCAACACTTTTCATTCTATACGTATGAACATTCAATAATTTACGTTACATCAAATTAATTTTATAATTTAAGTTAAATGCCAGAAGATTCTTTCAATTCTAAGTACATCGAGAATTCAACATAAAAATAGAGAAAATAAGTTTTTGGTGTCTTATTCTTTATGATGTCTTATGAGCTAGTTTTCTATTAACATAATAAATATGTGAAAATTACTCATTATATATTTGATATATCAACAAAGAAGATGAACATTATATGTATCACTAGAGTCAATATGCATATAAAGAATAAAATGGTCTAACTATGCCAAACTATGGTAAGATCCAAGTAGGGTGAAAGGGTAGACTCTACCTCCAAAAATGGACCCATACTCATAATCTATCATATACTCGGTCAAACTACTTAGAGATTTAGACTCGTCTCATCAATGGAGATGGGAGGTCGATTGCATTTTTTAGGGTGGTGTTAGAGAAGGGAGTGTGACGACGGCTAGGTTAGATGGACGAAACAAATCATAATAGAGAGTAGATAAAATTAAACAAAAATAGAGAGAAACTCCATCGACGAGTTGGAAAGAGGGAGGAGGCCGACGGTGGCTAGTTAGAATGAGGAAAACCCTAGAGGGTAGAAGAGCTACACAAGGGAGAAAAAAAGCAATGCATTTTTTTTGAGTTACTTTGAACAATAACTGGTCTCCATAAAAATATGCAAGGCTTCCTCATAATCTGTTGCCAAATTTGTCTTCAAAATTGTTGAAACTACATACTCCATGAAACTCGATTCTCATGGCAACTAGATCAACCATTTACTTGAAAGCCCAAGCTTATCAACTACTCTTTATCAACTAGTTGTTGTTCTAGTTCGAGTCAATACAACAACGTTAAAATTTGGTAGGAAGAGTTTTATAACAATTTAAAATTTTGAGCTTAAAATCAGAGTTAATCGAAGTGATATATGTCTCAAAAGAAAAGATAACTCTATAATAATAGTGCAATTGAGATTAATGGGTCACAGGATCACCCACTCTAATACTATGCTCGAATTTTTAGCTGTGATACCATGCTCAAATTTTTATATGCAATCCAAAAATGTCAGACGATTAATTGATGAACTTTTAACAGCAACTCCGTCTAACAATGTAGTAATTGAATGAGTGGAATTCATGGAAGAAGAGATTTAATTGAAAATAATATTGTTCTAATTGTATTTGAGACTGTCATTTTCATTACTTCTTGGAATAACGGGTACTTTCACTAACACCTTCTGTCGTCTACTTTGACGACATAATTAAGCACCTTCTTCCAAATTCCAGAGATGTTACACATCGCAGTCAACATAATAAAATAAGCATTAACGGTAATTCATATGGCCCCCAGAAATATATACTTTCTTATTACATTTTTAACCATGTAAATATCAAGTTGGAGTTTGGCGCGGATTCCTTCTAGCGTTGGCAGATGAAGACTCCTATTAATTTGTGATGATTTTGGTCTGATACTTTTTTTAATGCCTACAATTTACGAGTAATATTCAAATAAAAGAAGATAACTAACTGTTGGTAGGTGTGATTTCATATTAAAATAGTATTTACTACATGGCTCATAATTTTGCATTGTCAATTGTGTAACTATTGAGATTATCGTACAAGTATGTTGTAATTATTTACAAGTAGGAAAAATCTATTAATATTTTATGTAAAATAAATATTCTAACATAATATTAGAATAGATTGATACTTTGTCTGTTGTTATCCCACGCAACCTATATTTTATCGTACGTTAAATACCTGTCGCCGGACATTTTTTCACGGACATGCACCAAACAGAAACAAAACAGCCCATGAAATCATCATCTATAACTTTCGATGGAATTGGGAAGTAGCTGCTTAATTTCGTTGTCAAAGTTGGAGACAGAAAGTTGTTAAATCCAAATTCGTGGTATCCCAAGAAGTACTGAAAATAACGATATCAAGCAATTAGACAAAATATAAGTACGGTTAATTCTCGTGTATTCCAACTTTTTTTTTCCCGAATTCCATCGCTGATTCCAATGGAAGAGAAAAATTCAAGACAGACGCCTCTTGTAGAGTATAAATACAACGCACTTAGCTTAATTGAATCCCATCCAAGAGTTGCTCCAAATACCATCTAATCCCCCATTTATTTCTTTCGACATACAAAAAATCCGACAGTATTTCATTCTAACACGAGAGATTCCAAAAAAAGAAATAAAAACTACAAAAAATGGTTAGTGGGAAGCAGATAACCAAAATAACAAGAAAGCGGCAAACCGTTGCTGCCTTGGGTAGGAAACCAATTAGTGGCCATTTCGTTGTATATACATTAGACTACAAGAGATTTGCGTTCCCATTGGAGTATTTGAATTGCAATATAATTAGGGAGTTATTGAAGAAGTCAGAGCAAGTGTTTGGGCTTCCAAGTGGAGGGCCGATCAAGTTGCCTTGCGAATCGGGCTTCATGGAGTACGTAGTTTCAAGCATCAAGAGAGGCTTGGCCAGAGATTTTGAAGAAGCTTTGCTTGTTTCCATGGAGGCCAGCTATTGTTCGTTGGATGATGCTTCTCAATTAGAATCTAGGGACCATTGTTTACTTCTTTCCGGCTGTTAAAGTTGGTCCCTGGATTAAGCAAAAAGTGAGAAAAGAGTTGGTACTTTGATTCGTTATGTAAATTTCTCGAGTTTCGTATTCCGAAAGTGTATATAATTTGATCCGTTTGAATTAAGATATAAAATTTTCAAATCAGAAAATGGCTAATGCTAAAATTTTCATATCCAACATGATAATTAGTAAGTATTATTTAATTCATTATAAACATGGTTTATTATATTTTAGTAATCCACGTGAATCGTACCATAACACTCACTCTGAAGCAAAATGCATTTGGAACATTAGGTCGAAGTTTGGACAAGTTGTCGGCATGAATTTGAATATTTTTCCCCGAATGTTGTAAAGCGGAATTTTGTATGTACTTCGCAGATTGATTTTATTTGACCATACTGAAATCACCATATCCAACAAATACAATATTGAAACAATTGGTAGAAAAATCCCAATTCAGTATAGCATTCTCTACATTATTCTTCCGCAATCCATAAATAATTCATTCATACTCCTATACTCAACAAAATGGAGTTCACATTGGGGAAGTATGGCCCATCTTCCTACCAAAAGCTTGTATCACCCCTCTTATTAAATCTTGGATTTATATTTGATATCCATAATTATAAAAATTCATGAAAAAACAACTCAGGAAACTGTCGAGCTTAAATTCTTTTTATTAAGTTCCAAATGCAATGAAAATGTCTAGACTAAAATACACTTTCATACGCATAGTTTGGCATGATATACTAATTCGTCCATCCACGTAGTTTGTTGACCTGTACAATTTTGCAGAGAGAAAGGGACGAAATATATGGAGTTGGGATTGATTATACATTAACTAATGAACAATAACTGGTCTCCATGAAAATAAGCAAAGCTTCCTCGAAATCTCTAGTCAAATCTCTCTTGGAAATTGTTGAAAATACGTACTCCAAGAAACCTGATTCGCATGGCAGCTTGACCCCCTACTTGGAAGCCAAACACTTTCTCTGACTTATTAAATAACGTATTAAAATTGTGGAACACTTGGATCAACTAGAGATTGTTATAGTTTATCCAAAAATTTTGAGTCTTAGCTGATATAACAATGTTAAAATTTGGTAAGAACAAGTTTATCACAATTTTAAGTTATGTCCGGGTTAAAATTTGATTAATCAATCTAGAAAATATTTCGGTCAGAAAAAAATGACAAAACTCTACTAACAAGTATTTAACACTACACCGTTCTCATCATGAACAAAAGAGTATGTATGAACCACTTGTTGTTGCATATTGAATTCTTTTTTTTTCCTTTTGAAGGTTCAAGGCGACTCGTAACTTGTTGCTTGTAATTGAAACTTTATGTTGCTATATGCTTCAAGTATTCAATTTGTGTTTTTTTCCCTAAGAACATGAGAACCTCAGTAATGCTCTCAAGGCCAAATAGAAGAAAAGAATGAAACTCAAACCCTCACTGACAAGTGGAAAAATTATGGTTAATCTCTTGATTGCGGAATGCCAGGACATTTGCAAGTAATTTTAGTTCAACTTGCTGAACTTTCATTTCAATAACAAATGAATTTCATTGAAATCCTTGAGAAATTTTATTTACAAATGAGTTCTACCAAAAATATTTCTTGGAGTTGCTGTTATTGTAAATGAATTACTTAAAAGAGAGAAATTTAATCTCTATCAAGCATACAGCAGGAAACAATTGCAAATTTTTCTTTCCCACCCTAGACTACGAACCATACCAATAATTCTGTTTAGACAATAAACCATGTCAATTGAAAGAACAAAGTCATGCATCGAACTACAAACTTCACATTACTCAAATCCGAACACTCACTGGACCCATTAATCCAAGTTCAAGTCGGGTAGGACTACAAAAGACGGCAAAGCTCATTCTCATGGCTTGAACTAAAGACCTCTAGTTAAGCTAGAACTCTTAACTATTTGATCTATGTGCTCGGTGTTACTCAGTCGTCCTTGAAAGCGAAACAAAGACATAGCTTTGCTCAAACTGTCAGATACCAGAGATTGCCATAATCCTTGGTAGCCTTACTCAAAAGAATGTAACTCAAACGGTTGCAAAGTGAAACAAACAACGGCAGGGAAAGAGACGAAGATTGTATTTCTACTGTTTTCTTCCATTGACTAATATGAAGTATTCATCTTCTTAACAATGAGTAATACTGCTAACTAGTTTGACTTGTGCATGATACAAAGCGGTGGCGTGCAGTATAATTGGGCACGATTTAGATGACGTTCAAAGTCATTCCGGAAATAGGACACTCCAACAATGATACTTGTGGGTTGAAACGGATGATGATCGATTTAAAACCCTATTCTAAGGTCTTACCATGGCTAGCCAGGATGGATGCAATTGCAAATCAGTCTCTCTCTTTCTTCGATGATGATGACTTCGAGCCTTGAGAGAATTTCGACCACTTTTGCTTGTTCTTCTCAATAGCCGTCACATTTTGAGCAAATTCTGTAAGCCCCTGCCTCAGCTTTCCGAGATTCACTCCGTTGTCTACCAGAATGCTGGTGACTCCCATTTTTGAGACCTGCAAGCATAATTTCCAGCATTAAAAATCACAGTCGTATCGTCTCCACACGTTAAGTGATACAACAAGCAATCACAAGCTAGTCAGATATAAGACCAGAGCTCGGAGGATGACATTACCGCTTGAATGTTCCTGTTCTCGTCATCAAAGAAGAGCATTGAGTTGAATGGTACCCCTGTTTTGGAATGAATCTTCTGAAAATGTTCCGTCTTGTGGGTGTAACTGGAAAATATCTCCTGAACATTCAACACAATGAGTAGTTAGTGCTAGATCGTCTAAGAATGAACTACATACGGAAGTACTTTTTCCACCAATGCAAACCAGAACCAAAACAATTCGACAGCAGCAAGATCACAACTCGAGGGATTGTTCAACAACCTAACGACTAGAAAATAATGAAGTTCCGACAAGCTACCGTGCTCGAATATCTAGGACCATAAAGCACAACAACAGCTAACTCTCTCCTTGATGCCTCCTACTTGTGTTAAAATCCGAATCATGATCTTACCTCATCGGTACGATATCAGCAACAAAAACAGAATCGAGGAGTTCAATTTGGATAGAATTCACTACTGTTTTATCATGGGCACAAAACACATTACAGAATTCACGAGTTCACGGAACAGTACTCGCGAATGCACCGATTTAACATAACAGCTGATTCAGGAAATTGCCATTTCTGCTGCTAAACTTGAGACACAGAGACATCTATTTCCAAACCTGGGCTACACTCTTGATCCTCAACTTGTCCAAGAAAGCTCTGGCGATATCGCGGGTCGGGGACCTCGAAGCAATGGCTACATCGATCCCTCTGTCCTCGAACGCGTTCAATATGCCCCGAGCATGAGGATACAAGGACGGCATTTCCTGCTTCGACCGCATCTCGCTGCGAAACAAAAACGAAAACCCTAACACTCACTCACCGGAGAAAAACATAGCAGTGAACCAACCTCACCAAAAAAACAGGTGCCAGCAGATTTAATTCCTTAAAAAAAATCCAAAAAAATTCAAAAAAAAAAAGGAAAAGGCAGAAGAGAGGAAGGAGAGGAGGATATACCAATAGAAAGGCCAGAGGGTGTAGTCGAGGTCGAAGACGACCAATCTTGGGAGGACTTGGAACATCCCTATTATCTGCAAGGCCTCGCTCTTCACCTTCTCGTCTCCCATTTTTATTACTTGAAGAAGACTTTTACGCCTTCTCTTCCTCCTTTGTGGGTGCGGATTGGGTTTTTTTTCTCCTTTCTGTTGGGTAGCGCCTGAGGAAAAGACGGGAATATGCGACCAATTACAAATTCAGTGGTGGAAAAGATTTTTTCTGACTTTTCTCGTGTTATACCGTACCGAGTTTGGTCTTGGGCATAAAAAGTTAAAAACCATATTTTTTAAAAATACGGTCCGATTGGTCGGATTGTGAATCGAGCATTGAAGCGGTCCATTTTTTGGGTTAAAACAGCCTCCGGTCCGATCAGGCAGTTCGTACTAATTTTTGACTCGGACCGCCTAGTCTGACCAGATTTTATTCAAATTAGCAAAAAAAATTAAATAAAAAGTTATATCGTATGCTCGATTTTTCTTAATCAACAAAGAAAAATGGACTTTATATGTTATAAATTGGTTGATATTTCTAAAATGTGAATTTTCAAACTAATATTTCGACTATATAGTCTACATATTATTCAAAAATATTAAAAAATTAATTAAAAAGTGCCCAATTTGGCCGGAGGTCTGACTAGTCGGACCATTTGGGCCAAAAAATGGATAAAATCTGGCCCGTACCAAAACCTGTATTTTAAAACAATGATAAAAATGTCTATCTTACGAACCACCCGAGATCCGGTCATATTAGGTAGTTCCAATGAAATTTTGACCATATTTTTTTTGCTCGTTAAGTTGGACCAAATTTGTCAGATATTTCGCCTAGAGATAAAAGACCAAAAATATCAACAAAACCCTATTTTTTTCACTCATCGTGATTTCTCCTCTCGCCGACTCAGGGTACGATTTTTCTTTCCCGGCAAACGCCCCATGATTTGATCAAAAAATACCCGGATTGGGTTTTTTTCTCTGTTGGGTAGCGACAAAGAAAAGAGACAAATTTGCGACCAATTACAGATTTTGTGGTGGAAAAATGTTCTTTCCGTGTAGTACTTGAGGGAGCCTCGTTGGATATAATTGGAATATTAATGATACCGACGGCGTGGAATAATGTATAACAATAATAAGTCAAATAATAACCATCACGATAATGTATCAGAGACGTATTTAGTTAAGAAATTTGGTTATTGTTATTTTGCATGAAATTGTGTTTTATTTTTGTGTTCATATACTGAGACTCGCCACTCCATTTCCGTTGGGAAAAAGTTTTTTCTGAGTAATTTTTTCCTTCTCTTTTTTTTCTCGTGGCGACTCCGGTTTTGACTTTTGAAGCACTAAGCTAGTTTGGAATGTTTCATTCTACTGCCCTGGCTTTTAATCCTTGTCAAAAGAGGGTCATGGGATTATAAAAATTATCACTTTCACCCCTGTTTGTAAATTGTTGGCAACCATTCTAAAATTGTAGCGTTGCCATCGTAAACAAACAAAATATAAAATATTCAATAGGGATAGGAGTGACCACGTTTTGAATTCAAACGAATTTATTTTATAATTCTGTGAATTCGAATTATAAAAAATATAATTTGTATTTCGTTCGTCCAACAACGAATTCGAATACGAGTTTGAATTCTTATGAGTCTGTCAAATTCGAATTGAATTTTTAGCGAATCGGATTAAAAGGGGAGATTAATATTACAAAATATATTTTTCATTTTCGTTCTTTCCGCTCCAGTTAGAGAGTATTACTTACCTGATGAAAATGCTGCTGCTATATAGAAGAATCTATTTGATAATTTTTTACCACGGTATATTGCAACACCCTCTTTAAAATGTGGCAAATCTCCTAACAAGTAAAAGCATTGTTGTGTTTTTAAACTCGAGATTTCTTGACTAAGGTAAAAAAAAAATTTATTTTTTCCATAAACATAGGAGCATCTGTGTAATTAACAAAAAAACAGTTAGCTCCTCGTCAAGATCTACTACCATATCATATATACAAGTTACCAGCACTTGGGATCCGTATCTATTTACGGCTTTCTGGAAAGAAAAAATATATATTCTACTTCCTAAACCAAGTTGCTTCTATACCACGGTTAGTCAACCAGAACATTCTTCAGCTGCTGTTCTCAGTTGATATGAACTATCTCTTTACTGACTACCGGATCCGACGATTCTGGTCTCCGAGTCCTTGCTGTATCTGGAAAGGTACTTCGGCTATCAACAACAGGAGGTGAGGAAACATGGACGAGATGAATTGGAAGGTTGTTAGCATCGGCGCGAGGTGACGAAGGTGAATAATCGCTAACATTGAGATTGTGCAAGCTATCAACTTCCTCGGAGTCTTCCACAACACACAATGCAAGGTCTTTGGAAGCAGTTGATGATGATACATGGTCGACAATTTCCTTTGCATCAAGGAGTTCCATGCAATTCGGCTCCAGATCATCGTCAACTAACTCAACCTCCGGCGACTTAGGAGAGTCAATTGAATAATAGTTAATCGGTTGTGTATGCATGAGCTTTGCCGAAGATTTATCGACTCTTCCCGAAAGTAGTTCCTCACATGCTTCATTTTCCTGTAGGCATCCAAAAAACGTACTTCTGTTAGTCACTCAAAGCAAGTCTAGAGGCAAACTAAAACATGAGCTCAAAACTGGTCACACCTTGTCGACCTCGTAAGCTATTCCATGATTTATGATTATATATAGAAATTGCATTCCATAACAATTGAACGAAGGATGTCGGACAGATCACACTTACAGTAGCATTATCAATCTTTTTATATAAAAAAGACTAACAGAGACAAATATAGACACATCAGATCTACATCTCAAGGGGAAGAATGAGTACCAAATAGAAAAGATCGTGTTTGCTGAGCTTCGTGCACCAACAGATGGACAAGAACAACATTCAGAAAAAAATTCAAGGAAATGAAAAAAAATGAGGAGCAAAATTTACCTCCTCTACTGGAGACAAAAGCCTTTTACAATAATGTGCTCCTCGGTTTTGGTAAATTCCATCATAAATAGACTCGACACTAGTCCCTGGCTCCAGAAGCTCTGTGCTCCTCAGTCCTGATGCTTCACCTTGTTCTAAGTAGGCAACGAGTGGTGGTGAGCATCCTGGCCCATGTACAGTTTTCGGATGGGTAGAATAACAGCCACTAGCTTTTGGAGAACTATATATCTCATCAGAGTCTTGCATTTCAGCTTCTAGATTATCGGTAGCATGAATTTGCGGACAGATAGATGTTTCTGGTGAGCTCGCTGATTGACCCTGAAACCGACTTTCAGACAGTGTGTGTATTAATCTCAGGATGTGAGCTCGTTTCAGAGAAGCCTCCTTAGGCAAGAACCAGTCTTCGCGAAGCTGGTAAAGAAACTAATTTTGTCAGTCAAGTACCACCACCAAATGCACTACTAAACAGATAATGCATTTGATTGCAAAAATCAGTCATACTCGGTGCCAAAAAAATAGAGAATATTTGGCATGGCAAATAATTTTTGCCTTCTCTTTACATTTAAACTAATATACGTTGCAGCCATTAAAGCAAACATAAGTGCAACGCCCGCAAGTCGAAGTCATTGAAATGCTTGCAATCCCTGGAGAAGTATAATAATTTCTGATTACAAGCAATTTTCAACCATCTCTTAAGTATCTTTTGAACACAATATATACGTAGGATTCCAGCAGGGATTGAGGAATTCAAACAAGTTAAAACTTTATAAATAAAAAGATACTTAAGTCATGAGATAACAAGCACAGCTAATCAACCATCATCTATATCTTCCATGTTAGGATTCTAGATTCATAACATCCAAGTGCATATACCACAAGAAAATATAAACTGCTCTTAGAATCAGTAAGCGGCATGGAATTTGAGGTGGAGCAACCACTAAGACACCCTTGTACACACAAAGATAGATAAAAATTACCGACTTACAAAGGTAGATGATGACTTTGATAATACCAATGGGCTGAAATCAGTTGGAGCTTCATCAAGAAATCGCTCCGCATAGTGGAGCAAGAAGAGGCCGCAATCAAAGCAATTATCTTGTTGGGGAAGCTGGAACAGAAACCAAAGCTAAAAAAGTACAGCTAATGGCAAGTTGGTTGTAGAACAGAACGATTGTTAAAGAGTAAAGAAACAGTCAAATCATAGCAAGATCGCAACCAAACAATTCTAGTTTATGGGTATAAAGCATCAGGATTTCTCCATTTCTTATTCAAACTTAAATCACACATTGGATTCTTCATCTGTACTAGTCGAGTCTACCGGTACAAAGCATCAGGATTCTCCATCAGCTGTAAATTTTTTTTTATAGAATCTGTACGCAGTAGATATACTATACTTAAATTGCAAATTAGCATATGAAGCTAAGTGTGACGAACTTCTTTGAGCATAAGAAAAAACCTTAAGAAGCCAATATTTAATCAATATATCAACAAATGAAGTTGAGCGAACCAGAGTATCTATCATAATATCATAATATAGAAGTCATTAAAGCATACGATCATAATATTCAGATGGACTGATAGAATGAGAAGTCCATGTAGAAGAGAAACAAAAAATGAAAAAGGAGGCAATACCTCAAGCGATATAAAGCTCACGTTTTCGAATTTTGAAGAAAAAACATTATCCGTTGCATTATGCCTCTCCTTCCATTCTTCAAAAAGATAGCTGGCATCACAAATTAAAAAGAAAAAGTAATTATTATTGGCAAGGAATCATATACAAAAATACGTACTTGAACCAGAAAATTGTTCATGAGATTCTACTACAAATGATGGTCACTGGTTATCAAAAAACTTGTGTCTGAAAGTCTAATGGCTGACCAAAAAGCTTACAAAGTTAGACCATATTCATATCAAACAATTGGGCAAACATCAGTTTAATGTCCAAAGAGCAACAACATAAACATAAATGTCACCGATAACTATACCTCTTAATGAGATTCTGAAGGCCCCGATGACTGCCTCTCATAGAATCCATATGCAAGATGCAGGGTGTGCGACTTGGAGTATCAGTTCCATCCTCTGATCAAAGTAATACAACAAGAAACTAGCATGAACAGCTCTAATTTCCGGAAGACTAATTAAAAGGTAGAATAATTCTTTGCCTTGAATGTTCACAACATCACCAAGATGGCAAATGATTATCAAACTCCAGTGGAGGCTGCCACATCAATTTATAATCTATGTCAGCAAGTGTTATAAGGTTACTTTTTTTAGGAATGCAAAAACAAGTGTGAGTTTTGATTAGCACCTGTAGTTCACTGGAATGAAGATGTAATCTTTCTCAAAAAGATTCATCTTCTTGGTCCACTTACGCACGCGTAAAAATGAAGCCCTACTTTCACAAGCACGAGATTGGTCCTTGTCTAAATCAACAAGCTTCCGGAAGAAGAAGCTATTGAAAAAGTGGAATCTATGCTGCTGAGAAGGTGGAATCCCATTCTTTAAATATCTGTGAATGAACTAAATACAGTTAGCATGATATGCTATTCATATTTCTTAAGACGTCATATTAAGAGGATATCAAAATTAATTATCGAAGTCACAATTTGATACATAATATTTCGCTGATGTTCATTTCATCCTAACAGAAGACAGCAACCCAATTCAGCTTTATATTATAGCTTCTGCTAGCTAACTGATTGCAATTATAGCCTGTTTCAGAAGTCAGTGCTACTTTTCTAAATTTTAGAGTGAACCAAATAGCACAACAAGATATCACAGAAATGTTTGTCATTGACACCAAATGACACAAACGAATGCTGGTAATGAAAATGGACCAAAAAGAGAAGGGATCTCACTTAATATAGAAGTCAATTAAAGTATCATTGACAAATCTCTCAGGCTTAAGAAGTTCCACATCCTTATGGCCAATGGTAACAGCATCAGGGTCTCCTTCTGGATAAATGACATCTTTAAAGGTCTTATGATCACTGAAACACAGCAAATCCAATCCAGAGAAATCAAGTTGGAACCCGTCATTAAACAGAAAAACTCGATCAGAACAGACGCCAAGTTAAATAACTGCACAAATGGCCCAGTTATCATACAGATGAAATCATGACAGAAAACCACAACTTGTGAAGAAGTCCAAGCCAGTACATCCACATTTTACTTACAGAGTTAAGCAAGGGTCCAAGACTTCCATTTCATAGCTGGACAGCGAGTCACATTCTCTGGTGTCCTTGTTAATGCTGAAACAGAAAAGTTTTCCTAAATAGATCAATTCAATCTCAACGCAATCAATGATGCTGTTAAAAGGCTGTTTCTTTGTTTATCCATTTTGGAAATTTTGAAACATAGATTAGATTATGACTGATATTGAAACCCCAATGTTCATGACTGTAAGATTTCTTGATTCCATAGCGAAAAGTTTATAACATGCATGATAGCATTGACATATAACCATCCAATTCAACTAGAAAACTGAAAAGCACCAGACAACCTAGTGGAATGAAAGCATAGAAGATAAAGAGAGCAAGTTGAATTAGACGAAAATAGCAAAGCATGCATAAGTTACCAACAAACCCACCCCAGTGTTTCTATCCACGCATTTTTATATCTGACATCCAATGACTTGATATCTTCAAGTACTCGAAACCAGGAAGGATCATAAACTGAGAATTTCAGCTTATCTATATCTGCAAGAATATCAAGCAGAATAATTAACACAACAAAGTTCTATCAATTGCACTTTCATTTAATCAATAAAGTCGACAAGAGAAAAGATCCCCAACGAAAGCATCATTTCCCATGCATACTCTGTACTGTGTGAGGGCAAATAGGAGAACCAAAAAAAAGTAACTTCTTCACGAGCAATTGCAATCTTACAAGCATCCGTATATTCCAAGCATTCTAATCGCATCTATTAGCGGTTACGCTTATGTTCTAAATGAACGAAACAATATTAACCTAGAATTATCTGGCCTTAACAGAAGTATGCAAAAGTAGACAAATTATAAATGGCAGGAGAGTCCAAACAGAGAACAACATTAATGAAAAACCAAGATGTCCACCAAGCCTTTTAAAAGTTTTGATGCACTGGTAGTTTCTGCTAATTCTCCGTGCAATGATAGTGCTAAGTAATCAGTCCAATACAAAAAGTTACAGATCTGATGGATGAGAATGCAAGGTGTAAAGCACTTTAAGCATTTGCTTGTGGCTGGGGAAAAATTCTGGGAGATTTACAAACGAAAGAAAAACCAAACTGCAAATTGTGCTCGTATTGGTCAATGAAGATAAGTACCACACAAAAAGGCCTATGTCACACAGTATGCATACACGAACCCGAAATTTCCTTTGCACTTCTAGATCCCTCCTCAGAAGCCTTTGATTGAAAATGAAAAAACACTAGAGCAGTATCAACCTGAATTGAGCGGATGAGAAATTAGAAACAAAACAATCCCTGAAGTGCAAAAGGAAGACATAAGTTACAGTGAAACTAACCCTTGCACACCATTCAAACTCGATTTGGATGATATCATCTATATCCCACTTCACATCAAATGTTCCTTTGGTCCCATTAATACAAGAACCGTGAACTTGAATACAGCTGCTGGAGAATGATAAACGAGACTTTGTACTATATACATCCTGATAAAGGAAATAATCAGGAAAAACCACAACTTCGTTGTTCTGTTGAACCTGCAAGTAAACACAGTCTGAATGATCAAGCATTTTAGACTAAAATCAAGTGAAACCTACAGTCGTAGTAGGAATAGAGGATCACAGACACACTGCTTAAACTATTCTGCAAGCTTTTTCAGGTGTTCTAGATATTACAGTCTTCAAGTAGGAAAATGAAATTTAATTTTCTATAAATTATAAGGAACTATTATCTAACGGCTTCCAAAATAATTATTTCTTAAGCAGTGAACCATAGTAGCTTCATGAGGCCTGAAATTCCTCAAGACCCAATCAAAACTGAGAGCAGGCAATGAACAATTTGTCAACGGTACTCTTCCCCATGAACCATGTACAAGCTTCAGGCATTGCTAAATAAAAATGGAATTGCTAATTTTATGTAAATGCAATTTTTTAGAACTAAAGTGTTGTAGAAGTTTTTTCAGAGGCAGTAAAATTGGAGAAGCATTATCTAATGGTTGACTATAATGGAAAAGAAACGAATACAGATTCCTACAATTTCATGTCCAGCAGAGAGAGATCGTGAGGCTTGTTCCTGACATGAACCTGTAAAAACAAAACCAGATCAAAAAAGAAACAAAATCATCCAAATCGTAAACTCGAGCTAAAGCATTCAGCTGTTGTAAAATGAAAGCCACCTTCATAAATCGATATAGATGATGGTGAAGTAGTCATCTCAGTCATGTGACTCAACTTTGAATCTACACTGCTGCGCTCATTCTAACAAAAAAAATGTTAGGAACCATCATCAGTTATACAATAAAAGATTCTTCCATAAAGAAACAAACATGAAGACGAAATCCCCAAGATGAAAGAAGGCTAAATGCATATACGGCTTACAGCATTATTCCAAGTCTGTCAATTTGCTAATCATAAAAGTTTCCAGCATAAAGAACACATTGCTTAGAAAAGAAAGCAACAAAAGTACTACTAACTTACCAAAATAAATGAGCATGTAACAGAGAACTGAACCAGAAGTACCTCAAATTTCGATGAGCTTGATAACACAATGATGGGCTCATCACTCCTTGGAGCATGTTTGTCTCGTGGAATGCAAATGGGGGTCGAGTCTACATCCTCACAATCCCGGCCTAAACCAGTTGCAAATAGGTCATGGACGCATATGATATAAAAGAAAAAGGAAAATGAATAACTCACCTCCGGGGTCAACATCTTCTAGCTCGTCATCAACAACAATAGGTTCACGTGAAGTTTGCCTTTTGTGGTCTGCGGGACGTCTAGCAACTACAAAATTGATAAATGGATAAGTGAATACCACTCGCATCATCATGTTCGGTTGGTACAAAATGAAGAATTGATTTCCAAATTCTCGAATGATCATGTTTAGCTGGATCGTGGAATTCATTTTAAAATCTCACTTATGAGGTTGTGTGAACTTCATTTCTACTAGATTCCACCTAAATAACGGGAAGTTGCAAATGAATTCCATGAACAACCAAACAAATGAATAAGGAATTCTCTTGGAGTGTGTTAAAATTTAATTTACTATGGAATTCATTTCTAAATGAACTGAATTTCTAACTTATTTGCGATTACCTGTCCTTCCAGGCTTTGGATGATTAAAATAGGAATTCATTTCCCTAATTAAGTTGCAAAACAAGTACAGATGTTATTACCGCTCCCAAAATAGCTCACGAAGGGAAATATTATCAAAAGGAATTCAACTTCCAAAAGATAATTAAAGTTTTCGAGAGAAAAAAAATCCAAAAAGGGAAAGCTAATCGGGACATTGGAAGCGTACAGTACTCAGGGAATCTGCACTTGGTAACGGGAGAAGAAGAGGAGCTTCCACGAGCGCTGCGGCCGCTCCGGCGCGGATGATCGGCGGCGGCGGAGGGAGGAGACGCGAAGCGGCCGAGGAGCATCTCCGACTCCTTCTCCACCCGCGCGTCCTCCTCCCCGAACTCGAAGACTCGGTACTTCCGCTTCGACGCCGGCCGCCGAGTCATCACCGCCGAGATCGCTTCGCTTCCTTAACTTCGGTCCCCGGAGAAGCGGTTTCTCCCGTGGAGTAGAGAAGAAGCTTTATGTTTTTGCGACTTCCTTTTATTTTTATTTTTTTTAGGGGAAATCGAAACGCTTAGGGATATCTCAAAGGAAGCGCAGGGGTTTTGTTTGAGAGAAATCGAAAACGCATCGTTTTGTTGCTTGAGAGGGAAACTATCTACTATTTAAATAATTGTATAATTCAAATTTAAGTAAAATACATTTTCGTTTCTCATAACAAATTTAGAATACTATTTTTTTATTTTTAGAGTTCAAACTTAAGATATGTTGTAATAACTAATTAGTAAATTATTTATATAATTATCAAGTTTAATTACAAAGAGTGGTGGTACAAATTGGTTGAGTATGATATAAACTGAACGATGGCACCATATACGAAGATTGGTGGTACAAACTGCAACTCGTTGTGTTACACTAAGCGGTAATATTATAATGCTCTGGATCAACTGATTTTACAGATAAATACGAATCTTTTTTAGTATATTTTGTCTTCGTATATTTTTCAAAGAACTTTTCATCCTTCTAAAATTTGTTTGGCCAAATACGTTTAACTTGAACTTCTTTCAATATATTTTTTTTAAAAAATAGACCTTATAAATATGGATAATATAATTAAATTAATTTTATCATACATAATATACGATAAGCTGGCGGTACAAATTTAATTATTATACCATAGTACAAATCATGAGAGTGGTGGTACCAAACTGGGGCGATACAAGATGCAACATCTAACCGGTGCACTTCAATTATCAATATTCAATATTACCAACTTGAGGCTAAGGACAAAATATTTCTGACAAAAGATCAAGGAAAAGAATAATCCAGATACTCCAATTATAGTTCAATGTGTAACAGCAACAAATATGTAAAAAAATAGCACCATTTCAAGATCCAACTAATCCGTGAAAAATTGAGCAAGGTAAAAGGGGCAAACGAAAACTATCTTCCTCCGAAATTAAAATTGGTGATAAACCCAAAAAAAAAAATTTAATAGGATGCGGCTAATGATTTCCCCTCTAATCCTGAAGCAATTAGATCAGTATCGTCATTCCTCTGCTGCACTTGCGGCACTCAGATCCACCGAAAGATCAAGATACTGAAAGGCACACACAATAATGGTCTATCTAATAGTCTTCCAAATTTTGATATAAAAATAAATCATTCACAGTGTCAGGTTAGGTTACGGTCCGACATTTTGAAAAAATAGTCTAATACTAAACACAATGGCGCTTAATTAGTAATTACCTTTCCAGATCGTCGGTCTCGGCTTCGGTTGAGACGAAGGCGATGTACTTACCTTACCTTTTGGTGCCACATTGTGAGCATAAGAACAGCTGAAGAGGTACCTACAACAACTTCTCATTTTGTTAAATGTGGGTCTACATTTTTTGGTTGATACCGCTTAAATTTAGTGGGCTGATTAATCTAAGTTCGGGATGAGTAGAACCTTCAAAAGTTGAGAAATTTTTTCCAATAAATAGAACAACATTTTATCTTACCAAACCATGTTGACTAAGGTAAATGCCATTACCTTTTCTTGCAAGAAAAAGGTAAATGTCATTTTTCAATATGAAAAATTTTCATATTGAAAAATGTCTGATTTTGAAAATCTTACATGTCTTATTTTGAACAATTCCAAAAATTCTATAATTGTGAACAGTTAACACCCTTTAGTTATATGTATTCAAGGGGTGCTTTGCACCCACCATATTCACCAAAAAAAAAAGTTATATGTATTCATGAGTATAACACATCATCCGGTTTGACAGAATTCAATAAGTTGTCATAATATTAATATATTTATTAAAAGAAAAGTGAAAGAATCAATTCCGAAAATTCTAAAAGTTTGAACAATTAACACCCTTTAGTTATATGTCATCATCCAAGACGCAATTGATTGGGCCCAGAGTGAAGAAACCATTTCGAACCGTTTAAACTGAAAGACCGATACTGGCATGTCATGGATACGACTCTGGCAATCTCAGTTAGTGATAACGACCCGCGTGCTACAATACCGGCAAACTCAGTTAGAGATAACGGCATGTTGGTAATCCCCTGCCGCGCGCGAGTTTTTTCATTTTTGTTCCCAAATTTTAACTTTTTTGCAAAAAAAAACTCTGCGTGTCCTTCAGTCCAAATGGTTCGGAATGAGCCCATTCCGGACCCAATCCAACCCCCATCAAGAGTATAACACATCATTCAATTTGACATAATATTAATATTTCTACAAAAGGAAAGTGAAAGAAACAATTCCAAAAATTCTAAAATTTTGAACAACTAACACCCTTTACTTATATGTCATCATTCAGATGATAGCAAAAGTATACCACATCATCCAATTTGATATAATTTAATAAGTTGACATAATATTAATATTTCTATAAAAGGAAAGAGAAAGAAAAAAATCAAAAATTTCTAAAATTTGAAATAACCTAAAACTGAAAGAAAAAAGAAGTCAGTCAAAAAATATTTAACAATTAACTATATACATATAAATCTCAAAAGTTAAGAAAAAATAAAAGAAAATATGTTATTAAAAGGTGTTAAATTTAATTTTTTAATGGATTAGATATATATATATATAAATATGATGAATGTTAAAAATTTCAATACCGGCTAAAGAGGAGAAAAGATGAGATATATATAATTTTAGAGAAATATTAATTTTAATTAAACTTATTAAATTAAGTTAACAGGATGATGCGTCGGTAACACGGATGCCAACAAAATTATAACGTGACACTAAAAATTGTTAATCAGTCAAAATGTAAAATTATAAGATACTATATCGTCAAAGTATTGTACATATAGCTCTAACGTTTTGACGAATTTAGAAAAACTTAGGACTCACACTGAAATTATAAATAAGTAGAATGATCTATTTATCCTTTATTCCATTTAATATCGATTTGAACCGTTAGTTTCTAAATCACAACCACTAATTAACCGGCGGTTGGATACGGAAGATACTTCGCTTTCTATTTCTGTTTCATCTTCAGCGGCTCTTCAGACAATTTTTCTCTCTCTCTTATCCCAAAAAAAACATTTTTTTTTCTATTTCACTGTCCCCTATGAGCTTACTTGTCTTGACGTGGATCGAGAAAGTAACATTGTTTTCTCCGCCTTTCTTGGAGAAGACACGACATGTGTTCCTTGATCCGACCAACAACTATAATAAACACAAAAAAATTGCCGAACCAACTCTAACTTTATCCACCTCTTTAATAAAACTCTCACTCTTCCTTCTTCTTCTTCTTGGGATGAGCTATTATATAACCAAACCCCACATTTCCACCCTAAAGGTCTCCACTTTCCACCTCCTTGGGCCCTTCTAATGGCAACCATTCATCCAATTTCCTCCGTCTCCAAAGACCCACGACCCTTTTTGGCTCAACCTAGAGCTTCACTGGTAAAAATATGATCTTTGGGAGTTTATTTTCTTCTTCTGTTTCTCTTTTCAGGGTCGTGTTTTTTATTTCGAGTTTGTGTATTTTGCTCTGATTTTGACTCAGATCTTTGGTTCTAAGGCCAACTCGAGTGGATTCGTGAGGACCCGGATGAGAGTATCTGCTTCCTTGAAGTAAGTTTGTTTTGTTTTTTGCAGAAAGGGCGGATCTTAATTTATTGTGTTTTTAAGATCGTTGCTCCTTAGATTGATCCAAAGTATGTTGGCATTTCTCGCTGTTTGTTTGAATGATGTTTGTTTCGAGATTGGTATCCGTAACCCTGTTTATCTGGAGGCAATTTGTCGTGGTTTTTGCAACATTTGTGAAGGTATCTGGTTCGAATCATAGCAAGAATCTCTGGTTCTTGAGGATCTTATCATTAAGAATTTTCCACAATGAATCTTTATAATTTATGCTAAATGAATTCACATATCGGTTCAAGTTGGTATCTTGTATTCGAATATTCCCTCGAGACTTTTTTTTTTGGTCAGGGTTCCCTCGAGACTTTACTAGTCCGTTTTCTCGAAGCTACTATAACTTTTTTTGCGAAGAGATGGAAGTTACTGAACTTTGAAGTCTATATTAACATGCCTCTTATGTTCATGTTTCTCTTGACACTTTGCTTACACTGATGTAATCATCTTGATTGGATGTTTCAGAAACACCGACGGTTCAAAATTGCGAGTTTCCAATAAGCCTCAGGCTATGGCCAAGGAACTTAGTAGTGACAAATCAGATAATGTTCTGGTAACTGAACCTGTTGCTGATGTGTTTGAAGAGTTGAAACAACGGTTTCTGAGTTTCAAAAAACAGAAGTACATGTAAGTAGTGAAAGAAGCCTACTTAATGTTGCTATATGAGAAGCTTCTAACATTAGGTGATATGTATTTTTGTAGGGAAAATTTTCATCATTACGAAAATCTTTCCAAGAGCCAAGCACCAAAGGTAGTGTTTCTTGATCGATCTGTTTTTGTTTTGCACACAGCATATGCCGCGTTTTCTTTGTCATCCAGAGTATCTTGGTTGCAAATATGTGGCAAACTTATAAATTTGAATTCTATTTTGTTGGACTCTAACGGTTCCAAGAACAGTTTATGGTTATTGCTTGTGCAGACTCCAGGGTTTGCCCGTCAAACATCTTGGGATTTCAGCCCGGTGAAGCATTTGTTGTCCGTAATGTTGCAAACATGGTTCCATCTTATGAGGTGTGGATCGCGTACTATGTTTTCTGGATTCGGAGTCGTGATGGTGCATCGTGCTGTTAATATATCTAATTAAATGTAATGTTTTTATTGTCTTTGCAGAATGGACCTTCTGAAACAAATGCTGCATTGGAGTTTGCAGTGAATTCTCTTAAAGTAAGTTACGCTGGTGTGCAAATGGCCTAGTGTTAGGTTGACGTACATTTCTTTGCAACAGTTCTGATAAACATATATCTAAATGCTATTATAATCATCAAGCGGATTAATGTTGAATTGTACTTCATTAGTCTCTTGTCCGGGATCCCAACTGTAGCAAATGTTTTATTTGCCTCAAGTGTGCTTACTCGTTCTGCAGGTTGAGAACATTTTAGTCGTGGGTCATAGTCGATGTGGAGGCATCCGCGCCCTTATGAGCATGCATGATGATGTAGAAACAAGGTCTACCAGACTTTTTTTCCCTTTTCCTTGGCTTTCGTCATTGTTTCTCCTTGTTAAATATAGCGGGCTAACGATTTCCGCCTCTTCGGAACTTTCCTGTTTCCGATTTCAGTAGCTTCATTGGCAACTGGGTATCTGTCGGAATGAATGCAAGATTGAAGACTAAGGCTGCTGCTTCTGATCTTTGCTTTGATCGACAGTGCAAGCACTGCGAGAAGGTGTTTTTCCCTTCGGAGTCGCTTCTATGCTTTCTTTTCATGACAACTACTTTGAAGTCACTTGTGTTGAATAATTTTACTTCAATGTTATAGGAGTCAGTCAATTGCTCATTGTTAAACCTCCTGAGTTACCCGTGGATCGAAGAAAAAGTGCGACTCGGAGAGCTCGCTATACACGGAGGCTACTACGATTTTGTGGACTGCGCATTTGAGAAATGGTCCTTGGATTACAAAGAAAGCACAACGGGGGAGAACGGTAAGGTCGCTTTGAAGGACAGATTATACTGGTGCTGAGTGAGCAAAGAACGGCTTTTCTGTGTTGTGTGTATTGTATTGTATTGTTTGTTGTCTTAAACATATCGAGACAGTTGACAAATAAATGATGTTAATTTGTTGTCTGTATAATCTGTATGATATAATGTTGTAATTTGTTCTTGGAGTGAAATCTGCAATAAACTTCAGTTGTAATTTTGCTGTGTCATTTTTTCCAGAGTGGTGACTGTTAGAATCTCTTGTATTTAGTAAAGTTAGATTTTCTATACTTATAAACTAATTTTAAATTAATTCTTCCATATATAAATACGTTTTTTTAAATGAAGTTTATCGAAATAAAATTGTACATGTTTTGTTCCACTCGCCATCTCACTCTTTCACCTTAATTTGACAAACTTTGAACTATGAATGAATTTAAGTCTGTTTTCCTATTAACGTGCATCTACTATGTGTATTTTTCTTTTATGGGTAAAATTTTTCTATTAATAAAAAATATTAATTACATTCACCAAAGTTCAATCCTGCACATTGGAAGAACAACCAGCATGAAAGTTCTAACCAACGAACTATTTGTTAAAACATTATTGAACACAATGCAAATGAAACAAGCCCCAAAAGTTACAATCTTCTTGTTCCTTTTAATTGTCCGTCCAAAATTGTAAATACAATCTAATTTCATGTCCACCCAACTCCTTTGTCAGATTTGTCCATTTAAGCTATTCTTGGAATCTCAAGAAAATATAATAAATGAAAAGTTCTCGATTGCGTCTTTTTTCTCTAAAAATCACATGATTTCTATAGAGCCAAGTGCCTCACATAATCGATGCAAAAAGTGCAAACCAAACATTCGTTTGCATTCTGTTTCTTCTCAAACCCATCTAACTTGAAAGAGCACAACTTAGAGATGGGTCACCGTACCATTTTATTCCCACCAAGTTAGCAAAGCAGCACCAAACCTCCTTGCATCTACTATGTGTATTCTGCCAATTGAAAACTCCACTAAACCCTATTCGAAAATACATATCTCTATAAATTTTAATGATAAGAATTTAATCTTTAAATTTTTAACTCGAACCCGCATCTTTAAATTACAATAAGCCATTATTAAATTATTAAATTATTAAAAAGTATATGGAAATAATAAGGCAATGATTTTGATTTACTCGTCGTTTAAATGGTTGCTAAGACATGAATTTTAAACTGTGACTATTACTATCAATATCCATGATTCAATAAGGGTTCATCGTTTCATGAATCGTAACCGACGGTTGGTAAACTGTTGTTAGAGATACAATAACTATTGTAGTTTGTCATGGACAAAAATAAATGGTACAGTTCGCCAAAAAATCTGATTTTTAAAGTAAAAAGAGAGTAGAAATGTTTTATCTTCTTCCAAATTTTTTTGGTATTGGCAACAAGTATTAGATCAATTGCAAGGTTTTCAAAAACGACCCGGAGAGCGACCCGCTCTGCTCTCCGGGTCATGTTCCGACCGGTTCGACCGGTTAGAATGTCGGTTGAACCGGTAGTTTTTTTTATTTAAAAAAATATATTTTAAATATCATTTATTAACCTACCCTCTATACCTACGGTAACACTTCCCCTGGGTCTGATAAAAAAAGGATAACCCTTTCCCCAAAAAAATTTTCTCTTTTAATGTAAACAAAAATATCTCCACAAATCTTGAAATCCCAAAAACAAGAAGCCTCTAAAAAATCCAAAACTACCTTCAAGTCCACAGATTTTGTCTTTTGATTGATTTTTTCTCATCATAAATCCAAAACCACTTGTTTTCCTGAAATAAGCCAAGAAATCTTGAACAGTTCTCTTTCTCTGGGAGTTCTTTTGTTCCTCTTTAGTCTAGAAAAAAAAACTAAATACCTCAACCTTTTTGGCATCTCGGTGCTGCAACCTCCGGTCAACCTCGTCTCCCACGAGTGACAACAACAACGTGGAGTTATTGGCGGTGGTGAAGAAGAGGTATTACTCCTCCTGCAACCTCTTCCCCTGAGGTTGCTGCTCCGTCGTAGCTCTACCCAAATTCGATGTCGGCCATCACCACGTTCTCGCTCGCGTCTGCGTCGGAGGTTGGGGAGCAATTACGATTCGGGCTTCAGACTTGGAAAGCAATCGCGATGGAAAAAAAAATTAGGATTCTCTATTTTTTATTTCTGTCGTCGATCAACAGAGAAAAGAAGTTGTCTTTGGGGAAAAATTAGGGTCGACTTGTCTAGTTTTTTTTCCAACCTAACGAACCGGATTTTTCTGGGTCAATTTTTCGAATGAACCGCCCGGCTAGACCGGATTTTGGGCGGTTCGTAAGGTTGCCGTTTTAATGATCAAACCCGGTACGCTCACCTTGCTGATTCGTGGTCCGACCGGTTGGACCGCCGGTCGGACCGCGTTTTTTAAAACCTTGATCAATTGACGAATGGTTTTTGTCGTAGAGTGAGACTTTAAGAGGTATGGGTATCTGTTGGAATGAATGCAAGATTGAAGACCAAGGCTGGTGCTTCTGATCTTTGCTTTGATCGACAGTGCAAGCACTGCGAGAAGGTGTTTTTCCCTTCGGAGTCGCTCCTATGCTTTATTTTTATGGCATCTACTTGGAAGTCACTTGTGTTGAATAATTTTACTTCTATGTTACAGGAGTCAGTCAATTGCTCATTGTTAAACCTCCTGAGTTACCCGTGGATCGAAGAAAAAGCGCGACTCGGAGAGCTCGCTATACACGGAGGCTACTACGACTTTGTGGACTGCATATTTGAGAAATGGACCTTGGACTACAAAAAAAGCACAACGAGGGAGAACAGTAAGATTGCTTTGAAGGACAGATTATACTGGTGCTAAGTGAGCAAAACAAGGCTTTTCTGTGTTGTGTGTATTGTATTGTATGCTGTCTTAAATATACCAAGACGGTTGACAAATAAATGATTCTAATTTGTTGTCTGTTGTGATAATAATCTGCATTGACATAGTGTTGTAATTGTTCTTGGAGTGAAATTTGCATAAACTTAATTGTAATTTTTCTATTCCATTTTTATTCAGAGTGGTAACTTTTAGAATCTCTTGTATTTAATCCAGGTTAGATTTTCTATATTTATAAATCAATTTCAAACCAATTCTTCCACATACAAATACGTCTTTTAAAATGACATTTATCAGAATGAAATTGTACATATTTTATTTTTGTCAACGTGCCATAACACGGGAGACGTGATTGTTGGAGGGCCACTATGTTAGACTGTTATGATCCATTCGCCATCTCACTCTTTCACCTTAATTTGACAAGCTTTGAACTATGAATCAATTTAAGTCTGTTTTTGTGTTAACGTGCGTCTACTATGTGTATTCTGCCAATTGAAAACTCCACTAAACCCTATTCAAAAATACATTTCTCTATAATCTTACTATAATAATGTAAATCTTCTTTTATGTTTGGTCCAGCGGGGTAGAAATATCTAAACTATCCTTTCAGCAGCCAGCACGTTTCCACTACAGCCCCCGCCACCACCATTTCTTCTTCCCCTTTTCAAGTTCCTCTTCAGAAACAATAGGGACCTCGCCACCGGAACCAACGACAAGCTCACCACCAAGAGCGACACCGTTTTCGTCAACGGGAAGGTCAGGATTTTGTCCATCGACGGGGTCCTCGCCACCGCCTCCCTCTCCCGCTTCGAGGCCTTTCTTAGGGCAAAGTCCGGGAACCTAATCGCGGCCGTGGCTGACTACTTCAATGCCGTCGGGAATCTAAAGCTCCCCATTCCCGGCACGGCAGCGGTGGCTGTAACGGGGAGTACTAATAGATTCACCAACCCTCTTCCGACGTTTCTGGGTAAGGGTCCGGTAGTCAATCCGAGTTCTCCTAACAACCCTCTCCACGCCGATTGCTATTGGGATTTCAGATTGAAAATGAGATTTCGTAATTGGTATTGGGTTGAACTAAACCTTGATTTTAAATTTTTAATTGAAGTCTGTAATTGCTATTGGGTTGAAATAAACCTTGATTTATAATTGAAGCTGGTTGATTTTTTTTGAAAAAGACGTTGGTTGATTTTTTTTAGGGATAGAAGACGTTGGTTGATTGGTGCCGGGGAAGACGAAGGAGGATAAAGGGATGGTGGTGGTTCGCAAGATTATTTGCTATGTTTACAGGAATGAAACATTTTTTAATTAGAAGGGTGTAAAAGATTATTAGCGGTGGATCTGTTAGGGACCTAAGAGATGATTTTTCCAAACTAGAAAAACAGATATAAATTTTTGAAAATAGTAAAAATTAAATCGTATATTTCTTTAAATGCTAGGGATACGAGAATAATTTCTCTTTACATATTGTTTTGGTCACTGATTGATACCAAGTCCAGCTTAGCTTACCTGGGTGTGTGTTAAATTATAATGTTAGGTTAAAAAATAAAAAAATGGACGAACATGTTAATAATGTTGAAATTAGAGGCGGTCGAGTTGTAAAAAATGATGGAAAAAGTACATTTTACCTACCTGTAGTTTGCCCGATTTCGCATTCAGGTCGTGTGGTTTCAATTTGATAATTTAGTCCCTGTGCTTTGCAATCTTTTAGAGCATACGGTCCACTCCGGATGACCGGGCTAAAAGTGCCACATGGCTTGCCATGTGGCGTAGAAAAATTACAAATCAAGCCACGTGGTGTGAAAAAATTACAAATCAGTCCCAATTATTATTTATATTATTTCAGAAACCCCCACCTTCGTCCAAAAATCTAATTCGATCAAAACCCAATCCGATCAAGCTCGGACACCCCTGACGGTCTTTGGAGGAGGAGGAGAACATCGACGAGTTCTCTCCGATGAGGCAGAACGTCGATGGGTTCTCTCCGACAAGGTCGCCATCGGTATCCGTTCCGATGCCGTCGTCGCCTCCAAATATGGATGGCGACCTCGTCAGGGAGAACCTGTCGACGTTCTCCTCCTCCTCCAAAGACCGTCAGGGGTGTCCGAGCTTGATCGAATTGGATTTTGATCGAATTGAGTTTTTGGACGAAGGTGGGAGTTTTTGAAATAATATAAATAATAATTGGGACTGATTTATAATTTTTTCATACCACGTGGTACTTTTAGTCCTGTCATCCGGAGTGGACCGTATGGTCTAAAAGATTGCAAAGTACAGGGACTAAATTACCAAATTGAAACTACACGGCCTGAACGTGAAATCGGACAAACCACAGGTAGGTAAAATATACTTTTCCCAAAAATGATTGTTGGGGTAACTCTTGATTACAAAAATTTGAGTAAAAAAGACCGTTGCTGCCTTGGTGGGATGCTCCTCCTGATTATGAAATTTTTAGAAGAAAAGAGGGATCGTCTTGATGACGGAGTCATGGAGCCCGATTAGGAGAGTATATGTGAAAGCCAGCGGCTCCGTCTGTGGAGGAATAGTCAAAACTGGGAGGGGAGGCGAGTCTAGGTTGGAGAACGTGGTGGAGTAGGACAGCAGCTGGAACCTGCGGATGAGGTGGCGGGAGAGGAGGTGGGGGTAGGTGACTAGTAGAAAGGTCGCCGACACAACGACAACTATGGCGATGAGCGGCAGACTGAAGTCCACGCCCGAGATCAGGGGTGGAGCCACCTTTAACATTGTGGGGGCAATTGCTCCCACTTAATTTTTTTTAGATTTGATAACTAGGTATATTTTTTAATGTATGTCCCCACTAAAATTAGAAATTGACCCCACTAAAAAATTAATAAACCTAAAAATTGAAACCAAATCTTAAAAAAATTTAGGTATTCCTTAATCTTTTAATATATATTATAAGATCTTAATTAGTCTAACTATACTACTATAAATAATAAAGTAATCAACTATAAAAAATTAAAAAGATAGTACCTACCTACCTACTCCAGCCCAGTGGCTCACGCAGGTAAAAATTATATTGCCTCCACTTCCCAAAATTTCTGGCTCCGCCCCTGCCCCGAGATGTCAGTGTTGCTTGACGGCGGAGCAGACTGGCCGGCAGATGACGAAGACATTTTTGGCGTGGTTGCGGACGTGGGTCCTGCGGATGGAGAAGGGAAGTGAGCTATGATCATCACATATATATTTGTTCCCTTTTCGCCTATTTAAATCGATGCAGTGATTCTCAGTGAGAATTCTACGGGTAAGAGAATATTCATCCATAAGATACCATTGAACCCACCAAATAATCTTGAGATGTCATGATACGCAAGCAGTTTTCGGTAAGTATGTGTTTTGTATTCACGATGAATAAAGCACAAAGACAAACAATAAAAAATACAAATATTTATCTGTCTGAACATGTCTTCAATAAGCGATATATTTTATGAGTTTTGAAACAGAACACTTGCATCGCGCGTACATCTTTGCTAATTTTTAATTATAAGAATCTAAACTTTAAATTTTTAACTCGAACCCGCATCTTTAAATTACAATAAGCCATTATAAAATTCTTAAATTATTAAAAATTCAGAAAAGTATATGAAAATAATAAGGCAATGATTTTCATTTACTCTTCGTTTAAACTGTTGTTATGACATGAGTTTTTTACTGTAACTATTACTATCAATATCCATGATTCAATTAAGGTTCATCGTTTCATGAATTGTAACCAACGGTCGGTAAACTGTTGCTAGGGATACAATAACTATTGTAGTTTGTCATGGACAAAAATAAATGGCATAGTTCACCAAAGAAATGATTTTTAAAGTAAAAAGAGAGTATACAGGTTGCACCACTTTTCAAAGATTCCACCAAATTCGAATATGAATTAGTCGACGCAATAACATCTAGATTACAAACCTCATTGATAATGATCAGTTGGATAAGAATAGTTGAGAAGTTCACCAAACAACGTTGCTTATCACAAAAAAATTTCACCAAACAACACTTATGATTTCCAACCAACTTCACTTAAAACTTTGACTACCCTCCACTTCTAACCTCTATAAAATCCCCTCAAGAACCACATTAGTTCTAACCATCATAAAGAAAACACATACTATACAGGTTGCACCAAATTATAAGGCAGAGATATGGCCTCCTTGCGCTTCCTAGTTCCGGTGCTCTTCCTGATCGCCTCGACCGTCATGATCATCAGCTGCGCCGCGATCCGGCTCGCGGAGCCTCGCCACCTTCTCGACTTACCGCCACTTCCGAAACCTGTGATTCCCGAGTTGCCAAAGCCAGAAGTTCCTACGCTGCCGGAGCTGCCAAAACCTGAGATTCCCGAGCTTCCAAAACCTGAGTTGCCTGAGCTGCCTCCGTTGCCCAAACCGGAAGTCTCTACGTTGCCTCATGAGCTGCCAAAACCCACGTTGCCTACCATACCAAGCAAAGCTACTCCTTGAGAACTAATCTGATGATGGTGTTTCTCCTTTTGTTGTGATTTCATTTCGTATCTTATCGTCGTATATTGTAACGTTTCATTATACGTTAATTATTATATGATTTCGTTGTATTTTATCGTTTTTTAATGGGCTTATTATCTTGTGAACTGTCAGTGTAATCTATGATTTATTTAAATATATAAAAATTTCAGTGTATTTATGTTATAACTAAGGGAGTCATTTTTGACATGATTTTGTTCATATTTTATTTTATGGTTTGCTTCAATGTTGAAAGCTCATTTTGGAAAGTATCATCTTATCCTGTAACTAACATCATCTTATGCCTTTATACTAATTGATTACATAAGTAAACTTTTACACCAAAATTATACTTGTTAGAGATTGAAGCCTAGATCTTTGTTAATTCTTATTACACATTGTATCATTATGCCAAATGTCCTTTGACAATTGATATCTACTTAATGGACCTAGACAATAGGCACTATGTTCTTTTGGTTGATAGTGATACCACCGGATATCCAGACACCTACTGAATATTACTCCAACTTTGAATCGAGTAAGATCTTTGAAAGATGGTAAAGCTCCCAACAAGTATTTAACAATGCTATATATTTAAAAAGGTTCAAACTTGAAATTTATTGGTTAAACTAAAATAACTCGAACAACAAAACAATGTTTTTAAAAATGGACCAAAAGTCGACTTGTATTTTTCTCTATTTCTCGGCCCGACCAGTTGAATCATCGGTTTCATCGAACATATTTTATTTATAATATTTTATTAAATAATTATATTAGTATTAAAAAGTCAAATAATTTGTAAATAATTTTATATCACCTCTAAATTTATTGCAAATGCTATCATTTACACGTATCAAAATCATAATATAATAATTTTTAATCTAACAAAACTCGATTTTTAATCTAGCCAGGTGAATCGTTTAGTCCAACTAATTAAACAGATAGAACTGAATTAACACCCAATTCAAGTGTTCCAACATTGACCAAAATTTTTTTTCTCATAAAAACGACCTAGTCGGACACTTCTAAAAGTTAAAACGACGTAAGGGCTTGTTGGCAACATCAGAATTTGTTGGAGTATTTGGCTGTCTAGGAATAGGTTTCTTTTTGAAGGGATTAGTATTGATCCCTTGAACACGGTTTTACAGGCATCTCATTACTGCAATGAATTTTTGCAGGTTACAGGTACTTCTTCGGGGCTTCAGTCATCTGCTGAACCTCTACAAACTTCGTGGATCGCGCCTCCGCAGGGGATCCTGAAGTTCAGTTGCGACGCGTCATGGACGGAGAGTTCATCCCTGTCCGGAATCGCCGTGATTGCCCGGAATTACAAAGGCCTTGCTGTTGCAGGCCAGACAGACCTTATTCTGGCTGAGTCTCCTTTGGTAGCTGAACTTAATGCCATTGCCTTATCGATGGACCTCATCAGGAAGCTTTTTCTTGGCGTCGATTCGGTTGTTGAAACAGATTGCTTGCTGGCTTTTAATTTTATCCAGGACACCAATGCCTTTCTGCCTTGGAAAATTGAAGCCCTGGTCAAGAACATTCGCCTGTTACTGGCTGCTCTTCCTAGATGCAAGCTCAATCTAATTTCTAGGTTGCAAAATTCCACTGTCGATTGGATTTGCAAGCGTGTTAGATTGGGCTCCCTTCCTTGTAACTGGCTTATCCTTCATCCAATAGATTTGGATGCATTGCTGTATTCTGACTTTCCAACGTGATCAATATAGTTTGGTGTGGCTGTTTTTCCTAAAAAAAAAACATCAGAATTTAAGTTTGGGCCATACAACAAGAAGGCCCGAGTTCCTCTTCTTATTTTCCTCTCCTCTCCTCTCCTGTGCTGCTTCCCCTTCTTTGGTCAAACCTTTCCGGAGATGAGTCAACATCACGAGCAACCCTCGTACCCGCCCATCGATCCAACAACCTTCGACCTGGTGGTGGTCGGAACCGGCCTCCCGGAGTCCGTCATAGCCGCGGCGGCCTCCTCCGCCGGAAAGACGGTCCTCCACCTCGACCCGAACCCCTTCTACGGGTCCCACTCCTCCTCCCTCTCCCTCTCCGACCTCTCCTCCTTCCTCCTCACCTCCTCCCCCGTCTACTCCGCGGTCGAGATCTCCCCCTCCCCCTCCCCGCCCGAGCTCGAGGGGCAATCCGGTAAATTCCTCCTCGACGTGTCCGGCGCGCGCGCCCTCTTCTGCGCGGGCCGAGCCGTTGACCTTCTGGTCAAGTCCGGGGCCAGCAACTACGTGGAGTTCAAGGGCGTGGACGCGAGCTTCGTCTTCCTCGAGGGGAGGCTCTGCAAGGTTCCGGATTCGAGGGCCGCGATATTCAAGGACAGGGGGCTCGGGCTGAGGGAGAAGAACCAGCTCATGAGGTTCTTCAAGCTTGTTCAAGCACATTTGGCTTCCGAGTCCGGAGCGGCGGCCGAGGAGGAGGAGGAGGGTGTTGGGAAGGGGAGGGTTTCGGATGCGGATTTGGAGACTCCGTTTGTGGACTTCTTGAGTAAGATGAAGCTGCCTCCCAATATTAAATCGTCCGTCTTCTCTTTCCTTTTCGTTCTTTCCTTTTCGATGTTTTTGTATAATGTGTATAATCCTCGGTCTAGATGATCTGTTATATTGCAGTGTATATTGGATTAGGGATGGTAGCGAGTCGCTGTGTGTTGGTTTTGTGGTCCTCGATTCGCCGTTTATTCTTTGGCGTTTGATCTTCCTTAGGTTCGTTCATCTGACTGTCTAAAATTGTCCTTGCAGAATAATCCTCTATGCGATAGCCATGGCTGACTATGATCAAGAAGACAAAGAAACATGTAAGGACCTACTCTACACAAAAGACGGGATCGATCGACTAGCTCTTTATCAATCATCAATTGGAAGGTTGGTCATTAACTAGCTGTTTCATGCGCCTTTCCTTTCTAAGTTTATGTCCTTGCCTCTTTATGTTCCGGTGGCACATGCATCTTTTCATTGAAATGGTGATTGCTGAGGAAGTGCTGCAATGATCTCTATGATACTTAGTTTCTGTGTAAAGTTAAGATTGAAAAAAAAAGTGGAAAATGTAGTTAATGTTTGGGGTTAACTTTTCTTTTCATGCAAAAATAATTAATTGAAGCTGGTATTTTGTTCTTGTCCCAAACTTTTTTATTATGCAGACAATTTTCTAGATGCTAAGCATTCTTTGAATAGTTGCAATAATTTTAATGCTCATTCCATCATTTTGCAATGGCTCAAGTTTTTTCTACACACATGTCATCAGCAGGAATATTCTTTGTTCTAAATATTCATATGCTTTCAGGTTTTCAAACACACCCGGTGCAATGATTTATCCTATTTATGGTCTAGGAGAACTACCGCAAGCCTTCTGTCGTCGAGCTGCTGTCAAAGGATGTATCTATGTAAGTTCCATCAGAAAGGTCTTATATGTTTTTCAATTGGGTCGACTTTAAGAGTCATGTTGATCCATGGACCTTCTGGTGGTTAATCACATGCCTGCAGGCCAAGAATATATTACTCTGAAATTGGGAGAATATTTTTCTGACCTATTTCTTGGATACTCTAATGGGTTCCATTATGTCATATCACTTTTGGACCTAATATTTCAGATTCCTTATGAGGTATGGCTAAATTGTTTTTTTTTTCAGTATGAAGAGGTATAGCTAAATTGAATGCAAGTGAAACTTCTTAACCATTTATGCTTGATTATATTGTTTTCTTTTTCACTTTTTTTGGTTCTATGGTTTAAATAGTTTGAGGAGAGCATGAGAAGATATAATAAGAATCAGCGCTCTTGATTTTAGGACTAGTACAAAGCCAAGAAAGTAAGAACTGGGCCCTTCCTAGATAATAAGCTTTTGTGTGTTAAAGGGATTATTTTAATACCAACATTTACCTCCAATGCATCGACTTTTGCTCCTTTCATTTTACTTGCATGTTTTAGTATATACATGATTGGTGCTTTATTTTTTAATGAAGAAGTTATACTTATTTGCATGAGGAATTTTCATCATTCAGGTTTTGCGAATGCCAGTGACCGCGTTGCTAACAGAGGAGGTCCGTTATCTTATGCTTTATTTATTGACTGAAATACGTTTTCCATACAGTTTTTTGTTTATCTGGCACATAAGGTTGAAACTTCTATCCACATCTTTCTAGGATGGTGGTTGTTACAAAGGTGTGAGATTGGCTTCTGGACAAGAGATATACAGCCGTAATCTGGTTCTGGATCCATCCTTCACAATTTCATCACATTTGGTATCTCCATCTGATCAACTTCACGAAAGGCTCCACTTAAATGATAAACTAGGTGCACAAAAAAAAGTGGCCAGAGGAATATGCATTACAAGAGGTTCTTTGAAGCAAGATATTTCAAATCTTTTCGCCGTGTTTCCTCCACGTTGTAAGATTTAGTTTTTGGTTTCTGCCCCTTTGCTTAATTGGAAGTCAGAAAAGTTGTGTAATTGACCTTTTAGTTTCCTTCTGTTTCCAGCTTTGTTCAGTGAACAGGTCACTTCCGTGCGAGCTTTACAAATAAGTGGCAATTTAGCTGTTTGTCCTCAGGGCATGTAAGTTGTTGCATATCCTTTTATAGACTCAGATAATAATCCACTTTTCAGTATCCCCTTTCATTTAACTTCTGCGTATTGTAAATCTGTTATTTATTAAAAGACAACTGTGTATCGTTGATATTTGCCAAAAAAAAAAGCTGTATTACTGCTGTTGAGCAGTCATCGCAGCTCAAGTTCGCTGGTTGTTTCAGCGGATAAGGAAAATGATCTGGGAAATTAATGGGCTGGATAATATTATGGGTTTCGTGAGGGGCTCTTGGGAAAGACATGGAAAAGATTGTTCTAATCCAGATTAGTTGAACTGTCATGGTAGAGTGCTTTGGTTTCCAAGTGCGGATAATTGCATCGTTTAAAAGTCTGTTAGTTTGTCTTGCTTAGCATTTCATATTTTGTTTCCTGGCTATCTCTTAGCAGATGTGACGACAACATCGCCTCTACATCTTCTTGCCTTCTGCTTAATGCCGAATTCAGTATTCTTTTTCTTCTTCTCTCTTTTCTTCAGGTTTGTGTTATATCTCTCTGCTCTATGTGATCAAATCGACGACGGCAAGAAGTTGCTCAATTCAGCTATAGAAGCCATTCTATCTTCTCCTAATTCTACTAATCCTGAAAATTCCGAGGATGCAAAGCCAACAATACTTTGGCGTGCTTTATATATCCAGGATCTGACCACGGTTTCCTTCTTTCTCTGACTCCTGGAATGATATTTATTGTTTCAATTTTAGGAGACAATAAAAGTAACGATCATCCTAGCTAGTATTTTCCCTTGAAATTTGAACTTTTGTCTAGCTGTTGTAGTTGTCTTGGGATCTTTGTCGTTCAGGTCCAGTGAATTCTTATTCGCCAGTAAGACTCGCCTACACTAATACTAGGGTCTGAAAACAGGAGTTAATTTCTACTTTTGAGCTACTGCAAAATTATCGCAAGGACTACATGCGTCGGTTCGAATTTGAATTTTTTACTTGTCATCCAAATTGTTTCAGCTATAAAACCGAAAGCCCACAGGAATATGAATCTGTAACTAGTTTTTAGCTACTCTTTGGTGAATGTGATTGAATCCGTAAATCTTACTGAAAGCTGTGCCGGAATTCTTAGATCTAGAATCATTTATAATTTATTTTTGTTTAGTGACGTCAAGATATATTTCAGGCTCAATTTGGTCCTATCTGTTCCACTCCCATGCCTGATGGACATCTCAGCCACAACAATCTTTTACAAGTTGCGACGGAGGTAAATCTGTCCTCTATGCTAATCCGTGCTATACACATTCTACCACTTCATTGTATTTCCATCAAACTTCTTACACCTGATATATGTTTTCAGCATTCACGCCCTTGTGCTGCTATACGCATGTTATTAGTCTTGTTCATCAGTCAAGGATAAATGGGGAATAGACAATCGTTCTTGAGTTTGTGAAATGAGTAGAACCTTCTAAGTTCGTGTGCGTCAACCCGAGTTCAAAGCTTGCGTCTGTACCCTGGGTTGGTTACGGGATGCTTAAAGCATGAATAACTGAACCACTGCAATTGGCTGGCTTTATGGTTTGTTGGTTGATCTTTTTGCCCATATTATCCGTGTATACAGCTGTTTCAGAAATTGTATCCCGGTGAAGAATTCTTCCCGGAGACAGCCACGCCGGAGGATTCCGAGGACTAAGCTCCGGCTTCAGATGCTTGGATCAATTTCAGGTGTACGCTCTGTATCAAAAAGGTAAAGCTTCAATGCTCGTAGACACATGGATCAATTGCAGAACTTTGGAATTCGCCCTTGATGCACATTGTCGTGGCCGCAGGGAACCGCTGCGTGGTATTCTAATCTCTCTTACTCGGCCACTGTTGAATTGTAATTGTTTGTAATACGTAGTTGCATTTCTCTGAGCCCGTCTCTTTTTTCTCTCCATTTCTCTTTTTTGAATCAATGGTCTTCATTTTTCTTTTTATAGGACCTCAGATTTTTCGAGTTTCAACATAGTTGAAGTTTTCTGTTCTCATTCGAAACATTTTCCGAGTGCTCGACTCTGGCAGAAATATCTACAATCTTGAGTTTACCAAGTGTCGCCTCATTTGTAGAAGTCTTGGACAAGGTCCATCAATTTTGGAAAGTAGATAGTGAATCCTCAAAACACAAGCCAAAGGGTATTATTTAAGCCTAGTGTAAAGAAAGTTCAGGGTTCAAATATTAGCGATGATAAGAGTTTGAATTCCGGCTATTCTCTACTCTACACCTTTCTTATATCATTAGAGCAAGTGTGGTTGTTGATAGTTTCCGTAGAAGATAAACGTGTGACAATGCTCACATGATTTAACCGTTGCGTCCAGTGGGTGGGAGTCCAGGATTGATTGAATATTGGTGTACGCTTGTTCAATCGGGCTTTGATATTTGATATTCAAATTATTCTATGCGGTCCATTTTCTGGAATTTTTTTAGAAATGTCATTAGATGGATGGGCAGAGAGAAATATCTCTCTTGTGATTAAATAATTGGTAAATAAGATAATTGTTAGAGAGTTTGGATTGAGCGGTGTCAATTAGGGCTGAGCATTTGGTATTAATCGAATTTTTCAATCAACTATATCGAAATCTAAAAAAATGCCTACCAATCTGATTCCAAACATAATTTGGTAAGAATACCGAACACCGAATTAGATTTTGATAAATTTTATCGAATTTATCAAATTGTTGGGAAAAAAAGTTAATTCATCATTAATTCATCAATATAAGATGAAAGTAATGGCAATAATCGGAACAATAAATTGACATCGTGGTTGTCACGTGTGTGGGTTTGACAAGATAAAGAAGTAGAAATGTATCTTCCGGCGACGACGTCTAGTGCGTGGTGGTTGGTGGCTAGTGGGGGCCTGGGTCTCCGGAGAATTTCGAAGAAGAGTATGCAGGGCGAGAAAACTGAAAAGGTTTTGTGTATCGGGGTGCGATGTGATTTAGATTTTCCGTTTTCTTATATACTTAGGAAAATTATATTTTAGTACTATGATATATTAGAAATTTCAATAGAATATCGATATTTACAGAAATTATGATGAATATCCATATTTACCAAAATTATAAGAAAACCCTTCAAAATTAAATCACCATTAATAATTTCTCGATCTCGAACTCCCGATTATTAAAATTTTACAGAATATATCGAATTTCAATAACTATTTACACACCCCTAAATCACACTAATATGATAGACATCACCATTGGGAGTGAAACATAGAATATTGATTTAGTGTATCAAAATGCGTGTAAATCGGACGACCGTAAAACTTCACGCGAGATACCAGAAGTGTGTTGATATTGCTTTTCACACATGTACGTCCTCAATTTCTCCAAATCAAATACTCTCTCATAAAAGTTGTGTATTAATTATCTCTTGATATACTCGTACTAAATTTATTCATTTCCTAAAAACAACAATTAATACAAAAAAAATTCAAATATCAAGAAATTTATTAATTGGCTCGTTCGTTTGTTAATATAGAAAAATATCATTAAAATAGAAGTAATATTTTTTTTTGAAAATAAACAATATAAAAAACTATATCCCATTGTTGTAATCACTGGCACATGATGGATGCAGTGAACACTATATACTATGCGACACACGCTTCGGTATACCATGCTTCGAAGAATTGTATATTGTAATGTGGTGCTCTTGCGCTTATTCCGAACCCAATATGTGCTCTTTCTTAGGAGAAATTTTCTATTTTATTTAACTCAAATTTGAATTAATCGTTCAAATAAATATTCACTCGGTATCATAAAAAAAATTGGAATTGGAAAGGATTTTATAATAGGAAGATCTGTTCCCTGAGGGCCCAATATGGGCGCTCGGATTCAGTGCGGAGGTTGCCTCGATTCCTGGACGGTGCGGGATTAAATTTGAGCCGTTGATTGGCTCTGAAAAATGCGCGCAAAGATCCAATGGTCCGTTTTACTAAAGGGAAATTCGGGTAATCGGGCCCGAGGTAGCCTTTTCTCCCCTTCGCCTTTTTTCCTTTTGGTTTCGATGTAAGCCTTTTCCCTTTCTCTCTCTTTTTCCTTCTAGTCCCGAGGTAAGATTTTTCCTCTTCTTTTTTTTATTGTTTATTATTTTTCTGTTCCCATGTTGACATGGACGAGAGCAACCATATTAAATTGAATCGACTACAATTTGATTGCTTTTGATTACGAGGATAGATTTTGGTGGGAGAGTCACAAATTCTTACTCCGGAGTCCGATTGAGGTAATTAAAGTTATTGTATGAAGCTGAGACATATATCTACAACTTTGAAATTTTTGACTTTTTCCAAATTTAGATTGTAAGGATGTCAAAAATTTGTTTGAAGTCAAGAGCTGACTGAGTTACAAGCGGCTAGAAGTGTGGGGAGCCTCAACTTCTTATTCCGAAGCCCGATTGAGTTGATTCAAGTTGTTGTGTGAAGCTGATACAAATATCTATAACTTTGTAGTTTATGATTTCTCCAAATTCGGAGTGTAAGAATGTCAAAAATACGTTTGAAGTCAATAGTCGACCGAATTACAATCGGCTAGAAGGTATTTGTCAAATGGCATGCTTGCTTATGTCAAACGGCATACCCAGTTATTTCTTAATGGCATGCCCGGTTATGTTAAATGGCATACCCGATTATTTCTTAATGACATGTCCAGTTATGTTAAATGACATAACCGGTTATGTCAAATGGCATGTCCTATTACGACCAAATGGCATGCCCAGTTACATCAAATGGCATGCTCAGTTACGGCAAATGACATGCCCGATTACGACCAAATGGCATGTCCGGCTACGATAAAATGGCATGCCCGGTTACGACCAAATGACATGCCCGATTATGAATAAATGGCAATCCAGATTACGATAATAAATTAATTAAATGACATACCCGGTTATATTAAAATGGCATACCAGGTTACGACTAATGGCATGCTCGGTTATGTCTAGTGGTATGCCCGGTTAATATTTAATAAAACGTATAATAAATTTATTAATTAATAAATTAAATGACATGCCCGACTTTAACTAATGGCATGCCCGGGTATGATAAATGGCATGTTCGGTTATGATAAAATGACATGACAAATTAATATTTAATAATACAGACATAAAAATTAAATATTTACTTAAATAATACTTTAATTTGATTCACTATGATATACAAATTTGATTCACTATTGCATACCAATTTGATAATATTTAAAAATATTTATAATAAAAATTAGTTATAAAAAAATTAAATTTCTGTCTTTTAAAAAGTACAACCTTTTGAATGTCTCACATATCAACGCAAAAAAAAAACTCTCACATGGGACCCGCATTAAAAAAAGTACACTAAATATTTAATCTAAAAAGTATATTACAAAAATCAACAATGGAGGAAAGCATTCTCTTACATTTCAACCTGCCTTTATTCCCATCCCGACGCGTCAAACGGTTTGTCCCCTTCATGAGCGCGTCGACGCATCAGGGTATTTACTCTTTTGTCATTTCCTGGACGGGACGAAATATTGGATTCCGTGCCCAATCTGGGCCCCCAATACGGTAGCAAATTAATTTAAGAGAGTTTTCCCATCTTATAGAGATATTAAAGATCTTATTATTGAAATACAAATCTTCTTCGATTCGAACATAAATTAATCGTCTACTAGATATTTAGATGTCAATCAATATCAACCAAGAAAAAATTGGAATTGGAAAGGGATTTTATAACAGGAATATCTCTTCCGTGAGGGCCCAATATGGTAATAGAATTTTTCATCTTTTAAAATCTTACTCGAACTTGATTGATAGATGTTCACGTATCAATCGGTATCAACCTAAAAATAATTGGAATTGGAAAGGATTTCATTTTATAATAGGAAGATCTGTTCCCCGGCGACCCAATAAATGGTAACAAATCAATTTTAGAGAGTCAGGGTTAAAGAGAAACCCATGTTTAAAATATAACTATTTTCCATATATGTGCACGTAGGGACTCAGTCTCAAACGATGAATCTCGTTATCGAATATTTTCGAGAAATATAATATATATGGTTAATTTCGATATGTGATTAAATTGATGAATATCTTGGGAAACATATTCTGTCAAGAAATTTTATAGGATAGCTTTTCTGAGTGATAATATTTTAGAAATTAACTCTTAGTAAAAGTGAAAAATCAAATATTGTAGGATCCACTATAAAATTTCTACTTGGTAAAATCTTAACTATAAGGTAACAGAGAAATTATATATGGCACATATGGTAAATCAATGGACGGTCAAATGAATACTAAGTCCAGTTTATATTCATGGCAAGCGCTTCTAAAATGAGAAATAATATTTACAAGAGTACATTAAATTGTACAGAAGTTGTCTTTCCAGATTTTGTGCGTAGATTTTGTGCATCGAAGATGAAGTTATACGTTGCAAGCTTAGTGATGATAATTTTGTTGGCTAATTCAGGCGAAAATCGGGCATTTAACTATAAACAAGCACTTAGCAAATCATTGCTCTATTTTGAGGGTCAACGGTCGGGTAAGTTGCCTCCTGACCAGAGAGTGCAATGGCGTGGAGATTCTGGTTTAAGAGATGGGAGCCAGGCTGGGGTAAGTATCCTATCTTTCTTAGATATTATTTTGGATATTTTGCATATTATTTGAGAATGTAACGCTGTTGCAGATGTACTATCGAAATTACACGAGAACGACTGGTAGTTTTTTATTATCCGCTTGTATACTAGCTTGAACATTCCCATCCAATGTGAGATTTTGGATGCTATTTTGCATACCTCTTGATCTTTGATTAATGAAGCAGTTAGTTATTTATTTATTTTTAAAAATTTCGAATTATCTATATTTAATGAACCCATAAATAAATAAACTTCGTCTTTAATTCTGTCTGTTTTACGTATGCATGCACGTATTATAACCGAAAAGGTGAACCTCATCGGAGGATACTACGACGCAGGCGACAACGTGAAGTTCGGGTTGCCGATGGCGTTCACGGTAACGATGCTGGCCTGGGGCGCGGTTGATTTCGGGGCGCAGATGACGGCCAACGGCGAGCTAAGGCACGCCGTAGCCGCCATCAAGTGGGGCACCGACTACCTCCTCAAGACTCACCCTGACTCCAAGAACATCATCTACGGCCAGGTCGGCGACGGCGACACCGACCACCAGTGCTGGCAGCGGCCGGAGGACATGACCACCCCGCGAACCGTCTTCACCTTGGACCCCGCCCACCCGGGATCCGACCTGGCGGGCGAGACAGCCGCCGCCCACGCAGCCGCCTCGATTGTATTCCGGCGTTCGGACCCTCGCTAATCCGCGCTACTCCTCCGCCACTCCGTCCAGTTGTTCGACTTCGCTCGCAACCACCAAGGGTTGTACTCCACCTCCAACCCCGCTGCTCACAAGTTCTACCCTAGCTCGGGGTTCAATGACGAGCTCCTCTGGGCCGTCGTGTGGCTCCACCGCACCACCGGGAACAAGGCGTTCCTCGATTTCCTCGGTGGCGCCGCGGACATTGGGATGATAAGTATCTTGGCTCCCAAATTCTAGGTTCCAAGGTACATAGTACCTACGTTAAAAAAAATTTTGAAATTCGGGTTCGGAGATTAATCAGTTTGATTTCAATGTTATTGGTGTATGCAGCTTGTTCTAGATGGTAAGGTGCCAAATTCAGGGAAATGGAACGAATATAAGAGGAATGGGGAAATGTTCTTCTGCTCTTGTCTTGGGAAAGGCCCTAACAACATCCATGTCACGCGAGGTGGTCTATTGTGGTTCTTTCCATGGGCCAACCTCCAGTATGTTACCGCCGCTTCTTTCGCGGCGGCCGTCTCTGCCGACTACCTCACCGCCCACCGTGCCACCATCCAATGTCCGGCGGGCAGGGTCGCCCCTTCGATCTTACTAACTTGGCCAAGAGACAGGTACAATGGTAGAACTATAAATATATTTTTTGATCTTTTACATTGTTTGTGCTTATACACTTTTATGTGTAACCGTGACGCAGATTGACTATATTCTGGGATCCAACCCGAGAGGTATGAGTTACATGGTCGGGTTCGGTCCGAAATACCCGACCCAAGCCCACCACATGGCAGCATCCATTGTTTTAATCAAGAAGAACCGAACCCCAGTGACCTGCTCGGGCGGGTTCAAGCAGTGGTTCTACAGGAACGCACCCAACCCGAATATCTTAGACGGGGCCGTCGGCGGCGGCCCCGACCAAGGCGATCAGTATAACGACTCGAGGCAAAACTATGCACAGGCCGAGCCCGCAACAGCTACTGTTGCCCCAATCGTCGGCGTCCTGGCCCGCCTTGCTCAGTCTGTTGGGTACATTTGATTCATAGTAAAACGTAGGGTAGAAGAAAAAGTTTGTTCAAGCAATATTTGAATTTTGATTTTATGTTATATAATAAAAATAAATTATAGTTTGCACCACTAAGTTATTTGATCCCACACACAGCATTTCAGATTATAAAAATACAAGAAATGAGCAATTTTTGGAATTTAAATGCAATGTAATGCACAAAATGTTGAACAACAAATAACTTTGTGACGAGCGTGTCGAGGCCCTTGAAAATAAACCGATATTTCACGGCTCACTAATTTGTAGCAAGCATGGGAAGTACCGAGTCAGATCCAAGGAAGGACGAATGCTCAATTAATCTAACTATTTAAACGAAAGTAAAAGGGGTAAAAATCAATGAGAGAAAAGCGACAGATTCGAGATCGGAGTACCACGACAGGTTGGTTGATCACTGGATCACAAAAGATAATCTAACACATGTAGCAAGTATGTGTAAATCTCCCGCAACCACAAAGAGACCAAAAATATCATCAATCAATTAGCCAAACAACCGCCTAACTAATTGTTTACCATCTAATAGGCACAATGGCAACTATAAGACAATAGCTTTAAGAACTGGATGTTCCTACTCCTAGCGATTATACTCAAAACTTGGTATCTACAAACTAGAATAAGCACAAGGAATAAATAAATACTACTGAAATAGATTGATAAAACCTGATCCTCACAACCAAAACCTGGGTCTCCTTCCTCGAATCAACCCAGAGGATTAGTTCCTCATAGTCGTGACAAAGACAAAAATAAGGTATATGTTCTCTGGGATGAAAAGTTCTCTTAAAATAAGTCTAGAGGGTTATATATAAGCCCTCCTAAGTGTAAAAACCTAATGGGTCATCCCCAGTGTCCTAACGGATCAGAAGACCGAATTTCTAAAATTGGTCCTTAAAATTCGCTGATAATAATCTGGCAGACCAGCTTTCAGTGTTTTGGTCGTAACTTCCTTTTCCGATCTCTAATTTAGGCGTTCTTTATATACACTGAAAGAAGAAAAAAATATCTTCAATTGTCTGTCAAATATGCATCCTCTGATTCGGCTCCAATATTGACCAAAATTCCCTTGCAAGTCAACTATCTCTGCTGGACTCCTTTTTCAAGTATAATTCCTTACCAAATTTGCCTCATTTTCCTACAATTTAGCACAAAGAACTCATTAGTCACCCAAAACTTAATTATTTACTAAAATGATACTAAACTAAAGACAAACGTGCATAAATGACTCAAAATCCTATGCGTTTAATGCGTATTTTAGACACACATCACTTTGCACTTGAGTGTCCGATCGGAGAAGACTTTTTTTTATTTTGTATTTTTTTTGAGATCTATGCATCCAAACACAAAAAAGAATGTCCTTTTTTTAAAAACTCCTAAAAGCCAAAAATTAAGTTCGAAATCTAAATAAATGTACGGACCAAAATTTAATTAACAACCTTACCATCCTTCATGTACTCACGCCGATGAACTAGCTGTCTAGGAGCTCCGACTTCTCTTGCCCCTACCATTTTAAATGTACTAAGTTTGAGAAAGAGAACGAATGCTGAGTTAGATCAGCTAGTTATTGTTCTACCTCAATTAAATATTTATCAGTTATACGAAAATTAAAAAGGTTCAGGGTCGAACACTGTTACTGAGAATAAGTAATAGGGTCGACATTAGGATATATGTGCAATTTTTCAAAATATAACTATAGTATGGGTAGGGTTCTTATCGACGCTACTCATACCCATTGCCTTTCAACAACGAATAATATAAAATTTTGACATTTAAATGTCATTTTCTAAAACACTTTGAGTGGGACAAATCGTTTTCGAATGTAAGGTGACTAATCGAGGTTCGGACCAAATAGAATTTTTAAAATGTGACAAAGTTCTCCCAACAAATATTTAACATTGATGTGTTCTAATGACTCTAACTCGAAACTTCTTATTAATGTAGAATACATTTTTCAATGGTTAGTATGATTATTTGCTGGTCTAAAGTTTGCCTACTCCATTTATTAAAAAAATGCACCGAAGAGTTTGAGTGAATTTTTCCAACTGGTTTGCGTGATATCAGTGGTCATGTACTGGTATAGGTTTGGTTGTTAGCTATCTGGGTTCTCGGTGTATGTGTTCGTGACTCTAACGATTGGATACTCTTTTTCTTGTCATGGGATTCTCTCTCTGATTTTTTTTGCGACAAAGTTTTAAAAAGACTCTCGTACTCATTGTAAGAGAGGGTTTGTCTCTTGACAAAAAAAAAAGAGAGGGTTTGTCTCTATGGATGTTATGTGCGTTTCAATTGCTTTTATTGTGTAACTGTTCTGATGCGGACGACGTGGCAATTCGGTTCCTTGAGAATGAACGTATCTGACGTGGCCTGGTCAAAACCCATTAATAAGTCATGCATGGGTTGTTGCGGCGTAGAATTCTTATTCAATAAGGCATATATAAAGCCATTTATAATTCAATAAGGCTAGTACCGAGAAGGAACGTATTTTGGTTATAAATAAGAGCCATGTAACCATGTATGGGGATATCGTTGAATAATAAAATCATTACCAGACAAACCTTTCCAATTATCTGTGTTGATAGTTGAAGAACATTATCCCGGGTATTCTTAGAATCAATGGGCTTGTGTTATTTATTCTGTCTCGTCTCCGGTATTCTGAGGAATCAACGGATTCGTAGACTTCTATCCTTGGTACGACTCCGGCATCTTGTGAGATCAACAGATTCGTACGTATTATTATCGCTTGCGCTGCGTCAGTTGGTATCAGAGCCATGCCACCTCGACGAAATCCTCAATATGCGTCTATGAATGACATCCTGGATCGTGATGAACTAGATCAAAGCATTGGTCGAGTTGTCGAGGCAGCGTTGGAACGACGGATGAATACCATGGTTGAACAGCTAACAGCAAGGATGGGTGCTTTGATGAATCCCAACCGTAGGCGGAGGCAAGAAGCAAACCCCACGGCAGATATGGAAGAATTTTATGCGAACCCTATGTACGATGACAGAACCGAATTGCCACGTCGTATACGCACTGCTGATGTGTTTAATGTGAAGCACTTGTTTCCTTTCCATGGTGATAATTCGGACGACGAAAATTCGAGGGCAAATTTTTCTCACCCCGGGGAGAATGATGCGGACGACGTGGCAATTCGGTTCCTTGAGAAGGAACGTATCTGACGTGGCCTGGTCAAAACCCATTAATAAGTCATGCATGGGTTGTCGCGGCGTAGAATTCTTATTCAATAAGGCATATGTAAAGCCATTTATAATTCAATAAGGCTAGTACCGAGAAGGAACGTATTTTGGTTATAGATAAGAGCCATGTAACCATGTATGGGGATATCGTTGAATAATAAAATCATTACCAGACAAACCTTTCCAATTATCTGTGTTGATAGTTGAAGAACATTATCTCGGGTATTCTTAGAATCAACGGGCTTGTGTTATTTATTCTGTCTCGTCTCCGGTATTCCGAGGAATCAACGGATTCGTAGACTTCTATCCTTGGTACGACTCCGGCATCTTGTGAGATCAACGGATTCGTACGTATTATTATCGCTTGCGCTGCATCATGTTCGCTACCAAATGTATTTTGCATCTATGGTGTTTACGGGTCCCACCTCGTTTCCTAGGGGTCGGTGGGTCAATTCTCATCCCTTGCGGAAATGACAAAACTTTGTTTGGGAGGGGAACAAAACCCAATGCCTTCTAGAGCTTCGGAGTTTAGGTCAACCCGCCTAAATTTTTCTATAAAAAAAATTCGCTCAATCTTGTTCCTTTTTCCCATTATGGTTACTTGGTTATAGCACATGCAGTGCTCAATTAAAACTACCAACTGCGAGCTACCGATCGACTCCCAGCTGATGGAATTGGGCAGAAAACGTATTCCAATCATTACCCCCTTCTTTCATTTTATGCCAGTATTAGTAACCTTGTTTAGCTAATAGTTTAAGCAACAAATTCCATAACGCAAAGTCTAAAATTGTCTATGGAGTTGGTAGTCTTATGATCTCTTAAAAATATATTGGATTCAAATTATACAAATATAAAAAATAATCAGAGAGAACCATTATGTATATGGTGTCCAACAATGCATAATTTTAAAAAGGTAAGTTCACGTTACGACTTTGTAATTTCGTGTTTTGACATACCACTGTATTGTGATTTTGAATTTTCTGACCAGCTAATATAGATTTACTTAACTTACAACCAAACCAAATCTGTTAAACTCAATTTGAAATATTTTATTTGTCATGTCACATTATTAATTTTATTCGTGTATGATGTCATATCACTAAATTTATCCAATATATTGTCCGTTTTTGATCTAGGTGTTAATCTCCTTCCGGTCTATATTTAAGATGAATACTACAAGTTTGTCTCATTCGAAATATTGTCACTTGGTACGGAACAATCCGATCCCCGCATATCTTAATTTCATATATTCGGGTTTCTTTAACTCGCAATAATAGCACCATCAGATTCTGGTGATATGGAAAGCTAGGACAGCAAGTGATGGAAGAATTGGTATAAAGTGTAACGCTCCTAGTCAAGGAGAGTTCAGACTAAACTGTGATTTTTCCGACGAGTATTCGACTCTGGCAAAAATATCTACAATCTTGAGTTTACCAAGTGTCGCCTCATTAGTAGAAGCCTTGGACAAGGTCCATCAATTTTGGAAAGTAGATAGTGAATCCTTAAAACACAAGCCAGAGTATGATAATGAAGGAAAGTTCAAGAGTTCAAATATTAAAAATTATAATTATGATGTAAAAATTTATCTTTAAAAATAAATAGTAGGTAAAAAAATCGATATTTATTTTTTTATAAGTAAACTTTTGTCATGACAAGAATTTGAATCTCGGTCATTCTCTATTCCACCCCTCCCTTATATCATTAGAACTTAGAAGTGTGGTTGTTGATAGTTTCCGTAGAAGATAGAAGATAAACGAGTGACAATGCTCACATGATTTAACCGTTGCGTCCAGTGGGAGTCCAGGATTGATTGAATGTTGGTGTACGCTTGTTCAATCGGGCTTTGATATTTGATATTCAAATTATTTTACGCAGTCCATTTTCTGGACTTTTTTTAAGAAATGTCATTAGATGGATGGGCAGAGAGAAATATCTCTCTTGTGATTAAATAATTGGTAAATAAGATAATTGTTAGAGAGGTTGGATTGAGCGCTGACATTAGGGTTGGGCATTCGATATTAATCGAATTTTTCTATCAAATATGTCAACATCTAAAAAAATGCCTACCAATCTGATTCCAAACATAATTCGGTAGGAATACCGAACACCGAATTAGATTTTGATAAATTTTATCGAATTTATCAAATTGTTGGGAAAAAACCTTAATTCATCTTTAATTCATCAATATAAGATGAAAGTAATGGCAATAATCGGAACAATAAATTGAAATCGTGGTTGTCTCATATGTGTGTGGGCTTGACAAGATAAAGAAGCAGAAACGTACCTTCCGGCAAAATTTCTCTCCAGGACGTTGGTATTGCTGTTGGAGCACTGGCGTAGCTTTTTCTTTTCATGTTCTTTGTTTTTCTATATTATGCTAATAGGTGATGCCTAAATTGAAAAGGTTTTGTGTATCGGGGTGCAATGCGAGTTAGATTTTCCGTTTTCTTATATACTTAGTTAGGAAAATTATATTTTAGTACTATGATACGTTAGGAATTTCAATAGAATATCGATATTTACAAATTTTATGACGAACATCCATATTTAACAATATTCTAAGAATACCCTTCAAAATTAAATCGCCATTAACGATTTCTCGGTCTTGAACTCCTGATTATTAATTTTTTACAGAATATACCAAATTTTGATAACTATTTACACACCCTAGCTCACACTAATATGATAGACGTCACCATCGAGAGTGAAACATTGACTATTGATTTAGTGTATCCAAATGCGTGTGTGAATAGGACGACCGTGAAACTTCACATGAGATACCGGAGTATTTTGATATTGCTTTTCACCCGTGCACCTCTTCAATTTCTCCAAATCAAATACTCTCTCATAAAAATTGTGTATTAATTATCTCTTGATATACTCCTATTAAATTTATTCATTTCCTAAAAACAACAATTAATATACAAAAAAATCAAATATCAAGAAATTTATTATTGGCTCGTTGGTTTGTTAATATACAAAAATATCATTAAAACAGAAGTAAGAATTTTTTTTGAAAATAAACAATATAAAAAACTACATCCCATTGTTGTAATCATTGGCACATCATGCATTGAACACTATATACCATGCGACACGCTTTAGTATATCATGCTTTGAAGAATTGTATATTGTAATAATTACAAATTTCAAAACTCGCTTATATCTAATCTCTAATATTATAAGTTTTCCATTTAACATGCGCTACTTATTTTTCTTGTCTATGTGGTGCTGCTGGGCTTATTCCGAACTCGATATGTACTTTTTGTTAGGAGAATTTTTTCATCTTTTAAAGATCATATTTAACTCAAATCTAAACTAATCGTCCAAATGAATATTCACTCGGTATCAACCAAAAAATAATTGGAATTGGAAAGGATTTTATAATAGGAAGATCTGTTCCCTGAAGGCCCAATATGGTAGCAAATTAATTTAAGAGAGTTTTTCCATCTTGTTAAGATACTAAAGATCTTATAATTCAAATATAGATCTTCTTCAGCCAATATCAACCAAGAAAAAATTGGAATTGGAAAAGATTTTATAACAGGAATCTCTCTTCCACGAGGGCCCAGTATGGTGGCTTTGGATTGGGTACGGAGTGAAAGAATTGATTCCGAACGGTTTGGAGTGAGAGCGGACCGCAGCGGCAAGCGCAGGTATGTGATAATGGCAAGCGCAGTTATGTGATAATGTCATTTATTTTTGTAAAAATGGCAAGTCCCCGTTGATGATAATGGCACGCATAGTTTTTTTCATTTTGGTCCCCCCCGTGTTTTAGCATTTTTGCAAAAAGGTCACACTGGCATGTGTAGTTATGTGATAATGGCATGCGCAGTTATGTGATACGGGCATGCGCAGTTATGTGATAATAGCATTTGTATCCGTCCTGTGTTTGTGTGTGGCTTTTTTTATTTTGGTCCCCGTATTTTAGCATATTTGTAAAAAAGTCTCCGTGTGTCTTCATTCCGAACGATTCAAAATCTGGACATTCCGTACCCAATCCATACCCCAATATGGTAACAGAGTTTCTCCATCTTTTAAAATCTTACTCGAACTTGATTGATAGATGTCCACGTATCAATCGGTATCAACCAAAACATAATTAAAATTGGAAAGGATTTCATTTTATAATAGGAAGATCTGTTCCCCGAGGGCCCAATAAATGGTAACAAATCAATTTTAGAGAGTCAGGGTTGAAGAGAAACCCATGTTTAAAATAGGAAAAACTACTCTTAAGTTCCTCGAATTTGTTTAAATATACTCAAAAGTCTTCCTGTTTGAAAAATGATCTTGTTGTCTCTCTAGTTTAATTTTATTTTACTTTCGAGTCCCTGGCGCACGTTAGCAGCTCTTTTTTTATTTTTGATAATGAAATGACCAAAATACCCTTAGAACAAAAAATAAAAAATTGCTGACATCATCTCTTCTTCTTTCTCCTAACCAATTGAATTAAAAAAATTTAACATTAATCAAAATCAAACAAAATCAATTTCCCCAAAACAAAATCACCAACGCCAACTTAACAAAAATTTGGGACGGGCAAAATCAATTTCCTCAAACAAAATCGATTCCTCCTGAGCTCCAGCCTCCTCCACACGCGGCGGGGCAGCTTCTTCAGGACGGTGCCATCTGGGACGCTACCCTCGCCCTCGACTTGAACCCGCTGTAGAGCCGCCTTTGCTCGAGCTCCTCGACGGAGTGCTGGCGCAGTCCGGTTGGGAGGCTGAGCACCTCCACGCGAGGGAAGGGAAGGCTGAGCTCCTCGACAGAGCGCTGGCGCGGTCCGCTCCCCCGAAACCCAAATGAGGGATTGAATTCGCCCTCCTTTCCGACCTCTCTATCGAGATCAATTTCTGGGTTTTTGGCAGATTCATTTCTGGGTTTTCGACCATCATGTCGCCCATGTGCAATTCTTGTTCGATTGATGGCTGCAAGACGACGACGATGTTCACATCCGCATCGACACTGCGCCGACCTGTGCACCGCAATGCCATTTTTGATGGTTGACGATGGCGAGACCAATGAAGATGGTTGATGATGCAGCACTTTTTTGTTTTAAGGGTATTTTTATCATTTCAATGACAAAAAAACTCATTTAGGGACCCGAAAGTATAATAAAAGTAAACTAGAGGGACGTCGGCGTGTATTTTACAAATAAGGGAGACTTTTGAGTATATTTAAGCAAACCCTAGCATTTGCAGAGTAATTTTCCATTTAAAATATAACTATTTTCCATATATGTGCACGTAGGGACTCAGTCTCAAACCATAAATTGATGAATCTCGTAATCGAATTTTTTCGAGAAATATAATATATATGGTTAATTCCTATATGTGATTAAATTGATGAATATCTTGGGAAACATATTCTGCCAAGAAATTTTGTAGTATAGCTTTTCTGAGTGATAATATTTGAGAAATTAACTCTTAATAAAAGAGAAAAATCAAATATTGTAGGATCCACTATAAAATTTCTACTTGGTAAAATCTTAACTATAAGGTAACAGAGAAATTAGATATGGCACATGTGGTAAATCAATGGACGGTCAAATAACAGTTTATATTCATGGCAAGCGCTTCTAAAATGAGAAATAATTTTTATAAGAGTCTATTAAATTGTACAGAAGTCGTCTTTCCATACTTTGTGCGCTGACTTTCTCGAATAGCAGTCATTCATAATTATTAGATTAAAATTTTTTATCTTTATATATATGAATAGTGTTCACGTATAGAATTCACAACCTTTTCCCACAAATCTATCGATATTTATTGTTATTAATAGAATCGCTCATATAATTAAGAGCTGCGTCGAAGATGAAGTTATGCATTGCAAACTTAGTGATGATAATTCTGTTGGCTAATTCAGACGAAAGTAGGGCATTTAACTATAAACAAGCACTTAGCAAATCACTGCTCTTTTTTGAGGGTCAACGGTCGGGTAAGTTGCCTCCTGACCAGAGAGTGCAATGGCGTGGAGATTCTGGTTTAAGAGATGGGAGCCAGGCTGGGGTAAGTATCCTATGTTTCTTAGATATTATTTTGGATATTTCGCATATTATTCGAGAAGGTAACACTGTTGCAAATGTACTATCGAAATTATACGAGGACGGCTGGTAGATTTTTTATTATCCACTTGTATACTAGCTTAAACATGGGAGTCCAATATGAGATTTTGGATGCTATTTTACATACCTCTTAATCTTTGATTAATGAAGCAGCTAGTTATTAATTTTTTTTATTATTTCGGATTATCTATTTTGCATGCATGTATTATAACGGATTAGGTGAACCTCGTCGGAGGATACTACGACGCCGGCGACAACGTGAAGTTCGGGTTGCCGATGGCGTTCACGGTGACGATGCTGGCCTGGGGCGTGGTGGATTTCGGGGCCCAGATGACGGCCAACGGCGAGCTAAGGCACGCCGTAGCCGCCATCAAGTGGGGCACCGACTACCTCCTCAAGACCCACCCGGACTCCAAGAACATCATCTACGGCGAGGTCGGCGACGGCGACTCCGACCACCAGTGCTGGCAGCGTCCCGAGGACATGACCACCCCACGGACCGTCTTCACATTGGACCCCGCCCACCCGGGATCCGACCTTGCCGGCGAGACAGCCGCTGCCCTCGCAGCCGCCTCGATTGTATTCCGGCGTTCGGACCCTCGCCACTCCGCGCTGCTCCTCCGCCACTCCGTCCAGCTGTTCGACTTCGCTCGCTACCACCAAGGGTTGTACACCAACTCCATCCCCGCTGCCCACAAGTTCTACCCTAGCTCGGGTTTCAACGACGAGCTCCTCTGGGCCGCCGCGTGGCTCCACCGCGCCACCGGGAACAAGGTGTACCTCGATTTCCTCGGTGGCGCCGCGGACGTTGGCGGGGTCACGCCTGCGTTTTCTTGGGATGATAAGTATCTTGGCGCCCAAATTCTAGTTGCCAAGGTACATAACATACTTTAAAATTTTATGCCAAATTCGAGTTGGGAGACTAATCAGTTTGATTTCAAATGTTATTGGTATGTGCAGCTTGTACTTGATGGTAAGGTGCCAAATTCAGGGAAATGGAACGAATATAAGAGGAATGGGGAAATGTTCTTGTGCTCTTGTCTTGGGAAAGGCCTTAACAACATCCATGTCACACGAGGTGGTCTATTGTGGTTCTTTCCATGGGCCAACCTCCAGTACGTTACCGCCGCTTCTTTCGCGGCGGCCGTCTACGCCGACTACCTCGCCGCCCACCGTGCCACCATCCAATGTCCGGCGGGCAGGGTCGCCCCTTCCGATCTTACTAACTTGGCCAAGAGACAGGTACAATGGTAGAACTATAAATATATTTTTTGATCTTTTGCATTGTTTGTGCTTATACACTTTATGTGTAACCGTGACGCAGATTGACTATATCCTAGGATCCAACCCAAGAGGTATGAGTTACATGGTCGGGTTCGGTCCGAAATACCCGGCCCAAGCCCACCACAGGGCAGCATCCATTGTTTCAATCAAGAAGAACCAGACCCCGGTGACCTGCTCGGGCGGGTTCAAGCAGTGGTTCTACAGGAACGCACCCAACCCGAATTTCTTGGACGGGGCCGTCGTCGGCGGCCCCGACCAAGGCGATCAGTATAACGACTCGAGGCAAAACTATGCACAGGCCGAGCCCGCAACAGCTACTGTCGCCCCAATCGTCGGCGTCCTGGCCCGCCTTGCTTAGTCTGTTGGGTACATTTTTTTTAATAGTAAAACGTAGGGTAGAAGAAAAAGTTTGTTCAAGCCATATTTGAAATTTGATTTTATGTTATATAATAAAAATAAATTATAGTTTGCACCACTAAGTTATTTGATCCCACACATAGCATTTCAGATTAGAAAAATACAAGAAGTGAGCAATTTTCGGAATTTAAATGCAATGTAATGCACAAAATGTTGAATAACAAATAACTTTGCACTTGAGTGTCCGATCGGAGAAGACTTTTTTTTTTGCACAATTTTTTGAGATCTATGCATCCAAACACAAAAAAGAATGTCATTTTTTTTAAAACTCCTAAAAGCCAAAAATAAAGTTCGAAATATCGACTAAATAAATGTACGGACCAAAATTTAATTAACAACCTTACCATCCTTCATGTACTGACGCCGATGAACTAGCCGTCTAGGAGCTCCGACTTGTCTTGCCCCTACCATTTTAAATGTACTAAGTTTGAGAAAGAGAACGAATAGTGAGTTACATCATCTAGTTAATAAGTTGTTCTACTTCAATTAAATATTTTAGAGTTTATCAATTAGAAAAAAATGAAAAATGTTCAAGGATCGAACATTACAACTCAGAATAAGTACTAAGGTCGACAGTAGGATATATGTGCAATTTTTCAAAATATAACTATATTATGGGTAGGGTTCTTATCGACGGTACTCATACCCATTGCTTTTCAACAACGAATAATATAAAATTTTGACATTTAAATGTCATTTTCTAAAACACTTTGAGTGGGACAAATTGTTTTCAAATGTTGGGTGACTAATCGAGGTTGGGACCAAATAGAAAATTTAAAATATGATAAAATTTTTCCAACAAATATTTAACACTGATGTGTCCTAATGATTTTAACTCAAAATTTTTTATTAAAATAGAATAAATTTTTCAATGGTTAGTATAATTATTCGTTGGTCTAAAGTTTGCCTACTCCATTTATTAAAAAAATGCACTAAAGAGTTTGAGTGAATTTTTCCCACTGGTTTGCGGGATATTAGTGGTCATGTACTGGTATAGGTTTGGTTGTTAGCTATCTGGGTTATCGGTGTATGTTTTCGTGACTCTAATGATCGGATACTTTTTTTTCTTGTCGTGGGGTTTTGTCTCTGATTTTTTTTTTGCGACAAAGTTTTAAAAAGACTCATTGTACGAGAGGGTTTGTCTCTATGGATGTTATGTGCGTTTCAATTGCTTCTATTGTGCAACTGTTCGCTACCAAATGTATTTTGCATCTATGGTGTTTTACTATCCGAAATAAATTATACCGTTACCAAAAAATTGTTTAGAGGAATTAAACCCTAGATTTGCTAGTCAAACAAACTCCGTTTTTTGTCTCTTATTCTCGACTTTCTAGGAGAGTTGCGACATCAACAAATAAAGCATCCATTGATACATTTTATACATCTCCTAAATAATTACACACAGTAACATGTTGTTGAACTAGTGCATACCCGAACACATTAATGAAATAAAATGTGATTATACGTCCGATCGTTAGGCATTTCAATCTCCACCCTCCTGCAACACAAACCTCTCCGATGCTTCATCTGAAGATCTCACGGTCATCACCTAAGCGTTTTCAATAAACAATGTCACTGTCGCCATCGGGCGTTGGGTTCCTCAACCCCGATCTTCCCCCATGACGGGAAACTGAATGGTCTCTTCTCGGGTTCTAGGACTCTAGATTTCGTTTAATCTTGTTCCTTTTTCCCATTATGGTTACTTGGTTATAGCGCATGCTACCGATCGACTCCCAGCTGATGGAATTGGGCAGAAAACGTATTCCAAGCATTACCCCCTTCTTTCATTTTATGCCAGTATTAGTAACCTTGTTTAGCTAATAGTTTAAGCAACAAATTCCGTAACGCAAAGTCTAAAATTGTCTATGGAGTTGGTAGTCTTATGGTCTCTTAAAAATATATTGGATTCAAATTTTACAAATATAAAAATAATCGGAGAAGACCATTATGTAAATGGTGTCCAACAATGCATAATTTTAAAAAGGGTAAGTTCACTTAACAATTTTGTAATTTCATGTTTGATACACCATTATATTGTGATTTTGAATTCTCTGACCACACCTAATACAGATTTACTTAACTTACAACCAAATGAAATCTGTTAAACTCAATTTGAAATATTTTGTTTGTCATATCACATTATTAATTTTATTTGTGTATGACGTCATATCACTAAATTTATCCAACATATTGTCGGTTTCTGATCTAGGTGTTATTAATCTCCTTCCTGTCTATATTTGAAGATGAATACTACAAGTTTGTTCCATTTATTTTAAATTAGTGAAATGACATATCATACCGAAAAAATTAATAATGTGACATAAAATATGAATAAAATTAATGATGAAATGAGATAACTCAAATAAGTGGGATTAATTTGTGTCATTTTGTTGCGAGTCAATTAAAACCTCACATGATCAAAAAATTTAAAATCACAAAAAATGGTGTATCAAAAAGCCAAACCAAATGGTTGGAAGTGGACTTAAACAAGAAAAATCTAAAATTGTCCGAATTAAAACTAGTTGCAATAAAATACAGTTGGGGAGTTGAACGACCTGCAAATAAACATTCCAACCAAATTTAACTATCTCATTAATGTCCAATTCTCCACTTCTCACCTCTATATAAACCTTCCACCAAACAAACCACATACCAACAATTCCTAGCATAGAAACCAAGTACCACTTGGTATTTAGCACTGGCAGTAAACTTAGCCATGACTTCTTCCCACTTCCCAGTCTCACTCTTGAAGCTCCTCCTCGTGGCTCTCTCGCTCATGGGTTGCTACGGGATCCAGGTCGAGACCAGTCGTCGCCTTCTTGATTTGCCTCCCAAGCTCGAGATACCACCTATACCCGACCTCCCAGAACTCCCCAAGCTTCAAATACCGAAGTTGCCCGAGTTGCCGCCTCTACAAGTTCCCAAGTTGCCTAAGCTACCTCCATTAGAGGTTCCTAAGTTGCCTAAGCTGCCTCCATTAGAGGTTCCTAAGCTGCCTGAGCTGCCTCCTCTTGAGGTTCCTAAGTTGCCTGAGCTGCCTCCTCTTCCAGAACCCGAAGTCTCCGAACTGCCGAAGCCAATATCGGTCGCTACTCCTTAAGATGTTCAAGGGTCTATGATGCCCTATCTTTTTATGCTTTATGTTTTAACTAATATACCGCACCCTTCTTGCATCGAGGACCATGTAAACGACTTGAAGTATGTGTTTATACCGCATTGTTGAATAAATAAAGATTAGGGATCCTCTGGTCCCTCCTTCAATACCTAATAAAATTCAACAGTCGTTTCTTGTTATATCTTGTATGAAACAATGGTTTGGATTACTAATCACTGAGTTTTATTAAATAATGGTGCTTCACTAATTTGTTTTTTGGTTTTCTCTACTTAAAGTTTTCGCACTTCCTACGGAAAGTAGGCAGTGTTTGGTATATAATTTTAGTTGTGAACAAGAAATCTATTTTCATTAGTATGCAATATTTTATGTTCTTAGGAATAGTAATAGGCTTTCATGAAAATTTATTATGTTCACAGTAAAAATGTGATGTGATATACTTGTAGGTAAAAATTTCAGTATTTTTTATTGAAATACGGTGACGAGTGTAGAATTATTAGAAATTTTAAATCTATTGGACTGGTGACGTTTCAAACAAACAAAAATAGACACAAAAGTTAGCAACATGTGATAGGATTTTAGTAGTTACGTGTGATAGGACTGATGACTTAATAAGTCTTTTTTTAATAAGTTTATTAGATTTGGTAACAGGTCTAAAAGATAAATAAAGTTGGAGAACATCTCTCGTGGTAATAATTTTCTCAATTTTTTTTCTTTTTTGTTCGTATCTGTCTTGTCAATCACTTAGTTTGAAAAAAAATAAGGAAATTGAAATAAAAGCATTACCTTAATCAAATCGAACAAAATATGATTAAAGATAATAACACATGATACAAGGGCGTACTTAAATATCATTAACATTCCATATTAAAGTTACACACCAAACCTCCACCAAAGTAGTACAAGAGAAATACATTAGAGAGAAAAACAAAATCACAACGATACATATGCTCAAATATAAATTCAAGAAGTACATAGTAATACGTCAATTTAAGGACAATGTTACTCTAGACAACGCCCCACAACATGTTGGAATCTGTAGATATAATATGGTCCAAGGAAAATTATGGTTTAGTTGCCGGGTGGAGGGGAGAAGAAAGGGATAGAGGGAATGGTGGTGGGGAGATTTGGGATGGAAGGCATGTTTGGGAATGGAGGCATAGTGAACTTTGGGATGGTAGGCATTGTGGGCAAGTTCGGGATACTTGGCATCGTCGGGATCTGGGGGATCGTCGGCAGTTGGAGAAGGTTGCGACCTGCCAAGCCGACTTCGATACTCGACAACAACAGAGCCATCACGAAGAGAGCCATGATCATGCACTTGGAAGGTGCCATCTCTTGATGATACTATTGTTTTATGATGAGGAAAAGTTGTTTTGTTTCGATGTATTTGGATGAGGGAAAGAGGATCATATCTTGGGCTTTTTATAGCATCTGATTTAAGTTGACTAGGGTGGCTGCGAGTAGTTTGGTAGGTGTTAAACAGGTGAGTGAAATAGAATATGGTCTTCTGGTTTAGTATCCTATTGTTAGTTCAACTTACAAATCTAAGTCGAAATCCAAACTTGCCAAGTGTGCGTGGTGGTTGTGGTTGGCATGATCTACTAAACTGCCGGTTAAAATATTTTTTTTCTTATATCACCTAGCACCAACTAATGAAAATTCAAATTTGTTAGGACATTTAAAAGATGAAAAAAAAAATTTATCCAAAGTTAGCCGTTACACCGAAAACATAATGGTGTCGATCTCAAAGTTAGCCGTTAAAAATGTTGATAAGAAGGTGAACTAAAACATGTATCCAATTGTCCTTCATTTTCCCAACTAACCTGCCTATAATGTCACCCACCATTGGCCAACAAGGACCAATCTCCACCTATAAATATAACATCTCCTTCCACCTTCCACTCATCTCCAACGCACCATTAATTCCTTAACTACCACAAATCAAAAATGGCCGCTTACAAAGTGAACTCCATTTGGACTCTCTTCGTCGTCGTGGCGATGTGCTTTTCGGGCATGGAAGTTGCCGTAGCAGCTCGCAGTCTTCTCCAATTGCCAACGATCCCACAAATGCCAACAATTCCGACGATCCCAACCACAACTCAGCCTTCCCTTCCTAAGCCCACATTGCCACCACTTCCGAGCAGCTTGCCCATAAATATGCCTACCATCCCTAACCTCGGTTTGCCTCCGATGCCGAGCATTCCCTCCATCCCCACCATTCCGACTTCCATTCCCTCTATCCCGTTCCTCTCCCCGCCGCCCGCCGGGAATTAGATGATGATCGGTGTCATCGTTAGTGTTTATGTTCACCATGTTTCCTTTATATAGTTCATATAGTATGGCTAGGGTTTGCGCTCTACGTAATTTGGTTTTCTTTCATTCAGTAACGGTGATTATACTATTTATTGTAATATTGTTTCTACGCGTGATTTGGTTATCCGTGTTAATAATAATTATGTTTTCATGTTGAGAAATTCTATTCCTCTATTAAAATCTTGATATCTCAAAAAAAATATTGGCAAAAAGTTGGTAAATTTTTAAATAATATTTGTACGTCAACATATCTATACGAAATCATGCGCACAACAACTGAAAAAATAATATCATGACATGACACATAAAAAGAATCGACATGGATAACACCGGAGGCAAAAGTACACCGACCAAGCAACGGAACTAACAAATCGAATAATAACCATAAAATGGTATTTAAATAAAACGAAATTGCAAGTTCAGCATGATCCTACCAACTACTTTAGGACATAGATTATAACCGAATTCTAATTTTTAAAGAAAATAAAATTAAGAATCTCAATCTATCCTTAAAAAATCGAGTCCTATAGATCTTACTAAATCATATCCTGCCCATGGCTACCGTGAGGAAACGGCAGAACAACTTCAATTAGTAATGGAAGGATTCTCCTGGATACCAAACAAACAAACAGTTCATAGTGTATTCTTCTAGTTTATTTAGATCTCGAGTTCGAGTTTTTAAAAACCCAACAATGTTAAATACTTGTTGGGAAAATTGAGTCTGGATATCGGATGGTATATAAAAAAATGGTAATTACCCTCAGGTCCCTAGCTTATGTCGCAATTAAGGCTAGGGTCTCTGCTATTCAAAATATAATTTTGCCGTCCCTACTTTTTGTAAAAATGTTGGCCTCGAGTCCCTGACTGACGTCAGCACCCATTTTTAAAATTTTTTTGTCATGTGAAATGTCATTTATACCCTTGCACAAAAAATAAAACAAAAATCTTTTTCTTCAACCTTGAACAACACCATGAACAACAAGAACACAAGAATACAAACCCAGAAACTAAAATCAGATTTAAAGAAATCAAACCCAACCCCAATCATATCGACCATTTTTGACAGATATTTCCGGTTGATTACGATATATGCCACGGACCTGAGAAGAATTACCCATATATATATATATATATATATATATATATATATATATCTCAAGTGATGTGTGGCTTGGTTGAGCAATATTCCCTGATAGCTAATAAGTTAAATTATGGGGCAAACTGACTTAGGGTTCCTGGTGTATGACGGCGCGTTCCCCACATCTAATTGATCGAGCAGCTAAGCCAACGGAAGGGAGACCAAGTTTCTAGGTTAGCACAGGGTCTCCTTTCGGCTTTGGTATCCAATTTCAAGTTGAACTAGTCTGTTAAGACTATAACTAGTTGTATGCTCTTACTTTTTTTACGTAGGCAAAAATTATTTTACCATTTGATAAACTAATATCATGTAGTTCCACTTTATCTATTTTAGTGACAAATTTTTGGGATTCACATTTTGGTGACAAATTTTTGGGATTCACATTTTGGTGACAAATTTTTTCTACACGTATACGATATTAGGTTTGATGTTGTCTTTTCTAGAATATGAACCTTCTTTTGCTCTTTTTATCATGGACCATTTTTATTTTATACAAATTTGAAATTTTGATACTTGAGTGATACGAAAAATGCGTCTTTTTACTATCCGACTATCTAATATGACAAATCATCTCTACGCCACATCTACCTCTGTTTATTCTATTCACATGGCTAATAATATGAAATATCAAAAAGATAAATAATTTATTTTTATAAAAAAATTGGAAAACTCATTTCCCTCTCAGTTACCACGTCATCCAGAGATTCTAAAACTCTTACCACCGCCAATCAGGTTCTACCACCACCTTCAGACGCCGCCGAACTGCCTCAAGAGCCGCCTAAATTGTATCTATTAGTGTATTACTAGAAAAACATACTGGCTGCGAGAGGTAGCCCATGCCCTCTTGCCCTTGGCATCAGGCATTCCGGGCGTTTTTTTTAAACGGTGGAATATTATTAAAAACTAAATTACATTATAGATACAAAGTACATTCGGGTTGTTGCACGAGAAGAGCAACAAGAACGCAATGGAAAATAAATTCTCAAGCTAATCCCATGGACGGATAATCAATAGATAAACAGGTAAAATTAATACACAATAGGTTGCAGCCAAGAGTAAATGAACGGTAGATTCCGGGCGTCTTTACCCTACTTAGTAACTTATAAGATGGATAAACTTTTTACCTACGAGTTTGGTATGTCTACATCCCCCGTCTGCACAAGAGTGGTCCATCCTCATTTTCAAATTTCGCGGTCCAAATTTTAGGACCAAGTAGTTTTTTTTTAATCGGGTATTGTTGTATCATATTTTAAAGGTAGTTATTCTAATGATATTATTTATATTCGTAAGACCTGAACCAAAGTCTCTTATCATTTGGATCAATTTTCAGTCAGGACGAAAATTATGAGACTCACTTTTTTTTTGTGTCAAGCACTATCAGACTATTTATAGTGTAATTCTTTCAATAATTTCTTTTATATTAATAAGATTTTAATCCAAGAATAAAAAGTGTCTTGCTAATCGGATCTAACTCCCATTATGAAGTTTGAGACTCACTTTATGGAGAATCATTGGTAACCGTATGCAATATAATAACTCGTTTAGTCACGTGTATTCGATTGTGTAATATAATAATCATCATTTCGTCTAACCGATTAATCTAAATTTCAATAAATTATTTCATCAGTTATTCGAGTAGGGAATCTACTTGTTTGGTTGTATTGGCCTATATATACCAGTGCAAGACCCCATGCCCATCATCCAAAACAAAAACCTAACCATAAATTAACTCGTTGGCTAAACCAAACCAACGAGAAAATATGGCTTCTTCTTCTTCACTTGTGGCTTTCTTCATCGTGAGCTTGTCTCTACTCTCATCCATGGAAGTTGGCCAAGGAGCTCGCCGCCTCGAGTTCTCTCCATCTCTCAAGCTCCCTTCTCTTCCGTCAATCCCAGGCTTCCCCAATGTCACTGTCCCCTCTCTCAGCCCCAACTTCACTATTCCCCGGATTCCAAACTTACCCAATTCCCTCCCCAACATCACATTGCCTTCCTCCTTCCCCAACTACACAGTGCCTTCTTCCCTCCCCAACATTACCATCCCTAACGTTCCGGGTATGCCCTCTTCCCTCCCGAACACCACCGGACTGCCCTCCATCCCGTTCATGTCTCCGCCGCCTGCGGAATGATCGTTTCGTCATGTTTATAAGATTCTACCGAAGTTGTTTCCCTGCAGGGTTACCTTGTAATTTTAGAAGTAATTTCACCTTATGAGTGTCTTGTTATATAAGTTTAAGTGAATTTGCTCTCTGTGTTGTCTATGTTTTCTAAGTATCTGGTTCCCTGAGATTCTGTGATCAGTTGATAAGCTAGAGGTGGAGTGGAGCATTTTATTTTTATTTTTTTGGTTGTAATTTTTATTTGATGCAGTTTCTGTTCTGTTATATGAGATTCTTTTGACTATATCTATTATTAAAGGGTTTGCATCGATAGTGCGCAGCGGAGTCGATTCCGTAATTTTTTTTAAATTCTTAATTAATTTTATACCTATTTCAAAAATATATGCATATTTCTACCTACTTCAGAATATATATAACTTTTTTACCTATTTTAAAAAAAATCATGCCAAAAAGCTCGGTACTGTCACTAGTACATTCGATAAAATCCCAGACGAAACCATCTTGCTTCACATAAACCTAACCTTAGTTACTTCTAGCTACATCACGTACAGATCTCCACATGTCACGGGAGTTTATGTGTTGTATGGATAATTTAGAGGGAGGTTGTTCTGGCGATGAGAGAAGCATCGCGGTGGCAATGGTCGTCGGAGAAGTTCTTAGAGGCGGCGGAAGGTGCAAGAGGATGGAGTTGATTAAGCTTGGTCGAGATAATGTAGAAGTGCTGATCGGCAGTTTTTGGCGCTTTGGATTGGGTACGGAATGAAGAAATCATTCTGAACGGTTTGGAGTGAAAGGGGGACCGCACTGGCAACCTGAGACTGAATTGAGTAGGGACTAAAGAAAATTTGTCCACAGGTGGGGACTACATTTTGGGCCGTCAGATTTGATTATCTTTAAATATGATGGTCAATAACCTACCAGGTGATATTGGTTTGCATGTGAAGTGATATTGGTTTACATGTGAAATGATATTGGTTTGCAAGAGGCTGGTTTACATATGAAGTGATATTGGTTTGCATGTGAAATGATATTGATTTGCATGTGTAGTAATATTGGTTTGAGTTAATCCCCATAGATGGGTCCAGTCCCCGCAGTTATGTGATACTGGCATGCGCAGTTATGTGATAATGGCATGTGTATTTGTGACAGCGGCAAGTCCCGTTTATGATATTGGCGCGCATAACTTTTTTTATTTTGATCCCTGTAGTTTAACATTTTTGTAAAAAAAGTCACACTGACATGCGCTGTTATGTGATACTGGCATGCGCAATTATGTCATAATGGCATTTGTTTCAGGCCTGTGTTTTTGCGTAGTTTTTTTATTTTGGTCCCTACATTTTAGTATTTTTACAAAAAAATCTCTGCGTGTCTTCATTCTGAACGGTTTGAAATTTGAGCATTCCGTACCTAATCCATACCCAATTTTTGGAAGGACTGGACAGGTGTGAGTATGTGCAATGGGCTCGAATAGATTGGGTCAGCATAATTTATTTTGTCGGGTCAAGCCCTGGGCCTTTGTCTTACTATTTGTGTTATTAGCCCAATGTGAACAGTAACAAGTATTTAGCTATATATATTTACGGAAACAGTAAGAAGAGGGATATCCATATGATATGTGAAATGGAAATGTCTATATTTGTCTTCTTATTCTGCTCTCTACTATTTTAAGACCCTAATCTTTTGGAATCTGTTCGACCATTGGAATCCCCGGGATTTTGGTACATATCATTATGCCCCACACATTGCAGTCGAGTCAATCTCTAATTATTCTTTCACAATCCAAGAAACCATGTTATTGAAATTATATTTTTTACTTGATATGCTGTGTCTTAACTAAAGATCATATGTTCGTACTTGCATTACCTTAGCATAAGACAAAACTTGTTTCCTTACATGGCCAGGTACCTAGGAAATGTATTTACTCTGATTTTCTTGACCATAACAATTCATTAGTATATAGCCACATTGGATAGCAATTAATGTTAAATGGGTGGGGTTTGATTGAACATATTAATGTTTACATATGGAAGCAATTCCTGATTAAGAAAACTATTAGGAGCAACAAGTACTTAGATCAAGAACCAACAAATACTCGGATCAAGAACGTCTCAAGATTGACTAGTTCGAATGAATCGAAATCTAATTGGACGGATGAACAAATTGCAAAATAGACTTGCTTTCTCTCAGTAAATTCTATGAGAATTCAAAGCCAAGACCAATAAAACTGATTTTGGTAGGTCATCATTGGCCATAATTCTCAGATTACATTCAAAAGAACAAGAATTACACCATCTAATCTAATGATCAATAGAAAGAGCTTTAGTTCCAACACGTTTCACGCATCTTCCTGAAAAGAGCTCCTTTTACAATCCATAAACAAAACCAAGAGCATCCAAATAGCTCATAAGTATCAGAAAATGCAAGCAGGTGCAAACCCTCAAGTTGCTGGCGATTACTATATACTTTCGTTCTTACTAAATCGCCCATTGAAATGGTCTGCTCTTGGATCCATGAAACATGACTGCGAGTAGACATTATGAAAGGGACATCCAACCTTCACTATCATTCTACAAAGAGGGGAGAGTCTAACCGGAGGAATGCCGGAAGGAAAAAGGCAGGTTTCGACCGTCGTCTATTAAGCTTCGTCCTTGGCAATGTCATAGATCACAAAAAGAAAGAGAGCTCATGCAGGCATGGCACTGGCTTCACCCCTGTTGGCTTTGTCGGCTTTGCCTCTACGATTCCAAATTGGTGTTGTCTCGATAAGTTTATGAGGTACAAGCTTTCTTTCCTGCTTAGTGCGCTTCCGGAAATTGTGGACCTTTAGTCTAGCAATCTTAGCTTCCTCCTCCGGTGTTGTCTCCCTCACCACTACGGTAAGGCGACATTCTGGTCGGTGCATAACTCCAGCTCTTCCTCTTGCATGGTACGAAACTCTCTTCTTAAAATACCCCTTCCCTACAAATGCCTCCGCTGGATGGAAACAGTAAGCATGGGATCATTAAGGATTAACATCAAGAAATGGAGACAAATGCCTTCACTAGATGGAAAGAGCAAGCATGAGATCTATAGGGCTTAACACGAGGAATACACCTCCGCTGGTTAGAAAGAGCAAATATGACACCGACAAGGCTTAAAACGAAAAGTTTGTCATGTAACATACCAACTAGAAGACGGTCTGCATCTAGGCCATGATTGTGGGTCGCATTGGCTCGAGCTGAATGAATAACCTGTTTTGCAGAATTTCGATTCTTAGACATCGAAGACAGCTCATAAATTGGTTGCAGAAGTAACAGGTATATCCATAATCGATGTGATATTTCAAAAGTACACGTCACAGAGACTACGTTTGAAGAGCTGAATCCTATATCACAGACTTGCACCAGTGTCCATTAAGTAAAACTTGTGCATTCCAAACATGGTCCTATGAGCCAAATGAGTTCCAGATTCTTTGAAGCTACTATGCAACCTAAGTTTAGGCATCTCCCCGTATCTCAGAGTCACCACTAGCTTCATGACATCATGGCCGTGATAGAGCAAATGCTAATCGAACCCATTGTAATACATTGCACGGGAAGGAATAGAGAGAGATGGAAGTTTACCTGATAGACAGTCTTTGAAGCTCGCTTGACAGTAACTTGCAATTGCAACAGAGCATCTTCAACCCGCATGCCACGCACCAATGTAGCAACCAAGTTCACCTTCTTGGGGCTCTGAAACCAGCAGCTCAAAGTTACCCCAATTAACCAAGTACAGAGCTAGCTACCATAAAACACACAGAGAGTAAGAAGATCACACCCCATTTCGGGTGCATACCTGTTTTATGCCCTTTAACACCGCTTGTACTTGAGAAGGTTTACTGGTTGCCTTTTGCTGATCGGTTTTCCCGGTGCCAATCAACGCGGGTCCCAACGGAGACGAAACCGGTGTCTCTTCCGCACACACGTTTCTCGAACTGGATATTCCCTGCACCATCATCAACCGCGCGATCAATGTAGCCTCGAAAACCAAACAACAACCCCTCCAAACAGTACGCAATCTCTCTACGAATTCGAGGCGAGGAGGTAAGCTTACAGCCTGCCGCAAATACTGATACAAAGGGCTGGTCGCGGAGGATCTCCATAGCCTCGACAAATACGAGGATCCACCTGTACCCGGCCATCCTAATTAGGCTCCATATTACAATAATGCCACTCACTTCAGCGGGGAAAAAAAAGGACAGAGAGGAGAGAGAAATGGGAACCGGGGAGGGTGGGACTGGCGTCGGAGGCAACAGGCTTGGCGGCCTCCGGGGACTGAAGCCCCGGATTCGTCACTATGGATCGCACCAGGCCGACGCCGCCCCGATGCTAAAAACCCTAATCCCATTCCGCCGCTTTCTTAAGAGTGACACCACCTCGGAGCTGGGAATTTGAAATCCCCCTCTAGCAGGATTTGAATGGTTGAACCGGCGGTTCAATTGCAGATTTGATCAGGATATTTTGCGGTCCGACCAGTCTGACCGCCGGTCGAACCGCCGTCTCGAAAACAATGGTTATGTGTACTGCAGGTTGGGGGCCGATTCGGGACGGACAACGCGTTCCCTGCAATATGTACTGCAGGTATGGTAAATTTTATTTTGGTACTAAATATTTTTACGCGATTTTATTTTTGTATATTTTAATTTTCTTATTTTAGTCGACAATTTTTTTAAAATAGTTTTTGGGTCGTTTGGATGATTTTTTCCATTGGAATTTATGTGTCGTTGGTATGATTTGTCGTTTGGGATGATTTTGCAGTTAGGATTTATGTGTCGTTGGTATGATTTGCTGTTGGGATGATTTTTTCCATTAAAAAATTTAATGTGCCATTGAAATAAGGCTTCAATGACAATTAAAATGTACGAAAATAAAATCGCGTAAAAATATTTAGTACCAAAATGAAGTTTAGTTGTTCCTGGAAAAAATTTGTAACTAAAGAATAAATAAAAAAACAGATAATCTCAAGGAAACTAATTTTTTCTCTAACCTAAATTTCTCCGGGTGTTCTAATTTTAATCTGAAAATTATAGCTAAATGTTTCTTGTGTTTATAGATAAATATGTAGTTATCCAGTATATATCAGTTTATTCTAATTAAACTATCCATGTAATTTAGATCAATCTATTTAAAATTTTAAATTATCATCTACCAAATTTTATGTTCTTAATTAAATACTCCATGAGAGCTTATAGCTGTCTTGTAAACCGACGGTCGTCAATGAATTACATTCACTTTGAAAGGGAAAAAATCGAAGGAAGATGGAGATCTTTCTGGCTATAGAATGAACCAGACCACATTCTGTTGCAACCAAATGGAATCATCTAAAGCAATAGAGTACGCCTGATTTCGTTTAGAATTTTGGGTCAAGGATGAAAAATCCAAGGGTTCAGTCATCTTTTTTTTTCTTCAATTTGTGATACTGAAGTAGAGCAAAGCATTTTGTTTCCGAATTAGTCTGACAGTGCTCGACCCTGTTACTAGAGAAGGTTAAAAAAAACCGAAGATAGAAGACAAATCTGGTCGAGGAACCAATTAGATCAACTCTCGTTAGTCGAAATATCTTCTTTTGGCAACCCAACAAGGCCTAAAACTTCTAAATACCGTTTATGTCCAACCATGTTCAACTCACAAGAGCATCATATGAATCAAGTTGCCAAGAAATTAAAACTATTTACCAGCATCGAAATATTGATCATACAGAAAACAAATCACAGAAAAAAGAGAGGAGCATGAGCGAAACCAGGCGTAATCCTTCTTAGCCTTCCATACAGATCCAGGCACTCCCAATAAGCTTCTCTTGGTCTTCTTCCTCTAACTGTTTTGCCATTGGTTCTTGCACTTGCTTTCAATCATCTCCTCCACAACTTCTGCTTTCGCCTTCATCACGACAACTCATCGTTGATCGCATTCTTGATCAACCAGTTCAAGGCACAGATCGGATAATTCTCTTTCAACCATTCCAATTTGCTTCCTTACTTCTTCTCATGAGATCCAACCTCAACAAAAACTCGACGCTGATAGCCTTCCAGAGAATTGACCAACAACTCGGGAAGAAGGTTATATCCTTGCCGTAATCCTCCTTCCCAGTTTTGCCAAGAACTTTCGCGGTGGAGGCAACCTTCTCTTTGCTGCAGTGTCAACTTGTTTATGCTGCTCAACCAACCTCATCTTCCTCATGGCCACGATAGTCGATTCGTATCGACGTAGGAAGACAACCCTGTAGTTCGGCTGCCTCAAAGGAAGACCAGCGCGACCGAATTGAGAAACCACAATGCCCCCAACTTTCACAACGCGATCAACAGATCTTACATCTTCCAGTCCGAGATAGATCGCGAAATCAAACGTCTCGTTAGGCAACGCGCTCCCTCTTGCCAAATCAGACTCCAGAACCAAATCAGCCTCATCTGCATTCAACATTCGAGAATCGCCAATTACAGCTCCAGCGCGAGAGGTAACCACAACAGCCTTATCCCCCTTCCTGACAAGCCCCTCATTACACAAATCCTGAAATATCACATCCAGGAATCTGGCATCAATCCGATCAGACACCAAACCAAACTCTCCCACATCGTCAGCATACGAATCCGACGAAGACGCCCTCCTAATGATGCCATTCCAAAGCAATGTTACCAGCACCAAAACCAAAAACAGAGAGCGAGACGCAACGCGCAGCATCCGCGGATCAGGAAGCCTCCTCCTCATCACCAAAACCTCGTACGAATTAAGTTCCATCCTACCAATTTGTCCGAAAATCCGGCAGGTACCCAGATGCCAAAACAAGCTGACGAAGCTATAGAAACAAAATTGGAAACTAAAAACAACCAAAGTAACGATCTTTTTTTTTATTTTAGCGAGTGCAGAACCTGGAAGCGGTGTGGTTTCCACCCACAAGGGCCACACGGTTGCTTCTAATTCTACACCAGAGGAGCATCAACTCCTTTAACCTCTCGAGTTCCATCTCCTCCTCCTCCTCTACATCGCCAGCCAAGATCAACCCAGCTTTTGAGTGGAAGTCGTGGGGAGTTGGTTCTCTCTTTTTTTTTTGGTTGGAATGCAAATGGTCGAGGAGAGGAGAGATGGAGTTCATATATATAGGGGACAGGGAATGTGATGATCAAGGTGAGTTGTTGATTACGCAACGGAGTCTTTTTGGATTACTTTCCCTGTACTTGATTAGGATAAGTGATGGTGAATTCTGTTTAGAATTCTCAGACTAATTTTTATTTATTTATTTATTGTGTTATAAGTATAGTCAAATAGATGATTTGGTTTATATATTTCTGATAGTTTAATTTTAGGGTAAATTATCTCCTAGTTTTTCGTGTTTGGTCATCTTTTTCTTCGGGTCCCTGCATTTTAAAAACTGATTTTTCCATTCCCGTGTTTGGTTAAACCTCTCCTTTGGGTTCCGGGTGTACGTTAGCAGTTTTTTTTTCATTTTTGGTCATGGAAATGATTATTACACCTACCCAACCTTCCGGCGAACTTTTTTGGTTAAAAAAATCCAAAAACCTAAAATCAAAGTCCGCCGATGATGTGGTCGGTGGAGTAGGGATCCAGCGGAGGAAGGAGGGCGGAGGGCCAGAGCATCTTCATCCAATTAGGGTTTTGCTCCCTTTTCCGGTGAGCATCCGACAAGTACTTGAAGAGCCGCCCAAAGACGAGGAAGGAGCATCTGACAAGTCCCCAAGGGAAGATTCCCGGGATAGCAGCGGCGCGTCATCCTCCAAGTCCGCCGACTCCCATGACTCTGTTGCCCCGAGATCCTCGACCGCCACAGAGTCCTGATGACGACGACGGGAAAGACAAGGCGTGGGTCCCCACAGTGGAAGGGTTAATCAAGTTCTTGGTAGATGAGGCGATTGGAAAGGGGGAAACAAATCAGTCGATTTCCACCGTGGAACTTGTTCTCGACGACGACGGGAAGGACAAGGCATGGGTCCCCACCGTTGAACTTGTTCTCGACGACGACGATGGGAAGGACAAGCCACGCCAATTTTCTTTTTTTGTTTTGTTTCATTCAATTTGTACGGGTTTTAATTTTTGGGTTTTGGTTGTAGGACTTTTAATTTCTGAATTTTTTTTTGCCGAAAAAGTTTACCGGAAAAGACGAAGACTCGCCGGAGAAGATGATCAGAAGGTTGGGTCCGTCTGAGAAGATGATCAAAGGGGTATAATAGTCATTTCCATGACCAAAAATGAAAAAAAGAGTCGATGACATTAGATAGGGATCCGAGAGTTTCTAAAATCAAACACGGGGGACGGCAAAATCAGTTTTTAAAATGCAGGGAACCGAGATAAAAGATGACCAAACACCAAAAACTATAGGATAATTTGCCCTTAATTTTATTTTTAACAAGGAAATTACTTAAGTTCTCATAACATAAATAAAAAATTAAATTTCTCTCTCTTTTCCCCTCTCTCCCTCCCTTTCCTCCCCCGTCCTCCAATGAAACACAACGACAACCGCCGGCCAGTCGCGAGATCGCATCTACAAGGGCGGTGACAAACAAAAAAAGGAAGATCCAGTCACCTTAGAAACGGTACCGCATCGGCCACCATGAACGCCCGACAGGTGAAAGAACTCCCAAATCTTCGATTCCATTACATCCCTTAAAGGTCTCCGGCCGGTGGTGGGAGAGAAGCTCAAGGGTGGATATCTTGCGAACCTAGCGCCAGTTAACTTAAAGCTATAAAAGTTATTTCATATATAAAATAATAATAATAATAATAATAATAATAAATGAACTATGATGAGAGGTCCGAGAGTATAATAAAATCAAGTGTAAATTATTCTCAGTTTTTTGGTCTATAGTAAAATTATTTTTAGGGTTTTTGCTATTTGAAAAATTATTTTGTTGTCCTTGCTTTTTGTTTAAATGTTGATCTCGGATTTTTGGCATCCGATTTTCAATTTTTTGTCATCTAAAATGATATTTATACCCTTACACAAAAGACAAAAAAAAATCATCTTCATCTTCATCTTCATCTTCAACCTCAGGAAACCAAACAGCAATTTTTGGTAGGGACAACGAGCAGCGACGGGCATGGGAGCCACGGGCGCAGTGGTCCTCGTCAGGCTCGGTGGCAGCTGTATCGTCGTGGGGCCCACTCCTCGTCGTCGGAGGAAAAATCAAGTCCGCCCAAGGCGGGGATCAATATGATTGGGGTTGGGTTTTGATTTTGTTACATCTGATTTTAGCTTTGGGTTGGTATTTGTGTTTTAATTGAATGTTCTTGTTGTTCATGGTTGTGTTCAAGGTTGAAGAAGAAGATTTTTGTTTTTTTTTGTGTAAGGGTATTTTGGTCATTTCTTTGACCAAAAACAAAAAAATGACTAATGACGTTAGCCGGGGACCTGAGACCAATATTTTTAGATAAAGCATGAACGGCTAAATAATTTTAAAAAAAACAGAGACCCAAGAGGTAATTTCACTGTAGACCAGAGGCTAGAGAATAATTTGCCCTAAAATCAAACAAGAGGGACAGTTAAATACATTTTAGAAATATCGAGATCAAATTATTTATTTAACTATATCTCAGGAACGAACGGAAATTTACTCTTAATATTATTTTCTATAAAGTTGATAAAATATGGTACAACCAATTAGGGGTGGGGTTTTGCATTTTTGCTTCTCTAGGTGCAGGAGAGAGGTACCCGTCAAAAAAAAGTGCAGGAGAGAGGTGAACTTGGAAGGGTGGGGAATTAACGAAGGAGATTTGGAACATCAAAGAAAAAGAAAAAAAAAAGAGGATAGAAACGGAGAAGAGCCTGGAACCGGGAAGGGCTGAGAAGAGACAGAAAGATTGAGATAAATTTGGATAGGGCGTCCAATAAGAATCACTTGACCATTGTTCTAACCATCTTCTTTTTTTTTGTGGTAAAAACGAATTGTTAGTACAAGTACAATTACCTAAACAGAAAATTAAATCAACCATTACAAATTTAAGAAAAATTATAAACTCTAATTGAATCATTATGTCTCTAAAAAAAACTGAATCGCAATGAATACAGTTAGAAAATGATAAGCGTTTTCCAATATCTATATTTTGAATTAATTTTTTAAACTTTTTCAGAAATTTAAATCTCGAATATAAGAGAAAACCATATAAATTAAAGACCTCTTGAGTTAGGATTAGGAGATCTCGTTAGAACACACGTGGAGGGAGGGAAATCGTGTTGCTGACGCTCTGCTATGAGGTTTGATTGATGAAATTCTGTAGTTTTCCTCTGTAATCTACGGTTTATGCTACAATATCATTGTGATGCACTGCAAATAACTCTTTGGTTTCTGAATTTTTAGTGCTCTCCGGACTATGCTTATGGAGCTGGCGGATTTCCAGCCTGGGGAATACAGCCTAACTCGGTTCTGAATTTCGAGATTGAAGTTTTGGGTGCCGAGTGAGTACAGATTATCGGATGCGAGGAACCTCTGGACGTCGCATACGATGCCATAAATACTTTCATCTTGCTTTGAAAATGTGTGGATCTGGTGCACGTAGTGAACTGCGAACCTGCATTATCTCCACCTGTTCTCCTTTCATTCAATCTCCACGCTTAGAATTTCTCGCAAATGTTCTGCATTTCTTTTTATAAGTAAAAGTGTATATTTTTCGAAAGAAAATCCCAAGATACTTACAGCCAGAGTAACATCACGAATATAGATAGATAATAACTATCAAAGTAGAACCTACGAGATAAAGATTATCTAGCTTCCCTAGATGAAATAACCAAGCAAAACCTACAACACAGCAAGCAAATCACGAAAAAGACCTGCAACCAAAACATGGACCGAAAGTTCCACAAAATCATGGAGGATTAAACAACCAGGAGAGAATCGGACCACAAGCCGCGAGTTTTATCTCGTGGAGGATGTGTGAAGTGCAAATTTTCTGCATTCAAAACTGTCCGTTTACTTTGCTCATTTAGTCCACGTCACTTTAGATAAGCTCATAATAGTCCACCTAATTAAATAGATGAAATAATTGAGAAAAAGTTGTCCGTGAAATAAAATATCCTAACAATTACTCCAAGCCATATTCCCGAAATGGTCGTGTGAGGATGCTAGAGGAACTGTTCCCAATGAGCAGAAAACTGTCATAAAATTACAATTAACTTCAAGTTATGCGAAGATAATACTAAACATTTTCCTTTGTATTATCTTGGAAGGCATGTGATGATACAAACATGTTGCACATGCTGCATCTTCTATACAGAGATGGAGAATATATTTTCTTGTTTATATGCGGAGTTGATATTTAACATTTTTGTATTTTCGGAAAAAATATTGCAATCATAATATGCCACGTTGACAGGATTTTGTACGCTGGTGCATGTGTGCATCTTGCTATAGTTTGATCATTTATGGGTCAGGGCCCTTGACTACTCAAGAATAATTGATTATTGTCCAACCCAGATTTTGATACAGACAATTGAACATAATTTTATGGGCAGGATCATTCTCCTTTTCACATTATTGTCCATATCTGGAAAGCTTCTCGCTTTAGGTAATATTGTGGAACATTCTAGCGTTAGCAGGTTGATCATGTGATTATTATTACTTGTGCGACTCCGCATCATGATAACTTGGGAAGTCAAGACCCGATAAGTTTTAATTGAGAAAACGTATCGAGATTAGTATAAATTATTGGTTGTTGATCCTGACTTGAATTGATGTAGTGACCAGCAGGCAAGCGTATCCATTTTCATTGGAAAGTGATGTCAGAAAATGGATCACTATTCTTGTCGGTTAAGACAACGACAACGCTAACCTGATAGAGAATAATAGTTTCTCCGTCAGCCATACATTCATAAGGCTAAGATAATCAGTAACATTATTACGGAAAATGTTCTCTTAATGTCTCTCCCGTTGTCCTAACAAATTGGAATAAATATCGTGCTCCTTCTCACAAATGAATTGTTACTTGTTCTTTGATGACTAATTGTACTTACGCTAGTTCTTTAATGTGATTACTAAGACATAAAGGCAAACGAACTCCAAAATGCCTAGATGAATTGACAGAAGTTCATGGTAATCAAAAATAAATAAAAAATACGGAAAAAAAGAAGAAGAAAGCCCTGCAGTGGTTAACCAAAACAAAAAACAACACACTGGAATTGGACTTTTTGAAGTAATCTACCCCTTCCATTCTGTGTTTCCGTATCACTGATGTTTCAAATGTTTCAAGAAATTGAGTTCCTCCACCTCCTTGGAGCCTTTCTGATCTGTTCAGCAGGGACTTGGCTTCCAATCTCTTGGTGTTCCAGGTTAGCCCCCTTCCCAAGTTTGCTCAGTTTCTTCCACCCTGTAGTCCAGGCTGATGCCTGTTTCTTATTCGTCATCTTACCGAACTGCTTCTGCAAGTTTTCCATGTCATTCGAGAGCTCCAGGTACTTCGCCTTGACGCTTTCGAGTTCGAACTTGAGCGTGTTGATGTCCTTCTTGGCAGTAGCCCATCCTTCTTGGAATGACTGTGGTGTACCTTCAAGTAGTGTCTTCCTGTTCTGTATCATCGGCTGGTACTGCGTATCGCCGGTGTCTTTAACCGAGTTGCTGTTGGCTATTGCATTGTTTATCTTGACCTGTTCGGAGAGGAGCACTTGAACTACCACTCTGAGCGGCAGCCTCTCGTTTTGCGCAGCGTGCATACATGCGTCAATCGAGAGCTTCTGGCAGTCCATAACCCGACAGAGGCGTTTCCTTTCGTGTTCGGAGAGCGTTGGATGCGCCTGCGCAGATACAAACCATGATCAGACATTTGTAAGTTGTGACAAATGCGGAAAGATCAAGGACTGCAATTACCTTCAGATAAGAATCAACGGCTCGATATAGTCCATCGTCACAGGTCCTGGCAGATTCGGGCAGAGCTTCTGCTAGTACCTGAAACTTGGTCAGGCAGAGGTTTCTATCTCTTGAAACCTCTGTAAGATAGCCATCAACGAGCCTAGCTACTCTCATCTTGGCATTAGGATTGGTTACCCTTTGAGCTCCATCATACATATGCTTGTCTGAAAACGATTGTCTGCTCGGACTCGAGCTCTCGGTTTGTTCCTGCACAAGAAACTGCTCGAGAATCCTCTGAACAAGATCAACATCATACATAGTGTCAGTCTCGTTATACGAAGGAATCAGGAGGTCTGCAAGTGTAGCCTGTTCGAACTGCATCCCTACGCGTTTCTCCATCTCCGTTACTAATGCTGCTGCCACCTTCAACATGTTTGCCATACGAAGGAGGCGGAGAAGGAAGCTGCAAGAAACGCTATCCTTCTGTGGTGGGATTATGCTGATGAGGCTCTCTACAATCATACGCTGATCCTTCGTCTGGATCGATGGAGGGACGTCTCTAACTCCGGCAACAATCATATGAAGTCCGCCTTTCCAACTACTGCCACCGCCATTGCTGTTGCTAGTGCTGCTGTTGTTGTTGCTTCCTTCATCCAGACTTGCTGCTCCATCTTTAATCAAACACGGGAGCCATTTCGAGGCGTACTGGACTATCGCAGCGCCTACCAATTCGAATCTCATTCCCTTTACTCTAATGGCAGTAATCACCCTTACAAAGTGATCAATCCTGAGTATCGAAACATCTTCGAACCACCAGTCGGGAGGAACTGGCTGGCTTCTGCTTGGACTCGAATCTTTCATCTCATTCCATTTCGGACTAGAAACATTTGGTGGCTTTCCAGTGTATGGCCACCTGATTCCTTTCGGATTGGCACAAGCCTTCCACGCAATCGACTCGCTGCACCTCCGGACAATCTGAAGGTTCTCTGCCCACGGCGAGAGTTTCTCACAGCTCTTCAACACCAATATCGAATCCCTCCACGACGACAACACGACATAACTAAGAAACGCTTCGGTCTTGAATATGAGGTTGCCTTCCTCCAAATCCTCTGTCATTTCCATGTACTCTGCAGCACACCTGAGGCCAGATATATTGGCTGCGGTTAGATCAACAGCGATCCCGTAGCAGAACTTCGTGGCGAGCTCGAATGCCTCAGGACCACCGGGAAGATCGTCCAACGCAAGCTTGATCGGGTCAGGACCACGCGACTCGTATATGATCCTGTTCATCTTTCCACTCCTTGAAAGCAGTGGATACTACCACCAGAACCAAAAACGAAAAAGTGAGTTGAACTAGTCCATTCCATTCCATCCAAAGTCCTACCTGGCTTCTTGTACGAATTCTGATGGAAACCAAATAAACAAAAAAGCTGCACCTACCTTGTGCAAGTGGAAATTGACATCTCCAATCCGGACTAGAAGGTCACTAGGAATATCAGTTTCCACATACCTGCAAATGAACCACAGCCCACCAAATTACTTCCAGCCAACCCCAAAAGAAACAGCAACATGGTCACAGCTGCAACAGGCTACACTCCGTACCGGAGATTCAACACTCACTTTTAGTATTGTACGAGGGTCAAGTGAACATGTCTAACCGACTCAGTTATTGATTGGTTATATATGTTCACTTGCATTTTTAATAAAATATCTACCTTTCCAAAAAAAAACAAAATTTTGGAAAATTTTGGAACACGCACAGATTTTTATCTAAGTCGTGTAGCAGCACACTATACTTAGGACTATTTCAGCCCTAAGTAGCCCTAGCATTATATAAATCCTTCTACGTATTGAACTTAGCTAACCTATAACTAACAAGAATATCAACAATACGAGAGAACCCAAGAAAAGGCAAGTTCCTTACTTTGTCTCATATAGTCTTATATAGTGGGGAACCATTAAAACCATTTACATAAATTCACGTGATGGTAAATTAAAAACGGCTTTAAATACAACCGTTAAGCAAATTTATTTGAATTAAATATATTAAAATTTTGAAATAACATAATTTGTCAACAAGAAAGAAAGGAAAACCAGAAGAAAAGAAGCAATCTAACCATGAATGGTCTCTTAGCTCAAACCCATCAATCTTAACTCCATGCTTGCTTGAGGAAAGCACTCCATTGCCATAATCTCTACCACCACCACCACCAGCAGACTCACTCTCAGAATCCCACATGCTAGGAAGTTGGAACCAAGAAGCAGAAAGAGCAAAAAGGGTTGCTAATGGACGGACTATGAGTAGAGTTTTGCTTGCTCTTGATGAGGAGCTAGTGAAAGAGATGGAGGAAAATCCCACATGGGATGGGATGTTATCTTCCAATTGTCGGCTTCCTCGTGGAGTTTGAATGGGAATTTGCTTCTTTTAAACGTTACAGGCTGTGAAAATATGGGACGACATTGGTCTTTAGACATCTCAATACTGTTTCGGATCCTGTCGTGTAATGTTATGTCCTCCCACTGAGACTGATTAGTTTCTTCCACATTTCTTTCCGCCACTGGGGACGTCACCTGCTGATTGATTGGGAAGCCTTGCAGATTCAATCTAGCTTCCACATGTTCGAATTTTTTGTAACACAGGTGTCTTATTGGAAAATTTTTGCCACGTTTCAAGAGTTTTATCCAACTTAAAATTAATCTCTTCACTAAATGTCCAGATACAAGTGGTATTTAAAAAACCTTTTTCTTTCCATTTCTCGAAAGTTTCATTGTCCTGTGTCATGATAATTCTGGGTCCAATTCACGTTTTGGTGCGGGTATTTTTGTCACTATCAAAAATGAAATCAATTACACAGAACTTTTACATATTTTTACATGTCTTGCTGTTTAGGAGTCGAATATTTTTGTCATTATGAAAAAATATCTCGTTGAAAAAGTGACCAAAAAAATGGGTGCAAGTACTTATTAACATTGTTTTGAAAAACGACCTGGATCTCAACCCATATTTTGGTGACCAGTTGAACTATTGGTCGGACCGAACTTTTTTTATTAAAATATATTTTTTCAAATTATATATATATATATAGTCGTATATTTAACCACACTCACACCTCCAAACATCATCAAATACATGCACAAATAGCATGTGCCAAAGAAGGTTTTTTAATTCTATGATTAAAAGTTTGAACAAAAATGGCAAAATACGGTAAATTGAGACTCGATTATTCATTTTTTTGGACAAACCTAACGAACCAGAATTTTCCGGATCATTTTTTTGGTCCGACCAAAAAATGGCCGGTTTGTTAGGTTGACGTCCTGACCTATATTTTTTACCCAATAAATCTTTTGATTCGCAGTCCGTTCAGTCGGACCCCGTCTTTAAAAATAATGCTTATTAATTAATTTTGTAAATACGAGGGACCTATTAATACTATGCTATTTTTATTAATCAATTTATCCAAATATCATAGACGTATAATTTTTTTACCCTTTTCTATATATATGTATGATCTAAACTTTTTATCGCACAAACCAATTTATAAGTTATGGGTGCGAAACGTACGAGTGAAAAGATCCCTGACGGTTTTGACGCGTAATTAACGAGTAATTACGTGTTAAACCCGTTTAATTAACAAACTAATTTGTTAATAATAAATCACTTAATTGTTGAAGTAAGAGATCCACAGGCTCGGGTCCACAACTTCTTCGTGCTGGTCGAATTACAATCACGTTCGAACGGATCCGTAATCGATTTTCACGAGATTTCCTTTAATCGAAAATCTGATTAAAATTTTGGAACTGATCCGGAATTTTCCTTTTGTATTGAGTGGTTGTGGGAAAAGTTACAAATTGGTCCAGCCGGATTTCTCCTTTTATAGGAAAATCCGGACAGCCACACATCCGCCACGTGGCACGCCACGTGTCGCCACAGGCCACATGTCCGCCACGTGGCAAAGCTACCTCATAGCTTTGCCACGTGGCAAAGCTATGTGTAGCTTTGCCACGTGTGACGTCAGCGCCACGTCATGCTGACGTGGCGCTTGCGTAGCTTGGGTCGGTCAACGCGGGTTGACCGGCCCATCCAACCCAACTTTTTGGGCCTAATGGGCCCGGGCCCAATTAGGCACAATAATAATTGCCTATTGGGCCCAAGGTCCAACATCTCCCACTCAATTATTATTGACCTTGATCAACAGTTATCAGATTTCTTTAAAGAATTTCGTGCGACCAGCACACGTCGAGTATGTTAAGCCAAATTCAAGAGCACAGACACTCAGGCTACTTGAATAGTAGCATCTCGACAACCTTCTTGTATAATGTATGCTATTACCCCAGGACTCATGTCACATTCCATTGTTCACATCAGTGATTTCAAACAATTATATTCGGGTTCACTATTGTACTTTTCAATACAATTGGTGCACCTGAACCACGAAACTCAGAATGTGATGAACAGAGTTCCTTCTCCCTTAACTATATTCCTTTCATAATGATACAGCCTGCTTTTCTGGTCAGCCCTGCCAGGTCGAATCGCTATGCCATAACCTTTTCATGAACTTTCCAAGCTAGCAGCACTGGATCATACTTCCAGAATACGTTTAGGATCTTAAGGGTAGGTTTCGGGAATCACAATTCTCGAAAATTGGTCTCACACCAGGGATTGTGAAATCACTCAACATTTTCATCCCATCAAGTAGTCGAGTAGCACACATGATACTGATCACGTGTTACGGTGTACTTTCTTTTTTCAAGGAACACATGTCATTTAACACCATACTAGAGTATCAGCCTTAGCTTAACTCTAGGCTAATAGGACAGACAGTATGATAAGTTCCACTTATATCTTATCATATGGATTGTAGAAAATCCAAATGCAGCAACTTATTCCTGCATCCCATAAGAAAACTTGCTCTTAAGCAAGACGGCATTCCGCCATAGGACATGCACTTATGAATGTCCAATAACTGCCTCATCTCAGCCAGGAATCAACTTCTTAACTCCCACTGAGGTAAACACCCGTGTGAGTGGGCTACTTCTCTGTCCGACATGTTTCACATTTAACTCATATTGCCAAATAAAAATTCCTTTATTCCAACTAATTGGATTACAAATGAAACCGTCGTAAACCCAGTGACTTGACATGTTTCTCGAACACTTCTCGGGGTAATGCTTTAGTCATTGGATCTGCGGCCATATCTCGTGTAGATATGTGTTTCATACACAGTTCTTTATATTTTATTAAATTTCTCACAAAGTAAAATTTAATATCTATATGCTTAGCTCTGCTATAGAATCTAGGATCCTTAGCATATGCTATAGCTGCCTGGTTGTCGCAGAATAGACTCACTGGCTCCGTCGAGTTGATCAGGGAAAGATGGCTTAAGAATCTCTTCAACCATACCGCTTCTTGTGCAGCATGAGCTGAAGCTACATATTCTGCTTCCATTGTTGACAGGGATACACATGTTTGCTTCTTACTGCTCCATGAGACAGCACCCTCGTTCAACAAGAAAACAAATCCAGATGTAGACTTTTTCTTATCCACATCACCTCCCCAATCAGCATCAGTATAGCCACTCATTATTAGGTCACGGCCTTGATAGCACAAGGAGTATTCTGCAGTAGTATTCAAATATTTCAAAATCCTTTGACAGCCTTCCAGTGAGCAGTGCCTGGATCAGACTGATATCTGCTTGCTATCCCAACAGCATAGCAAATGTCAGGTCTAGTACACAACATTGCGTACATCAGGCATCCAACTGCATTGGCATAAGGAATCTTCTCCATGTCCCTACACTGTTTAGCTGTTTTTGGGCACATGTCCTTACACAAATTATGACCTTTAACCAATGGGACATACTTTGGGTTACTGTGATCACAATTGAAACATTCTACTACTTTGTGAATATATGTCTCTTGTGAAAGTGACACTATTCTTTTCAAACGATTTCTCAAAATCTTAACTCCGAGTATGTAATCCGCTTCACCCATGTCTTTCATTTCAAAGTTAGAAGATAACCAATCTTTGATTTTGACAAGAAATCCCATGTCATTTCCAGCTAAAAGTATGTCATCAACATACAAGGTGATGATAACAAACTTCTTTCCAGATCGCTTAACATACACACAGTGATCTTCGTCTATCATTATAAAATTATGCTGCATGATCATATTATGAAAGCGAATATACCACTATCTAGACGACTGCTTAAGGCCATAAATTGATCTATTCAATTTGCAAACTTTGTGTTCGCAGCCTTTTTGAATGTAGCCCTCAGGCTGAATCATATAGATTTCTTCATCCAATTCTCCGTGGAGAAAAGCAGTCTTTACATCCATTTGATGTAATTCTAGATTCATGTTAGCAACCATAGCTAAAATGACCCTAATTGACGTAAATCTAACAACAGGTGCAAAAGTCTCCTCATAGTCTATCCTAGCCTGTTGTTTAAATCCTTGGGCAACCAAACGCGCTTTGTATCTTTCGATACTGCCATCTGCATTGCGCTTGATTTTGAGAATCCACTTATTCCCAATTGCCCTACGCCCCTTAGGTAGGTCAACCAGATCCCAAACCTGGTTTTTGATCATAGAAGACATTTCTTCATCCATTGCATTCATCCATTCATCACGTTTTGGAGATGACAATGCTCCAGATACATTTTTGGGTTCATCTTCATCCTGCAGGATGGGTGGAAGAATTTCACTTGGACCACCAAATTTCTTTAGTGATACCAAGAACGCATTAGCCTCGCCTTCGATGTCAAATCGTCGGCGTGGTATGCTAGTTCTGCTAGACCTACGGTATTCCCGATTTTGATAAACATCTCTTATATATTCATCATATCCAGGAATCGCACTCCCACTGGGTGGAAATACCGTACTCCCACTGGAATAAGGAATTACCTCCCTTTCAGGACTCAGATCACGACCTACCGGATCATTTTGAGTTGGAAAATCTCTATCTTCCTCCTCAATTCTCCTACTCGGAAGAAGTGATCCAGATGACTCTGGTTCATTTGTCTCATAAAGGGTAAGGTCACTACTAACCTCCCCCAACTTTGGAAATTCATTCTCCAAAAACGTGACATCGCGTGATTCAAATTCTGTTACATGTCCATTGTCCAGTTCACCCACGAACACGTACCCTTTAGATACCTCTGGGTATCTTATAAAGATACTTTTTCTACCTCTCGGTCCTAATTTACCGAAAGTACTTGAGATAGAATGGACATAGGACGCACACCCCCATGGCTTAAAATAGGATAAATCGGGCTTCCGATCTGTCCACATTTCATAAGGAGTGGCTGTAACAGACTTAGAGGGTACACGGTTTAGAACGTCTGCGGCAGTCAGGAGCGCATCTCCATAGAATGATATAGGCAAACTTGCCTCTGCCATCATCGATCTAACCATATCAAGAAGGGTTCTATTCCTTCTTTCAGCAACTCCATTTTGCTGTGGTGTATAAGAAATGGACAACTGATGTTCAATTCCTTTTTCAATGCATAGAGCTTTGAACTCATCAGAAAGATATTCACAACCACGATCAGTTCGTAAGGCCTTTATCTTTCTATCCTTCTGATTCTCAACAAAACTCATGTATGTCATGAAGCAGTTTAAGGCTTCAGACTTGTGAGAAATCAGGTATATCAGACCATATCTAGTATAGTCGTCAATAAAGGTGATGAAGTAATATGCTCCATGCCTTGCCCTCACGTTCATTGCACCACATATGTCAGAATGGACTAATTGTAGTGAAATTTGGCTCTAGCCCCAGTACCGAAAGGTTTTCTAGTACTTTTCCCTTCTAGACAGGATACGCAACTAGGTAATATAGATTTCTCTATATGGCCCAACAGTCCTGCCTTAGCTAGACGGTTTAAACGATCCTGACCGATATGGCCAAGTCTAGAATGCCATAGTTTAATATCATCCTCTGATGAATTTGAACTAGTGACAAAGGAAAAACTTTCAGAAGGATCAATATCCAAAATCAAAAAACCTTCCGATATATATCCAAGGCCAAAATAGGCATCATCCAAAAATAATCTAACGGTGTCGTTCTCAAATGACAACCGGAAATCTAAAGACATTAAGGCCGAAACTGAGATCAGGTTTCTTCGTATGTCTGGAGCAAACAACACGTCATGTAAAAGAAGGGCACGACCACCATGAAGGTGTAATCTACAAGTGCCCAGGCCTTTCACATCCACGCACGAGTTGTTACCGACAAAAATAGTTTTTGCTCCAGCCGGCAACCGCCTGTACTCAACGAACGAACCACGGTCTCTAGCTATATGGTCTGTCGCTCCTGAATCAATCACCCACACAGAATGTGATTCAGTTAGAAGGGTACAAGAGGATACATACAATTTACTCACACTTGAGTTCAGATGTACCTGCTTGGGCATTTTGCAATCTTTTGCAAAATGTCCCTTCTGTTGACAGTTAAAATATTTCACTTTTGAAATGTTAAACCGCTTGTTCTTTTTAGCCTTGGAGCCATCCAACTTGGTTCCATGGCTTTCAGCCTTTGGAGCTTGTTTACACTTACCCTTCCCTTTACCTTTTTTCTTTTTCCCACCACTCCCAGTCGAACAAATCGAATGGGCTTCAGGGTGGGATTTCATAGCTATGAGGCGATCTTCCTCCAGCTCAAGGAGTCTGGCAACATCATCAAATGTTACCAGATGATCGGAATGGGTAAGATTCATCTTCATCTGTTCCCAACTTGGTGGTAGAGAACGAATGACAGCTTGAATCTGCTGCTCGTTGCTGAGTAAGTGACCGGCCTCTGCCAGTTCACTGATCATATTGGACATCACTCTCAAGTGTTTCCTCATAGGAACCTCCGGACGCTTTTTAAAGGTATCAAACCTTGTGGTCAAAGCACGCAGCTTCGACACTGAAAGCTTTCCGAATTTCAGTTTGAGAGAATCCCATAACTCTTTCGCGTTGTCATGCACGCGAAATTGTCTGGTGATATCATCCATCATGGAACTCAACAAGATCAATCGAGCAGTAGTGTTTTTCCTCTTCCAAATATTATAAGCTTCCTTATCTCGCTTATGTTGAGCAGTTGTGCCTTCTTCAGGCTCATCCATTATGACATGTATGTGCTCCAGAACCTCTTGTTCTTCAAGCACATATTGGATTTTCATACTCTAATTGTCATAGTTTTCACCGTTGAGTTTTAACTCACGGTTTAGCTCAACAATGATGGATCTAGAAGCGACTGACATTTCTATAGAGATTTTTAATATGAGAACATATTAGAAATTTGATTTGGCGATATGATTCAATTTACTAATCACTCATAACTTTTAACGATATGGAGTTCTTGATTAATCTCAAAATCGAAGTGGGTCGCGGACATGCTTCCCCTCACCATTCAAGTATTAATCTTAAACTTCAACCGTTTAAAGTTCATCGATAGTAAATTCAAGTGGAAGCAATTAAACAAACATCTTTATTTAATTACATGTTTGACACATGCATTTGTACATTCTGAGTGTGCTCACACATGCACAAAACCTCAGACAAGGTCACAACCTATTGTACAAAAGTCCCCCAAAAACAACATATGTATATGGGAACAGTTAAACATATAATCACACAGGAATCGGATGTCCAGGCGATCCGGTAGGAGAATCCAGATACATATCTGGATCCGGGTCCGAAGACGATCCGGTGGGGGCCGGGTACGAGGACGATCCGATGAGAACTTCTAGGGTACTTTCCGGAACTGGAATTGAATCCATGATCCAGATGATCAGGAGCGGAGGAAAACTATAATAGTAATCCTTAGCGAGGTAGCGGTTTAAGATCAAACCGCTTCGCAGCTCCGGAACAGGAGAAGGTATCATTTCTCTGCGAAGACCCTTATCCTCAAGATAATTGACCAGACCATAGAGAGCATCTCTATGGGTATTGAACTCGGGTGCCGAGAAGACACTCATATCTTCTCGAATTTTCATCGTGACCAGGAGGTCTCGAAACATAGAGGGCCAGTCCTCTCCATGATCGTAACCTCCGGCCCAGATGCACTCTTGCATCTCTCGGTGAATAGCCTCAATGTGCTCAACAACGACATACATGTCATTCTTGGGCACACGCAGCGGTAAACGACGCTTCAGAATCTTCTGTCGAAGTTCTGTTGCACAGAAGTTCAGATACCTGCCTCCAGTAGCCATCAAATCTTGCAACAATTGCAATTCAATTTTGGGTTAATACTCATATTTTCCCAAAATAGGATTGAAAAACTCATTTTCCAATCTTTTGATGAACATTTTATGGATCAATTTATGTGATTTTAGTTTAACTTTCACATATCTCGGAACTCGTTCCAAAATATTTTTAAGTTTATTAAAATATCGTCATAATTTTAATAAACTTAATTGACAAAAATTTCTCAAATTTTTATCAATTTATTAGATTTTAATTGAATAAAAACTGATTTTATCCAATTAAAAGAGAAAAAACTCAATTTTTAAGTCCAATTGACCGTAAATCGGGTTGGGTCGAACCAAGAAACCAGGGCAATCCGTCCGGTTTTTTGATTTTCTTGACCCGGGTATAAATATTTTCGGAAAAAATCGTGAAATTACGATTTTGCCCCTCGCATATTTTCCCCTTGAATTTTCTCTCTCTTCGACTGCGAGAACGAAAAATCGTCCGCCGCTCCTCTCCACGACCGCCGCGTAACGGCGGCGAACCACGGGCCGAGACCGGTCGCAATCGACTCGTCTCGGCCTCGCGAGCACGGCCGTCATCCAGCCGTTCGCCGCCGCGATCGTCTTCTCCGTTCCGCGTCTCTCAGCCGTCGTCGTCCTCGATCTCGCGATTCCGGCGACGTCGATCCACAAACGTGGTATCGGGTCGTCGGGGAGAAACCGGAGAATCGACTATCGTTGATCTCCGGCGTTGAAATCGTCGGATTTTCGACGAAATCGACGAATTTTGATTTCGGGCGAAATCGCCCAAATCGCCCGATTAGGGTTGATTTCGATTTGGGGATTTTTGGGAAAATTTCCAATTAATCCCCAAGTCTTCCGAAAATTGCACCGAGGTCCATGACACGCAGGTGCCACGTAAGCAGTCAAAATTTTAGATTGGTACCTTAAGGTTTCGCGCGTGCGCGAATTTGCCCGCGTGGTTAGGCAAAATTTTAATTTAGTCCCGCTGGTTCCAAATTAATTACATTAAAGTCCAACAGATTATGATTTTCCATAAAATCATGATTAATATGATTTTTAACTCAATAAATCACATAATTACTTAAATTAAAAAAATCATATTATCATCAAAACAGGGTTTCAACCATGCTCTGATACCAATTGACGGTTTTGACGCGTAATTAACGAGTAATTACGTGTTAAATCCGTTTAATTAACAAACTAATTCGTTAATAATAAATCACTTACTTATTGAAGTAAGAGGTCCACAGGCTCGGGTCCACAACTTCTTCGTGCTGGTCGAATTACGATCACGTTCGAACGGATCCGTAATCGATTTTCACGAGATTTCCTTTAATCGAAAATCTGATTAAAATTCTGGAACTGATCCGGAATTTTCCTTTTGCATTGAGTGGTTGTGGAAAAAGTTACAAATTGGTCCAGCCGGATTTCCCCTTTTATAGGAAAATCCGGACAGCCACACATCCGCCACGTGGCACGTCACGTGTCGTCACAGGCCACATGTCCGCCACGTGTGGCGTCAGCGCCACGTCACGTCACGCTGACGTGGCGCTTGCGTAGCTTGGGCCGGTCAACGCGGGTTGACCGGCCCATCCAACCCAACTTTTTGGGCCTAATGGGCCCGGGCCCAATTAGGCACAATAATAATTGCCTATTAGGCCCAAGGTCCAACAATCCCAATTATCCATTGTGTTTAAATTTTTTATTTGGATATGATATTTTCAACATGGTAGAAAATCAACTTATTCCATGATCTATGTATGTCGATAGGTCTTTAATTCATAAGAAATGAAACAAAATAATTCTACAATTTTCTATGTAATTGATTTCATTTTAAGTCGAATGTAATTTTATTTTTGAAATATTATAGAATAAGTTGAAAACCTCCAAATATCTTTTTCATGTTTCCTCCGTCTCATTTAAGAGAATGTTTCCTCAATTTTAAAATCAAAATTAAAATAAAGGCCGTGGTTCTAATTGAGCCACGTCCGTGTTCATCATTAAATTGCTCATATGCTCGGGCTCGGCTCCTCCGGATTTTTTTTCCCGCCCAGGCGATAGGCATTTCCTTCGGGAATCGCAATGAATTACATATATATACTATCGCCTCCAGTACAACCGTATTCAACTTGGTTCGCCGGGTTCTCTATTGTATACTCAACTACTCACGTCAGTAACCTATCCAATCCAGGTCACAGAATAAATTAATAATTTCTCTCTCTTCCATACCCAATCTAATCCACTTACATATTTTTTACCCACATCAGCAACCCAGTTCACATAATAAACAATTAATTTCTCTCTCATCCACATATTATCTACTCTGATTTGTTTAAATTAAAATTATATATTACGAAAATAATTATGTTTTCAATAACACGATTAAATATTGTGATTAAGTCATAAATTTACAAAAGCAAAAATTAGAATACTAAATTAGATAAAAATAATTTGAGGTACGAATAGTGAAAGAAGAGAGAATTTTAGATGGTATATGAAAATATGTTAACATTGGACTCTATTTATAGAGATACAAAATTTAATAATTTTTAAATTATTTTTTGAATTTATTGCTAAAGATAAGCTAACCACCAAAATCTTTTCCGAATAAATCTATTTTTACGAATAATATTATGCTAAGTAAAAATAACTAGATAGTTAGATAAATGAAAAAAAAAATTAGCCAATCCGCTCGGGAGCGGGATTGGCCAGCCAATCCGCTCGGCCGAGCGAAAATCATTAACAACCAATTTTTTTTAAATTGATAAAATATTAGGCCGAGCGCTCGGGTCGGCCACTGCTGCACATCGCCTCATAGATTCAGCAATAGTAGTTCGTAAGGTTGATCAGAAATTTCTGGATCTACACTTATTTGTAACTCCTCAAAACATTTCATCGCTTTCTACGCCCTTCCTAGTTTCTGAGTGCCTAGAGATCCGTCGTAAGCCTTTCGCCCAAACCCCAATACTGTCGGAGGAAATTAAGTGAAGTACGCCTGAGACAAAGTACGGAAAGGTGTATAAAACTTCGCCGCCGGGACCTACCCCTAAGGTTCGGTTTCGCGGTTTTGAACCTTAACAGGATACCGGAAAGCTTACAACCCAAAATGCGGCATACCCGCCAAATCAAATGTTTACCTGTTCTACCAGAGGTTGGTCAATCACAACCTCTGACATTTCTGGTCCTGAAAACAGAAGAAACCTTCTCGGCGTGCTCAACGGACAAGTACAACGCCATCATCTCGCTGTGTGCCAGGGCTGTCAAAGGTCCGAGCCGCTCGTTCCGCCATAAGGTTCAATCACCCGTTCGACCTGCTTCACATAAGAGCGACGAACAGCCTTAGAAGTCTAGCAAGCACACTCCGGGGATGGCTTTCGTAATAGCATTCAGCAGCATCACTACAAAATACTAATGCCATCAAGTCAACACAGCTGGGAAACGCATATTCTTATGGCTCAAACTCGATACGAGTCTTCTCTCCGCGGAAAAAAACTATTCATGAGTCGACATCCAACAGATTAGGTTAATAGAGCAGTTCTAAAAGAAATGAGGATACAGAGAGTGCTTGCGACTAACTACCGATCCTTACAAGATTCTCAGGCGCCTGCAGAAGACATTTTCTGTTTCCTATACTCTTCACCGGCTTTTCTCAAGAACTGGTCCCAGCCGCTCCCCGGACCAGTATCCAAGTAATCTTGTGGCACTGCCGTCTTCAGACCTGGCCGGATTCCGCACTGGCTTTCCACAATTCTGAAGTCCACACCACCGGTTTCTTCATCATGTTTCAGTTCAAGTTCCTCCCAAGTGAAAAGTAGAGGAAGCGTGAATGCACCCCATGGGTTGAAATCAACAATCTTAACTCGCTCATCTCTCGCCACATAGACGTCGAATGTGTAATTCTCAGATTCGAATTTCAGCCTTATATTCTCCACGAAGAAGTTACCAATCGATTGCTGGATGCCATGTTTCTTCTCTTGAAGGATAGGATAAAATGTGGTCGCCTCACGCTGAGAGATCCCAACTAGGCAATGACCACGTACGAAACAACGGAATTCCATCTCGGGCAACAAAGAAGGGTACCACTTACGGAGAGCGAGGTAAAAACTTTGCGGTCTTGTCGTTGTCTGATCACTGCACGAATCATAAGCGTGGCACAAATCATGGACCAACGAGTCAGATGACTTTAGCAACAGTGCAATTTCGCTGAAAGAAGTGCAGCGAAGTGTCCCAGACGTGCTAATCCAAGCAGAGTCTTTCGGCGAACTCCAATTCAGCTTAGGGAAGACAGCACCTCCGAGTGTTCCAATTGATTCCTTAACTTGCTGCTCAAGTTCCGGGAAACTAGGTGGGTCGGTCTGTTCAGCTTCATCCCCGGATCCTTCAGAAACCTGATAATCTTCATCCTCTTCGGGATTATGAATTCTGTTAGGCAGAGCGTCTTCGTTAGATGCAGAGACGGGGAGGACGAAGGGCCCTGAATCATCGAGAAGGTACCCTACGAACGATTCCGGAAGTTGATGGATCACAGTCTTGAGAGACACAGACTTGAACTTAGGATACCATTCCTGGATCTGACAACGGTTAACTTCCTCTTCCTTCATAGCTAACCAACTAATTGCCTTCATGAACATGAAATGATGGATCAAAATGGTGAAACGAAAATCGCTGAACAACCTATCGAAGTTGGTCCAAACACTAAGATTAGCTAACAGAACAATCGTAATTAGTTCCAATTTAAACAAAAATAATTAACAACATGGGAATACGGTTTTTCTGTAACAGTAACCGACAAACCCTAGTTCCAGAAAAAAAGTCGAACACCTTGGGGACACCCAAACCCAACCCATCTATCGAAACATCACCCACAAAGTCTCTTCTACATCGTCAATCTTTTGAAAAAAAATCGAAAATTGGAATAGAGGGACTGAGAGAGGAAATTGGCTTTTTAAAAATAAATAACTACCTTGGGGCTCCAAATACCAAAGTGGAGAGAGAATCCCTTTCCTGGAAAATCCGGAAATTCACGGCTCCTCCTACTTCTGGTCCAGTTGAGAGAGACTTAAGGGTGCGTTTGGTTATGTTGGGTTTACGGGTGAGCCCGGAATAAAGCCCAGTAGCACGACACGGACAATACAAGTGAGACGTACTGTAAAGGATAAATTTGAAATACGAGAGATTAATATAGGCGATTTTGAAAATACGAGATTATGTAAATATTTTAAATAGAAAATGCGAGTAATTATACATCATACCACAAACAATAATATGATATGTTATGAGCAATGATACAACATATAGTGAACAATAGTGTAAGATGTTGCGAGCAATAGTACACTTTGCTAGGTAACTATTTTTGTTTGGATGTTGAGTTGTCTATCACACATTCGATGAATTTTTTCGTAAAATCATTAAAAAATCAAGTGACTAACCTTATGATCATGGTTACAATGGTACACTATGCTAAGAGAATAGTACACCATGCAGTGAACAATATGCAACGATCAATGACACGTTTTGCTACGTAAACTAATTTTAGTTAGGGTGTGAGTTGTCAATCATTTTTTTTCCAGTTCAAAGGTAGGTTATCGATGAACAAAGTCACCGTCATCATTCGGGCGCCTGATTCCACTGCACTCCACTGCACCCTGGCCCTCCCCCGTTGGAAGGAGAGGTGTGTATGGTGGAACATTTGTGTTTTGTGTTTAGGTGTCCCTGAGAGGTTTTTTATGAGCATGTTAGTGAAAATTACACTATAAAGATGGTCATGCTACTTATGCCAATGAGGACCTATGTTAGCTTGAGAAGATGATGGAATATAATATTTAAATTAATGTTGAGATTTGTTTGGATTTATCTAAATTCTTAATTGATTTAAAAATCTTGTTTGTTAGAAAAATGAGAGTAAAACATATTGTTAAATACCCAAAATAAATGATAGAAAATATATAGAAAAGGATAGAAGACATAAATATACGTGGTTTTGATCAAAGTTGTGTACAATCGGAATTAACTCGACCAACTCTCTATATTATTTTCATACCTCTCTTTGCATATAGAGGTACAAATACATACACGAGGCTAGGTTTAGTGGAAACGCTTAATCCACGCAGCAGCTCAAGGGAGAGCAGTAGGCGCAGAGTTGAGCTCAATAATACGATATGTATATGAACTATAATCGAACCCGCATCGTTAGCTTGGAAGGCCAGGGGTTGATTTGGCTCAGCATATTGTATTCAATACAGGTAGGAGATATTATATCAAAAGTCTCTGTAACACAGCGGTAGTGTATTGGCCTTTTAAGCCAGCGGTCGTGGGTTCGAATCTCACCAGAGACAATTTAATTTTTTCAGCTTGTTCAAAAACTATACCCGATGAATGTCTTTTTTTTCAGAATAGATATTTTGAATAGATATATGGATGAATGTCTTGGTCTTTCAACATAGATATTTTATCAGAAATCAAATTGAATCTGTTTTTAAGGTATAAAATTATAAGATATAAATAAAAGAGGCATGTTTTCTCTCTTTTAATTTTTTTGGTTAAATAGCCAACTTGTACCGACTATTGATAATTTTCTGATACATGTACTGTAACCAAAAACTCATAATTACAGACACGATTTACAATCGTAAATACAAGTAACCGAATTGGCAGTTTAGCGATTTAAACCGAACCATAGTCATGACTAAGTTCATGCCTCAGCTCAAATTCCTTTGTTTCGCAGTTATTGAAGACGTATCTTGTCGAGGCAGGATTCGCCATTTAGTTGATTGCTCAATTGAATTGAAATGCATTGCATTCATATTCGACTTCGAGCTACTTAAATATAATTACTGCATTAAGACATAATAAATAAAATTTATCGAAAGTGTAAATAGAAATTCTAATTAAACAGTTAGTACCACATAATTAATATTAAAAAAGAGTGTAAACACACACATAGAGTAAATAAAAGCCATATGATACCCACAGGTGGGCACTTAAGAGGTAACCTAGACCTAGTCTTAGGCTAGCTCCCAGGCAGGTATTCAAAAGAAAGTCACATAAAATCTACATCATAGTCCCATGATACGTATAGGGTCGTAGCCATAACTACTGTAAAAATTCATGCATCTACAATAGAAAAAAAAGAGCCAACATATTCAACATTTTGTCATTTTTATGTTAAATTGAACTTATTTTGTCTTATTTAATAATTAATATTAGAAAAAAAGAAAGACAATCAATATTTGACCGGTAGTTCAAACCAGATTAACTAAAAAATTGAAGTTTTCGAGACTTTTTCCAGATATTTTAAAAACATTGAAAGTATGTAATTACTGGTACTTTCTTTGATTTATTTGTTATTTGTAGGAGGTGGTGTACTTGATTAGAATTTGGTATAGTCGAGGCAAGAGTTGGACTCTTTCTCGGTAAGACGAGATTGCCCCGTATTCAGTGCTTACGGGCTGCGGCAATCGTCCCCAAGATACAACGACTAGGCTACTTCCGAGTTCGTAGCACAACGACTCTCGAAGCTTCAGGCGAACCATCAGATATTCGGAACTTTCTTGAGAGAGGGAGAGAAGAACAATTATTGCTAACGAATGCTTATGCAGTGAGTTGTGGGGTGAGATGCAAATGAGGGGGAGAGGCCTATTTATAGGCTGCTGGATGGGAGGGAGGCAGGCAGCCCAAAGAGTTGCGTCTGTTCGGATGGCAGTCAGGCTGCCCATTCAGGCCCCTTTGCCAGCCAGATCATGCCTCTTAGGTGGGCGTTCTGGATCCCTTTGGCAGGCAACCCTCTACCCGTGTCCCTTCGGCAGGCATCTGAGCACAGGCACCTTTTCGTACTTCTTCGTGACCGTTCGGTGGTCAAGCCTTCGCTCGCACTCCTTCGGTGGTCAAGCCTTCGCTCGCACTCCTTCGGCCATCTGGAAGTGGGCTCCTCGCAACGATGCGCACGTGCGAAGTGTGAAGTGCCAAGTGCACCACAAAGCGCCCATTGCAACATGCATCCAATGTGCCATGCACACACGTGCATGCGCGTGCGCTTGTGCGTGCTCGTGCGCGTACTCGTGCGCGTGCTCGGATGGTGCTACGCACCATCCTCGCTGCAGTCCGAGTTGGCTATCCAGGTGGTCAACTTATTTCCTCGTCAATAAGGAAAAACTTATTATAAACTAGAAAATTTTTGTTACACTTTTCAATGTGGGATTGCCCTTTCCATATCCACTTTTGGGCCTTCCACTTTGGACTTTTTGCATTGAATTTTTCATTCAACTTTCCAACAATCTCCCACATGAATGATGATTAATGCATGCTGATACTTTTTAAGAAAAGTTCTGACGAGTTATCATTGCATCGAGAAAAGTAGCTTACGACTTTGAACCTCCCCTAGTAAAATACTATCAGATTTACTTACTGCTTAATGAACGCGATGTCTTGAACTGGTCAGCTTTTTTATGTAAACCAAGACAATAATATTTACACAATAATATTTCTAATATCCTTTGTTTCTCACGTTTTGCCCATTTTGGCAATGGACAATATCTTGGATTCATAAGTATTTTTTCTATTTGAAGCGGCCTCACTTCACACCTATATAGGTGATCTCCTATCAGGAGTATCCTGCCATACTCCACCTTATCTGGTATAGGAATCATTAAAAGTGTAGTTGATTAACCTTACCACCTTTGCAGGTTCGTACTTGGACAGCTTCTGAGAATAGGATGGGTTTCAAGTATTCATCTGAACCATCCATAACTTAGTTATCTCATTGAACCAAGTTTGTGGGATCTCCACTCATCATGGTTGAGTTACCGCTATGAATGTTCTTTAATGTGTGGATTTTAACCTCATTCCCCTTACTGCGTTATACATTTGATATATGTTGATTCCTTTCGTCAAAGGATCAGCTATGTTATCCTTGGACTTCACATAATCAATGGTAATTATATCACCAGAGATCAATTGCCTAACGGTGTTATGTCTCCTACGGATGTGTCGAGACTTACTGTTGTACATTGTACTTTGTGCTCTCCCGATTGCAGATATGCTATCACAATGTATCAATACAGGGGGCACAGGCTTATTCCAACACGAAATATCCTCTAAGAAGTTTCTGAGCCATTCAGCTTCTTCCCCAGCTTTGTCCAGTGCTATAAACTCTGACTCCATGGTGGATCGAGCTACGCATATTTGTTTAGAGGATTTTCAGGACACTGCTCCTCCACCTATGGTGAACACATAACCACTAGTAGATTTTAGAGTCTTTAGTGTTCAATATCTAATTCGCATCACTGTATCCTTCTAATACAGCTGGATACCTAGTATAACGTATGACATGGTTCATGGTATGCTTTAGGTACTTTAGAATCCTTTCTAGAACTAGCCAGTGGTCCGATCCTAGATTGCTCGTGAATCTACTAAGCTTGCTAACTGAGTACGCAATATCAGGGCGTGTACAATTTATCAAGTACATCAGACTCCCAATGATTCTTGCATACTTTAGTTGAGATACTAGGTCCCCTCTATTTTTAGCTAACTGTAGACTCAGGTCTACCAGAGTCTTAGCCGGAGGTTTGTCAAAAGCATCAAATTTTTTGAGTACATTCTCAAAGAAGTGAGATTGTGACAAGACAATTTCTTCAGTCGTCCTAGAGATTTTAATCCCTAGTATGACATCAGCTAAACCCATATCTTTCATGTCAAAGTTTTTCTTTAACATGTTCTTAGTTTTCACGATAAGATCATTACTGCTTCACGTGATTAGCATGTCGTCTACATACAGACATACAATCACGTAAGCATCAGGTGTGCCTTTAATGTATACACACTTATCACACTCATTGATCTTAAAGCCATTTGACATCATTGTTCTGTCAAATTTCTCATGCCATAGTTTCAGTGCCTGTTTCAGCCCGCATAGTGACTTGACCAGTTTGCACACTTTATGTTCTTGTCCGGGGGCAACAAACCCTTCAGGTTATTCCATATATATTTTCTCTTCTAGTTCTCCATTTAGAAAAGCTATTTTTACATCCATCTGATGTATCTCGATGTTATAGAGTGCTGCGATAGCTATGAGTACTCTAATAGATGTGATTCTTGTGACCGGTGAATACGTGTCAAAGAAATTATCCTTCCTTCTGTTTGAACCCTTTAGCTACCAACCGAGCTTTGTATTTGTTGATTGATCCATCAGCTTTGTATTTCCTTTTAAGGATCCACTTGCAACCTAAAGGTTTGCAACCTGGTGGGAGATCCATAATTTTTTATGTGTGATTTTGCATGATAGACTCTATCTCATTGTTGATAGCTTCTTTCCAGAGAGGAGCATCTGGACTAGATATTGCCTCTTGGATTGTCCGAGGTTTATTTTCTAACATGTAGTTTAGAAAATCTGGACCAAATGACTTGGCTACTTTGGTCCTCTTACTCCGTCTAGGTTCCTCAGCACGTTGATCAGAGTCTTATGTAGCTTCATAACTTCTTTTGTTTGAGCTTACTTCTTTCGTTTCCTTTTTAGGAAAGGTATTCTCAAAAAATGTTGCATTCCTTGATTCTATGACCATTCCCTTGTTGATTTCAGGGTTTTCAGACTTGTGCACTAGAAATCGGTAGGCGCTACTGTTGTAAGCATATTCGATAAAAATGCAGTCAACGGTCTTAGGTCCTATTCTCACCCTTTTAGGCAGAGGTATTTCTACCTTAGCTAGGCACCCCCACACTTTAAGGTAACCGTAGGAATGCTTCCTCCTTTTCCATAATTCATATGGAGTTTTGTCCCTTTTCTTGTGTGGTAATTTGTTTAGAATGTGATTAACTGAGAGCACAGCTTCTCCCCACAAGTTCTGTGGTAAGCCCGAGCTAATCAACATAGCATTCATCATCTCCTTAAGAGTTCGATTCTTGCGCTCAGCTACGCCATTTGATTGAGGTGAGTATGGAGCAGTTGTCTGATGAATATGGCATTTTGTTGGATGAATAATGCCATATTCTCCCCCTCTATCACTTTGAATCATTTTAATTTTAGTGCTAAGTTAATTTTCAACCTCATTTTTATAACTCTTAAAAACTTCTAGAGCTTCGTTTTTTCCTTTCAATAGGTGTACATAACAGTACCTTGTGCAATCATCAATAAATGTGATGAAATACTTTTTTACACCTCTAGTTTGCACGTGTTTCATATCACATATGTCGGTATGAATCAACTCTAAAGGTGTAGTACATCTTTCCACTGAATGAAAAGGTGCTTTGGTCATTTTTGCCTTTACATATACTTCACATTTATTGTTTGGGTCAAACTCTATTTTAGGCAATAAGTTTAAACTTACTAACTTTCTTAGTGAGCTCAAATTTACGTGTCTTAGTCTATCATGCCATAAGTTAGAACACTCAGCCAAGTGAGAAGAATTGATAACTTTATTAGGCCCTTCAAAGGCGTGTTTCACAGTTATTACATTCATCTTAAAGAGCCCCCTTTCGAGGTAAACCTTTCCTACAAAGGTACCAGCCTTAGTTAATACAAATTTATCAGCCTTGAATACTAGTTTCATCCCAGCTTTGCTCAACAGTGAGCCGGATACTAAATTCTTACGAATGTCTGGGACATGTAGCACATCCTTGAGGGTTAGCTCTTTTCCGGAGGTCACCTTCAGCACCACCTTACCTAGTCCAACTACGGGAGAAGTTGCAGAGTTACCCACGAACAACTTCTGCCCGTTGATGGCTGTGTAGGTCGAGAACATCTCCTTGTCTGAGTAGATGTGTCGGGTCATCCCTGTGTCAATAAACCACTCTCTTGGGTTATCCACCAGATTGGCTTCAAACACCACGGCAGATAGGTCTAGCTCAGACAGGTCTTCGGCCAGATTAGCCTTCTCACGATCATCCCTCTTTGGCAAGCGATAATCTTTGGCTATATGATCGGGCTTGTCGCAGTTGAAGCAATTGCCCTTGATCTTCTTAGCCTTTTTTTGCTTTGGCTCTTGCTTCTCCTGCTTATTTTCGGACTTCTTCCTCTTCTTACCAGTACCTCCCTCAGCGAGGTGTACCTTAGCCTCAGAGTTGGTCCTGCCTGTCTTGACTTCAGACTTTTGGTTGTCTTCCTCGATCCTTAGTCTCACGATCAGGTCTTCCAGCCCCAGCCCCATGTCCTTCCTCTTATGCTTGAGGTAGTTCTTGAAGTCCTTCCACAGAGGGGGTAGCTTCTCGATTAGAGCAGCCACTTGGAAGGATTCGCTGAGTTACATGCCTTCGGCATGAATCTCGTGTATAATCAGCTGCAGCTCTTGGACTTAGTCTATGACCTTCTTGGAGTCCACCATCTGGATTCTTTTGCAGTCTTGGTACTTGCATAGACATTGTAAAGGGCGTCATCTAAGCCATTTAGGACATAGTTACGACATAGGAAGTCGCTGTGACTCCATGCATCGAGGGCGTTGATCTTCTGTGGATCAGCCTCATTTTCTGCTACCTTTGGAGCCTCTTCCTTCAAGAATTGAGCGTCGTCAGGTAAAACAACTATTACTAATGGATGCTTATGCAATGTGTTGTGGGGTTAGATGCGAATGAAGGGGAGAGAGGCCTATTTATAGGCTGCTAGATGGGAGGGAGGCAGGTAGCCCGAAGAGTTGCTTCTGTTCGGATGGCAGTCAGGCTGCCCGTTCAGGCCCTTTTGCCAGCCAGATCGTGCCTCTTCGGTGGGCGTTCTGGATCCCTTCGGTAGGCAACCCTCCGCTCGTGTCCCTTCGGCAGGCATCTGAGCACAGGCACCTTTCCGCACTTGTTCGTGACACAAAGCGTCCATTGCGACCTGCGTCCAATGTGTCATGCGCGTGCGCGTGCGCGTGCGCCGCACCATCCTCGCCGCAATCCGAGTTGGCTATCCAGGTGGTCAACTTATTTCCTAGTCAATAAGGAAAAACTCCTTATAAACTAGGAAATTTTTGTTGCACTTTTCAATGTGGGATTGTCCTTTCCATATCCACTTTTGGGCCTTCCACTTGGGCTTTCTACTTTGGATTTCTTGCATTGAATTTTTCATTCAACTTTCCAACATTATTTGGGTTATATTATATGTATTGTCATTAGGCCTGGCCAATTGCTTCTACCAGAGATTGTTGTCAGGCCAGGTAGATGGCTGATGTGGCAACTTGGTCAAGTGCGCCCAGCACCTTGAATAATATTTTCGGTGTTCACGGTGTTAATTCAAGTGATAAAAAATTTAAGTTTCATTTAAGAGACTTAGATTTATGCAACATCTGACTAGAATAAACTCTCGAGTATATATAGCTTGTTTATTGATCTTTGGGTACTTTATTTTAATTGAATTTTCATTTGAATAATAACACAACTTAATAATTGACCGCATAAAATAAACTCTTGGCGTGACATATAGAATGTGCTCGTAATAATTATTTGCACAAGTAATTGAAAATGGGCTTACGATTTTAACTGAGCTTATAAACTAGAAGGCCCTCCCATAAAGCCCAGAATTATATTGAATCTCCTCTTGGGGCCCGTCGTTGTGTCGCTTGAGGAGTAAGAGGGAGGGCATCTTCCGGAAGCTTCTTCAAAGCCAGAGAGAGGCACTCACTCGCGCGTGTAGCCCCCTTCCCCGGCAGAGGAGAGACGATCTTCTTTCCGATGGCTTGCAGCGGCGGCGTCACCTCAAGTAGGTTGTTGACCCCAACCTCTGGCAAAGAAGACGCTTCGACCACCCAGGTACTTTTTTTCTCTCTCTACTTTGGAAATTTCTGTTCCCTGCTCCGGGCCCTGGGGATTTGATTGCATATTGGAGCTGGAAACTGACCGCTCCGGCATTGTCGTCGGATTAATAATAATAATCAGAAAGTGATGGTCCCTCTGTTTCTTGCAAATCATCAAACACCTGGTGTGCAGCAGGTAGAAACCAATGTTCTGCCTCCCTCCCTCCCTCCCTCCCTCCCTTTTCCAACTAAAATCTCCCAACCCTTTTCGGTACAGACCAGTCCCGCGAACCCGACAAGCCAAATATTGATGCAAGCTCTGATGATCTTCTTCTTGTTGATTTAATTCCATTTCTGTTGTTGTTGTTGTTGTTGTTGTTCTATATATCTCCAAGAGGAGGAGGAGGAGCGATTGATTAGCCTTTCAAAAAAGCCACACATTTAAAGAAGGATCCAATCCGTAACCATATTAATCTGAATGAATCTTAGAGTCGAGTCCAATGCTATAATTGTTTGAACATGTTCGTTTATTGAATGCGCCTCTGTGACCTTCACTGAGTGTTATAATCTGTGTGTTTGTGCAGAAACTGTTGGATGTGACTTTCCAGCAGTTACGGTCTTCATTGATGTCAGCAACAATCTACTTCGGAATCCTGTGTTTGATAAACACGTTAATATCGCTTGATATGCAAGGGCGGATCGTTGGAACTCAGTATTCCATCCTCACAGACATAGCAAAAGACCACCCCGTGTTATTCCAGGTGTTCTTCCTGTTCAACGTCCTCTTATTTACCATCTCGTCCGGGTCCCTCTGCATCCTGGAGATCAAAGGGAAGCTGAAGTCTAAGGCAATGTTCATGACTGTTTCCACCATTGCCTCTCTGTGTATGAGATTATCTTTGGTAGTCGCAGTCTTTGTCGTAGTCGGTGCTTCTCTTAAGGAGATCTAAGTTGTGACTACCATAGCAAAATCTATATCTTCTCAACCCCATGCTTTTAGTAGTTTCAGTTTCAGAACTGTAATGTGCAAGCACATGCCTCCTAAAGCACAGACTTGGTATGTACATATGTTTCTATCTGCAAATTACTTGTCTCAGTGTTACCTACATCATCAAAGATGAAGTTCTATCAAACTTTCTGGCATTGCAAGATTCAGTACGATAAGGGCTTCAGCGCCATTGTGATTGCTGCTGCTGCTGCACGAATCATAAGCGTGGCACAAATCATGGACCAACGAGTCAGATGACCTTAACAACGGTGAAATTTCGCTGAAAGAAGTGCAGCGAAGTGTCCCAGACGTGCTAATCCAAGCAGTCTGTCGGCGAACTCCGTTTCAGCTTAGGGAAGACAGCACCTCCAAGGGTTCCAATTGATTCCTTAACCTGCTGCTCGAGTTCCGGGAAACCAGGCGGGTCAGTCTGTTCAGCTTCATCACCGGATCCTTCAGAAACCTGATAATCTTCATCCTCTTCGGGATTACGAATTCTGTTAGGCAGAGCGTCTTCGTTAGATGCAGAGACGGGGAGGACGAAGGGCCCCGAATCATCGAGAAGGTACCCTACGAACGATTCCGGAAGTAGATGGATTACAGTCTTGAGAGAGAGAGACTTGAACTTGGGATACCATTACTGGATCTGACAACGGTTAACTTCCTCTTCCTTCATAGCTAACCAGCTAATTGCCTTCATGAACATGAAATCGATCGAAATGGTGAGTCTACGAAACGAAAATCGCTGAAAACCCTATCGAACTCGGTCCACACACTAAGATTAGCTAACAGAACACTCATAATTAGTTACACTTTAAACAAAAATAATTAACAACATGGGAATATGGTTTTTCTGTAACGGTAACCAACAAACCCTAGTTCCAGAAAAAAAGTCGAACACCTTGGGGACTCCCAAACCGAACCCATCTATCGAAATATCACCCACAAAGTCTCTTCTACACCATCAATCTTTTGAAAAAATTCGAAAATTGGAATAGAGGGACTGAGAGGAAATTGGTTTTTTAAAAGTAAATAACTACCTTGGGGCTCCAAAGACCAAAGTGGAGAGGGAATCCTTTTCCTGGAATATCCGGAAATTCACGGCTCCCTCTTCTTCCTGGTTCAGTTGAGAGAAAGACTTCAGGGTGCTTTTGTTATTTTTTTTGGTGAAAATGGTGGGTGTACTCCACCCTAACATTCAAAACACATGAGATTACATCCGAATGAGTCTAGGAGTGCCCACTCCGACCCTGTCCATCATCAAAAGAGAGGAACAACCTCAGGAGGGCAATCAAGTACATGAAATCCTAGAGGAAATGATAAAGGATAGTTTGAGAGCCAATCTGCCACTTGATTGCACTCTCGGTATCAAGCATAGTTTCAGGGTGCTTTTGGTTATGTTGGGTTTACGATGAGCCCGGAATAAAGCCCAGTAGCACGACACGGACAATACGAATGAACCGCGCTATAAAAGACAAATTTGAAATACGAGAGATTAATGTAGGCAATTTTGAAAATACGAGATTATGTAAACATTTTAAATAATAAGTGCGAGCAATTATCATACTACGAACAATGATACAACAAGTTATGAGCAATGAGATATCATGTAGTGAACAATATGCAAGATGTAACGAGCGATAATACACTTTGCTAGGTAATTATTTCTGTAAGGATGTTGAGTTGTCTATCACACTTTCGATGAATTGCCTCGTAAAACTATTTAAAAAATCAAGTGATTAACTTTATGGTCATGGTTCAATTTAAAAAAAGATAAAATTCAAGTCGTCCTGATTCGGTACAACATATCTATCGCAATAGTACACCATGTTAAAAACAATAGTATACTATGCACTGAACAATAACACACCTTGCTACGTAAACTGAGCATGTTAATGAAAATGTAGACTATAAAGATGGTCATGTTACGGATGCCAATGATGACCTATGTTAGCTTGAGAAGATGAAGGAATATAATATTTAAAGTAATGTTGAGATTTGTTTGGAATTATCTAAATTCTTAATTGATTTAAAAATCTTGTTTGTTAGAAAAATGAAAGTAAAACATATCGTTAAATATCCAAATAAATGATAGAAAAGATATAGAGAAGGGTAAAAGACATAAATATACGTGGTTTTGATCAAATATGTGTCGACCAACTCTCTCTCTCTCTATATATATATATATATATATATATATATTTTACCTCTTTTTATATATAGAAGTACAAAATACATACACGAGGCTAGGTTTAGTGGAAACGCTTAATCCACACAGCAGCTCAAGGGGCATCAGGCGCAGAGTTGTGCTCCAAAATTCAATATTTATATGCATTATTCCCACTTTTCAGACAAAAGTCTTTGTAACACAGCGGTAGTGTATTGGCCTTTTAAGCCAGCAGTCGTGGGTTCGAATCTCACCAGAGACAATTTTCTTTTCCAGCTTTTTCAAAAACTATACCCATTTTATAAGGATGAATGTCTTGGTTTTTTTTTTTTTTTGAGGGATAAAAATGGCTCAAGGCCTATATTAAACAAGAGGTTACAATACAATAAAGATAAACACAAAGACATAAAACACCAAACAGAAAGACGATAGCCAATCCAATGACTGCAAAGTGGCACAGGGGGAGCGATGGACAGTCGAGAAGGTACGAAGACCAAACGACAAGGTGGATTCTGCCGAGATTAAGCTACGGCCAATAACCACGAGACGAGCTCGTGGGCATTTGAATGCATACGAGATGCACGCAAATGAGAGCCAAGATCGACAAAAGTCAATCGAGACAAGGTTCTCCACCGGCAACCACCGGAAAGGCAACGAGATTCGAAAAGATCTTAGGTCGAACAACAGCTCGTCCAAACAATGTCTTGGTCTTTTGAACATAGATATTTTGTGAGAAATCAAATTGAATATTTTTTTGGATAAATAACTCTGAAGTTTTTGGGTTTTGCTTAAATATACTCAAAAGTCTTCATGTTTGTAAAATACACGCCGACATCTCTCTTGTTTGATTTTATTATACTTTCGGGTCCCTCGATGAATTTTTTTCTTTTTTTGTTATTGAAATGACGAAAATACCTCTTGAACAAAAAAATTGCTAACATCGTCTCTTCTTCTACCTCCGGTCATCATCTTATTTTACCTCCTACCCACGTAAATTGATTAAACAACAGAACACCTGCAAGGCCGAGACGAACCTAATCAAACACCCCCAATCAAAATCACAAAAACCCTAAGAAACCCAAAAAAAATTAAAAAAAATCAATAATTACATAATCGAAGATAAATTAAAGACGAACCGCAGAACCAGTGGCAGAAATTGGTGCGACAAGGGACGGAAAACTCGCCGAAGCAGTCTTCATCGACAATTGGCTCCGGTCGTCTCCTCCCCCGCCATGCTTCACCTTCCCGACGCCCTCGCTTGCGGGAGGAGCAGCATCGGCGCCGTTCTCCTCCTCTACCTCCTCCAAAATGGCGTCGTCCTCCTAGGGCGCTTGCGGATGGTGTTCACTGCGCAAGGTGCCGACTGGGACGGCGGCGAGGAGGGCAAGGGAGTGGGCCATGGAGAGAGGAGGAGGAGGAGGAGGTGGTGCTGGTCCCTCGACGACGACGACTGAAATGAGCGAGCTAGGTCGGTTGAAGGGACTGGTCGGGAGAGAGGAGGAGGCGGTGCTAGTCTCTCGCACTCCATCTCTGGTGACGGCGACAGATAAAGATTCCCTCTCCGGTGAAGCAGTCCTCGTTCTAGCCGCCGGGACAGAGGTCTATAATTTCAGCGTTCGGGTTGTAGATGATTGCTGGGTTTTTGGCCTGAGTTTTGATCTTTGGGTTCGCATACCATTTTTTTGAGGTAGAAGAAGAGATGACATCATCATTTTTTTGTCCTAAGGATATTTTTGTCATTTCATTGATAAAAATGAAAAAAAAGAGCTACTAATGTGCGCCAGGGACCCGAAAGTATAATAAAATCAAACACGAGGAACGTCAGCATGTATTTTACAAAAGGATTTGAGACTAATTTATCCTATTTTTTAAAAAATGTATAAAATTATAAGAAATAAATAAAAGAGGCATGTTTTCTCTCTTTTCATTTTTGTTTTAATTTTTTTGGTTAAATAGCCAACTTGTACCAACTATTACGATTAACGTGGTTGATAATTTTTCTGATACATATATTGTAACCAAAAACTCATAATTACAGACACGATTTATAATCATAAATACAAGTAAGTGAATTGGCAGTGTAGCGATTTAAACCGAACGATGGTCAAGACTAAGTTCATGCCTCAGCTCAAATCCCTTTGTTTCTCAACTATTGAAGAAGTATCTTGTCGAGGCAGGATTCGCCATCTAGTTGATTGCTCTCTTGAATTGATATATAATCCTTAAAACGTCATTCCCATGTTAGTCGGTGGTGGACATACCCTTTCTATTAACGACTCGGCCGGGCTATATTGTTTTAATGAATTAATAATTCCCATGTTATAAAAAAACACTTGACTATTTTTACAAATGTCAAGAAAATGTTTATATCATCTTAGAATTGCATTCATATTCGACTTCGAGCTACCTAAATATAATTACAGCATCAAGACATAATAAATAATATTTATCAAAAATGTAAATGGAGATTCTAATTTTCTTATATTAAACGGCTAGTATCACATATTATTAATATAAAAAAAAGAGTTTAAACACACGCATAGAGAAAATAAAAACCATACATTCATATGCTACCCATAGGCGGGTACTCAAGAGAAACTCACACAAAACCTACATCATAGTCCCATGCTTGTCCACGGTCTAGGTAATCATGGGAAGACGCATACAGACGCATATAGGGTCGTAGCCACAACCAATGTAAAAAATTCATACGTCGAGATTTTTTTCCATGTACGTTTTAAAAACATTGAAAGTATGTGATTCCTGGTACTTCCTTTGATATATTTGGGTTATATGTATTGTCTTTAGGCCTGCCAATTGCTTCTACCGGAGATTGTTACCAGGCCACGTAGACGGCTGATGTGGCAACTTGGCCAAGTGCGCCCACCACCTTGTATAATATTTACGGTGTTGCACGGTGTTAAGCGTCACGTGGTTATGAACAGAAGTTGTTAAATGAGACAAAATAAGGATTCAAGTATTATAAATGTAAAATATAATATTTAAAAAGTCCTATAAAATACGGTCTCGCATTCTAAATATTATAAGTGTTTTGGTGACGAGTAATCACATTGGATTTAACGTCCATTTTTATAACACATGGAATCATGATAACATTTTATTATTTTTGATGTGAAAAGAACATTATATTTCTTCTAACTACATGACTAAATTTTTTTACTCTTTAGTTAAATTATAAATACCACCTAATTATATTTTATACATCTTTATGATGAAAAGTCACAAGTGGGTGACCGAAGAAAGTGACAACGAAACAGCAATAACTATTTCACGTGCTTTTGCAGAGTTTTTGTTTGGGAAAATTACTCTCAAGTCCCTCAGGTTTGTTTAAATAGACTAAAAAGTCCTTCATGTTCACAAAATATATTCCCACATCCCTCTAGTTTACTTTTATTATACTTTCGGGTCCCTGGCGCACGTTAGCAGCTCTTTTTTTCATTTTTGTCAATGAAATGACTAAAATACTCCTAGAACAAAAAATAAAAAAAGCTGACATCAATTTTTTTTGTTCGAAGGGTATTTTTGTCATTTTAATAAAAAAAAAGAAAAAATTTATCATTTTTGTCAATGAAATGACTAAAATACTCCTAGAACAAAAAATAAAAAAAGCTGACATCAATTTTTTTTGTTCGAAGGGTATTTTTGTCATTTTAATGAAAAAAAAAGAAAAAAATTTATTTAGGGACTCGAAAGTATAATAAAAGTAAACTAGAGAGACTTCAGAATATATTTTGTGAACATGAGAGACTTTTTAGTATATTTAAGCAAACCCGAAGGACTTAAGAGTAATTTTCCCTTTTTGTTTTTCCAGATAAGTATGCCAAAAAGCCCGTGGGACACCATTCCATAAAAGTATGCATTTCCCTGTTAAAAGTCTAGGCGGCGTTCCGTGAAAAAGGTATTCGAATTTCAAGTATTGTGAACGGACGATCAAAAAAGTCTGATGTTGGACCAAGATCTAACTTTTTTGGTTGGCCGAACCAAGATCCAAATTTTTTAATCGAATCTAACATCCGATTCAAAAAGTCAGATCTTGGTCAATATTCGACTTTTTTTGTCGGATCTTGGTCGATAAGATGAGATAAAAATAGGTTCCAATTTTTTTCGACCACAAACACAAAAAAACCCAAAAATTGAATCCCGTCCACGCTCGCGTCGTCTCCGCTCGCCTCGTCCGCAGTCTCCGATATGGTTGTGTATTAGGATTTTAGGATAAGGTTATCCAAATAAAATCTAAAAAGTTGATTCTTATCTTGTTTCATAATATAGAAGAAAATAACAATACACCCGTGACTAATACAGCCACAACTGACACGACAACACAATGACCAACACCTGTGAGTGGACTCGTCTGAACAGTACACCCGTGACTAATACAGCTACAACTGACATGATAGCACAATGACCAACACCCATGAATGGTCTCGTCTGAACAGTACACATGTGACTAATACAGCCACAACTGCCACGACAGCACAATGACCAACGCGGCAACACCGACTTGCGTTATGGCTTTAAATAAGAAGTTGTATGTGGAGTTATTATCTGCAATCCAGAGAGAGAGAAAATTCACACGAACCACGGGCACGAAGAGAGATGGATACTTCCAGATTTCAATGATGATTATAGGCTTGAACATCGTAGACATAGGAAAGAGTATTATGCTGGCTTGCGACGGGAGTGGATTTTTCGAGCAGCCGAGTCTGAAGTGCTTGTTGCAAGGCTACGAATGCTGGACGCGCCTGTTTTGAAAAGGAGGTCGTTGGATATGGAACGAAGCAATGTAAAAAATTATTCATAATTATTAAGCAAACTCAACATATAAATCAAAATATTTAAATAAATTAATTACCTGAAGGTTGGAATGTATGAGAAATAGTCCAAGGCTCTCTGATGGTTGAATGAAGAAAACATTGTGCAGGTTTCATTATATAGGGGTTCGACGATAATATCTGAAATCCTGTAAAAGTAGATATCAGATATGCCTATCGACCGAGATCCAACTTTTTTTGTCGATTATTGAAAAAGATCCGACTTTTTGAGTCGGATGTTAGATTCGACTAAAAAAGTCAGATCTTGGTTCGGCCGAACAAAAAAGTCAGATCTTGGCCAACATCCGACTTTTTTGTTGTCCGTCCCACGTGGACACCAAATCCACAAAACTTAAAAATCAAACACCTTGTTCACAAAATACCATGAATAGTAACACCGGACAGACTTTTAACCCGCATTTCCATCAAATTTAAAAAAGTACGCCTTTCCATTAAAGTATGCCCTTCCATAAAAATAAAAAAGCGGACACTATTTCACGTGTTTTTTGCAGGGTTTTTACATATATCTTGTGCTTTTTAAGTTTACATAGTAAAAAATCAAGTACAAGATCAACCACTAGAAATATTATTCTAATTTAATAAAAAATATTGAGTTCGAATTCTTTATAACATATTAATACAAAGTATGCTGAAAATTCTTTACCATCTTTAAAACTCTACTCGGCACACTAAATTGATTAATCTTTCTGGTTCTAATATAGTGTGGGACTGGCAGTTCTATAATAAACGTCACGTGTTCGTTTCTGGTTGGAGGAAAGAGCTCGCGGTGGGAGCCACCTTGCTCGAACATTCCTTCCTGCCTACCTGCCTCCACCAGGTATTAGAACCGCACTTTTCTTCCACCCTTTTCCTGGAGTCGGGGTTTTTCCAACCGGTTCACAACTGAGCGAGAGAGAAACTACAAAATCACAAGCAGAAATTCCTCTCTACCCCCGCACTGAAATAAACCAATTGGTTGGGGTTACACTTTTACATTAATAATTAAAATAATATAATCATGATTACTTTTATTATAATTGTTGCTCTTATTCTTTTTGGCTGTTATTATTATATTTATCTTTATCATGGTCCTAATCATTATCATTAGACTACCCACAGTTGTAACCTACCAAATAAACAATAAAAAAAATTTCATCCACATATAACTCAACTCAACTCAACTAAGTATATTCCTACTCATAAACTATTAATTTCTCTCTCATATATATATTATCTAATATCTATTTATGTATATAAAAATTGTAATAAATATACAAAAATGATGTGTTTGTAATTACAACAAGGAAAAAATTATAATAAAGTAACGAAATTAAGATTACAAAAATTACAATATAATCAAAAATAAATAAATCAAGTTACAAATGGATGCGTTAAATAAAAATTACAAATAAAGAATATACAAATTATATAGTTAATTACTAGTGCCGAATTCATAGAATAACAACTAAATATTTCATACGAATTTTCATAGAGAATCAAAAAATTGAATTCCGTAGAATTAAAAATATTAAGCTTAATTTTTAGAGAATGAAAAATACAAATTTTCATATTTTATTTTCCATTTTTTTAATTTCATTTTTGTCTTTTAGCTTGAGAAGGTTGAATTTTGTGTGTGAATAAATTTAGGTTGGTTGGCCTAAACTCCGAGCTCTATACAGCATTGGATTTTGTTTCTTTCTCAAGCAAAGTTTTGTCATTTCTACAACGAATCAGAATTAACCTACCGACCTTTAGAAAACGAGATAGATCCCGTTACCATCCTACCATTGTACTGGTCCATGTTGCATTTTGGGCACCACTGGTCTTATGCATCGCCGCTAAGCATATCCGGTCGAAGTCCCAGATCCTACCCCTAATCTAACCCCTTATTCTTTCTGTTCTCGATAATTTAAATAAAGAAAAAAGAAGAATAGTAAGATAAGAGAGGGGGAAGCAGTCTTTTCCAATTTTACAGCAATTAGAAAAGGCATGTTAGACTAGAATATTCGGAATCTGTTTGGTCCAAGAAAATGGTAACATCATTCTCGATTTTCTCGAGCTCCTCAACTTGAATGGATATATACTAGAAGCTTTTTTATCATGCTCATCATGTTCTTAAGTTTGAACACAAAAAAGTGGTTTCTGCTAATAACAGAATCCCACCTTTCCGCAGTGCACACTAATCGATATGGAAGTAACTAAATGTGACTTCTCAAACATGAATTTCTGTCTGAAGTGATCGATTTCATAATCGAGTGAACATTTGGCTTACCAGTATAAAGCATGAATGATTTGACAAAAATTTAGGATTCAAATTTATCACAGACGTAAAATTAACCTTAAAAAAATAGTTCCCAATCACAAGCAACTCAACAGATAAATGACTATAGAATTGACCAGATTTCTGCTAGTAGCAGTTTAAATTAATCACTGCAGCATATTTATTAATTAAGTACCTACTAATTAGGGAGCCAACTTCAAGAAACATTCTTGCCAATGGATGATCAAAACTTATTTAGCGGCAAAAATTGAACAATCATCTAAAATAGTCCCTCCTCTAAATTAATTATCCAGACCACCAAACTCGTGTCGAATTCTAAACAGACCAAGAAGATAAAACAAACCTAACCTGAAAGAATATATCCGTAGGAACTCGAAGGATCTTGGCCGTCCAGTAAGCAAACTTGTCCAGGAATTACAGAGACCCAATTTTTTTTTAGGCTATAAAAATGTCACCCCTCATACATATTGCACTACCCTTTCTTCTTCCCTTTCCTCGGAGCTCGCCCCCATTGTCTCCGGGTGCGACATGGAACCTAGGTTCTGTGAGCTTTCTCGGCTCTCACCGAAGCTCCCCCACTCGAATCTTTGCTTCTGGACATCAAGATGGATTTCTGAAATATGCATGAGGTAATAGTCGCCATCTAAAGGTATAAAGTTATAAGATATAAATAAAAGATACATGTTTTTTCTCTTTTTATTTCTGTTTTAATTTTTTGGTTAAACAGTCAGTTTGTGTTGATTACTATTCGAATTCAAACGAATTCGAATGTATTAAAACCTTGAACCGTATTCAATTCGTTCAACGACGAATTCGAATACGAATTATGAACTTCCAAATCGAATAAAAATCGAACTCAAATTCATTTTTATTATTTTATTAGAAAATTTTCAAAATTTTTGATTTTTTATAAAGTTCAAAAGATTGAATTTTTTGAATATTTAGGTTCGGGTTTATGGTGAGAGTTAGGGTTTAGAATTTGGTAGATAATTGAATTGGATACACGATATATATATATATATATATATATATATATATATATATATATATATATATATATATATATATATATATATATATATATTCGATGGTGAAGTTGTAGTGCTTTTTATACAATCATAAGAAGACTAGAAGATAGAAGGATTAACTAGACGAAGTTGATTAGTGGAACATAAATTCTTGATTCTGACGGGAGAAAATGCAGGTTGAGACAATTATTTAGTATCTAAATAATTGTCTCAACCTGCATTTTCTCCCAATATCCACTCATATAAGTTCGAGTTGGATCTCGGCAAAAAGATATTAAATTTATCAAGTCGACTATTTTTTTTTGAAATAAAGTCGACTAATTTAGGTTCTAATCAAATGACGATAAAGAGTTGCAAAATGAGAACTATATAGGTCGTAATACATTTATGGACAACGAGCTGCATCTAGCAAAGTTCTCTTTTATTTTGCAAAGTAGCAAATCTATGGATTTGATTTAAATTAATTTTTTATCGAATCACGAATTAGATTCTAATCATGATCAAGTCTAACCGCCTGTTACGATTTAACTGGTTGATGATTTCCTGATACATTTAACTGTGTCATTGCAACGAAAATTTTATAATTACGATGACGATTTATTATCGTAACCAGAGAAATAACCGAATTTGCGGTTTAGCCGATTTAAACCACATCGTGGTCAGGACATTGGACTAAGTTCATGCCTCAGCTCAAATCCCTTTGTTTCCCATTATTATTGAAGCCGTATCCTGTCGAGGCAGGATTTGCAATTTAGTTGACTGCTCTGTTGAATTGAAATGTAATCCTTGTACGTCATTCCCATGTAGGCCGGTGGATGACCTTCCCTTTCTATTAACTTCTCGGCCGGGTTAACCACCGTGTCGAGGGCCGGACCGTTGGCGGTGCCTAGAGATATCCTCGTAACTTTGCTATTCAAAACTGCTCGGTGTAGTACGCTCTTGTACTTGCCATTTGTAAGAATCTGCACCACACAACTAACTAGTTCATATGTTTGACAATAAATTAAAAATTGGTTTGGACTATTGTTTGAAAGACAAATTACCCTCAGGTCCCTGATTTATAGTTTTATTACTCGCAGGTCTCTGGCTTTGGAAAATAGTGTATGACATCTCTGCTTTTTAAGAAAATATTGGTCTGAGGTCCCTAGTCACCAGATTGAAAATTTATGCCGGAGATTTTGAAGAAGATCGATCCGGTGACTAGGGACCTCAGACCAATATTTTCTTAAAAAGCAGGGACCTCATACACTATTTTCGAAAGCTAGAGACCTGTAGATAATAAAACTATAATCCAGGGACCTGAGGATAATTTATCCTAATTTTAATGATAATGATATAAGACACTTGAGTAATGTTAGAAAGGACAAGAAAAAATGTACTATCATATTCAAATTGCATTAATATACGACTTTGGAACCAATATTTTTAAAAACGAATTGGGAGCGACCCATATTTTTTTAGAATAAAGGCTAAATAAACTCATGTATTTGCATAAAAAGTGGCTCACACAAGTCCTTGTATTTCTCTAAATGGCTCACATAACCTTTTGTACTTCTCTAAATGAGTCAAATAACACTTCGATAGTATTTTTTCGATCACTGGTGACACGTCATTAGCTGACGTGGCATCCTTGTCATAAAAATATGCCACGTAAGATTTAAGTTCATATTTAATTCTATGACTTAACTAAAAATTTCGAGTTCGAACATCTAAATATTAAAATTTTATTAGATCATTAAATACCATATCCCGCTAAATAGATTGTAAATATTGTTCCACAAGGTGTTTGAGCTCTCCAGGCTCTGCGACGTCCTCGTGCCGACCTCCGTGGACGCCGTCTGAGCTGCGAAAGGGCATGGGATGCCCCTGGGAGGCTCTCCGACGGTACGAAGAGTCCATTACCTCGGCCGAGGAGCTTCGCATGCTTTACGATTCGCTGTCGGAACTTAAGGCCAAGTATGGCCCTCGCGACCGCACGGGCTCTAACGCCGTCGCGGGATCGCCTAGCTAATTTTCAGAGCAAGTCGCTACTAGTACGTTGGCTTATGGATATGACATGGCCGAAAACTGGTACCTTTCTGAGTCAAAAATCTTATTCTGTTCTAACTCGATGCTTGTTCTTGTTAATTTTGGGTTAGATTAATTTGGAAACTTTAATTTCTAGGTAGTTTTTACGATAAATCTTAGATTTCCAGCTAACGTGGCATGACAAGGATGTCGGTGACCGAAAAAATACTATCGGAGTGTTATTTGACCTATTTAGAGAAGTACATAGACTTATGTAAGCCACTTTCAAGTACAGGGGCTTATGTGACCCTTTTGTGCAAGTAGAGGGACTTATTTAGTATTTATTTCTATTTTTTCATTTCCTAATCTGCTCAATTAGACCAGTTAGATAGTCAATTAAATTGAAATTTTTAAATAAATTGTCTAAGTAATAAAATATTAAATAAATCTAACTATTCTCTAATTTATTTCAAACTATGTCATTCACAACTATCAAAATCATAATTATCACTTTTAATCTAACAAATTTTGAATTTTTTTAAAAAAATTAAATAAATTTTGGGCAATTTAGTCTAGACCAGTTAGTCCAACCTAACGAACCAGTCGATCTAATCATTGTGAACCGGACAACTTGACTAGTTGAACCAATGGTTAACGATGTTGGCGCTCTCCGTATTTTTGTATAAAAAAATTCGTTAATAGTTTTGGGTCGTAGTCCGACCGATCAGTGTGTTTTAAAACAATGCTTGGAAGCAAGTATACATAACTAATAAATTAAAATTTAATATACATTTTTATGGATTACATATGTACTAATTTTTCGGTAATTACTATGAGATATGAAAATAGACTTTATTACTAAGAGAAAGGCATGCACCAACCTCAAGTTGGTCGCCGGTATTGACAAGAACAGAACCGGGAACGGCGGTGACATTGAACCACTTTCCGTTGTGCATGAGCTGGAGGCCTCCGACACCGTTTTGGACGAGCAGCGTCAGGAGGCCGTGGTCGGAGTGAGGAGGCATTCCCATGGCGAGCTCCGGCTGGGGACATGGCGGGTAGAGGTTAGCCACCATCATCTGGAATCCCTTTTCATCTGTGTTCATGGACTTCTCTATGTACGACGCTTCCAGCCCCAAGCTCTCCGATATTGCCCGAAGCAGCTTACTAGCCATTTCCCGGTTTGTCCGGCTGTATTCTCGTGCAAGCTCGCTGTTGGACCACATGCGGAAAAATTCGAGTTCGATCATCCTAGATTTAGTCGAGTTCCCATTTATCTAAATACAGTAAAACGTTGAGAGTGGAGAAGAATATCACTTCAGAGATATTATATTTATTACATAAGAGAGATTTGTAATTTTTTTTTCCAAATATATTAAAATTGAATTTTTTTTTAGCAACAAATGTGTAAACCAAAAAAATACTCTTTTATATACAAGTCACCAAAAATTTTGACTTATAGCGTAATTCATTTGCTACACTCGATTGAGATATTTTTTTACAACAATACGACGATCGCAAAGATTATTTGAAGATAGTCGAGAAGATAAATGATGATGTAAAATTTATCAAACAAGCAAGTCTAGCACAAGCTAATATTTTAAAATATAAATTCGTAAAGTATGTAAAATATATGTATTCATTTAAAATATTACTTTATGTGAAAATTGAGATCGAAATTTACCACTAAAATTTTACGAAAAAATATTAGTTATCATGATAGAGAATTTATTAAATTTTAATATTGGTCTAGACTCAGAACCAGAACTTTTTACTAGTTTAAAAAGATTATAATAAAGAGTTATTTTAATGTATTGTTACTTGCTATGTCACCTGAAACCGGGTGGTCTGGTTGGTGAGTGAAACTGAGGGTGGACATTGAACTTGAGATAGTCCCTCCAGAAATGTACTTTCTCTAGAGAGGTGTTGAAGCTTGTCCCGCACTTGACTGGATCCTCTAGCCCTTTTCCTGCGTAATCGCTCCTCAGGCTCTCGTCAAGATCAAAGAACTCCTCGCAGGCATCGATCATCTCCTTCACTAGACTCTTTGGGACGTTGTGGTTCACAACCTGAACAGAATAGTGAAAAAAATTAAAAACATATACGTTGTAGTTTTTTAAGACTGCAACCTCGTACAATCTGGTGCGAGAACTACAGTTTTCATTATTGATGAGACCTAAGTTATTCTTGACTACAACGTATATTCTTGACTCAAACTTGAGTATGAAGTTCATGTCTAGGATCTGACTGTAGATTTCATTATCGATGAGACGTAGGGCGCTCTTGACTACCCGCTTGTGGGTTAGTTTGAGTATGAGGATCCTATCTGGGGCGCAGGCTGTACGGACGTTTTAATTTTTTTTTTATTTCTTTAATAAAATTCGGTATTCATTGAAAAATAATAATTAATGTAAAACGACCGCATAGGAAGCAACGGATCATGTAGTGAGCCCGCTGTTAAAATTTATATATTCAATATGATACTGCATATTAAATTTCAACGAGAATTCAATAAATGATAACAGGGAAAAACAAAAAGATCGACATAAATCCAGAAAATGGTAAAAGATTACGTACCATGAAGAAACCCCAATCCTTGCACGCGTTTCCAATGTCTCGAACGATCTTGGACCGTTGATCAGCACTACCATTTACCAGGATAGAGTAGTCAATGATGGGGAGTGAGTACTCTTCCGGGTCAAAACTAGATTGGTCGGCTTCCGAACTTTCATTAATGGTGTACATTGGGGGGACAGTGGTTAGAGCTGGTGACTCGGCTAATAACGCTTTAACGCTACTTGGTTTGGATATTGCTGATGGATGCAATAGGTTTCCTAGTTTAGTAAGCTCTTCAGGTGGAACTTTGGAAGCCATTAATAAGTGGAGAGGTTTTGGAGTTGAGATTTCTCGGTATGTTATGAGAATGGTATTACTTATTGGGGGGTTGAAGGGCTATCTAATTTATAGCCACGGGAGATGCAAGATACACGTTTCCGGGAATGTTGGTGATTTTGAAGGAAAGTTTTCGGAAAATTTTTCACAAATATGATTTGACATACACAATAATTAGAAATTTTACTAAGAGACAATAATATGATATGTTTTATTAGTTCAATTCTGTCTCTTATTTTTATTGAAAATTTTATAATCCAAATTTTGTTCAGTTATGACCAATATAAAACTGCTCGACACTTCTCAGGTAGGCCCAACATACGTCGCGGATTTGTGTCCATTCATGGTGGTTGTGCGAGGTCACTCAAAACATTTTGTGGAGGTGATCAAAAAGTCTATAGTCAACCGCGATGCTGACGTGTATAATTGTTCGGTGTCAAATCAGATTCTCTGAATAATTGATGGTAAAAGAAAATGCGAGAATTGCCTCGACTGAATTGCTCATACATTTTACATCAGCTTATGTTTTTTAAGAAGGAAGTGACTCATAGTATTTTAGTTTTGAAGGAAAGTTTTCAGAAAATTCTAGGATGATATTTGATATCTTCGATTTGACATACTCAATAATTAGAAATTTTACTAAGAGACAATTATATGATATGTCTTATTAGTTCAATTCTCTCTCGTATTTCTATTGAAAAATTTATAATCTAAATTTTTTTCAGTTATGACCAATATAAAATTGCTCAAAACTTCTCGGGTAGGCCCAACATACGTCGTGGATTTGACCAGACCACGGACCACAGACTACCGAACTTCCAGACCCCCAGACTCCGGATCATGAACCACCGAACCACGAACCTTGGACCACCGGACCCCCCGATCCCGGACCACCAGCGGCTGGACCCCTGGACCCCCGAACTACGGTCCCCGGACTACCAGACCATCGGACCTTTGGACCACCGAATCACAGACCCCGGATCACCTGACTCTCAAACTACCGGACCCCCAGACCACCGGACCCCGGACCAGACCACCGGACTACATACCTCAAGACTCTAGGACCCCCGGACCATCGGACCACCGAACTCCTGGACCCCCAGACCACGGGCCACAGGACCTCGGACCCCGTACCACGGACCGCGGACCACCGGACTCCGGATCATCGGACTACCGAACCACAGACCCACAGACCCTCGGACTGCTGACCCCCGGCCACCTGCCGTCGGACCCCTGGACCCTGGACCACTCGACCCCCGAAACGCGGATCCCTTGACCCTGAACACCAACCACGAGCCCCGCATCCTTCGGAGCTCCGACCACAGACCCCAGACCCCGAGCCCCGTTCTGTCTTTATTTGTGTACATCTTAAAAAAGAAAGTTAATGAACGATATATTTTGTGGATTTTGAAATAGAACGGCACTCGCAACGCGCATGAATATTTACTAGTACTCAATAATTAAAAATTTTACTAAGAGACAATTATATAATATGTCTTATTAGTTCAATTCTGTCTCTTATTTTTATTGAAAATTTTATGATCTAAATTTTGTCCAGTTATGACCAATATAAAATTGCTCAAAACTTCTCGGGTAGGCCCAACATACATCGTGGATTTGTGTCCATGCATAGTGGTTGTACCCAATATTTTTAAAACTGACCAGGAAGGCAACCCGGAATCTTTAAAATTTCTGGTTCACTCGGTCTGACCGGTCAAACCACTGGTCGGACTGGTAATTATAATTTTTATATTAATATTATAAAATATAGTTTAATAAATTTAATTTAGCATAAAAAAATAATAAAATAATAAATAAGTTCAAATATTTAGCAACTTTGTTATACAATTTATCCAAACAAAGTCTTCGAACATCTATTTAACAAGTATAAAAATAAAAGAAGATAATTATACATATTTTTTGTTTGACATATTAGTCCAATTCGTTTGACATAGTTAATATATTATTGAGAATTATTAAAAAAATAAGTTTGTTATGATCAAAAAGTGATGTACACGCTCTGAGTTTGGAAATAGATATTTTATTTCTAAATTAAATCTGATAAAATGGAAAAAATAAATATTAATTTTTCTGATCCGGGCGAACCAGGTCACCTGAAAGTACCAGACTGGATGATCAGACTAGATTTTGACCGGTCGAACCACTGACTGGGTTTTATGTAAAACTCGAACCAAATTTAATTCCAAGTAACAGTCTGACCGGTCAGAACGCCATTTAAAACATTGGTTGTACCCTCTCAAACATTTTGTGGAGGTGATCAAATAGTCTATAGGCAATCGCGATGCTGACGTGTTATAATTGTTGGGTGTCAAATCAGATTCTCTGAATAATTGATTGTAAAAGAAAATGCGAGCATTGCCTCGACCGAATTGCTCATACATTTTACATCAAAAGCTTATGTTTTTTTAAGAAGGAAGTGGCTCATAGTATTTTATTATAATAATAAGATACAACACAGACACTTAAAGCAAATACGTAAGTAAAACCATAGAAAATTTAGAGATGAAAGCCTGAACAATGGTTTCACACTGTTGAAAGATATCGATAACGTTGATCACTTTGGTCGAGATCTACTTCTTAAAGAAAGTGAAAAATCGGACCTAGATATTGCTACATCAGATTATGTCAACACTTGTTTATTCGTTTTATCATTGTTTGAAATCCAATTTGACTCATACGTCAATTAACCTATTTAATAGCCCAAAAAATTCTTTTTCGATTTTCTCATTTTTCTAACATTAGGCAGAATTTAAAATTTGACTGAAATCGTTAAAATACAGATTCTATTTAATATACCCGTTTGTGCAAGTATTTTACTACTGAGGAGGCTGGAAACTTCTTTTTCTGCCCAAATCTATCTCTATCTTGATCCACTGAAGCTAAGATTTTTTTTCTGTAATCAGGATAACATGTACTTCATTTAACCGACACTGAAAATGACATTTCCTCCTAATTTACGTTTAAAACGTGTCATCAGATTGACCATAACAACCAATGGTCTCCTAAAAAAAATAGTATCTGTTGGGATTGGCGAGCAAGTGGAGTTGGCGATCGCCAACTTGCTTGCGATCGCAAGTACCCAATTACAGAGAATTGGTTTTGCGGGCAACTAGCGATTGCTAGTTAACTAGCGATCGCTAGTCCCCGCCGAACAGTTTTTTCCTGTTTTGACTCGACTCTTGTTTCAGACTCCTAATTTGACCTAGATTGATTTCTTGTACACCAAGGGTTCGTCTATTATATAAAGACGTGTTACCCTATGGTTAGATATAGCTTTGTGACTCTGATCCATCAATAAAAGTTCTCCTTTCTCACCGTGGACGTAGGCATTAGGCCGAACCACGTAATTCTCTTGTTCCGTGTTCTTTGTGCGATCTTGTTCTCTAGTTGTTGAATTCATAACAATTGGTATCAGAGCTTAGGTTGGAGGATGACGGACGGCGCGAAGTTTGCTCTTGTGAAGTTCGATGGTTCTTCGAATTTTGGGTTATGGCAAAGGCGTGTCAAGGATCTCCTCGTGCAACAAGGGATGGTCATCGCGCTCTCGGAGAAGAAGCCCGAGAAGATGGAGGAGCAAGAGTGGAAGGAGATGGGGGCCAAGGCGGTGGCGACAATTCGCTTGTGCTTGGCGGATGATGTGATGTATCACGTCATGGATGAGGAGTCACCAGCTGAGGTATGGAAGAAATTGGAGGCAAGGTATATGTCTAAGTCTTTGTCGAACAAGCTTTATCTTAAGCAAAGATTGTACGGGCTCAAGATGAATGAGGGCTCGGATTTGAGCCAACACATTAATGGTTTCAGTCAACTTGTGAGTGACTTGAGAAAGGTTGATGTGAAGTTCGAGGAAGAAGATAAGGCGTTGTTGCTGCTGAATTCTTTACCTGGCTCCTACGAAAATTTGGTTACAACTCTAACTTGGGGGAAGGAGTCCCTGGTGTTGGAAGATATCACAAGTGCTCTGCTAGGGTTTCATCAAAGAAGAAAAAATGGCGATGAACAAGCGGAAGGGCTGGTTGTGAGGGGTAGCCATGGTAATCGTAGTGGAGCAAAAGACGGGAAGGGATCCAAGTCGTGGTCAAGGAGGTTCAAGGGAAATTGCTTCGAGTGCGGAGAAAAAGGGCACGTGAAGAAGGATTGTCCAAGAAGAACTCGGGATCGCGAGGAAAAAGGATCAGGTTCCGTGAATGTGGCCTCACATTCGGACGGGTCAGATGGTGATCTTTTTTCTGTTTTGTCAAGTCCAAAGTATTCTGATTCCTGGATTTTGGATAGCGCTTGCTCTTTCCACATGACGCCCAAGAGAGGGTGGTTCGACACCTACAAGTTCGTTGATTCAGGTATGGTGACTATGGGTGATGGTTCTACTTGTAGAATTGCTGGCATAGGTGATATCCGAATTAAGATGTGGGATGGTGTTGAGAGAAAATTGTGTGGGGTTAGGCATGTTCCAAAGTTGGAGAGGAATTTGATCTCGTTAGGAGCCTTGGATTATAGTGGGTACAACTATAATATTGTAGGCGGGCTAATGGAGGTGGAGAAGGATGCTGTGGTGGTGATGAAGGGTGAAAGGAATGCTAGAAACACCTACAGGTTAGTGGGGAACACGGTTGTAGGTGGAGTCACCTCGTTGGGTTCTGATAGAGGGGAGAAAAGCTCTTGTGTGATGGAGCAAAAGCTTGACATGAATGGTTTGAGTAGAGTTGAGATTCGCAAAGACAAAGTTAGCAAGTTCCCGCTATGGTTGTCTAAAAGGACGTGCACGTCAAAGGTGTTGGGTAGGTTTTGCATGGGGAATGCGAAGCCGTTGGTAGCACCACGGGCGAATCAGGTATCTCACTCAAGGCCGAACGGTGGAGTTCGTGGCATGTCGAGGGTTCTACTTGGTGGAACAAAAGGTTGCCCTTTGTATGCTATGGCATGTAGCATTGGTATGAGGCAAGAAGGTCCAGCGGAGAAGCAGTTCGAGGTTGCGGAGCATAGGATTGACCGGAAAATAGAGAGCGCATCTATTGGTCATAAGTTTGCTTCAGCAGGTGGACTTGCTAGTTGGGGTTCGATGGAGATTGGAGGAAAGACGCCAAGCAAGCTCGGAAGCTCGAGCTTGGGGGCTAGCTCCAAGTGATTGAACGAAAAAGGTGGTGAGAAAGTTGAGATGGTCTTATTGGTGGTGCTGTATCTATGGTGCGAGGTGGAGTAGGTAGAGTCGTTTGGTTTTGCAAGATCTCATGGTTCTTCATAGGGCGGTGTCTCATCAAGGTGGAGTTTGTTGAAGTACGGGTGGAGCGTCATGGTTCTTCACGGGATGACTTCTCGCCAAGGTGGAGATTGTTGGGATTGGCGAGCAAGTGGAGTTGGCGATCGCCAACTTGCTTGCGATCGCAAGTACCCAATTACAGAGAATTGGTTTTGCGGGCAACTAGCGATCGCTAGTTAACTAGCGATCGCTAGTCCCCGCCGAACAGTTTTTTCCTGTTTTGACTCGACTCTTGTTTCAGACTCCTAATTTGACCTAGATAGATTTCTTGTACACCAAGGGTTCGTCTATTATATAAAGACGTGTTACCCTATGGTTAGATATAGCTTTGTGACTCGGATCCATCAATAAAAGTTCTCCTTTCTCACCGTGGACGTAGGCATTAGGCCGAACCACGTAATTCTCTTGTTCCGTGTTCTTTGTGCGATCTTGTTCTCTAGTTGCTGAATTCATAACAGTATCATATAAACGAGGATCTCGTGATTATTTTGTGAAATATTTATATCACGATTCATGTGCATTTTACGCTAACCACAGCAGCACAAGACAATATTTAGACATTATAAATATGTGTAAATTAGGCATTCAAAATTTACTTTAAAAAAAACCTTTCTGAACAAGGTTCGGTTACAAATGTGAAACCGTTAATTAGTTTTTTTATAATTATATATATATATATTTCCAACATAATTACAAAGAGTATTTGTTTTCTTCTGTACAAGAGCGCTTAAACCTTAGTCGTGAAATTAGAACACACCCATCAAATTGTCGGCTAATTCACCTAGTTAGCTATATCGTCCTTATACATTGAGTAGCTAGATAGGTTTGGTACGGTTATCTCCTAATCCTTTGGAAACCGTTAACTAGTTTATCTATTTTTGCGATTCGGAAACTATTGACTCTGGTTACTGTTATAAATCGTGATCGTAATCAATATTTTAAACGCACGTCGACCAGTCCGATCATAACCCAAGACCAACCAGATATTATTTTTCACCTAAACTCGGATGGTGAGTTGACGTTGACCACCAATTTAACTGATTCGATCAGTCAGTCCTCCTGGTTCAATAGACAGATCCACACACACAAAAATCAATTTTTTTTAGTTTTATTAGATTAAAAGTGATTAAATTGTGAATTTTTGATAGAAATTAAATTACTATTTTAATGATTATAAAGTAATAAAATTAGATAATATTTATAATTATATGACATTTGAATGCTTAATATAATTATCGAGCTGTACGGGAAGACGCTCGAGCAGATAAAGCGGTCCGGGAGGACGAGGGGTTAATGGAAGGTGGTGGAGAGCTTCACGAGTCACCACCTCAAGGTGTGCGAGGAGGATCCTGACTCGGAGGCTATCAAGAAGCGCCTCAAATGCGGCCAGGTCGAGGAGCTCGTCGAGATGGCCCGCGACGAGCTTAAGCTCGTCTCCAAGATGATTAGTATGCCAGTTTTCCAAATGTTGGAATTATTTTGGTAATTTATCGGTTACACGTAATCATTAACTAAACCTACTTGGTCGTCACGTTTCTGCCTCTTCCGGTCAAAAAAATGACAGCATTTCAAGCCCGTTTGGTCGGGCAGCTTCCCGAATAAAAGTTAGTAAACGACAGAGACTGAATTACTAATTTTATACAGAGGACCTAAATGGAAAAACATGGTACTAAAGAGCACTTTTTCCTTAATAATATATCTTTTTATTTAAAAAATCTCAGGTCGAATAACGTATAAAATATGGCCGTGACCATGAATTCTCGATTAGGTCACGGATAACAGTGGATCAGCAATTTTGTAGGTTTTTTCCTATTTTGGGTTTAAAAATTAGCAAAATATTTTAAATGGTCAACAACATACAATATTTCTCAAAATATATAATTTCCAAAAAATTAAAAAAAAATGAGAATCAACCTCGTAGCAGGTCGACTCTCGGTGGCACCCTCAAAATCCCAATTATTTTTAGTTACCAAAATATGAAAATAAGCTAATACTAAATTGTTCGAATGTTAAATATTTTTAAATTTTACATATTTTTTGAGCTCTACGTCATGTGAGCGCGTCACGTTGTAACCCGTAGGAAATTGACCTGCTATCAAATCGACTCCCATTTTTTCAATTTTTTTAAAACTATGAAAAATATTATAAGTTGTTAACCATTTGAGAAATTTTTGTAATTTTTTTACCCAAAACATAAAAAAGCCCCTTGCAATTAGTATTTCTTATAAGTGGAGTTTATTAATAGTAATATTATAACCTACTTTGTGTGGAATTTCCTCTTGTGATATTGCGACTGTCGACGTCGTTAAAATCTCACCGCAATAAAATTCGGCGGGAAAAAATTACGGTAGAAAAAGAATATCTTCCTATCTTGATGTTAGCATCAATAGATTTAATTTCATACCATAATTCTCCAAGCCAATTACATAATAAAAAACCTATAATACACATAAAATCCCTCGGATAGATTTCAATGCAATTCACCTCAACGGGCAATTGCATTTAAATCTCACTAAAATGCAGTTGGTCCTGGTTTTTGATTCGACCTGCCCGATCTCGCCGGATTTTATCCAAATTAGTAAAATTAAAATAAAAAAATCGTATCATATGCTCGATTTCTCAAAATCAACAAAAAAGTGGACTTTATATGTTATAAATTGGTTGATATTTCTAAAATGTGAATTTAAAAACCTATATTTTGCCTATTTTGGTTTATATATTATCGATTAATGGTAAAATAAATTACAAAAAAATTTGGTCTGATCGATGTTCCGACCGGATAACCCAGAGGTCGTACCAAAATCTATATTTTAAAACTATAAAAAATCTCATATTACTTTTTTTTGTGGAATCCCATATTACTTTGCACCAGAAAAGACCAATAATTTTCCAAGCTAACCAGTGTTTTTTAGGGGATGGACCATGATAACCAGTGTTAGTACCCTATGGTCCCGGATGGACCATAGGGTACTATTTAGGGTTTTTTTTTAAAGATAAATATTACACTTAGTTATAATGTCAAGGATTGAACTATTGATTTCTTTGAAGTTAAACAACGCCTATGCCGTTAGGCCAAATGTCTGATGGCGGGTACTATTTAGGTTGTTGTGAAACTGTTTGTTTCGATTTCGACCGAAAACAAGTTATGTTTTCCGTACTTTTTCCCCTGTGAGTGGGCTGAAAGTAATTGCAAATGGTACCATCGAACTGTGATCGCGAAGTTGCTCAAAGAAAAAGTTGTGGTCACCTGCGAGGCGAAAAGAGGATTAGTACGAAAAGATGGGACCAAAAGTTGTGGACAAAATCGGTTACGATTCCTGAATTATTTTCGAATAAATATCATTTTCCATCTTAGAGCTTGTACTTACTAAAAAAACAATTAACACTGTATATTTAAAAAATTCAATTAGCACATAAATATTTCAAAATAGAATAATGACGAAATAACATCATCATGTACTTTATCTTCTAATTTTTTAATACAATTTGCATTTCCAATATTTTCGGAAATTTATAATTTAGTTATGGTAACAGGTTAGCTAGTCTCTAATTAGGTGTTTAGGCCCGGAGTGTTTTGGGTATTTTCTCTTTTCTCATCCCTTCTCGTAACTTTTTTTTTATAAAGGTTTGTAAGTTAGTTAAAACATCATGTACTTGTTCATAAAGATCACCAGGACCGTGCACCAATTCAGTGACTCGAATTAGTGATTCTGATGTACTGAATGAGATGACATGTCGATATTTTGAAAAAAATAGGTTTTAACATACCATAACGTAGGCCATTTTTGGGGGGGAATTCATTATTGTTTCCAAAAAGGTAGATTGTATTGGAACAAAAAAGGTGAACACATATAATCAATCATTAAATGAATTGGTTAGATAAGTTTATTGAACTCTAGTTATATTTTATTTAAAAAAGGAAAAAAAGTGAGTGCTTGAATCTTCCGGTTGAAAATGTAGCCAGTTATACCTATAGTCTCCCTAAAATCCTACCGAAATAAAATCTATTGGAAAAAAAATTGAAGCACCAAAAGAACACGCCGATGAAATCCAAACATCTCAAAATAAAATTAAAACCCTAACAATTAAACAGAAACCTAGAGAATTGAAATAAACCTTGTGGAAATCCTCGAAAGATATCTACAAGAGGATCTCAAAAGGGCCCGGCCCACTAAACGCATAAGAAACCTGTCATGCCTCGGAAATGGGCATATCAACTGCCACGGAGAGAAAGTTCTCTGTAAGGCTCAATTAGCCCTTAAAGCTTTCAGTGAAGATTCCGGTCAAGATTCTTTAGATGTTCTTAAAGATACTCTTAAAGCTGCCATTAAAGCTCGCAGTGAAGATTCCTGGAATGGCTTAAAAGATGCCATTGAAAATCTCGGTCAAGATTCTTTAGATGATGCCCTTAAAGCTGCCGTTAAGACATATATATTTAAGGTTACAATCTCGATGATAAATAGAAATTCTCGTTCTAATTGACAAAAAATGAGTATCATGCCATGCAAGCATGAGTCTACCCCTAGTTCTCACTCCCCAATCGTTCCTTAGTATCTGAAACACACAGTGCACATTAATGAGGATACACAACTCAGTAAGCCAGCGACACATATAACATATTCAAGCACATAACATATCATACAATAGATCATATCTCAAATGATATAACAATTCATATATCAAATATTCCCAATAATGACCATTCAAATTAAGATGCATTCACATAGAACAGAAATTACATATATACTGACAAGCTTTTCATGGATAAGGAGTCACCAGCTGAGATGTGGAAGAAATTGGAGACAAGGTATATGTCTAAGTTTTTGTCAAATAAATTTTATCTTAAGCAAAGATAAAATAGTTCTCACTCCCCAATCGTTCCTTAGTATCTGAAACACACAGTGCACATTAATGAGGATACACAACTCAGTAAGCCAGCGACACATATAACATATTCAAGTACATAACATATCATACAATAGATCATATCTCAAATGATATAACAATTCATATATCAAATATTCCCAATAATGACCATTCAAATTAAGACGCATTCACATAGAACAGAAATTACATATATACTGACAAGCTTTTCATGGATAAGGTCACCAGCTGAGATGTGGAAGAAATTGGAGACAAGGTATATGTCTAAGTTTTTGTCAAATAAATTTTATCTTAAGCAAAGATTGTACAGGCTCAAGATGGAAGAGGGCTCGAATTTGAGCCAACACGTTAATATTTTCAGTCAACTTGTGAGCGATTTGAGAAAGGTTGATGTGAAGTTCAAGAAAGAAGACAAGACATTATTGCTCCTGAATTCCTTACCGGGCTCCTATGAAAATTTGGTTACAACTCTAACTTGGGAGAAGGAGTCCCTGGTATTAGAAGATATCATAAGTGCTCTGCTAGGGTTTCATCAAAGGAGAAAAATTGGTGATGAACAAGCGAAAAGGCAGGTATTGAGGGGTAGTCATGGTGGTCGTAGTGATGATAGAAAAGGATCCAGGTCGAGGTCAAGAAGATTCAAAAGAAATTGCTTCGAGTGCAGAGAAAAAGGGCATGTGAAGAAGGATTGTCCGAGAAGAACTCGGGATCGCGAGAGAAAAAGATCGGATTCCATGAATGTGGTCTCATATTCGGATGGATCAGATGGTGATCATCTTTCTGTTTTGTCAAGTCCAAAGTATTCTGATTCTTAGATTTTAGATAGTGCTTGTTCCTTTCATATGACTCCCAAGAAAGGGTGGTTCGACACCTACAAGCTCGTTGATTCAGGTATGGTAACTATGGGTGATGGTTCTACTTGTAGAATTAGTGGCATAGGAGATATCCGAATCAAGATGTGGGATGGTGTTGAGAGGAAGTTATGTAGGGTTAGGCATGTTCCGAAGTTGGAGAGAAATTTGATCTCATTAGGTGCCTTGGAATGTGGTGGGTACTGCTATAAGGTTGTAAGCGGACTAATTGAGATGGAGAATGATATTGTGGTGGTGATGAATGGTGAAAAGGATACTAGGAATACCTATATATTAGTGGAGAACACGGTTGTAGGTGGAGTCACCTCGTTAGATTCTGATGGAGGAGAGAAAAGCTCTTCTGTGATGGAGCGAAGGTTTGACATGAATGGTTTGAGTGGAGTTGAGATTCGTGGAGATAAAGTTAGCAAGTTCCCGCTATGATTGTCTAAAGGCATGTGCATGTCAAAGGTGTTGGATAAGTTTTGCATGGAGAATGCGAAACCGTTGGTAACACCATGAGCGAATCATGTATCTCACTCAAGGCCGAATGTTGAAGTTTGTGATATGTCGAGGGTTCTACTTGGTAGAACAAAAGATTGCCCTTTGTATGCTATGGCTCGTAGCATTGGCTTGAGGCAAGAAAGTTCAGCAAAAAAGCAGTCCGAGGTTGCGGAGTATGGGGTTGACCGAAAAATAGAGAACGCGTCTATTGGTCGCAAGGTTGCTTCGGCAGGTGAACTTGCTAGTTGGGATTCAATAGAAGTTGGAAGAAAGAAGCCAAGCAAGCTCAGAAGCTCGAGCTTGGGGACTGGCTCCAAGTGATTGAACAAAGGTGGTGAGAAAGTTGAGATGGTCTTATTGATGGCAGTGTATCTATAGTCCGAGGAGGAATCAGTGGAGTCGGATTGGTCTTGCAAGATCTCATCTCTTCATGAAGCGGTGTTTCGTCAAGGTGGAGTTTTGTTGAAGTTCGGATGGAGCTTCATGGTTTGTCCACAGGATGATTTCTTGCCAAGGTGGAGATTGTTGAGTTTGGCAAGGAATAAGTAAAAGAGAAATTATTTTTCTGTTTTGTTTTGGACTCCTAATTCGACCTAAATAGATTACTTTATGTACAAGGGTTTGCCTCTATATAAAGGCATGTTACCCAAGAGTTTTGTATGACTTTGTGACTCGAAAACTCATCAATAAAAATTCTCCTTTCTCTCCGTAGGCGTAAGCATTAAGCCGAACCACGTTATCTCTTGTGTCCGTGTTCTTTGTGCATTTCATTCTCCTTCTTGCTGAATTCTTAACAATATACTATCGACATTGGTGAGTTTCATTCATTCTGTCTCAATCATACAATCTATAATACATCAAGAAATCATACAGTTCGTGTATGTACATATATATATACACACTATACCCTCTATATGTAGCTTAATTCATTCAATGATCATCCAACAGCAAACCTACTCTATGTAATAGCCACGCACATAATTAGATGCATATCCAGTAGTAAACCCACACAACCAAATCAACTATAAAATACTAAAATCTGTTTCAAGCGACTCACATGTGGTTTCATGCTATTCATCTATATTATATTCAATTCTAATCAAGGCGTTGGACGAAAACAAGGAACCAATATTCGTAAGCAGTAATCATGCGATCTACGTCAATTAGATTACATGTAATGCGCTTAGATTTACCTCGATGAATCATGCTTGTAAAGTCTATCGCAGTGTAACAAATCATGCGTTGGGTTATGAAACCACAACAACGAACACGATAATTGTACTCTACACAATGTAAGACAAAATCCGACTTACATCCTTTATTCAATTTAGTGCAATGCAATGTTTGTTTCAAATTAACTCCCTTTGGGAACGTAATGAGTGTGTTGGAATTGGGCTGAATGTAGGGATGGCAGTGGGTAGGGTCGGGTAGGGTATTGGTAGGACCCAATCTATACCCTAGTTTTTGGAGTTAGACCCATACCCTACCCTCAATCCTACAAATTTTTTATTGTTAGACCCATACCCTACCCTCTAGGAGACCCAAGGTTTATAGGGTCTGCAGGGTCTGACCCTTTAACATTCTATCTTTTTGATAATTACTTTACAAGATACTTTTATTATTTCAATATAATTCAAATAAAGAAAAAATCAAAGTCTATGTAATAAAATAATAATCTCAAATTAAAGTTGAGAGTTAACTATAAACCAACTGGTTCAACATAAAATGAAACACATACGACTACCTTGTCAATAAGAAACTAAAACTTATAGGTGTTCTTGTATAATATAAAGTTTCAACTTCAAAATAATTTTTTTCTAAATTTTTAAGTGACTTTTGAACACGTTTTCTCGATCATCTTCTTGCTCTTGTAATCTAACTCTTCTCGGTAGTTTCTATATCTAACCAAAAAGTTTAATTACTTAATTAGTCATATAATATTTGAAATTTTAAATTAAAAAATAGTATTATATTAGTTTTTTTTGTGCGCTTATTCTTTTTTAGACTGTATTATAATTATCTTAGCAATATAATAAATATGGATCTAAATAGGATCTAATTAGGGTCTAACTAGGATATGGTCTAATTAGTGGGTCTATGGGTAGGGTCTGGGTTTGGGTTTATATAGACCCTATCCAGACCCGGACCCTATCTAAATCTATAGACCCAAACCCAAACCCTACCCTAGACCCATAGACCCTAAAATCCACGAGGTAGGGTAAGGGTCTGATCCACTGGATCTGAGTCTTTTTGCCATCCCTAGCTGAATGAAGAATTCTTCTTTGGCTTCTCATAGAGACGCCACCAACAGTAGTTCTCCATTAGCTTATGAGTTGACCTAAATATTAGTAGGGTTAAGGTTATGTGGTAATTTACTTTATGCTACTCTAGTTATTAATAATATCTACGCACTACCTAAAGTTATTAGAATTATCAGATAGATTTTCTAATTCTTACAAAACCAGACCAAAAACGATCCGCGTCCGGTATGCAAATTCCACAGCTTTAGACCAAAAGTGGTTGTGCTTGCGTTGTTGCTGTGGTACAATTCTCGCCGGGGACCCAACTGCAACCAATGTGCCAAGGAACTGCCTAACCCATCTATTCCTATCGGTCGGACCACGATTTTTTGACTATGGTCGTTAGCCCATTAGAGAATATAATAAGTGAGCCTAGTGATATTTTGACCTCTTTATTATATTACGGAGGATTTTCTCTACTTAATTTTATTGTTAGTGGCTCAATTTGAAACCTTACCTCCTTGTTTTCTAGATGGACTCTCTCTATTCCACTATTTGGAGGTAAAAAAGTCAACAAATTACGTGAAATCAAAACTGTGATTTTTTAATGGATAAGAACTTAAAATAATTTGTTGAAGGGTATAAATTTCATACTTTCGGGCAAAGAAAACCATACTTGCAATTCCATTTAATTTTACTTACCAAAAAATTTTCCACTTAATTTTCAGTTCCACAAATAAATAGCAACGTCCCCTTTGGATCAATTAAATATTCATTTGGACATTGGAGAATACTTCAGGAATTGGATTCCATATTAATTCATTACAAAGGGAAATTCAATAATAACTTGGTTCTAACTCTCAGGTTCCTGAGAATTCTCAAACCTGAAATCTGACGAGAGGGCATTACAGAGGCAGAACAGAGCTCCTGTTCTTGCTATTATATCTTCCCGAAAACAATTTCCCGCTGCAAGAAAACGACCTGATAACCGAACCCAAACTCGAACCAGAATTAGCAGACATAAGCTGAACGAACCTACGGTTCCGTCCAGCTCTACGACTCGACCCTCGCGAACCCGAATCGTGCTCTCCTGATTCCATCCGATGTTGCGTGTTTCCCATATCCGTTCTGATCTTTAAAGCAGACAAAGAGTCCAAGGAAACCGATCTCCTCAACGGCTGTATCTTTTCCTCTGCTCGACCCCTGACGAACTCCTCACTTGCACCACCCATTTCTCGACCGGATCCGCCACCATTCTCCCGAACATCGATCCGGGTTCCTTCCCTGTCATCCCCACCAACATCTCCACCCTCTGGAGATCCTGCCCTGACTGTACTCGCAACGATGGGAGCCCGACACAGGGGGCAATTGGTATGCGACCTGAGCCAAGTATCAATACAAGGGATGTGAAATGCGTGGCTGCACTTAGGCAAGAGCCTCAACGTCTCGTCTTCCTCGTATTCGGTCAAGCAAACGGAACACTCCGTCCCTTCGACCAGCCCTTCGCCTCTCTTGTACTTGCAAACCGTAATAGAACTAATAACAGATGGCTGCAACCCTGTAGTATTGATGTACCATATATGGTGGTCAACTTCAGGGCCATGATCCTCATCCGAAATCTCCTCCCTTCTTTCGTTTCCTTCGTCTTGCAGCGCACTCCGCCTCGACGGGTTCAGGTAAAGCCTGGCATACAAGGCATAGCAAGAGACAAGGACAAGTGCAGCAGCTAGTACGGACAGGATCGCGATGAGCAGCTTGCTCGGGTGGTTGTTTCGGGAAGCTAACGAGGACGGAGGAGGGGAGAGAACGAAAGGGCAGAAAGCGTAACAGAAGCTAACACAGGGAGATTGGCAATACCCCAAGTCATTAGACAGGTCGCAGTAAGGGGAACACTGCTCGTAAAGGGTGTCGTTTGCTGAACCTGTCAGCAACTTTCTTGACACAGAAGCCATGGTTGGAGCTGGATCATTACAATTTGGGGTGGTGGAGGAGGAGGAGGAACATGGGAAGAAGGGAAGGAGAGGATTCGGTCAACGGGTTTTGGTCAAATGAAGGAGATGGGGAAGCAAGCAGAGAGGATGTTGGTGAGATTACGCAGCTGTTGGGAATTGAAAATTGCAGGTGGTTTATGACTTGGTTGGGGTTTTAAAAAAAAGATTTTGTAATGCTTGTTGTTTAATGATCAGATTGACAATTAAACTGAATATCTCGTTAAATGAATGCAAAATTTTATCTATTTGGACTTTTGTTCGGCTTGTATTATTTTCTTAGGAAAGAGGTAGCTAATTTCTAGTGAATTTCAATTTTTAATACTTAATTAAATAGGAATTGATTGTGTTTAATTTTGAAAACCGAATTTTTTTGCATATAGGTTCGATAATAGTCGTCTCTGAAAAATATTCATTTCGGTAATTTTGGTAGAGTTGCATTTTAAAGAAGATAAATACAAGTACCAGATAAAACAAGGGAAGGTTCAAATTTTGACTTCTTTTCCGCTTCAAAGTTTAGGAATTGGCTATTTTGACAGGTCAGGATTTTCTTGTAAATTATTTCCAAAACTTTGACGTTGGCTTTCGTTCTTTTCTTATGTGCCTGTCAATTAAGGTTGGGTATTCAAGTCACTTTCATGTTGGCGACCGACCGAGCGTCTAATCTGATTTATCCTCGATGGTTTTATCATGTTTATACCTACATTTTGATCAAAATCAATATACGTGTGTCAAAACTCGGGTGTTATGTCAGTTGTTTCGAGTGCTTGTTGATTTTTAAACACACTCTGGCGGGAAAAAAACCACATCTTTATACATTTCGAATTTATAACAGGAGACGGAACAACGCTACAATTACCACAAGAGAAACACAAGTATACTTAAAAGAACTATAACACCAAAAGGGCCTGGCTCTGTTGCTCTTAGCAGAATGCTGTTAACAGTACAGCAATCGAGAAACAAAGAGCCTAAACGCATTCGGATTTCGGAGTACCACACGAAAGAACTGCTGCCATCAATCAATCCGTGCTTTACCGGGCGAAGTCGGACACGGTTGTCGGCTGCAAGAGTCTATCAGTTAGCGGAAGGAGCGTTGACATCGGCTTTATCGTTGCTACTGATAAAGGTGGCCCATTTTCACGCGTTTGGTCTCCAGGTATCTTTGGTTGTCGTCGGTAATCAGAGAAAGCAATGGAACCCGGCCGGCGACTGCTAAACCGTAACCTTTGAGCCCGATGTACTTTGCAGGGTTGTTTGTCATCAACTTCATCGTTCGAACACCTAGATCCCTCAGAATCTGCATCAATCAATTTGAAAGAATTTTCGATAACAACCATGTCTTGATCAAGTTAAAGTTCGCATAGACCCGATTAACTCATGTCGGCTAGTTGACCAAGCTAACTCAAAAGGCCAATTAGTATCTATGATAACCGAAAGTACCTGTGAACCAATGCCATATTCACGCGAATCAACAGGAAGTCCCAAATCCTCATTTGCTTCCATGGTATCCCCCCCAGCATCCTGTAGGTTGTAAGCACGAAGCTTGTGACCCAAACCGACGCCCCTTCCTTCATGGCCACGGAGGTATACCAACACACCCCTGCCATTCGCTTCTATCTGCTTCATTGCAAGTTCAAGTTGGTTCCCGCAATCACACCGTGCTGACCCGAATATGTCACCGGTGAGACATTCCGAATGTACCCTCACCAAAATATCATGTCCATCTCCAATGTCACCCTGTCCAAACCAGAAGATCAAATGGGTGTCAAATGGTTTTGCCAATTCACGTCGTTTATCTAGTCCTTCTTAACAATTTAGACAACCAAAAAACGTTGCACCTATTAGGATTAGAACTGTTGCTACCTTAACCATGGCAATATGCTCGATTCCATCCAAGACTGATCTATAGCAATAAGCTGTGAAGGGGCCCCACTTAGTAGGTATCCGAGCAGCAGAAGAACGGTCGACTAATTTATCTCTTTTCCTCCTATATCTGTAATGAAGATATGTCACAGAAAATGAGAACTTGTTCCAGAAAATTCTTTCCTTAGCAAATACATTTTAATATGCAGGAAGGTAGAACTATTTTACCTGATTAAATCAGCAATAGATATGATTTTCAAATTTTCTCTCTTTGCAAACTCGCGTAATTTAGGTAACCTGGCCATGGAGCCATCTTCGTCCACAACTTCACATAGAACTGCAACGGGATCTAGTCCAGCAAGAACAGCCAGATCAACAGAGGCCTCGGTGTGTCCAGCTCTTTTCAGTACGCCACCCTCCCTATACCTTAACGGGAAGATGTGCCCGGGGCGATTGAAATCATCTGGTTTGGAATCTCCGGATGCAAGAGCTAGAACTGTGTTTGCTCTATCTTGAGCTGAAACCCCAGTGGTTGTCCCATGTTTTGCATCCTGCAGAACATAAGAAGCATCCCGAAAAAGAATACACTTAGATAAAAAATATTCAACTATGATATTTTTTTGCTAAATGATACAACTTTGGTTTCTGACAAGAGACCGAGCATGAATCAAAGTTGTAAATTCTCAGAATCTCCAATTGAAGTGTCATAGTCACAGAAAAGAAGCAACAAAGCTCATGGTTGAAAAAGCAGTTTCTGCTTTCGTCCAAAAGATGGAGCAAGTTTTCCCGGAGAAATGCATGCAAGTTTTACTGTTATCCGAAAACCTCCACAAGCAAATTCAGAAAAACCTTAAGATTTAAGTAAGTTCACGATGCATCACATATTGTCATCTAAGACGACGCTATTTGACACAGGCGGTCAGGATCGCGCGAGTTACTTCTGAAGTCTTCGAGATCTCCGCACAACGATAACACGGGGGAGTTTTCAGATATCGAGGAAGGAATTTAAGATAAGTCACAGATTAGAAAAAATACCAGCATCTAGAGAATATATGATAGCAGAATCCATGTAATGAACATCTAATATCTCATCAAAGTGCATACCACAGTCACTGTGAAAGCAGTGCGGAGTTTTTCGTCATTTTCATTCTGCCTAACCATCAAAGGAAGTTCCAAACGGTCTAGATCTTCCCCGGTCATGCTCACGCACACTATTCCAGTGCCATGTTTGACAATAAAAGCCATTGCTTCCGGTGTTGCCAGCTGTGCCGCCATGATGAGGTCTCCCTCATTTTCTCTATCCTCATCATCTACGACCACAACATACTGCAATACAACATAACGGGGAAGTATGAAACAATGATCAAAGAGACCAAAAGCAATGGGTACATTATCCGTGGGTTCTCGGAAAAGAATGAGCCTTACAAACTCATCACTTTACGCAGACAAACAATAATGATGATTACCTTCCCTTGCCGAATGTCTTCAATGGCATCGGGAATGGAAGAAAAACCCTCTGTGGGAAGATCTAGATTAAAGTCTTCCTCATCAACGGGAAAATCAACAATTGGAGCGGTGTCCGCACTCAGTGCCCCGAACACTGAGGAATCAGGTTGTAACTCAAGCAAGCTGCTGCTGTTGGAATGAGACAAAAGATCACCTTCTCCTGATATCACAGTGGCGCGAACTTTGCAACCACTCTTCAATCCAGAAGAGGATTTACTCCCATTGAGCCGGATCAAGGCAGGCTTTGACAAGTAACTATTTGCAGAAAACAAATTCAAACTCTGCGGCCCATTGAGGATTTTGAATTTCTTACTCATCCTACAAAAAATCAGTCATCAATGATTGTTCGGACAGAAAGTTCCTAAACAAAAACATCAGCTCTAGTCCATCAAGAGCAACAAGGAGACATGCATCAATCCAATTCTAATTAACCATAACCGGGAAAGTCAGCCCGTTCGAGCAACTCATAGCTTCACTGGCTCCTTTCGGACCCGTGCACAAGAATCATGAACCATGAAATCATACACATGAAGTCTTGCACTCAAATTCCTAGGCAACATAGAGACTATTGGAAACACTCTGTTCCAAATAGCACCACAAAGCTCAATGCTTAAAATTGCAAATTGTCAATAGCAAGGCACGAGACTGTTGAATTGCCTTTGCTCTATTCCCTTCCATAACCTTCCAAAACCAAACTGTAAAACAATTTCGGTCTCCATCAAGTAAACAGAGACACACTTGTGCGGTTTTTTCCCAATGGGTCTTATCGTATCGGGTTTTGAAGGGACCGACAGCTGCGAGATTACGAATTCACATAAACAGAGACACGAAACATGGGGATCACACAAACATGAATCCAAACAACAAACACACACGTCCCCATCTTAACATCAATTCTTTTCATGCATGCCAAGGCCAAAAACGTCAAAAAAAAAACCCAAACCGAAAACAGATATAAAGTTCAAAACTTTACACCAACGACAAATAAAACAGCGAAATCAAGAGAAACCCAGATGGGTTTCCGTAGGAATTCGAAGGGAAACTCACTGGGAAGCAGTTCTGGTAGAAGGGCAGGAAGGGGAAGGGGAGAAGTTGATAGAAGTCATCTTTTCTTGTGGTTCTTTTTCGTTTTTTGCACACTTTTCTTAGTGTTTTTTTTTCCCTTCCTTCCACTCTTACAGGGAACAGAGAGCTTTAAAGGTTGGCTGCGGATTCAGACCGGTCCAAATGGGTGTCTGTCTGGTCGGTCCATCTGTTATTATTGGTTGGAAATTGGGAAGGGAAGCAAGTGGGCCAAAATTTAAGAGGGGAAGCTGGAAATTGGTGGCGAAATGGGCTAGTTGCTTGCTTGCTTGGTGCCTATTTATTTGTCTGGTTACTTCCTCTACGAAGATGACGTGTCTTTGTTTCTCTGAGAAAAGGCCTACTTTTAGTATTTCTTTAACGGTTTTACAGGGGTAATTTTCCAAAAGGGGGTTTATTTCTCCGACAATTTTTTGAATGGGGTTGTCAGGGGATGTTTTCCTTGTCTGGGGTCGAGCCAGAAACCGCTCAGCGGGGAACGTTGGCTCTTGTTCGGAATCGAACCGAAGACCTCCACAATTTTAAATAAGCACTTTAACCAATCAATTTACAAGAGCCTATTGACTTATAACTTTGTAATAAATAATATATTACATATATACGATTTCTATAAAATATGTAATATATTACATAAATAAGGGTTCCAAACAAAATTACCCAAAGCGAAGAAAAATTACCGAAAAAACTTTTTTTTTACCAAAAGCCGCTCTGCTGGGAGTGTTTTTTCTTTTGCCAAAAACTGCTCCACCGGGAGCGTTTTCTTTTTTGCCAAAAATCGCTCCGTCGGGAGCGTTTTCTTTTTTTACCAATTTAATTGTCTCATTTAAACCAGAACCCGGTCTTAACTATTATACAACTTGTTTGTTAAAAATAAAGAGGAAGTAATGTTTATTAAAAATAATAATATTTTGGAATTCCCTTTGATAAGGTTGCAATGAAAAAGTAACTCCAAATAAAAAATTATATCTTGAAGTTAATATGAACAACTAATTTCGTAATATAATACACCCAGCTAAATACAAAAAAAATAAAGACTTATTTCATAAATACATATTTCATAAGTACATATTTATTTAATAAATAATATATTTCATAAATATATTTATGAAATACGTATTTATTTAAAAATAATATATTTCATAAATACATATTTATTTAATAAATAATATATTACATAAATACAAATATATATAATATACATAAATATAGATAATATATTACATAAATATGTATTTCATAAATATGTATTTATGTAATAAAAAATATTACATAAATACGTATTTATGTAATAAAAAATATTACATAAATACGTATTTATGTAATAAATATTATTTTATATAAATATGTATTTATGTAATATATTACATATTTCATAGAAATCGTATATATGTAATATATTATTTATTACAAAGTTATAAGTCAATAAGCTCTCGTAGATTGGTTAGTTAGAGTGCTTATTTAAAATTGTGGAAGTCTTCGGTTCGATTCCGAACAAGAGCCATTGTGTGTTTTTATTTGGATTTTCTCCCCCTTCTCAGTGCAGCTAATTTTTTTTTTCGGTGACAACCAAAAAAGGCTCCCGGTGGAACGGTTTTTGGCAAAACAAAAAATGCTCCTCGCTGAGCGGTTTCTGGCTCGACCCCAGACAAGAAAAACATCCCCTAACAACCTCATTCAGTGAATTGTCGGGAAAATAAACCCCCTTTTGAAAAATTACCCGTTTTACAGTTGTATGGAATAGGTCCAGTTTTTAAATATTTATCAGTTAGAGAATTCGGATTGCTATCCGACCATCTGATAAGACATGTCATCTTTTCACTCAAAACGTGTCCTGCCGTCACTACTTATTGTATTCTCGTAAAAGACCTGGCAAATTGAAAATTTATTAAAACGGCCCAAATTTTTTAAATTTTTGGGGCCATTTTAATAAATCTATAGAATTAACATACTGAATGAACCGGTTTTGTACATCGCACTTTACCTCCAAAAAGTTTTTCTAGATTAACTAAAAAATTTGAGTTCAAATTAATGTAGAAAATTTTACAACCTTTCAAATATATTATTCATATCGAAATTATATTAGTCTCCGAAATGAATGTCCAGATATCATGTGGTATTAAAAAAAAGGAAAATTACTCTCAAGTCTCTCGGGTTTGCTTAAATATACTCAAAAGTCCCTCCTGTTTGAAAAATGATCATGTTGTCCCTCTAGTCCCTAAATAAATTTTTTTTGTTATTGAAATGACGAAAATATCCTTAGAACAAAAAAAATAAAAAACCACTGACATCATCTCTCCTTTTTTCCTTCCCTGTGAACAAGAACACCATCCAGAAATCAACAAAAAAAATCAGCCAAGAACCCAGATCGGCCGCTCCTCCCTCTCTGCTCTCAATTTCACCATCTCCGCTTCTCCCTCTCCTAAACAAACCGCCGCCGCCGCCATCATCATTTCCTTCTGCTCTTTCCCTTTCCTAATTTTCGCTCCTCGCTCCTATCCCTAACGGCGACCACAGCAACCTCCTGTCGTCTACGCGTTGGCCTTGAGGGAATTACAACGTCGTCGCCCCTCTGCCACATCGAGGATAGCTTGAAGGAGGGCTGGATCCAAGTCAAGGGCCATGTCGGCTCAAGTCAAGGGCCATGTCGCCTTCGCTTCGCCGAGGGATCGGAAGCTGTCGGAGAGGATGGAGGACTGGTGAACGAAGACGAAAACCCAAGCCGAGATCGCCGCCATGAGTGCGGGTGTTGGATCCAAGCCGTCGGAGTGTTGGGTCACCGTCGGAGAGGTTGGGTACTTCGTTGTTGGTAGTAGCAAGAGGAACAGGAGGTTAGGGATGGGGACGACGGTGAAGGAGGTGAAGTCACCGACGAGGAAATCACTGTCAGTTACAGAGATTGGGTCGTTTCTCGTCCGTCCCTTTTCTGCAGCCGGACGACGATGTAATTGCCTTGTTCGGCTAAGGTGGACCTCGAAGTTCACCGCTGTCGGGCCTCGGCTAAGATAAATGCAATAGATTTGAATTAGTTAATTTGGAATTTGATTTCGATTGTGTTTGAATTTGATTTTTAGGGTTTTGTTTTTGGGAATTTACTCTCTCAAGTGAAAAGAAGAAGAAAGTTGATCTGGTTTTTGGGTTTGATATGATTTCTAAGGTTTGATCATGAATTTGGTTTATTGGAGGAAGAGAGGTAGAAGAAGAGATGATGCCAACATTTTTAATTTTTTTGTGCTAGGGATATTTTGGTCATTTCATTGACAAAAATGAAAAAAAAGTGTTGCTAACGTGCGCCAGGGACCCGAAAGTATAATAAAAACAAACTAGAGGGACTTCGGAATGTATTTTGTGAACAGGGGAAACTTTTGAGTATATTTAAGCAAACCCCAAGGATTTGAGAGTAATTTTTCCCAAAAAAAGAACATACTACCTATAAAAAAAGAAGCACAAAAAATAGCCATTGCTATAAAAGAAACCTTTTCTAGTAAAATACTAAAAGAAGCCCCCGAAAAAAAAATACAAATAAATAGAAACAGAGAGGTAGGTTTTTTTTAGAAGGCAAACAGAGAGCTAGGTGGGAGGGCTTCGTTTTGTGTCCTAATAAATTAAAAGGAAAATTTTTATTTTATTACCATGTGGTATCGCCAAAAATTATTTTAGTACTCTGTGGTAAAAATTTATCAATCGAGTCAAATCTCACCCAATTTACATCACTTAGGTTCACGGACAGCTGCCCGAACTTGTGCGGACCCTGACCGACCAAGTGGACTAGCCACGTCATCAAATCTGATGACGTGGCATCTCCACCTTCTCCTTTCCTTTTCCCCTCTCTCTCCTCCTTCCCTTATCTTCTTCTTCTTCTTCTTCTTCTTCTTCCTCCTAAAACCAAAGTGACTGGAACCCTAAGAACTCCTCTGACTTCCCCTACGCTCCGATCCCGACCAACCCAGAACCCCAACAAAACGTCGTCGTCGTCCTCCAGTACCTCAACTCCAACCCACCACACGCCTCCTCCGGCGCATGCTCCTCCTCTCCTCGGGCCTCCTCCTCCTCTGCCTCCCCGCCTACCTCCTCTTCACCCCGACCCTTGAGCTCTCCTTCAACCTTACCGTCCGGGTCCGCAACGTCGAACTATTCTCGGTCAACTACGACTCGCTGGCGGTGTCGATTGGGTACAGGGGGAGGGAGCTCGGGGTAGTCCGGTCAACCGGTGGTCGGGTCAACGCCCGTGGAGCTCGACGGGCTCGAGGTGGCCCACGGCGCATTTTACCTCATCTATGATTGGCTTCGCGGGGTTATCCCCTTTGACACCGTTACCCGCGTCCAAGGCCACGTCGGGCTCTTCTTTCTTCGCCTCCCCATAAAGGTTTCCTCCTTTCCCCCCTTCTCTTTTCGTGTCCGGGTTTTTTCTTATTGCTTGTGGGGTTGCCTCTAAACTTTGGTTTTAGGAGGAGGAGGAGGAGGAGGAAGAAGAAGAATAAGAGAAGGGAAGGAGGAGAGAGAGGGGAAAAGGGGAGGAGAAGGTGGAGATGCCACGTCATCAGATTTGATGACGTGGCTGGTCCACTTGGTCGGTCAGGGTCCGGGCAAGTTCGGGCAGCTGCCCGTGGACCTAAGCGATGTAAATTGGGTGAGGTTTGACTCGATTGATGAATTTTTTACCACAGAGTAGTAAAGTGATTTTTGGCGATACTACAGGCTACTAAAATGGACTTTTCTCAAATTAAAAAGCATAGGGAGGCAAATGGAATTTCACCCACTTTCTTCTTCATCGCGTTTTCCCCTCTCTCGCTGAAGGGCAAGGCAAACGAGACATGTACGGATCCAGGGGGTAAGTGGCTCACCGATATTTTAACCCTCGTCGTTATCTAATTCGTCGCTAGTTTTTGGAGTTCGCTTCTCTAGGGTTGGTTACCTGTTCTTGTGAATTTCGTGTTAGGGTTTGTCTCGTAATTTAGTTCTGCAAATAAAAAATAACAATTCGATCTTTGTATATCGTAAAAAACGCGTTTTCTGATCATTTTGACCCATTAAATTCCCGCTTGGGTTATTTGTGTTTGTTTTCTTTTTTATTTTTTTTATTCGGGGTGTTATTAATTATTAAACTTAAATATTATGAAGAATTTGAAGTTTTTGGGGAGTGTTAGGAGCCATGGAAGTGTGTGGGTTGGGTCATGGGTGTGGTTTATATTAACAAGCTTAGTGGGGATTTTTGTTCCTTTTTTTTTGTTTTTGTTTTCTGGGTGTTGGATAATTGAAGGGCAATGTTGGGAAGCGGGGGGTTTTCGGATGGGTACGAGGTGGGCTCAAAGAGACAACGAATGATGGAATCCAATCCCTACTTCGCAGTGAGCAGCAGTGCCGGTGGGTTCCAGCCTTTTACCCGCCGCCTCCTTTCCCCGTGGTCCGCTGCAGGGGGCTCCCATTCAACTGCACCGACATCGACGTCTTCAAGTTCTTCGCCGGGCTTGACATTGTCGATGTGTTGTTGGTCAATAAGAGCGGGAGGTTTACCGGAGAGGCGTTTGTGGTCTTTGCCGGATCCATGCAGGTTGAGTTTGCGTTGCAGAGGGACCGACAGAACATGGGGCGGAGGTATGTGGAAGTTTTTAAATGCAAGAGGCAGGACTATTACAATGCTGTTGCTGCAGAGGTGAATTATGAGGGGATTTATGACAATGATTGCCACGGAAGTCCTCCATCCAAAGGGAAGAGGTTTAGCGACAAGGATCAGCTGGAGTACACCGAGATTTTGAAGATGAGAGGTCTCCCATTCTCTGTGAAGAAGTCTGAAATACTCGAGTTCTTTAAGGACTATAAGCTGGTTGAAGATAGGACTCACATTGCCTGCAGGCCAGATGGAAAGGCTACCGGGGAAGCGTATGTTGAGTTTGTTTCTACTGATGAGGCTATCGGAGGTATGCATCCGTTGCAAAATAAATTACTAGGTCCAGAACAATAGTGTAGAAGCTAAAACCTTCAGCCCTCATCTGTAGGCCAGAAAAGTTTGGGTACAATACAAGTGCCGGAAAGCCGAGAGGGCTGGAGTGGGGGGGACCGTACAGGGCAGGAAGAGCGGCGGGTAGATGGTAGTTGAGTCAGAGCATGATCGTTAAGACAGTTCTAATGGCGTAGGTGATCATCGGTTGAGGTCAAGGCGAGAGGGAGATGGAGAAATAGAACCAGTTTCCATCAAAGAGGCGGAGCCAAGGTTGGGATTGCCAGGCATAGGGACTAGGTGCTTCAGCTTATTTGGTTCCTGGATCCAATTGTCACTATTGTCCTTTAGACACCGTTCCAATGCCGCTAGGAAACAATCGAGTAGAAGTACTTGGTGTTGCGGTCCCCATTCAGGATAAACTTAGTCTGAATTTCTACATCTTTCAAAGTGGTCTTGATGAATGTGAAAAAGTACTGATACTTGCGTCTTATTTTAGTCTTAGTTTTCTAAATCTTTTTTTGTTTTGTTTTGTTTTAGTGAAAGTTCAAGGTCAATTGTTGTGTTTTTTTTGGTTTTTAGTTTTATGGTGATGCCTTTGTTTTGGAGGATTGGATACTCATTGGAAGTTGATTTGAGATTATATGTTAGATAAGGACAGTAAGTTCAAGAACCAGGAAGCCAAGAACAGCAGATGAAGTACGATGACTAACCTCAGGGTTAGTCACCAGACGTCATTTGTTCATCTTGGATTCTTAATGGAGATAAAGAATGATCACAGATTTAATCATTTTCTGTAGCATTTTGATAATTATTAGGAGTTTGATTTATTGTAGTATTTTGTGTAATAGATTTATTTTAGTTCTTCGTAAGTATGAGATTTTCTGTTATTTTTCGAGTTGAATTTGATAAATAAAATTTCAAAGTTCTCCTAATTTTTTGTCGTCTTCCGGTATTTGTAGAATCAACAAAACAAACTATTGCTCGTTTTAGATATTTTGTTAAATCAATAGATTCGTATTTATATATCCACGTCTCCCCTGCATCAATTATTCTTTTAAATCGTGGATATTCGTAGTATTTTTCATGCTAGATGATGTTGCCAACATATAAATTCATCTCCGTAACTAGGTAAAATGGGGAGCACTTGAGGGGAAACATTATCCCTAATCTCTCTTTCTACTTAAAACCCTGGATTATATTGCAAAATTGCAAGCTTGGTGGTCGTAAAGATTGGATGGGATTAGTAATTAGGGTAATTAGAATTAGGACGAAATTAATGAGCGGAAACGTTTACTAGTTGTTCTTAGCGTAGTTATTCCTAATTTTGATTGATTAATGAACGAAAATGTTAACGGTTATGCTCGATAAATCCAACTCTTATTATGTGCTTAGCAAATCCAAAATATTATGCAGGTGGATGACCAAAACGAATAAACCCATAATTTTCTCATTTGTGAAAATCCTTTGCATTAATGATAGTTTGAGTGACACCTTTAATTGTTTAGCTTTCGGTTACTTCAGAATACACGACAACGGGAATAAAAATATTGGAGAGTAGTGGTTTAGAGAGGTCAAAGATGAATGGATACTTTAGAAAAATTACCCTGCATCGGCCCAGGTTGTTTTTTTTTAATGTTGAGTATTTTTTAGTATTTCGGTTACTTAAAAAAAATTAATGAATGAATTTAGGTGACCATGTTTCGGTGATAGCCCACCGTACAGCCGTCCCTATAACGACTAGTTATAGTATCCATTGAAACGATGGTGTCTGAGCCTAAGCACGTACTTTGGCGATATCCTTTGATAGTGAGTCACAGTTAGAGCGCTGCTTATCAGGTAGAATGGTGATGGATCCTACTTTATTTTCTAAATTGTAGAATTCAATCACTTGTTGTTGTTATTTTTCATTTTTTTGTTGAGGTCTATCTTGTAGAAATATTCAAATTAGATCAGTGATGATTTCTAGATTTCTTCATAAATTTAATTGGTTTTTTCTAATTCGGTAAATAAATAGTTCAAACCACACTCAAAAGTAATGCATTTCTCATTTTTGTAGGATATGTACCAAAAATAATGATATCTCCAATTCGAACCCGCTGAGATGTAAAATATATCTTGTCTCATCACTACAGTAGTGTATGAGACAAATGTATGCATTTGTCCCACCATATCATCTGATATATAAATAAGTAAATGTTGCTTTCCATTATGGATAGCAATGATATGGCCAACCATTGTGTGTTGTTCATGATCTTTCAATTGTTTCTTTTTCTTCCTTTGTGTTCTTATTTATTTTGTTTACTAAATGCTTACAAAATGATTTTTTTCGTAAACATTATATAATAAATTTCTTCTATTTTTTTTTTTTTTGAAAAGAAGAAGAAAGAAATTTATTTTCCTCTCCTATCTTATTTACTACAGCGACCAATAATCGAAATTTTGCTATCACTGAGTCGACTCTTACTCTTGCAAAAATTAAAAAGCATTATTTGAGAAGGAAACAAAGTTTAATGTCATCTAAAATTTCAAAATTTAGATCACTCTACCTAAATTTTCTTCACAAAAATAGTTAGAGCCCTGCTTCTGGTCATATTCAGTTAAGACTTAAATTATTTAAATTTAAATCTTACCCATGAGAAAAATATATCAGCGAAGATCCATGTATAAATAGAATGGACAATATCTGACTGGTCATGTTCATGACGCGTTTGGTAAGTTGGTGACAAAAACTTGGAATTTCGCCACGTAGAAGTCTAAACCCAAGTCAATGAGAAAATGCACCGTCATCATCCAACGCGACTATATTGTCATCTTCCATATTCGTTTCCAAGGGAATATCTTTTACATTTGATCTACCGACTCACTACTTTATGCTACTACGTTTACCAACGCCAAAGTTGGAAATACAAAACTTGGGGAGAAGGATTTCCCTAAGTTTATTCTAAAAAAGGACTATTGTAACAAATTTCATCTAAAGTTACTTTATCTCCCGGAAAAACAAAAGTTACTTAATAAAATTATAGGTCAAATTACTATCAAGTCTCTCGTGTATAATTAAATCGATAATTTAGTCTATCGTGTTTGAAAAATGATTCTTCCATCTTCCGTGTTTAATTTTATTATACTTTCCGGTCCCTCGTTCACGTCATTTTTTAATGTAAATAACTTAAATACCCTTGCAAAAATATCAATAAAAATTGAAAAATCCATCACTCCCTCTCGTCGGCGTTCTCCGCCCTGGATCGTCTTCTCCAACGAGATTGGGGATGAAACCGGCGAGCCGCTCCCTTGAAAACTTGTCGTTGCCCAACCACCATGTTCCAGGCCCAATTTATATGTGCGATTCGAAACTTCGCCGTCGTACTATCTTCTTTCGAGTTCAGGAGTGGTTGTGTTGGTCTGCCCAATTTATTTGGATACAATGATGGGCTAGCATGTGCCTAACTTGGGTTTTTTTTTCAAAAAGTAAATTATAATACCATAATTACACCTTCAAAAATTTAACCTTAGATTTTTGTTAAGTCGACAACGCTTTGTACCGCTAGACTAATATAACTTGGGCTTTCTACCACATGTATTGAACCAATGGAATCATATTATCTCTCTCTCTCTTTTTTGAGGGAATCATATTATCTATCTACATATAAAAAACATCTTATTTTATGTCTGGCAGAAGAAAATAATAAATATCAACCAGTTGTCATTTTTTTTGGACCTTTGTCTGTTTGACCCGACACTTGAACACCTCCTGCTTATCTCAAGCTGGCAGCACCACTATCCCAGATTTCAGTGTCCCAACCAGATAAGATATTTCTACTTTTTTTTAAAGAAAACAACCAGACATTTCTAAATTTATAAACTAAACTTTCCATTATAGTTCCCAAAAAAAGAAAGACAATGGTCCCTTGACCAATAAATTCTATGAATCTCTGCCTTGTCCTAGGGTTGCAGGCTTGGACTTTGACATGCCAGGACTTGGCTTGTCACCCCGCTGACTTGGATGCCTTGAAGGGCTTCTCCAGCTGCCTAAATCCATCTGTTCCAATATGGAATCTCTCCAATCCCAATTGCTGCAGTTGGAATGGCGCCACCTGTGATAATTCTACCACTACAGGGAGAAGAAGGGTCACTGCACTTGAGCTTGGAAGCCAAAGGCTCACAGGTAGAGAGGTCAAAGATGATTACACTTTAGAAATATTACCCTGTATCGACCCAGGTTGTGTTTTTTTTTAAATCTCTTGAGTATTGCCGAATTCTGTTTAAGAGATTTCTCAATAGTATTTTTTACATTCGTAAGACTTAAATTCGAAATTATAGGATGACAACAGAGCTTACCTCATTTTTCATGAGCAGTTTGGGTCCACTCTCACTCGCACAAAAATAAAAAAGCTTTGTTAAAGAAGAAAATAAAATTCAATACCGACTAAAATTTCAAGATTTAGACTAACCTACATAAATTTTCTTTATATATTCAGTTTAAAAAGTAGAAGACTTGACTGGACAACATATGACTGGTTATGCTCATGACGCGTTTGTTAAGTGCTCGGTGATAAAACTTGGAATTTTTGCGACGTTCAAGTCTAAAGTTAAACCCAAGTCAATGAGAAATACACCGTCCGTCATCATCAAACGAGACTATGTTGTTATCTTCGACATTCTTTTCTAAGGGAATATCTTTTAGTCTTTTACATTTGATCTACCGACTTACTACTCTATTTTTTTGTGGTAAACCGACTTACTACTTTATGCTACTACTACGCTGACCAACGCCAAAGTTGGAAATACAAAACTTAAAGAAGAGGATTTCCCTAAGTTTATTCTAAAAAAAGACTATTGTAACAAATTTCATCTAAAGTTACTTCATTAAAAGAAAAAGTCACTTTATCTCCCGGAAAGCCAAAAGTTACTTGAATAAAATTTCTGCCCAATTTATTTGAACAAGATCTTTAATTGTATTTGGATACAATGATGACTAGCATGAGCCTAACTTGAAGGCAAATTTTTATACTAGTAATTGAATTTTGAGCTTTTGTCAACTTCATATTACTAAGCTAAATGTTCTTTGGTGCAACTTGGATCACATGTATTGGACCAATGGAATCATATAGTCTATTGAAAAACTCCTATCATGTGTCCATTTTCAAGTTTCACCAAAATAGAGTCCATTTTTTAAGTTTTTTCAGTTCAGGAAAAAAAAATTGTATCCTATTACGACAATACAAATTATGTTTTATCACGAAAAAATATTTTGTATCGTGGTTTAGTACGAAGAAATATTTAGTATTATGACACTATAATACAAAAAAATTTGCACAGAAATACTTTAAAAAATGAACCCATTTTGGTTAAACTCGAGAAAAGCAGCATCTGTAGAGTTTTGACCTAATCTATCTACATATTAAAAAAATCTTATTTTATGTCCGGTAAAAGAAAATAGGGAAAATTACGTCCAGGTCCTTGTAGTTTGGTGTCCTTCCTTCTAGTGTCCCTGCATTTCCGAAATCGTTCCCGACGTCCCCGAAGTTTGATTTTAGAGACTCTTGGGTCCCTGACGGCTCTTTTTTATTTTTGGTCATGGAAATGACCAAAATTCCTTAAACAAAAAATAAATAGAAAATTCACCTTCTCCACGAACAACTGAAAACCATATTTATGCACCTAGGAACATCCAAGCTCAAGAATAAGAACACCCCAACCCAGAAAAAACCAAATTCATTGTGAAAAGAAAAAAATAGATTCAATTAATCATCATGAAGCAGATTTCATCTTCACTTGGTTCCAGCAAATATTGAAACCACAAATAAGAAATAGTAATCCCAAGAACACTGATAACCCTAGGTAGAACTTCAATTAATTCCAATGCCACCACCGAACCAACACTTAATCCCAACCTCTCGCCTTCATTGTGACGTCGAACCTCTCGTAGCAGTACCTAAACCTCATGACGAGGGAGACAGAAGCTCCTGAGCGCTAATTTTAATAGGTTGCCCCTAATTTTTATCTTGAATTTCTTCTTCTCCAGTGGGCGAGCTGGGTTGCACGGGGTGCTCTAGACGATGACGAGTGTTGTTTACCCTAATTTTGATGTCGGCGATGGTGATGTTGATTCAGGGGACGAAACAGGGTTTGGGATTTTTGCCGGAGCAGACCTCGAAGAGGTGAAAAGGAGGACGAAGCTTAACTGTGATGGTGACAGTGAGGACGAAGAACGCCGGTGAGGACTAAGTCAAAAGGCTTTGGGTTTATTTTATCCAATTTTTGATCTTGACGGTGACGTCTACGAGGATGAAGTAAAGACAACACCGGTGAGCTCAACGGTTGGATTTGAGTTAGAGCTTCTAGGTGGTGGTGGGTCGGTTGTTGGAGAAGGAGAGGAAGCGTCGGAGATGAAGATGGATGGGCCGGAGACGACGGTGGGGACTTGGGTAGGCCCCAATCCGAAGAAGGAGCTCCACCCTCAGCCGCTCAGTTGCGTAGGGCCGCTATCTCGCAGCCCAGATCTTGATCCCGTGGAGGCGGCATCAGTCGATCCAGTGACGAGCAAAACCCTAGGCTTGTTCGGGGGTCCCAATCGGAGATAGCGGGCCGAGGGAGTAGGGCTTCGAGGGTTGGTGATTTGGTTAGTTGATTTTTTCTTAATGTTCTTGGTTGTGTTCTTGATTTGGTTAGTTTGATCTTGTTTTTGAGTTAGTTTTTGGTGGTTGGTTTTTTTTTTCAAAGGTTGGAGAAGGTGCATTTTTTAAAGGGTATTTTGGTCATTTCCATGACAAAAATAAAAAAAAAGAGTCGTCAGGAATTCGAGAGTTTCTAAAACTAAATTTCGGGAACGTCAGGAACGATTTTAGAATCCTTTGCATTAGTGATAATTTGAGTCCCATAATTTTCTCATTTGTGAAAATCCTTTGCATTAGTGATAATTTGAGTGACACCTTTAATTGTTTAGCTTTCGGTTACTTCAGAATACCCGACAACGGTAATAAAAATATTGGAGAGTAGTGGTTTAGAGAGGTCAAAGATGAATGTATATTTTAGAAAAATTACCCTGCATCGGCCCAGGTTGTGTTTTTTTAAATGTTGAGTATTTTTTAATCATGTTTAAGAAATCTCCCAATAATATTTTTTTACATTTATAAAACGTGAATTCAAAAAAAATTTTAATGAATGAATTTAGGTGACCATGTTTCCGTGATAGCCCACCGTACAGCCGTCCCTATAACGACTAGTCATAGAATCCATTGAAACGGCGTCTGAGCCTAAGCACGTACTTTGGCGATATCCTTTGATAGTGAGTCACATTAGAATGGCGACAAATCTTACTTCATTTTCTAAATTGTAGAACTCAATCACTTGTTGTCGTTACTCTTCAATTTTTTTGTTGAGATCTATCTTATAGAAGTATTCAAATTAGATCAATGATGATTTCTAGGTTTTGTCATACATTTAATTGGTTCTTTCTAATTCCGTAAATAAATAATTCAAACCGTACTCAAAGGTAATGTGTTTAATTTTTATAGAATATGTACCAAAAATAATGATATCTCCAATTTAAACCCGCTGGGATGTAAAATATATCTTTTTTCATCACCATCATAGTGTACGAGACAAATGTATGCATTTGTCCCACCATATCATCAGATATATAAATAGGTAAATGTTGCTTTCCATTATGGATAGCAATGATATGGCCAACCATTGTGTGTATAATGGTTGATGATCTTTCAATTATTTCTTTTTCTTCCTTTGTGTGCTTATTTATTTTGTTTACTAAATGCTTACAAAATATATTTTTTATATACTAAATTTCTCCTATTTTATTTTGTTTTGAAAAGAAAAATAAAGAAATTTGATTTCCTCTCCTATCTTATTTACTACAGCGACCAAGAATCGAAATTTTATTATAGATGAGTCGACTCACACTCTTACAAAAATTGAAAAGCTTTATTTGAAAAAGAAACAAAGTTTAATGTCATCTAAAATTTCAAAATTTAGATCACTCTACCTAAATTTTCTTCACAAAAATAGTTAGAGCCCTGCTTCTGGTCATATTCAGTTAAGACTTAAATTATTTAAATTTAAATCTTACCCATGAGAAAAATATATCAGCGAAGATCCATGTATAAATAGAATGGACAATATCTGACTGGTCATGTTCATGACGCGTTTGGTAAGTTGGTGACAAAAACTTGGAATTTCGCCACGTAGAAGTCTAAACCCAAGTCAATGAGAAAATACACCGTCATCATCCAACGCGACTATATTGTTTATCGTCCATATTCTTTTCCAAGGGAATATCTTTTACATTTGATCCACCGACTCACTATTTTATGCTACTACGCTTACCAACGCCAAAGTTGGAAATACAAAACTTAGGGAGGAGAATTTCCCTAAGTTTATTCTAAAAAAAGGACTATTGTAACAAATTTCATCTAAAGTTACTTTATTAAAAGAAAAAGTTACTTTATCTTTCGGAAAAACAAAAGTTACTTAATAAAATTAGAGGCCAAGTTACTATCAAGTCTCTCGTGTATAATTAAATCGATAATATTGTCCCTCGTGTTGAAAAATGATTCTTCCATCTTCCGTGTTTAATTTTATTATACTTCGGTCCCTCGTTCACGTCATTTTTTCCATGTAAATGACTTAAATATCCTTGCAAAAAATCAATGAAAATTGAAAAATCCATCACTCCCTCCCGTCTCCGCCCTAGGTCGTCTTCTCCAACGAGATTGGGGATGAAACCGGCGAGCCGCTCCCTTGAAAACTTGTCGTCGCCCAACCACCATGTTCCAGGCCCAATTTATATGTGCGATTCGAAATTTCTCTGTCGTACTATCTTCTTTCGAGTTCATGAGTGGTTGCGTTGGTCTGCCCAATTTATTTGGAAACAATGATGGGCTAGCATGTGCCTAACTTGGGTTTTTTTTTGTTAAGTCGACAACGCTCTGTACCGCTAGACTAATATAACTTGGGCTTTCTATCACATGTATTGAACCAATGGAATCATATTATCTATCTCTTTTTTTTAGGGAATCATATTATCTATCTACATATTAAAAAAATCTTATTTTATGTCTAGCAGAAGAAAATAATAAATATCAACCAGTTGTCGTTTTTTTTGGACCTTTGTCGTGTTTGACCCGACACTTGAACACCTCCTGCTTATCTCAAGCTGGCAGCACCACTATCCCAGATTTCAGTGGCCCAACCAGATAAGATATTTCTACTTTTTTTTAAAGAAAACAACCAGACATTTCTAAATTTATAAACTAAACTTTCCATTATAGTTCCCAAAAAAAGAAAGACAATGGTCCCTTGACCAATAAATTCTATGAATCTCTGCCTTGTCCTAGGGTTGCAGGCTTGGACTTTGACATGCCAGGACTTGGCTTGTCACCCCACTGACTTGGATGCCTTGAAGGGCTTCTCCAGCTGCCTAAATCCATCTGTTCCAATATGGAATCTCTCCAATCCCAATTGCTGCAGTTGGAATGGCGTCACATGTGAAAATTCTACCACTACAGGGAGAAGAAGGGTCACTGCGCTTGAGCTTGGAAGCCAAAGGCTCACAGGAAGTATCTGCGAGCCATTGACAAGTTTAGAGAGGTCAAAGATGAGTACACTTTAGAAATATTACCCTGTATCGACCCAGGTTGTGTTTTTTTTAAAAATCTTTTGAGTATTGCCGAATTCTGTTTAAGAGATTTTTTAATTGTATTTTTTATATTCGTAAGATTTAAATTCGAAATCATAAGATGACAACGGAGCTTACCTCATTTTTCATGAGCGGTTTGGGTCCACTCTCACTCCTGCAAAAATAAAAAAGCTTTGTTAAAGAAGAAAATAAAATTCAATACGAACTAGAATTTCAAGATTTAGGCTAACCTATCTAAATTTTTTATTAAAAAAATGATATATTCCGTTTAAAAAGTAGAAGACTTGACTGGACAACTGCAGCAATTGGAATTTGGTAAGTGCTCGGTGATAAAACTTGGAATTTTTGCGACGTAGAAGTCTAAAGTTAAACCCAAGTCAATGAGAAATACACCGTCCGTCATCATCAAACGAGACTATGTTGTTATCTTCGACATTCTTTTCTAAGGGAATATCTTTTACATTTGATCTACCGACTTACTACTTTTTTGTGGTAAACTGACTTACCACTTTATGCTACTACTAGGCTGACCAACGCCGAAGTTGGAAATACAAAACTTAAGGAAGAGGATTTCCTTAAGTTTATTCTTAAAAAAAAGACTATTGTAACAAATTTCATCTAAAGTTACTTCATTAAATCTCCGTCCTACTATCTTTCCGGGTTCTAGTTGCGTTGGTCTGCCCAATTTATTTGGACAAGATCTTTAATTGTATTTGGATACAATGATGACTAGCATGAGCCTAATTTGAAGGCAAAGTTTTATACTAGTAATTGAATCTTGAGTTTTCGTCAATTTTATATTACTAAGCTAAATATTCTTCTGTGCAACTTGGATCACATGTATTGGACCAATGGAATCATATAATCTATTGAAAAACTCCTATCATGTGTCCATTTTCGAATTCCACCAAAACAGAGTCCATTTTAAAAAAATTTCAGTTCAAATGTCTAAACACAATACGAAAAAAAATTTGTATCCTATTACGACAATACAAATTATGTTTTATCACGAAAAAATATTTTGTATCGTGGTTTAGTACGAAGAAATATTTAGTATTGTGACACTACAATACAAAAAAATTCGCACAGAAATACTTTAAAAAATGAACCCATTTTGGTTAAACTCGAGAAAAGCAGCATCTGGTAAGAGTTTTTACCTAATCTATCTACATATTAAAAAAAATCTTATTTTATGTCCGGTGAAAGAAAATATTAACAAGCTGTCGTTTTATCACTTATGGACCTTCGTCGTGTTTGACCCGACACTTGAACACTTGAACACCTCTTGCTTTAATTAATATCTCAAGCTGGCAGCACCTACTCTATCAATATTTCAGGTACCAATCCAATCCAATCTAACCCAACCACACATCTCTGACTTTCTAAACTATACTTTCCATTATATTTCCCCAAAAAAAAAAGACAATGGTCCCTTCACCAATAAATTCTATGAATCTCTGCCACACAGCTTCTGTTCTAGCACTTGTCCTGGGGTTGCAGGCTTGGACTTTGACATGCCAGGACTTGGCTTGTCACCCAAGTGACTTGGATGCCTTGAAGGGCTTCTCCAGCTGCCTAAATCCATCTGTTCCAATCTGGAATGTCTCCAATCCCAATTGCTGCAGTTGGAATGGCGTCACCTGTGATAATTCTACCACTACAGGGAGAAGAAGGGTCACTGCACTTGAGCTTGGAAGCCAGAGGCTCACAGGAAGTATCTGCGAGCCACTGACAAGTTTGGACCAGCTGAGAATCCTCAACCTGTCTCACAACAACTTCTACTTTGGTTTCCCATCTGGGTTTCTCCAGTTTCAAAGGCTGGAGGTCCTTGATCTGAGTAACAACTATTTTCATGGTAATGTATTGGAGAGTAGCCACTTGCCCTTAATTCAGTACGTGGACATTTCTAGGAACAGGTTTGGTGGTTCCCTTGATGCTACTGCTAGACTGTGTCGTGCTTCACATTATGTTCAAGTGCTTAATCTCGGGTATAACTACTTCTCCGGCGAGGTCCCGGATGGGTTTCGAAGCTGCAATTCTCTGCAGCAACTGTTTCTCAATGGGAATAATCTGTCTGGAAGCTTTCCAGGGAGTGTGTTGAAGTTGCAAGGCCTTAGAGTGTTGCAGCTTCAAGGCAACTTGTTCTCCGGGCCACTGGATCATGGTATCGGTAATCTTTCGAACTTGGTCGAATTAGATGTCTCCCAGAACAGTTTCTATGGAAGCCTTCCAGATGTTTTTGGGGAGCTTGGAAAACTTGAGAATCTCTCTGTTAGTTCAAATAGATTCAGTGGCCAGATTCCCAAGTCATTGGTGAATTCTCCATCCCTTGTAATAGTCAATTTGAACAATAACAGCTTCGCTGCGATAAATATCAATTGCTCTGCAATGACTAGTCTTGTTTCTCTTGATCTGGGGTCTAATTACTTCGAGGGTACAATCCCGGCAAGCTTATCGTCTTGTAAGAAGTTGCGTCGGCTTAATCTTTCCAAGAACAAACTTAGAGGTGAGCTCCCGTCCAGTTTCAAGAATCTGCAGGCCCTGACACACCTCTCGCTCTCGAATAACAGCCTCACCAATTTATCAGCAGCTCTTGGCACTCTTCAACACTGCAACAACTTGACCTTGCTGATCATTGGCTTGAACTTTAGAGGTGAAGATATGCCTAATGATGCGAGCTTTGTCTTCAGAAATCTCAAGGTGCTTGTCATTCCCTATTGTCAGCTTAGCGGTACACTTCCCGACTGGTTGAAAGGTTGCGAAAGTCTGCAGGTAATTGATCTTTCATGGAATTATCTGGAGGGCTATGTTCCCCCCTGGATAGGCAATTTCAAGGACCTCTTTTACTTGGATCTGTCAAACAATTCATTGGTAGGTCAAATACCGAGAAGCATGGCGGAATTGCCAGCCTTCATAGACAAGAATGAATCAGCTGTCTCTGATTCAAATGTGACCTTGTATAAAAACCAAGGAGGCCTGCACCTAACATACATCAAGGTTTCCAGCTTTCCTCCTACATTGGATTTAAGCCACAACAAACTCACTGGACCCATCTGGCCTAGCCTTGGCAACCTGAAGCAACTACAGGTATTGAACCTTAAGCAAAATGAGCTATCAGGGCCGATTCCGGACAGCTTATCAGGAATGACAAACATAGAAGTCCTGGACTTGTCCTACAATGATCTGTCTGGTGAAATTCCTTCGTCATTGGCAAAGCTCAGTTTTTTGTCAAAGTTCAGTGTGGCTTACAATCAACTACATGGGAAGATCCCAACTGGGGGTCAGTTGATGACCTTTCCGTCTTCGAGCTTTGTAGGGAATGAGGGCCTGTGCAATGAAGCCTTTGGAATCCCTTGCCAGCCTGCACAAGTTGACTCGTCAAGCGAGGAGATACACATCTTTGGGTTGCCATTTGGGTTAGGAGCAGCAACCGGCTTCCTCCTCACCATTGCCTTTTGTTTCATATCTGGTTGGGTGTTTCCTAAATCAACAAGAAGGAAGAATGCATCAAAAGGAGCCCAATTCTCGGAATCAAGTTCAGAATGGCCACTACGCTACACGAGCTGGGATGCTTGAACAATAAAGTCAATCCCTTTTGCCCGATCTTCACCAACTTGAGTGTGCATTTTCTGTCACATTGTAAGATGGCCAAAGTGGGAAGCTTGTATAAAAACCTCAGCATGATCAGTTAACCGAAGTGGAAGATTACTTATTGTACAACAGAGAAGATATTTTACTTCTTAATGTCTCAGTTCGATCAAATCTAGTGATGCAGCATTTCTGTCTAGCGGATGCTAGCATGATTATTACAATACATCTTTATATAACAGAAACTTTGCACAAGACTTCTGTCATACCAACCACCGATAGAGGTGTCAGCTACATTAGGACTGCATTCGTCAGCATATGAACATTTATTATCCAGAAAATCACCCTTGAACACCATTCTGTTTGCCACCTTTTGCATTCTCCCAATTCTTTTGCGTCGCTTCATTCCTCGATTGATCTCAGCTTTTGAAGAATCAGTTTCTCTTGCTTAGAGTCTATGTATTAGAAGCAGTCAAGATTCACAAGCTAACAGTTGAAGACAGCGAAACTTGATCATCATGTTGCAAATATATAGATTTAACATCTCTAGTATGACATTGTTAATTGGATAACGTCAAAGGAATAAGCTAAAAGTTTCAAAAGGATGATCACTTTAAAAAATCGAAGAAACCAAGAGGCGCTGCTTCAGCCAAACTCGTATTATTAGCATGTTATTTTCCTTCATCATCAGCAAAGCACCAGAAAACAGAGAATCTGCATGATAATGTTCGGTGTTCTAGTTGAGGATTAGCAAACTAAGCTAGATGCCAAATGTTCGAGGAAACATGCATACTAGGAGAAGTCCAAGGATACATTCTCCATCAGGGTTTTCTGAGAAATTAGAGTGCAGGGAGTTCCCAGCACTGTCCACTATGGCTGAAGTGGTCATTGATGATTCCATGCACAAAATTGCCACAATGGCATCTTGTTGTGTTACCTCTTCCCTGTACATAAGTCTTGCATGTGCTGCGAATTGAGACAATCAGATTTCCTTCTGCAAGAGATGAGTAATAAAAGCAGAATCTACATACCTTGAGCTAAGCGTATCAAACTTTCCAGCATCCGCACAGTTGTCCTTGCTGCAAATGAGAGGTGTTGAAAGAGCGGAACATAATATCCATGATATAAGTGATTAAGAAAAAGGGAATCTGGGGAGAAACCTGCATTCTGAGTTGCAGATCTCCTTTGCAGATGATAATATTGGGAAATTATTGTTTCAGCATCCTTTGTGAGTACTGGATTGAATTTCTTTTTAACATATTGAATGTACCTGCACAAATTCTAAGAGGTTAGAATTGCCTATTTTGAAAGACCTTTACGAACTTCATCACAGAAATGAGTTTTAGAAGCTTTTTACCTACGAAGCATATCAAGGTTCCACATGTCCGCCAAATTTTCGTCTTGTTCGCCTTCATCTGAGTCCCCCTGCAAATTAGTTTCCATAACAAAAGCATCATTCAGCTACTTAATGTCACAAAAGCAACAATCATTCTCACTTTTGTCCATTACCATGCCAAGAATGTGAGATGATACAACAGCATCCCATTCAGGATTCTTTGTATCCAAAAGAACAAGAACAATGTCAAATCTGCTCAATAGTGGACCAGAGAGTGTCGTGTTGACAGAGAGCGCTGACTGGATTAAGAACAACAAATTGCTTGACTGTGACTCTATTCTGGTAATGCAGGTGAGACGGTCACAGAAGCCCTTCACTGAACTAGTGACCTTAACCCTATGCAAGGATGACTACGAGATGCCATCTTGAATATGTAAACAACCTTTACAACAATCATTAGTAGCAAATTCTTCTTTATTAATTAAATAACGTGACAACGTGACTTCAACTTCCTGGAAGGATACATTGTTCAGGATCATACTTTCCCTTGGGATTTGTTGCTCCAAAGACGATTGTTCTTGTACTTAGTGTGGTCACAAGACCAGCCTGGGAGAAGGAAAAGGATAATGGGTCAATATCAGCCGATTCCCTATACATAGCACGCAAACCCAAATTATAAACAGGAATATTAAGATATCAAGGTGCTAGCTAGTCATGACCGTCGGCAATTATCAAATTTAGTTCAGAAACAATCACCCACAAACTTAAAATTCAGAGTATCTGTTTATCAACCTTACTCCCCGGGCGGAGTGTTTTCACACATTAGCTGGGTATGCCATATGAATGCCATCAATCATTAAAATCGTGCTTAAATCCAGAAATGGAGATGATATCTTAAGTTCAAATGGTAAAGGCTTAACCTGTAACAAATACAAACTAGAACATAAACGAATTCATGAAGCACATCCTAGTCACAGAAATGAGGAACAACCTTAGCAACGCTTATTGTCTGTTGCTCCATTGCTTCATGAATCGTTGCTCTGTCATGTTCTCGCATGCTGTATAACCACTTGGTAAAGTTGATAAAGACAAGATCTGGGAGAATGGCTATTTCACCATGCCAAACAATTAACGAAACAAAGAAGACAGAAATTATCACAAAATTCGAGTTGTCTTTTATCTGAGAAAACCTTTTATGCACAGGGTTTGGCACCAAACTGCAATTAGACTGAAACATCTTTTCATGCTGTAGGAGACATGTTTGACATTGGCAATAAAGACGACGATGACTCTATGCAATGACTACAGAAAGGTACTAGGAGATAAATGCCCTTCATAAACCATGTTTCAACATTTGAATACATGAGTTTTACTCCTTCCAATGAAACAACCTTTCATCAAAAATATCGGTCCATCAGCTCATAAAGAAGGATCGACAAGCGTAACAAGCTGGCCAAGCTGTTTGATAGCCTATTTATTTACAACCAGCTCCAGTTAACCTACTAGATTGATTCTCTGTGGTTAGTAGCCTTCTATCACCTCAGATGACCTACGACCATGGATCTTTAATTTATTCTGCACAAATCTTGAAGTTTATTATGCATGCCAGCAAACAACTGGTATCATTTTCTACTAATAAGAAAGCTTTGATTCATTGTCATTCAACCATCTACTACTACAAACTCTAACGGAACAGAAGCTAAATCAAACATACAAAATCCCCACCAGGGTAAAAAACTGCACTAGAGCATTCATTAAGAAAAGGATCGTAACCCAGACCTTCTTCAACAATTGATTATAAATTGGAACCAAAATAAATTGTTGCGGGCCATGGAGATTCCTATATGGTATCAGAGCCAACTGCTCTAATGAGCCCATGGTCAGTTGTGCTCGCAAGGCCTGCCTTTGAAAGCACAAGAGGCAGTGTGAAGCCCGTGCAAACTTTAGCCCGATGGGTTTCGTTTGAGGGGCGTGTTGGAGAGAATCTTACATCGGAAGTTGCAAGTGGGTTGGGCCTGTTTATAAGTGTGGATGATCCACCTACTCACTACCTTAAGGTTTTGGGTAGGATATGGAAATTCTTATATGGTATCAGAGCCAATTGCTCTAACGAGATCCATGGCCCATTATGCTCGCACGGCCCGCCTTTGAAAGCACGAGAGGTAGTGTGTGAAGCCCGTGCAAATTTCAGCCCGATGGGCTTCGTTTGAGAGGGAGTATTTGAGAGAATCCCACATCGAAAAGTTGCAATTGAGTTAGGTCTGTTTATAAATGTGGATGATTCACTTACTCACTACCTTAAGGTTTTGGGTAGGATATGGAAACTCATATACGGGCAACGACTAAAGAATAGGCAAATCTATGTATAGAGCATGTATTTTGATGTGCATACCTATCAAATTCATCTATGCAACAAAGCCCTCCATCAGCCAGAACAAGAGCACCTGCTTCCAACATCCACTCACCTATATTTATCAAAGCAAAAAGTTAGTCCTGTCCTTTGACTTATACGTCATATTTGTACAACTCAAAATTCGATATAGAATCCACCAACAAGCTACATTCCCAAAGTGAAACAAAGCTGACGCAAGACAAATCAAGACACCGTATTCCACCAAAAAAAATCAAGACAACATATAATCTTGCTTGGACTAATACTGGTAAGCATGCATTTTTTTTTTTACAAGATAAGTGTGCATTGAGATGTACAGATTTCAGTTATGCGAAGAGAAAGCTAAAAGGGAAGAAGAAAAGGAAAAAGTTCCATGGTCAATTCCATAATCCATAGAACCATTACAAGAACTAAAATACATTTTCATCAATTGTGGCATTGCTCCATGATATAACTTCAGCATCAATCAAGGAAACGGCCATCCCAGATTTGGACATGCTTAAACTACAAGTCTTATTTTGGCTGCAAGTAATATCCTTGTTAAAAGGCACTTGTTTACTTCAATATCATTAAAAGCAGCCAACAAAGTTAAACAGGAAAACATAGAAGGAAAAGAGAAAACAAACTGTTGCCAGATTGCAATGATCACCTCCATCCTTGACAGCAGTAACAGTTAAACCAGCACTCGTACTTCCCAGCCCAGTGGTAATAACAGACCGGTTGCTTAGTTTTCCAGCAAATTTTAGAAACTGAGACTTCCCTGTACCTGCAAGATTCATGGAACCTTCCATCTACTGTCAAATGATTAATCAATAGGCTTAGTTGATACAAAAATTATCAGGCTGACCTATGACATCATGATTCATATATGATTAGGAGGGGCAAGTCCCTTTATATGCCTCTTACTGGATTTTTGTATAGTAAACAAGTGCACTCATCTTATAGCAGAAACCAACCGTACTCTGTATACACTGACTTCAGAAAATGGCCAAGAACACATCTGGAACATGGTAAAGTCTTTTGTTTATGACCCTCTGTTTCCCACCAAGTACGACTAAATTTGCAGCCAGAACCAACGTTAAGAAAATGCACTTGGTTCAACTGCAAATGCATGGGTTAACCTTGACAGGGACAAAACATCACCTGGATCACCAACAAGGAGAAAGTGTGACTCCCCTCGAATCTTTGTACCAGAAGCATCAACATGTTGCACGCCGCCAATCAGTGTTAACGCAACTAGATCGAAGGAAGAATTATTACTGGATGACCACTATGTCCATAGAAATTATTATATCACTGGGAGTAGGGACAAGGGCCCTACATTGTCTAGTTTCCATTTTCAACCAACAGATATTCAAGACAACGTCAAAGGTCACATAAAATACAGCACTGACTGTTTACCTGCAAGCTTCACGGTGAATAGTCCAAACACCTGAGGACAAATACCTTTGAGAATTGTGTTTCGCCCTGGTCAGAAGTCAATAAACTTGCGTGACAATATGATGAGTGCATTATGAGGGAACAACTACAATTAATGCTGAAACAACCATAACCACATGAAAAGCATTTTGTCAGTAAGTTCTACCTTTCAGAGGTGTATCGTGGAAGCCTGACCAGAACTGCTTGAATTTCGCTTTAACTTCATGGGGAATGTCAATCTCTGATTTTAGCTCATTGGTTTTCCTAGCAAGTGATATAATAGAAATACATTTTAAAAACATTTTCTTGTCTCAGATAGATTTGAGGTGTCTTTTCATGTAAGCCCGGTGCTGCCCATGTTTAGTAAATTGTAGAGGTTTGGAAATGACAGCTTTTACCCAATTTACCTCACATAATTGGCAACTAATACAGGGTCAAGACTGCAGCGCACATCTTTTATATCAGGAGACCACCTTGCAGTTAATATCCCAGTGGCAATGACATCATCTACCGAAAAGATTATTGATTAAATTAGCCATACAACATATTCCAAAAGAACTCCGGAGTACACAGCTACAGATACAATCTAGGAATGTCAAGCAACTTTTCATCGATACTTGGTTAATGCAACAATATATTAAACCATCGTCAGGAAGTGAGAAAGCCACTGTAACAGGAATTAGTCTAAACTCAAAATAGCTATGCAGATGAAAGGTGTATCACCTCAGTGGAGCAGACATAAAGCGTTACCATTGGTTGCTATGCTGCTTTCTCTTATGTTTTCTTAAACTTAGATGTGAACAAATAACCCAGATGGGACAGAAAACTGTTAAAAGAAAGCTGGAACGCATTCAAGAAAATGTTACCCCCAGCTTTAACTTTGTCAACAAGATCATCTGTAAGAATGACCGGGATCGAGCGCGGAATGACTCCTACAGCCAGTACTTGTGTACTTTCTTGGATTTTTATTTCCTGATAGTCCTGGAGCATTGTGGTTTCTTCTATGCTTTCAAATTTTGTGCCTTCACAGGGTTTAGACCTCTGAAGTTGGCAAAAGGCAAAACACAAACAGAGCTTAAAGGATATTAGTACGGAAACATTTCACCCCCGTATGAGCCACAATTCAAGAATCTTAGTGAAATATGTTTAGTGAAGCAACTTTCAACTCTCATAATGTAAACCATGTCAATCCACAAAACCTAGGATCAAATTCAATTCCTTAATTTATTGCATCTGAAGTCTAGGAAAGGGAAAACTCTCAAGTAAAACAATCATGTTAATGAAATTGGAGTTGGGAAAATTATTGAAAATAATTTATCCTTAATAGCAAAATATATTGAAGTGAACAAGGGATCAACAAAACAAGAACGTTTGGACATATAGGAAAGGGTGACTCATGAACCTGAGATGGACAAAACGAAGGCAATGTGATGGAGTTCCTACTTTCGAGCTCCGGATAAACGGGGAACCTGTGCACAACGATCCCTCATTTAGAGGTCGCCATTTTATGGGTATCTGCTAGCAAGAGACTGAACTCTAAAAAGTGAACAGCTCACTTATGATTGCATTTACGGCATCGGTACAGCCTCTCTCCTTCATACATCTTTACAGCTGCGGACCTGATCACAGTACCTTTGAGAGTGAGAAGAATCCCCCTGTGCTTCACTCTGATCCGCCCAATGCTCGGGAAAAATTCTATCCCGCAGCCAAACAAACGCGTCAACAGGCAACTTGAGCGAAGAAGATAACACAAAAAAGGACCAAAAGAAAGGGAGTGTACCAGGGCACTCAAGCGGCGAACCGGAAGTGCTAATCCGAACATGAAGGAACTTCTTCTCAACCCCCTTCTCCTCCCCCGGATCCAAATTCCTTAGCGCGACTTTCTACACACAAAAAAAAAAACAATTAACGCGTTAAATCAAGCAATCAACACAAAGCAAACAGAACAAACAGAGCTGTAGAAGTACAGACGTGGGCCCAGAGAGCGGCATTGTCGAAGAGCTTCAAGTAATGCGCGGGTCTGAAGACGAGGCAGCGGGCGAAGGGCGGGTTCTCGTCCATGAGGTCCGCGAATCTGTAACCGTCACACCAGAAAAGCAACAAAACAAAGTGTGTGAAAATTAGGGGAATTGAAATAAACAGAGAGAGAGAGAGAGAGAGATTTGGAAGGGAGGCGGAACTGGAGAAGGAGAGAATAATGGAGGTTGTTGGGGTCGGAGTCGAGGGCGATGGACCGGAGGTGGTTCGAGTGGCGGAGAATCAAGTACTCAGCCACCCAGTCCTTCACTCGCTTATCATCATCGTCCTCCTCCTCATCCTCAGCGTAGTTGATGACGTGGTCGTCCCTCTCTTTACGCTTCATTTTCTAGGTTTAGGTTTAGTTGCCCTCCGGAGATGGAAGAGGATAGGGAAGATGGAGCGCAGGGGTTTCCTTCGGTTTTTGGCGGGAATTAGGTGTTTTTAGTCCCAGTGATTGCATTTCAATTTTTTGTTTTCTCCTTTTTTTCCTGTTTAAAATTCGATCCTATTTTTTTTATACGTAATTGATTCCGCGAATTGAAGAATTTGAAATACTATGATTCATATTTGGTTTATCCAAGGATGAATTTCATACGAGTCAGTTCGATTCTAAATCGAATCTGAATCTCATACAATTGTTGATCTCTTCTACGATATATCATTATTCACCACATGAATGTACCATTGTTTGCAACATGTACCATTGCTTGCATATTTTATTTAAAATATTTATCTAATTTTGCATTTCTAATATTGACCATATGTAATATATGTTGTTACAAATTTTTCATTTAATTTACGTTATCTATTTCTCTTGATAATGCCGTTGAACCTATTCTGTACCCAGTCTGGACTTTTGTTATAAGATCTTTCTCGTTTGTAAGAGTTCTTACCGAATTAATTGTCAGGATTTTTTTCTTTTTTCTATAAATGGGTAGTTTTCTCCATCCCAGTGGACGTCGCAATTTGCCACCTGGCCATTTTTTAAAAAATGTCAAAAAAAATTGAAGGAACAAACGACAATAAGTTTGTCTTTTGCCCTCCCCAGGCCTTGGTGGATCTTGTGTTGTAGGACACCTTTGACTAATGAGAACTACTATATTTTAACCTTAAAAAATGATGATAAGTTAGTTCGCGACTGAGGTTCTCTTGAATCGGAGGATCCTCAAGCTTGATGAATCGAAGTGTTGACACCCAAACTTGGAAGACGAGGAACCTCAGTCAATTTGATGATCCACCAATATCATGACAGAGTTACGCATGAACATATCGAATACTTTCTCAAATTTGCATTGGTCGATCTATAGACAAAAATCACCTTTCCGAGTATGTAATGCAAGGCTGGAATTATGTTCGCAAAACTTGCCTAGTTTCATTGACATATCTAAGGAATTAACCATAAGTTCTAACTAAGACAATACATCCGAGAGACACAAAGGAAGCCGGATACTAGTGGAGTACAAGACGGCTACCATAAAAAGCTATACTCAGATAAACATTGTCAATTCTGGTCTGCTGTATACATTTTCGCCCTCCTCGTCAAACACATGATAAGATTCCACAAGTGCATCCTGTGCTCTAATGTACAAAAAATTATAGATTTTCTAGTAAATATCTCTCATCTTTTGTGCTGGATGGAATGACCTTGGAGACAGTAGTTCAGGATGACCGCGTCACCCAGAGCCACCCTCATGATTCAGCTCAAAACAAACCTCCGTCACTTGTTTGATGCGTTTTAAACCACAACGTATCAAAGTCAAAAAAGTTGAAAATACATGGTACCTAAATGAATTTTTTATCTTCTTTAAAACATGGGCAAATTGCCCTCAGCTCCCAGAGATTTGATGAAATTACCAGTATGGTCTTTCTATTTTTTAAACTCCTATTTTTGTCCTCCAAGTTTCGTTAAATAGAACTCTCAGGTCTCTGACTCCGGTACCGAAAAATAACTCCGGTAAAATTATACTTAGAATGACCAAAATGCCCCTAGCTTGAAAAGACAAAAAAATCGAAAAAAAAACTTATTTCTTTAACCTCTTGAATATCCAAGAATACCACAACCCAATAATCAACTCCATAACCCAATAAACAAAAAATTTAACGTTTAAGAAAATCTTCAATAAACAATCAAAGGCACTCGTTAATCTTCAATAAATAATCTTCACAAAAATTTAAACAACAGCAAGAACAAGAACGCAATAGCTCAAACCAGAAACCTAAATTATGCAACAACAAGAACAATTTTCAATGTTCAAGACTCTCGTCAATCTTGCAATTTCCAACCTTGCAATAGTTGATGCAAGCAATAGAAGCTCTTTAAATTCGCAAGTTTCAAACCGAGAAATGAAAGGAACCAATCTCAACTAGAACAACCTTCAAGAACAGCCTGCTTGTCTGCGCTCCACTCGTCGGAGATCGACTTCCAGGAGATGTCTGGGTTGTCATTCGATTGGGCTAACCAGATCTAATGGCCTGGGTGTCAGAAAGGGCAGAACGGAGCTCAGATCCTAATCTGCCGACTCTGCCAGGCAGAGAACAGGAGCAGAAGAATGACCTAATCTGTGGCGTGGTCCTCTCCTCGCCATTGTTGTCATCTCATGGTTCCAGCACTGTGGCGTGTCGTCATGGAGAAGAACCGCACGGGGAGAAGGAGAAGGGACTCCTAGACTTCATCCTGAGAAGAAGAAGAAGAAGAATGGCAGCGGCGGCGGGTTCGGACTGGGCGGCCTCCTAGACTTCATCCTCGACTTCGAACACGTGAATAAATTGAGAGCCCCAACGAACCTAGCTTTTTTTGATTTGGTGGACGTCCAATTAGAATTAGGGTTCTTGATGTTATGTTCTTATTTGTTTAAGGTTTGAAATTGATTTTAATTGAAATTGATTCTTGAAGTTGGAAGGGGTAGAGGAGGCGGAGAAGAAGAAAAAGACATCGACAGTGGGGTTGAAAATTTGGGTTTCTGTCTTTGACGGATTAAAAACTGGAATGGTTTGGAAATCTGGGTTTTTGATGTTCTTGAGATTGTTTTTGGTATTCTTGATGTTCCAAGCTTGAAGAAGATGGTTTTTTATTTCTTTGACTGAGGGCATTTTGGTCCTTGCACATAAAATTTAGCCGAATTTTTTTTTTGGTACTGGAGCCAGGGACCTGAGAGTTCTATTTTGCCAAACTTGGAGGATGAAAATAGGAGATTCGAAGAAGTAAGAATCCTACTGGTAAATTCATCAAACTACAAGGACCTGAGGGAAATTTGCCCTTAAAACATTGATATTTCTAACGGTCACGTGTGTGCGGTAATGGGGGCAGTAGATTCAGTGCATATGTGCAATTTTACTCTGCACCGTGCATAAGAGAATCTTGACCATCCATAACTATCCTATTTAATCTAATGGCTCAGGATTCTTGAGAGGTATAATTAGATTTTTTTTAACATGCAAAATTGGAAATAAAAAGGGAGAGAAAATAGTATATATTTAATTGCTGATGTTTATTCCACTTCCTCAGCCCATTTTAGCAAAAAAATTGAACAAATCCCTACTTCTCCCATATCTCCTATATTTTGAAATTCTAATTCGCTCTCTGGTTCTTTCTTCTTCAGTTCTCGTTCTCCTCTTTTTCTTGTTATTTTTTTAAAGAATCACTGCTTTTTTACGTGGTGAGATTCGAGGTTTGAGGTTTGAAGAACCACTGCTTCTTTACGCTGTTGCCTTTTGTTTGATTTGCCTGCTGCCTTTTTCTTGTTGTTGCCTTCTGTTGTTCTTATGATTCGATGTTCTTTGAGCCAAATATCCTGTTTAATTTGTAGCATGTTGTTGCCTTTTCTTCTTTGCTTGTATGTTATTGCCTTTTGTGATGGGAGTCCATGCCTTTGGTGATGCATAATTATCCTTCTGTAATGGTTTTCTAGCTTTATGATTTATTAGAGATTTCAGATTTTATGATTTTATGATTCGTTTCGCCATGGCTTCGTTTTAAATTTCAGATTTTATGGTTTAGGGTTTATTAGAGATTAGAGATTTTATTATTTTATGATTCGTTTTGCCATGGGTTCATTTTAGATTTTAGATTTTATGGTTTAGAGATTTCAGATTTCAAATTTTAAGGGGCTATGCCACCTGGATTAATAGGATATGCCGTTTTGGATGGAGGATATCGAAGGCTAAATACAGAGATAGTCCGACTGAATTTGATATAGACTTGAATTTTGTACCATCGGAATTGTAAAAAAAGAATTGAATTAACTAAAACAGCGTCAGTACTTATGAGAAATGGCATTAACATTCAAATCTAATAGCATGCAAGGTGACAGTCAAAGGTATGTAAGGAGAAAGTCAATGGCAGTTTCAAAAATAATACAACTTAATCTCAAATGATAATGAATCTTGTTATTATGGTTATGTACTCGTATAGTCAAACTATATCTAATGGCATGGACTCTTCTCTCAAATGGCATTAACATTCAAATTCAATGGCATGCAATGTGACAGTCAAAGGCATGCAAGGAGAAAGTCAATGACGGTTTCAAAAATAATACGAATTAATCTCAAATGCCAATAAATCTTGTTATTATGGTTATGTATTCGTATAGTCAAACTATATCTAACGGCATGGACTCTTCTTTCAAATGGCATGAACAATCTATATCAAAAGGCATGGACTATTCTTTCAAGTGCCATGAAGTGCATTGTCTGAGAGGCATGACTCTATACTACTTAATGACATTGTCTCAAAAGTAAATTAAAAATAATAAAATAAAGAATTCAAACGTCATTGAGTTAACAAAACATCTAATAAAAATATCCGTACTAGAAAATACATAATTGATGAGAGCCCATAATTGATAACATAATTTTTGATTTTTGAATAAATATGGTTATTATGATGAGATTTTATTACTATAACTATCTCTGTTCCTAATCAATAGGGTTGATTGATTGAATTTTATTTTACCAAAATTATTCCAGCCTATCTTTCTTTTTATAAATATACCACTGCCATACTCTTTGGTTTGGACGGTACATAATTTATTATTATGCACCGTATCCATCCCCAGTAATGGGTGTGCATGGATGGTGCCTTGTTGGGCCGAGTTAGCCCTGCGTAGGTTTGTGCGGTTCACAAACCTAATTCATTATCTTCAATTGTTTTTGGAACGGTAAATTATCTTCAGATGTTTTTTAGAACTACACAAGTCGAAGAAAAAATTCATTTTAGTACTACATAATTGTGAAACTTAAGAATAAAATTGAGTATATTTGGATGGAATATTTTGTGATTTCTGAATTTACATTTTAGGGACAAGTTCAAGTTTCCGGCCCTCTGTTGCACGGATGCGTGGAAGATGTCGGCTAGTGTGGTAAATAACTGGGTCAAATTTGCTAATGTGGATCAAAATCATTAAAAGTCAAAAAATGTTGTAATAATTCTAAAAGGAATAATTAGCATTCGACATGTGTGTAATAATTCTAAAAATAATAATAATTTAATAGTTTCAGAAATTTTATGTATAAATGCATTTAATTGAAATTAACAAGTGCTCGCAAGTCGCAACAATGTTTCTTACACTTCAGTGATTATACCCCTCTCCATAATTTGAAGCATGTCCTTTTTTGTTCCAATTGTATAATCATAAAAATCCGATATAATCATGAGCGCGCAAGTCTAATTTTTGCAACTTAGTTAACATCATTTTAAAAAAAGTCTAAAAAAATGTACCAAATGTATAATGGTTAACCATTATTGGTAAATATCACACAAAAACTATTATTGATAAAACTTCAGTTAAGTACTTTGTAGTTTCGTCTATTTGCACAACACTATCTTGCGGTTTCAAAATATTGACCAAGTGAATAGTATTTTTCAAATTGACACTCCACTTGACTAAATTTTTTAAACAAAAAGTACTCGATGTTAACTATTGTTTAAATAACTAATTTATTTAACTCAATCCAACCCAACGAATGAGACACTAAATTATAGTTTTTTTTTTCTCATCAATGTTTCTCTAAACAACTCGAAAAGTGAACTATTCTATTTTAGATTGCAGCCCGACCATTTGGATTGCCGTTCTTTAGAAAAAAACTTTAATTTTAATTATATTAACATTCATACGTAAAATAATTCAAAATATCTTCTAATACTATTGCAAATTGTCATCTACAAGAAAATTAAGTCACTTAAATTATGTAATTTTCTTAAAACAAATTTGATCAAAAAGGGACACAAACGTCAAATTGGGAATTGGGATCAATCTCCACATCCAAAACCCTAAACCCGCGCGCGCCATGGAAGGAGGCGACGTCGAGATGGCCGCTCCTGACACCAACGAAGCGGTAACCGCCATCTCTCTCCCTCTCTCTCTCTCTCTCTCTCTCTCTTCATTGTTAAATCCCTGATTATTGGAAACCCTAATCTTTCTGGATTTCTTTGTGACTTGATGAAATGGTTGTAGGAGCTGGACGACATGAAGAAGCGGTTGAAGGAGATGGAGGTCGAGGCGGCCGCTCTCCGTGAGATGCAAGCCAAGGTCGAGAAGGAGATGGCTTCTTCTGGCCAAGGTTTTCTTTTATCTTTTTTTTATTCCCTCTTTTGTTTATCCATTTATTCCGTGCTGTATATGAATCGGTTCTCGTTTCGGCTATCACGGTTGTTGTAGATGCAAACCTTGTCTTTGCGCGGTACTAGATCACAGTGTATCACTGCATTGATTGTTGTTTCAAGAACGGTGGCGAAGCCAGATGCAAATTTGCCAGGGGAATCCCCTTGTCGAGAATCGCTCATTCGGGATTTTTATGGTTTTAGATTCTGCTGCGGCTGCTGCTGCTGCATCTCAAGCAAACAAAGAAGAATTAGATTCTCGATCAATTTTCGTTGGCAATGTGAGGATCTTTCTCTTATCTTTTTTGCCTTTTTAGCTTATTATTGAAAATTTGATTATTTCCAGTAGATATTAAAATGTCATCACCTTGTCAACGGTGCTACTACTACGTGTTGTGCTCTACACTGTTATCTTAACATGAGATTTCTTCAGAAGTATCTCTTTTGGAAATTTGGTTGGGGGTACTATAACTTTATTCAAGCCCTTTAAATATAGATAACCCTTTCATTCAATATGCATGAATCGGAAATGCTATATTAGGAATTTCAACTTTGATATATTGGATTGGGTGATAAAATGTTTATGGATCTCATTGACATTTGCTTAATGTTCTCAAATGATCACTGGAAATTTCACTTAGAAGTTTCTTGAATTAAGTCAGTGGTTCTAGATCAGAGACAGCTTCTTTCTGGAAATGCAAGAGAAAGGTTACTCATGAATACCCTTTTACCCACCCATCGCCACCCTTGCACAACATGGAGGGATGCCCTTTTTCTTTATTCCTAATAAAAAGTCTATGCATGAGAAAATCATTTTTTCAAGGAGCTCAGTATCAAGATGGAGTCTGAAAAGGGATAGCTCAACAGTGTCAGATTCTTGGAGTAGGGTTTTTTTTATCAGCGTCATAGTCATTAATTTTTTCCCCAAAAAATAGTCAACTACTTGATGACTTTACAAAAGTAAATGTGTCCAGGTATCTTTACTATTATATTTCCTTTTTGAGGAATCCTGCAGACTAGTAGCCCTTACTCTTGCATTAAGATCTTTTCGAGGACGTGCACTGGGTAATACCAGTGAGAATTCTGGACCATAAGCCTGTAACCAGGACAATAAATACAAAAAATGTGAAGCCTTCATTCTATCAAATGGGTCGCGACCCTGTATCTTGCACACCATTGTGCTCTGTCGTATTGTAAATGCTCTGGAACATTCATATAGTGCAGTCACCAAATTGCATATCTCTTTAAATTGATTTCAGGATTAGCTAGTAAGGTTAGTGCAAATGTTGTTTCTGTAGATGAATGAAGATGTGGTAGTTTTTGAAATAAAATGAAGACGAGGCATATATTATCATTCTTAGATGTTTGTTTCCGGAGTTAATTACATCTTATACGTGCCTCAGGCTTACTTGTTGGCTTACTTGTTAACCCTGAGTTTAGCTTGTTTGTCCCTTGCTCTAGATTGATCTCATATAGTTGATTGTAATTTAGGCAAAAATTCTCGTTTCTAAAATGTGATCAATATCAGTTTGTGGTGAGAATTCATTAGGCTTGTACCTTGTAGTAAGATGGCATAATGTTGCATTATGGTGCTGTTGCTTGCTCTTGTAAATTATGTACAACTTGATTGCATTTTTAACATCATGTTGCTTTTCTTCTTTGACTGCCATTGCAGGTCAGTGTCCATTCATCGAGTATCTGTTGCTTCAATTTATCCTATTATGAGTCATATTTGTGAAAAAAAAGAGTGTCAAAATCAAAAGAAAAATAAAAAGATTGAAAAGAGATTACTTTGAAAGTAAAACAAACTTCCATCTAGTAACATGGAGAAAAAGAAAAAAAGGGAATAATAATAATGAGGGAAAAAAGAGTGCATGAGATCTAGATAAGTTGAGACCTTTCTCTAGCTTGTGAAAGCTTTGAATAAGAAAAAGCTTGAGCATGGTCTTGGCTAGATGGATGGAGAAGTTTTAGCAGGCATGAACGTTGAAGACTAGCGATTGACAAAGTGAGAGCGGTGCTTGTCCTGGTGGCTGAAGCTCGACGAACATGTAGGCTTTTTCATCTTACGGTGAGAGGTCTTTGTTTTCCCTTCTCCTATCTCTTGGGATACATGAGGGATCTCAGATGTCTTTCCTCTCTATTCTAAGTTAGAAAGATATCTCCAGGTATGCAAGTGGTCTGCTGCAAGTGGTGGCATTAGGAAGATTGAGCGTGATAATTTACCATAACCCTTACCTCAACACTGAATCACGGTCTCAGGGTACTTACGATACAATAGCTTTACCAAACATTAAGATAATTATGACAACTTGGATATCTGGCAACCTGTCCTAGCGGTACATAAACCATGGTTTTTGACGTGCTACATGTTTTTTCACACTTATTTGCCGAATTGTTTAATTCAAAGGGAAAGATGTTCTTTGTCTGTGCTTACAGTTGTGCTCTCAAGAAGTTCTGCTAGTTTTACTTATTGCATAAATGGTATTGTTTATTGCAGTTTCACTATCATCAGGTGTTTGGTTGAGAATTTAGAATTCTTGGTTGTTTTGTCCTTTATGTTTTCACTTTCCACCACCTTGTTGAATCCAAGGCTCATTGAGTTGGTTTATCCTTTGTTAAGCATGACAAGTATGTTGTTTCCTGACCTTCTAAACTTTGATTTGGTTTCAGGTGGATTATTCTTGTACCCCTGAGGAAGTGCAGCAGCATTTCCAGTCCTGTGGGACAGTCAATAGGGTGACCATTCGAACCGACAAGTTTGGCCAACCAAAGGGTTATGCCTATGTTGAGTTCATCGAGGCAGAGGCTGTTCAGGAGGCTCTTCTTCTCAATGAACCTGAATTACATGGTCGGCAGTTGAAGGTAAATCAGCTTGTCGACTTAGTCTTCAACAATTGTTGCTTCGCATAAATCTTTCATATTGCCTTGTCTTGTTGATTGATTTGTCTTGTTATTCGGCTTCTTGTTCTTTTTCTTAAAGGTAACAGCTAAAAGGACAAACGTTCCTGGGATGAAGCAATTTCGCGCTCGTCGAGCCAACCCTTATATGGGGTTTCCGCTCGGGGGAGCTCATGTTCCTCCTTATTTCTACTCTCCTTATGGTTATGGGTATGCTTCATATTTTCTTTCTCGATTTCATGCAGTGTGGCTAATTCTATTACGCGAGTGAGCTTTAGATTCTTATTGCAGTAACTTTAATGTCCTGCAGGAAGGTACCAAGATACAGAATGCCAACACGTTACAGCCCTTATGGCTGATTCCTCTTTCTAGTCTATAACTTCAGTTGCGATGAAATGGACATCGGTGGCAATTTTCCGGCCAATATCATTTTGTTATGAACAATTTTTGTGAAATGATGTTGTCATTAAAAAAAAACTGATGATGTTTGGGAACTTAAATGTTATGCATCCAACCAACAAGCACTTGAAAAGTTGTTCTACGTTAACTAAGATGTCTCGTATTCACTTTAATCAGGTGACAAATGGTACAATATTATTATCCAATAAAATTATGAAATTTTGTTTTTTTAATCTCTATAAATAGAACTCAAAATTTTCATCTCTATAAGTAGAGTTAAATATTTTTAATTCATATTTTTTCAATTCTTTATAAATAGGGTCTAATTTTTTAATTATCTATGAAAATCAGTAAATCAGTATAGTTAATACTATGAAACTTCTATAATAATTAAATATGTTATTTTTGTTTATTTATTACAATTTATATGTAAATACAAATCGATTATAGTCAATATGTGGATGAGAGAGAAATTAATTATTTATTTGTTGATCTGGTTGGACAATGTCCCCAAATCAATATGTGGATGAGAGAGAAATTAATTATTTATTTGTTGATCTGGTTGGACAATGTCCCCAATATAGATACTAGAAAGGTAGGTTGAGTTGAGTTATATTTAATAAGAGAAAAATTAATTATTTATTTGATGACCTGATTAGACTAACTCACGAGTAATCATAGTCTTAGAGCTAATGCTCTTGTATCTATCATCATATGGGATTTTGTCGATGAGGATCTGAAGGGGCCCAATAGGATCTTTGAGAGAGAGTACCATATTCGAGTTTAACAAAATCCAAGAATTTGACCATTAACCCACACTGAAGTGGCTTCTAATTAAGGTGAACATATAAGGTGCTTTAATTGACCTGTGTACTGTTTGATTAAGCAGGCTAATACGGAACTTTTTAATTAGTAAAGTTGGTACTAATGTATTTAAACGCTCATTCAACTCTACTTTTTTTTATGGGGAATTTAGGCTCGAGTTGTTCAATAAGTCATATCGATTGCCTCTTTTATACAATTTCTATATTGGTTATAATCTCTACGTTCCATGTAATCTTCAATAAAATTTATACTTGGGAAAAATAATAGAGCTAGCTACCACTTCCAATACAGCACCTCACGAATTCCAAGCTTCTTAGAGATTTGAAGCTCATGACCTTTAAGGTGCTGAGTTGAAAGTAACCTGGTGCAATTATGTGGAAATTCTGATTTCTTAGGAAACGATAGCGTCACTGGTCATTTTTTAATTAATTTGTTGAGTAATTTTTAGATGCTATTTTTATATTAAACAATAAATTTTGAATTATTTAAAGTAAATTTTATAATATTGGTATAAATTTTAAAAATAATAAGATTTTAATTATTAGTTTTATATTAAATTATATTTGAGGAGGAAGGACTGATCAGTCCGGCAAGTACCACTCAACACCGGTAAGTGGATATTAACGTGTTTCATTTTTTGGGAAAAGTACACTTAAGTACTCTGTAGTTTTACCAATTATCACTTGAGTACCCTGTGGTTTCAAAACCGTAAATGGGTCCAACTTATTTCAATTTTTATCATGGACAGGTCCCAAGTTCATAATTTTTTGGACAAATGGCATTGTTTTGACACCTACGTGGAATGCTACGTGGCGGTGATCCGGATTAATCGTTGCTGACGTGACTATGGATAAATTACCAAAATAGTCCCTTTCAATTTATATTTATTACGAAAAATCTTATCCTCCCCTCTCTAATTCTCTCTCTCTTCCCTCTTCTCCCTCCTGGTCTCCTCCTTCTATGACCTCCATCTCCCTCCTTCACAGGGAAGTATTTTTATCAAAACCCATCCCCAATAACACAAAAAAGTAGCATTTGCAACAACATCAATTTATTTCTCAAGCAAGGAGTTCGATTAGGTTAGGGACGGGTTCGTCGGGGGATTTGCAACATCGATTTGATTTGCATCGATTAGGTTAGGGACGGGTTCGTCGGGGGATTTGCAACATCGATTTGATTTGCATCGATTAGGTTAGGGACGGGTTCGTCAGGGGAACTTCCAGTCCCGATGGTGGTGCGAGACCAAGAACCCAGACGTCGGGAGAACTTCCAGTCCCGACGGCGATGCGAGACCAAGAACCCAAACAACCATTGCTGCTCCGTTGACGGCGGTGCGAGACCAAGGACTTGTCGGGGACGAAGACGGGTAGACAAAGATGTTTTCTCCAACCAGACAACGAGGCCAAAAAATTCAGGCTAATAAAACGGAGATCGGGAGGACACGAAGGGAGAATCGTGGGGAGGCGACGAGGAGATCCACTGGGTTTGGGTGGTTTCGGTGAGGGCAAGGTCGTTAAACTCTGTACGCCTTCCTCCACTGCGCCCCCAGCGCCGCCTCCGCCCCTACCAGCTCGTCCTCGTTCATCTCCAGATCCAGGGCGAACTCGGGCTTGTTGTTGATTTGTGGGGGGTTGAGAGAGAATGGAAGAAGAAGATGGGTGTGGGCTAAATATGGGGATTTTGATTTTTTGAAAAGAAAATAAAAATTAGGTACTAACTTGGTAATTTATCCACTGCCACGTCAGCATTAAGTAATCCTAGTCTACGCCATGCTGGCAGTCCACATCGGCAATTAAACGATGCCGTTTGTCCAAAAAATCATGAACTGGACCTCGGTACCGGTCCGTGATAAAAATTAAAATAAGTTGGACCCGTTTTACGGTTTTGAAACCACAGGGTACCCAAGTGATAATTGGTAAAACTACAGGGTATTTAAGTGTACTTTTCCCTTTTGTTTTTGAAAGGTGTGTGTCATTTGTTGTTATGCAGAATACCAAAAGAAGGGATTGACTTGTTAAAAAAAACCAAAAGATGGGATTGATATTATTGCAGATTGATATTATTGCAGGCACCGAAAGGTGTGCTAGCCAAATCTTAGCCTCATCCTTTTTGTATGGAATGATTGGGCAAGGCCTGATATTAGGTTTTGAGTATCAAACCGGCCTGATATTAGGTTTGAGTATCAAACCGGCCTGATATTAGGTTTAGATTAAAATTGCACATACAGTTTTATATTGGTGTCAATTTTTATAAAACCTCAAAGCGTGAAACAGACACATAATATAAAAGATTATGTAATTACAAATGTTTATTCTGCCTCCTACCCCTACAAAATATTAAGTGCCTACAATTATTTGAGCCTTCATATTTATATGTGTATATCATATTAATGTGTGAAATAATATGATAAATCTAGACAACTTTTCTCCTCTCTTCTTCTTTTGCTAATGCATGAAGTAATTTTTTTTGACCTATTTCTATATGATATTATACTATCCCTAATTTTGGTAGTTTTATTTAAGATAGCTAGCTAGCACAAAAAATAAAATAATGGAGCTATCTACTCACTTGGCTTGTAAATATTTTATCAACACCCATTTGTTCCCTTGCATGTTGGTCACTTTTTTTGTTGTTGAGAATATTTAGGTAGGTTGGTTTAAATTTCGGGGCTTTAGACGGCATTGGGTTTTGTTCCCTTCCCAAGCAAAGTTTTTCCATTTTTGCATGGGTGGAAATTGACCCACCAACCCCTGGAAAACGAGGCAGGATCCGTTGCCATCCTACTTACCTTGCATTGGTTCATGCTGGTCACTTTAGCAACCAAGAGAACAAAACGCGCAAAGAACACGGACACAAGAAATTGAAGAGGAAATTTTGTGGGCTTGTTTCCTATTCTATTTGGACTAGGTTTTGGACTCCTAATTTGACATAGATAGCTTACTTGATGTACAAGGGTTTGCCTCTATATAAAGACATGTTACACTAAGGTTTTGTATGACTTTGTGACTCAGATCCATCAATAAAAGTTCTCCTTTCTCCCTGTGGACGTAGGCATTAGGCCGAACCATGTAATCTCTTGCGTCTGTGCTCTTTGCGCGTTTTGTTCTCTTGGTTGCTGAATTTCTAACAACTGGTATCAGAGCTAAGGTTGGAGGATGTCGGATCACGGCGCGAAGTTTGCTCTTGTGAAATTCGATGGTTCATCGAATTTTGGGTTATAGCAAAGGCGTGTCAAGGATCTCCTCGTGCAACAAGGGATGGTCATCGCGCTCTCGGAGAAGAAGCCCTAGAAGATGGAGGAGCAAGAGTGGAAGGAGATGGAGGCCAAGGTGGTGGCGACAATTCACTTGTGCTTGACAGATGATGTGATGTATCATGTCATGGATGAGGAGTCACCAGCTGAGGTATGGAAGAAATTGAAGGCAAGGTATATGTCTAAGTCTTTGTCGAACAAGCTTTATCTTAAGCAAAGATTGTACGGGCTCAGGATGAAGGAGGGCTCGGATTTGAGCCAACACATTAATGGTTTCAGTCAACTCGTGAGCGACTTGAGAAAGGTTGATGTGAAGTTCGAGGAAGAAGACAAGACATTGTTGCTACTAAATTTCTTACTGGGTTCCTACGAAAATTTGGTTACGACTCTAACTTGGGGGAAGGAGTCCCTGGTGTTGGAAGATATCACAAGTGCTCTGCTAGGGTTCCATCAAAGAATGAAAATTGGCGATGAACAAGCGGAAGGGCTGGTTGTGAGGGGTAGCCATGGTGGTCGTAGCGAAGATGGAAGAGGATCCAGGTCGAGGTCAATGAGGTTCAAAGGAAATTGCTTCGAGTGCAAAGAAAAAGGGCACGTGAAGAAGGATTGTCCGAGAAGAACTCAGGTTCGCGAGGGAAAAAGATCGGGTTCCGTGAATATGGCCTCATATTCGGACGAGTCAGATAATGATGTTCTTTCTGTTTTATCAGGTCCAAAGCTTTCTGATTCCTGGATTTTGGATAGCGCTTGCTCTTTCCACATGACGCCCAAGAGAGGGTGGTTTGACACCTACAAGTTCGTTGATTCAGGTATGGTGACTATGAGTGATGGTTCTACTTGTAGAATTACTGGTATATGTGATATCCAGATCAAGATGTGGGACGGTGTTGAGAAAAAATTGTGTGGGGGTTAGGCATGTTCTGAAATTGGAGAGAAATTTAATCTCGTAAGGAGCCTTGGATATAGTGGGTACAACTATAATATTGTAGGCGGGCTAATGGAGGTGGAGAAGGATGTTGTGGTGGTGATGAAAGGTGAAAGGAATGCTAGGAACACCTACAAGTTAGTGGAAAACACTGTTGTAGGTGGAGTCACCTCGTTGGGTTCCGATAGAGAGGAGAAAAGCTCTTGTGTGATGAAGCAAAAGCTTGACATGAATGGTTTGAGTGGAGTTGGGATTCGCGGAGACAAAGTTAGCAAATTCCCACTATGGTTGTCTAAAAGCACGTGCACGTCAAAGGTGTTAGGTAAATTTTGCATGGGGAATGTGAAGCGGTTGGTAGCACCACGGATGAATCAGGTATCTCACTCAAGGTCAAACGGTGGAGTTCGTGGTATGTCGAGGGTTCTACTTGGTAGAACAAAAGGTTGTCCGTTGTATGCTATGGCAAGTAGCATTGGTTTGAGGCAAGAAGGTCCAGCGGAGAAGCAGTTCAAGGTTGCAGAGCATGGGGCTAGCAGGAGAATAGATGACGTGTCTATTGGTCGCAAGGTTGCTTCAGCAGGTGGACTTGTTAGTTGGGGTTCGATGGAGTTTGGAGGGAATACGCCAAGCAAGCTCGGAAGTTGCTCAAACTTAGGGCTAGCTCTAAGTAATTGAACGAAAAAAGAAGAGAGAAAGTTGAGATGGTATTATTGATGGCGGTAAGACAGCAGCATCGCCAATATCATACATAAGCAGTTGCCTGAGTTGTTGGGGTGGGTCAACCATTATATGGTGGCCAATATCCATTGAGAAACCAATGTTAGCCAAGCAGTCAACACATTGGTTAGCCTCCCGGTGCGCGTGAACAATCGCCACTCTCCAGTCCCATTCCAGTTCTTGTTGAATTTAGACAAGGAGGGGGTGAGGGGTAGGTGGGAGGCTTTGAGGCCTATTAAGGTATCCAGTCAAAAGAGCAGAATTTGCTTCCAAAATCAGTTGCTTGAAGCCAAAAAACTTCGCAAGGATTTTATTGGATTGACACTAGATATTATGATTTTTTTCTATAAATTTTCTCCCACTCTGTCTGTTATGTTCTTATGTGCGAAGTAGTGTCAAACTAAAATATCCAACAAATATTATCTCTCCGTGAAAAGGAATAGATCTAGCAACACCTTCCAGTACAGTTACTTTGTTACGACTTCATTTTAATCGCTAGTCAAGTCTTCAGTAATCCTCTCTTTGCGGTTGTCCAAATCTGAAAAATCCAGAGATTATTTGTATTCTTGAGAAATCTCTGCCCACATCACCATTCAATATTTTGTTTCCCACTATTGGCCAAACTACTTGAGCACTACGTCCAGTATGAGTGGAGCACTAAACAACTGTCCTAGTGTGATGGACATTGTGTATAAGGCCTTGTAACAAATTTACTGTCGTATAACTGATTGACGATTATTAACAATTTATGTTTTATGTAGGCGAGTTTGGCGAACTCTTATCTTAATGATAAACTACTAAATTAAATAAAAAATATAAATAAAAGATCTTGTCTTTATTCCCCCTCTTTTCATCTCTCCCGTTCATTTCTCCATCGTCGCCCTTCTCTTCTTCAAAACTTCTTCAACCATTCACCCAAAAAAAAAAAAAATTTCCTTCAACCATGGCGTCCAACGCTAAGAAACCACACGCCATATTCATCCCATACCCAGCACAAGGCCACATCACTCCCATGTTCAAACTAGCCAAGCTCCTCCACTCCAAAGCCTTCCACGTAACCTTCGTCAACACCGAGCACAACCACACCCGCTTCCTCAAATCCAAGGGCCAAACCCACCCCGACGGCCTCCCCGGATTCCAGTTCGAGTCCATCCCCGACGGTCTCCCTCCGGCGGACGCCGCGGATGCCACCCAGGATATCCCTTCTCTGTGCGACTCCACCGCGAAGACCTGCCTGGCTCCCTTCGTGGAGCTTATTCGCAGGCTCAACAGCAGTAGCCGTGGTCCTCCGGTGACGTGTATCGTCGCCGATGGGAGCATGAGCTTCGCCGTTGAAGCTGGCCGGGAGTTTGGAGTTCCGGTGGTGCTGTTCTGGACACCTAGTGCCTGTGGCTTCCTCAGCTACAACTATTACCACGTTCTCGTCGAGAAAGGGCTCACCCCTCTTAAAGGTCAGTTGTTCCCTCTCTTCAAATCCCAAGTTGTACGATTTTTTTAACGAATGATTCTCGTAACAACGGCGAACTAAATAAGAGGAGTATAAAATAGATTTATGGTAGAACGATACAAACGTCGTGTTGTTGGGCGAAGCGGTAAAGTGCTACACCCTAAATGATGAGAATTTAGTAGCCGAAAATATCATTAACTTCCTCCAAGTAGGATTTCAAGTAGGCGTTGGTCGATGATGTGGTGCTGCCATGTCGTCGAAGAAACGGTGTTGACTTGGCTAACTAACATCGGAAATAAGTCAGAAATTGCAAGTGATTTTTTTTCAAAAAAATTGGACCCATTTAATATATTTTAAACCGAAAAAACTTAAATTGAAATCGGTGATACTAATAATAAGAAGATGAAAATTCTCCAGTTTTTAGGTAGAGCCTAAGGAGGCCATCCACATGCGATGTTGTGATTGGCAAAGTTTGTATTTAATGACAAAAACATAGCATGTTGTATTTGAACTTTATCCTCGCAAACTAAAAGTGAAAAGACCGAAGATAAACTTTTTTACAAGTAAAGAAATATTGAGAAAGCTAACAACTATACGGTTTTTATCTTACGGATTTCTTTATTGTCATAATTTGAAATCAAAATTTCATAACGTTAGTTACAGTTTTTACTACTTTGCACCAGTTTTAAGAATTTGGGAAACTTCACTGTACTTGTGATTTTCCTGTTTATCAATTTAAAACACATAAAAGTGGTTTGGATGACCTTATAATTTACGATGTATCACATCGTTCAAATCTTAGTTATACATTTTATATGGTTTTAAACTACATTATTATATGTAAAAAATGACTAAATTATATGATACCAAGTGATGTTTTTCCAAACCATTTTGTACTTGTTTCCAAAATTTTGTACGGACGTTTCAAGGAAAAAAATAGTCGATAAAAAATTACCATCATGTTGAGAAATAAGATCGAAACGAGTAAAATACGAGACACAAGAATTACGTGGAAACCCCAAGACGGGGAGAAAACCACGGGCAAAGGAGAGTCGTCCACTATGTGAGTCCAATCGGTTACAAGGTCTCCGTGAGGGTTCTCTCTACCTCACAACTCTCAACTAGTACAAATAAGACCTAGGCATAGGCCGTATATATATAGGAGACTAGTACTCTATTCTGATAAGGAAATAGAGCCCTACTCTAATTAGGAATTTGGAACAATCCCTAACAAATCTCCACCTTGGACCAAATTCTATGACTCCAACTTCAACGTTTCTCCACCTTCACCATCAGCCCCTAAGGGCAATCAGCATCAAGCATGAACACCGACCAAGTCCAAGCAATGCTCGAACTTAGTACCAGAAAGCGGCTTCGTCAACATGTCTGCAGGGTTGTCCTTGGTACCCACCTTGCTCACAACAATGTCGCCTTGAGCAACATGCTCCCGAATGAAGTGGTACCTCACATTAATGTGCTTTGTCCTCTCATGATACATAGCATCCCTTGTGAGATGGATAGCACTTTGACTATCACAGTACACTGTACTGACCTGCAGCTTCTCACAGATTTCACTGAAGAAACCTTTCAACCAGATAGCCTCCTTCACACCTTCAGTTATAGCCATGTACTCCGCCTCAGTGGTAGACAACGCCACTGTGGCCTGTAGACAAGCTCTCCAACTGATAGCACATCCTCCAAGAGTGAAGACATATCCAGACAAGGATCTGAACTTATCAAGATCTCCAGCATAATCTGAATCCACGAAACCAACAACTCCATCACTGGTGCGTCCAAACTGTAGACACACGCCCTTGGTACCCTTCAAGTACCTCATAATCCACTCCACTGCTCTCCAATGACCTTCTCCAGGATTTGCCATAAACCTGCTAACGACACTCACAGCATAGGCCAAATCCGGGCGTGTGCAAACCATAGCATACATCAGAGAACCAACAGCATTGGAGTATGGAATACCAGACATGTAATCGACCTCAGCATCTGACTGTGGAGATAAGGCAGACGAAAGCTGAAAATGTGTACCAAGAGGAGTACTCACAGGATTACCAGTCACATCAAACCTGTCAAGTACCTTTTCAATGTAACTTTCCTGGCTCAGAAATAATTTCCTTGCTCCTCTATCTCTGGCAATCTCCATGCCAAGAATCTTCTTAGCAGGACCCAAATCTTTCATCTCAAACTCGCTACTCAACAGAGCTTTGAGCTTCCTCACCTCTCCTTTGTCACTGGCAGCAATTAACATGTCATCCACATACAGGAGCAAATAAACTTGGGAACCGTCGCGTAGCCTTTTCAGGTAAACACAACTATCATACTTGCTCCTCTCATAACCATGAGAAATCATAAAGGAATCAAACCTTTTATACCACTGCCTCGGAGACTGCTTAAGGCCATACAGGGACTTCTTCAACAAGCACACATGGTCTTCTTTGCCTTCAACATGAAAACCCTCATGCTGTGCCATATAAATCTGCTCCTCAAGCTCTCCATTCAAGAAAGCTGTCTTCACATCAAGCTGTTCAAGCTCCAAATCCTGCATAGCAACAATACCAAGAAGAGAACGAATCGAGGTATGTTTCACAACTGGTGAAAACACCTCATTAAAGTCCACACCAGGAATCTGACTATATCCTCTAGCCACTAGCCTAGCCTTGTATCTAGGCTCTTCAACTCCAGGTATACCATCCTTCTTCTTGAATACCCACTTGCAACTGACAACCTTCTTATCCTTAGGCAGCTTAGTAATCTCCCAAGTCTTATTGTTGTGAAGAGATTCCATCTCTTCCTCTATAGCAACCAACCATCTAGCAGAGTCTTTCGACTTCACAGCATCTGAGTAACTAGACGGTTCTTCACAACTATCAACTTCTTCTGCCACATTCAGGGCAAAAGCAACAATATCAGCCTCACCCAACTTCTGTGGAGGCCTGATAATTCTTCTGGGCCTGTCTCTAGCAATAGAATACGCTGGCTCCCTCTCAACTGTGCCAACATTCTCAGCTTCATCAGACAACCCACCATGAGTAGGACCATGGCAATCAACATCACGGAAGGAACTCGCTTCTGGATCATCATCAAACTCCACCTGCACTTTTGACTTTTGCAAGTCCACACTTGGAGCACTGGAAACACCAGGTGAAGAAACATCCTCCCTCTTACTCAGCATGTCTGTCTCTTTAAAAATAACATTCCTACTCAACAAGACCTTAGACAGCTCGGGACACCACAACTTGTATCCCTTCACTCCAGAAGCATAGCCAAGGAAGATACATTTCACAGATCTTGGCTCTAACTTGCCATTATTCACATGAGCATAGGCAGGGCACCCAAATATCTTCAAATCAGCATAATTAGGAGGATTTCCAGACCACAATTCTTTAGGTACCTTGCCATCAAGTGATGCATGAGGTGAACGATTGACAAGGTGACAGGCAGTGGAAGCAGCTTCAGCCCAAAACGACTTAGGCAAACCAGCATTTGACAGCATACAACAAACTTTCTCCAACAAAGTTTTGTTCATTCTTTCAGCGACTCCATTCTGTTGAGGTGTACCAGGGATTGTCTTATGCCTGACAATACCCTCATTCTTGCAGAACTCATCAAACCAACTAGAGCAAAACTCCAATCCATTGTCTGTGCGGAGATGCTTGACATCTCTCCCAGTCTGCTTCTCAATCATAGTCTTCCACTGCTTGAAAGTGACAAAGACATGATCCTTGCTCTTCAAGAAGAACGCCCACACCTTCCTCGAATAATCATCAATGATAGTCAGCATATACTTGGAACTATTCTTTGTTGCAACTTGAGACGGTCCCCAAAGATCAGAATGAACATAGTCAAGTTTTTCCTTTGTAGTGTGCACACCTTTCTGAAAACTGACTTTCTTCTGCTTGCCAAACACACAGTGCTCACAAAATTCTAGCTTCCCAATACCCTGTCCACATAATAATCCTCTCCTATTCAGCTCGGTCATGCCTTTCTCACTCATGTGACCAAGTCGCATATGCCACAATGAGGTATTCTCAGAATCTGTCAACGAGCCAGATGCAGCAGCAGCAGTCCCTGTAACTGTAGAACCCTGCAAAACGTACAGATTTCCAACCTCCTTTTTGGCTCTCATATGCACTAATGAGTTCTTACTCACACGAAGAACTCCACCTTCTCCGGTATACTTGTACCCCAATGTATCAAGGGTACTCAACGAAATCAAGTTCCGCTTCAAATCAGGGATATGCCTCACATTCGTCAAGGTTCGAATGACACCATCATGCATCTTGATCTTCACTGTGCCAATACCAACAACCTTGCAGACAAAATTATTTCCCATGAGAACATTACCCTCCGCACGTTCATATGTTGAAAACCAGTCCCGGATAGGACACATATGAAACGTACAAGCAGAATCAATGACCCAGGCAGCATCAACTTTAGACTTCCCATCAATCACAGACAAAAGGTCTCCATCAGATTCTTCTTTCTGAGTGGTGGTGGCAACACTAGCACTGCCGCTATCAGAACTTTCTCCTTTCGGAGCACTGGACTTTTCGCCATTCTTCTTGTTCTTCAACTCCGGACAGAACCATTTAATATGCCCAACCTTATGACAATTGAAACAAGTCTTATCCTTGTGCCTTGACCTTGATTTGCTTCTGCTCTTCTTCCTCGAACCAGACTTAGCATTCCTCTCCTCAGACCTCCCTCTCACAACCAAGCCAGTCCCTTGGCTATTTTCGGAGGAACTCACAGTGTTATCAATTCTCTCTTTCTCCAAGAGCGAATCATGAACATTATCCCAACTCAGAGTATCATGGCTGAACAACAGAGTATCTCTGAATTGCTGATAAGAAGCAGGCAACGAGCACAATAACAATAAAGCAAGATCTTCATCATCATACTTCACATCCAGAGTTCTAAGATCAGCCACTATATCCTTAAATTCATTAAGGTGGTCATGAACAGACTTATCTTCTTGCATCCGGATAGAAAACAGTCGTTGCTTCAAGCACAGTTTGTTGGTCAAACTCTTGGGCATGCACAATTTTTCAAGCTTTGCCCATAATGAGGAAGCTGTTGTCTCCTTCAACACGTCCCGCAAAATATCATCTGACAGATGCAACTGGATCTGACTCACAGCCTTACGGTTCTTTGACGCTTTCATCGCAGCATCCCAACTCGTAGGCATTAACTTCTCATCAAGTAGAGTCTCATCCAGCTCTAAATGTGTCAGAATAGCGCGCATCTTGACCTGCCACAAGGAAAAATTAGTTTTTCTCATCAACTGAGGAATCTCGTACTTCATCGAAGTCATCCTGAAACTACTCGAACCAAGAAATCCGCTCAAAACAAGTTAGAAAACCAAAATCAGCCAAAACAGTTGACTTTTAGTCAACCAGTCAAACCGTTGACCAAGTCAACTCGGGAATAGTATTTTTTTTCTCTTTCTCTCTCCCCGTTTTTTTTTCTCCTTCTTTCTCTCTCCCCGTTTTCCTTCCTCCGCCGTCGATCTTCTCCTCTCTTCGCGGTGGCCGGAGGAACGACGGCGAGTAGCGGACGGCGAGCTCTCTCCCCGAGCTCTCTCTCTCCCCGAGCTCTCTCTCTCCTTTCCGCCGAGCTCTCTCTCTCCTCGTACTCTCTCTCTCCTCGCGGTTCCTTCTTCTTTCCTCAGCGACGGACGGCGCGGCTGAGCTCCTCCCGGCGCGGCGACGGTGCGCAGGGGCGGTCGCCTCCTCCAGGCGACGGTGGGGCGGCGGGCGTGGGCGGCGGTGGCGGCTCCAAGGGTTTCAAAACCCTAAATCCCGATTTTCCCCAAATCGGATTACTGTTCACCAATTTATTTATTTTTTCGTGTCAAATACTCGTATACTCAGATCCGGCTCTGATACCAATTGTTGAGAAATAAGATCGAAACGAGTAAAATACGAGACACAAGAATTACGTGGAAACCCCAAGACGGGGAGAAAACCACGGGCAAAGGAGAGTCGTCCACTATGTGAGTCCAATCGGTTACAAGGTCTCCGTGAGGGTTCTCTCTACCTCACAACTCTCAACTAGTACAAATAAGACCTAGGCATAGGCCGTATATATATAGGAGACTAGTACTCTATTCTGATCAGGAAATAGAGCCCTACTCTAATTAGGAATTTGGAACAATCCCTAACACATCAACAGTTGGTAGACATTTCATATTTAATCATCAAGAAGTTGAAAAATAAATCTCAATGTTAGGGGATAAATATTTTCAATGTTTAAACGTCAAAAATAGTTGGTACGTTACTCTATTGTGTTTTTAGTTTGGTTACATTTGTAACGAGAACGTATGGTCTGTTGTTTTCCAAGAACTTAATCCAAAATTTTCTTCTATTGATTAATTAATATATCGATCTATTTACTTGAAAAAAACCTAAAATAGCTGAAATATTTTGACAATTTAATTTTTAAAAAACTATAAAATTAATTTTCAATCCAACCAAGATTTTTTTAATTTGATGTTTAAGCGACATGATATTATCTATTCCGAGTTTAAACGTCAAAAAAAGCAATCATTCTATAGTTTTGAAAGTCAATAATTATGCCGACTTTTAAATGTAAAAGGTACTTATTCTAAATTTAAATGTAAAAAATAGATAATTATTCCAACATGTCGAATACACCTGGGCAAATTGCAGGAACAAAATAAAATTAGCACGGAATATCAAGTGCAATACGACAAATCGCTTAGATAGCTAAATATATAACTTTATTCCTTTTAATACCTGGTACCCATGATTTGTATTTTAGCTTTCAGAATACGAATGGGAAAATAGTCAAATACTATAAGCTACCAGTTAAATTTTGCACCAAATAATTATATCTTGTTAACTCGGACCTCTATCAAATCGTTTTACGCCTTGTATTGTTAAACTACATATCCTTTGGTAGGTAACATGCTAATTATATAACCTTTTCTCTAAAATTATAATAATTATTTAAATGTTTAAATGTTTAAATATCTCAATAACTTTTTCATTAGCATTTATTATTTCAAAAAATTGCATCACAAACATGCAATAGTTCGATATTTAAATAATTATTTTATAGAAAAAAATAAATTTGAGTATAATAATCATAGGCAACGAATAAAAATAATTATTATAATATGCAACGAATCTATTTTTTTCATTTTGTTTAGCCGGCCATCCTTCGAATCTTCCACCTCTCAATTTTCGTGTCGTCTCTCTATATCAAGAAATACATAGTCTAATTCATTATCACTAGATTTCAAGAAAGTGATGTTTGCAAAAATCCAAACATAATTGACCACAATGTTTGTTTTTGTGAAGATTATCATCTTTCTGACGTCGGGTTTCGAAGGTTTGTATAAAATACATTTCTGAAATAGGGTAACGATGGCTACGGTTACCATGTCCTGCTTATCTTATTTCTAATTTGTCAAACAAAGTTTGAGGTGTATAAGTAGTATGTTTTACCAATTTAAATCTGAGTGTTGATGGTATTATTCTAACTTAACCAGATTTTAAGTTCAAAATTTTAAGAATGTATGTGTTAAATATTTGTTAGGAGAAATTTTTTAGTTCAATTGAATAAAAAATGGTATTTTGGTTTTTGATTACAATGAGTTTGAGGTATACAAAAGATACTCCACAAAAAAAAAAAGACAACTTCTTGAAAGAAAATAAGTTGCATGATATAGTTTCTATCAATTATAGTAGTTGTCACATTTATGATCGATGCTTAACATTGACTTTTCCCCTCATACATATTGTTACTTGGAATGTTTATTTTTGTATGATGTAATTTAATTTTTTAAGAGTCATCTCAAATTGATATTTTCAATGACAAATTTTTAGTAATTGATAATTTTTTGGCAACTAATGATCATATGGATGAGAATATTCATGGCACGTCATTTTTTTCTCTCATTCTGTATGCCTGAGCCCAACACGAACGAGACAGAGCAGACGAAGTCGCAGGGCAGGTGTACAAGAGACATAGTACGTGTGTGGATCTCTCTTGCCAAGTCATCGCAAATGAGGAGAGAGAAAATTGGCATGGCACGGACGTTGCGATCCACGCAGATGGATAACAATTGATACAAAATTAACCGTGCTTAAAAATTTATCACTAAAAATGTCAATTTAGGAGAACCATCATTAGATTTTTTCCATATTACTTACGGTTGTTAAGCTCGTCTGGGTTTGAGTTTGACTAAGCATTCCTGTGAACACCAGATGCTAGCTACTTAACGAATGGATATCTGGACACAACCATAGATTGGATTCCAGGCATGAAAACTATCCCTCTAAGGTATCCCCCAAGCTGAATCTCAAGTAATATTTTTCTTGTCGTAATTTCTCACAAAATTTTATCGTGGCAAATTTTTTATTAAGGTTTGTGTGTGCAACCACGTTGGGAATTCCACCATTTTTATAGATGTAACATAAATATTCATTAAAATTCTATTTCTTGACAAAGGTATCTCCCAAGCTTCATCAGAACTACAAACCCAGACGACATAATGCTCAATTACGTCCAGAAACAAGTAGAGAAAGCTTCCAAAGCTTCGGCCGTCCTGCTCAACACATTCGACGTCCTCGAACACGATGTCGTTGATGCTCTACGTGGAATGTACCCGAGTCTATACACCGTCGGCCCGCTAAATCTGTTCGTGGAGGAGATCGACGGAGGAGAAGATACGTCGACCCAATTCGGGTCGAGTCTTTGGAAGGAGGAAGAAGATTGTATAGAATGGCTGGACTTGAAAGAGCCAAACTCGGTGGTGTACGTGAATTTTGGTAGCATCACGACCATTACAAATGACCAGCTTCAGGAATTTGCTTGGGGGCTGGCTAGGAGTAACAAGCCTTTCTTGTGGGTCATAAGGCCGGACCTTGTAGCTGGTGAGACCGCTGTTCTAGCTCCCGAGTTCGTATCGGAGACTGAAGATAGAGGCAAGTTGGCTGGTTGGTGTCCACAAGAACAAGTGCTGAAGCACCCATCTGTGGGAGGGTTCTTGAGCCACATGGGTTGGAACTCGACGCTCGAGAGTGTGTGCGGAGGCGTGCCGATGGTGTGTTGGCCGTTTTTCGCAGAGCAACAGACGAATTGTTGGTTTGCTTGCGAGGAATGGGGGATTGGGATGGAGATCGGGGGTGAGGTTAGAAGGGGTGAAGTTGAGGAGCTGGTGAGGAAGTTGATGGAAGGAGAGAGAGGTGGAGAGATGAGGAAGAGGGCAATGGAATGGAGGAGAGTGGCTGAAGAGGCTACTAGCCCTGGTGGCTTTTCGTACGAGAACTTGGAGAAGGTGGTCAGTATCCTCCTTGGAGACAAGCAAAAAGTGTGAACACGACGATCTGACGGGAGGACAATCGCGTTGCTAATGCGTTCTCAAAGCACGCCTTGACGATTTCCTTTGATTATTATGTATTTGATATTCCTTTATTGTTGTAATTTGATGTTTAATTGGATGATTTGAAAAAGATCGGTCTACTATATTGTACTGGTACTGTTCTATCGTTCGCTGATGAACAAAAATTACGGGATCGTTTATACCAAAAATTTTAAAAAAGAATTTATTTTATGCATATTGGTCGGATTCGGACAATACTATCCGATGCATCAATTATGCACTTGATTTTGTCTGGTGCAAGCACATCATCATCACTTCACTTAAGTTCGGGGTCGGGATCGGTATTTTTTAAGTATTCAGTATTCAATATTCAATAGAAATTTTTGATAAATATCGAGTGTATATTATAAAGTATTTAATATTATTATGCTCCCAATAGCTCGAAGTCGAGAAGAGTAAAATTAAATATCTTTACTAAAATCCCCTATTGCTGATATTTACTCTAAATCTTTACTATAAGCGTACCATTCAACACATGACACTTTGTCGAGAAGAGTTCATAATAAAAAATAGTACTGTATCACCTAAATTTTTACCCACCGGTGGTGATTAATCAATGCATAAATTAACTATTGAAATCTAATTAACATCATTTATAAAAACTCTAGTGGAACATCTAGAATGTGAAGCCTCTTGGGCTTTGGATTGGGTACGGAGTGAAGGAATTGATTCCGAACGGTTTAGAGTGAAGGGGGACCGCAGCGGCAAGCGCAGTTATGTGATAATGGCAAGCGCAGTTATGTGATAATGACATTTGTTTTTGTGAAAACGGCAAGTCCCCGTTGATGATAATGACACGCGTGATTTTTTTCATTTTGGTCTCCCGTATTTTAGCATTTTTGCAAAAAGGTCACACTGGCATGTGCAGTTATGTGATACTGGCATGCGCAGTTATGTGATAATGGCATTTATATCCAGCCTGTGTTTGTGCATGACTTTTTTTATTTTGGTCCTTGTATTTTAGCACGTTTGCAAAAAAGTTCCCGCATGTCTTCATTCCAAACGGTTTGGAATAGTGGCATTCCGTACCCAATCCAACCCAAAGCCTCTTGGGATGTCAAAAGAAAATAAAAAATATTCACTTTAGTACACTGTGGTATTACTGATTATCATTAGGGTACTCTACTGTTCTAAAATTATCAAACCGGTCTAACTTATTCCAACTTTTATTACCAAGAGATACATAGGTCTGATTCTTGATTTTTTGGACATATGGCATCGTTTTGAGGCCTACATGGAGTGCCACATGGTAGTAACCCAGATTAGTCATTACTGACGTGTCGATAGATAAATTACCAAAATATTATCTAATTTATTTTAAACTCTATTTCACCTCCCCTCTCTCATTCTCTCTCTTCTTCAAATGCCATTGTTCATCTTCAACCTTCCCATCTTCAACCAAACAATAGTAAGACTCAAATAAACACAACTCCAAAAAACAAACACCAAAAAATCTAATTCCTCATCTGAAAGAATGAGGTTGAAGAGCTATTGACGTAAGCGATAATAAAGACATCGTACCAGGAGGAGGACGAAGAGATGATGGAGATTTGGGCGGTCCCGTTCTTCAAGCAAGGTCATCTCCTCCTAAGCATGGAGCTTTGCAAGGCCAAAACTACTCTCATTCTAACATCCCACCTCTCCTCCTCTGCCCCTTCCTCCTCCCTCCAAGGCCAAACCCCTCTCCACCAAGTCCTCCTCCTTCCCGAGGAGGAGCTCCACCAACCAGCGGGGCAACACGGCCCCCGCGCAGCAAGAGGAGCTTGCTATTGGCTCCTTTAATGGCCATTGCAGGTTTTTTTTTCCTTTAATAAATTTGCTAGCCTCTCTCTTGAAGTTCGAAATTGGAAAAGGGAAAAAGAGAGCGAGCAAGAGGAGCTTGCTACTGGCTCCAAGTGTTGCCATTTTTGGTAGTAGGGGGTGGAAAGAAGATGGGAGGGTTTAGCAGCCGAAAGAAGATGATTCGAAAAAGGTTGAAGATGAAGGGCTCTTTGTACTAATTTGGTAATTTATCTATCCATACGTCAACAACGATTAATTCGTAGGCGTCAAAACGACATCGTTTGTTAAAAAAATTGCGAGCCAGATCTGTGGACCTCTTAGTGATAAAATTTGGAATAAGTTAGACCGGTGTGATTGTTTTAGAACCACAAAATACCAAAGTAATAATTGGTGATACCACTTGGTACTAAAGTAAACTTTTCCCAGAACAAATTGGGAAAGCCAATCTGCTACGTTGTTACAAGTATGAGGACAATGGAGGATCTCAATCTGCCGTGACTTCGAGACCGAATTGATTGGGTATTAAAGAAAACTTGTCCCCAGGTGGGGACTAAATTTTGGGCCGTCAGATTCGATTATAAAAAAATATATTTAAATCTAATGGTCAATAATTTATCAGGTGATAATAGTTTGTACGTGTAGTGATATTGACTTGCACGTGTAGTGATATTGGTTGGTTTGCATGTGGCCGTGATATTCATTTGCTTTAATCTTCACCAAATCTACCCCATAACTTCTAATGAAGTGTTGACAATTAATCAACAATGGCAAGGGCATCACAATGGCCCAAAAATTCACATGGAGCCCAAAAGCCCAAGAGAGGCCCAGTGGGGCAGGTGTACGGAAATCACCCGCTTTCGATGAAATGGACATACAAACGTCAAATTGGGATTCATCTGCACCAAGCGCGCCCAAACTCAATCCAAAACCCTAAACCCTAATTTTAAACAATGGAAGGAGGCGACGTCGAGATTGCGGCTGCTGCTGCAACCAACGAAGCGGTAACCGCTCCCCCCCTCTCTCTGTTTAATTTTTTTAAATTTCCGATTATTGGAAACCCTAATTCTTTCTCGATTTCTCTGTGATTTGATTAACTGGTTGTAGGTGCAGGAGGACGTGGTGGCCGTGCTCCGCGAGATGCTAGCCGAGGTCGAGAAGGAGATGGGTTCTGGCCAAGGTCTTTTCCATGCTGTTTGTTAATTGGTTCTTTTTGGATGCTTGTTGTTGCTACTTTCGATTGTCGTGTTGGTCATTATAGATGCGAACCTTGTTGGTTGCTGTGCGGTTTCATTTCTGCACGGTAGTAGATCACAGTATATCGCTACAGATGCAAACTTGCCAGGGGAATCTCTTTGTCGAGAATGGGTAATATGGGATTTTTGTGTTGCGTTGTTGCGAGTTGATAGTTCTACCATCCAGTTGCCTTGATGTTTGGGCTAGATGGCAATATGAATTGGCATGAATGTTTGTGCTTAATATTGTTGTTGACAAAAGTGTGATGCTGAAAATATGTTATTGTTTCTTCGGGTCGCAATAATGCTTTGGTTCTGTTCTTTATATTTTAGCAAAAATGTAGATGTTTGTCTAAATTCTATTACCAGTCTGATTCTCATTAGTAGTTTTCTGTGGTTCTAGATTCTGCTGCTGCTGCTGCATCTCAAGCAAACAGAGAAGAGGTAGATTCTCGATCAATTTTTGTTGGCAATGTGACGAACTGTCTTTAATCTTTTTCCCTTTTTGTGCTTTGAGAAAATGATGACTGGACATTTGATTATTTCATATGCTGTAGTAATATGTGTTGTGCTCTACTCTGTTGTTTAAAATTAAACATGAGATCTTCAGAAGCATTACTTTTGACACTTGTTGGGGGTGCCATAGCTTTTTTTAAGCCCTTTAAATACTGATAACCATTGCATTCGTTATGCGAGAATCTGAAATGCTATTTTTTTTTGGTATTTCAACTTTGATATATTGGATGACAAGGTATTTATAGATCGTTATTGGTATTTGCTTAATGTTCTCAAATGATCACTGGAAATATGTCTTAAGAAGTTTGTTGAGTGAAGTGAGGGTTTCTAGATCAGAGATTGCTTCTTTCTGATAATACAAGGGAAAGGTTTCTTATGAATACCCTTGTCCCTCCCCCCCCCGCACCTAGCTTGGATTGTTGCACAACATGAGGGCTGCCCCCTTTCTGTGTTCTTAATTAAAAGTTTATGCATGAGAAAATGAGTTTTTCCAAAGACGGAAGACCTCAGTATCAAGATGGAGCTAAAGAGGGATAGCTCAACAGTCTCAGATTCCTGGTATAGGGATTTTTATCAGTGTTGTTGTCGTTGTTTTTTTCCTGAAAAGTTGTCAACTTCTTGATGACTTTACAAAAGCAAAATTGTCCAGATTTTACTCTTCCTTTATGAGGAATCCTGCAGATTAGTAGCACTTACTCTAGCATTATGATTTTTTCAAGGATGTGCATCGGGTTGTACCAGTGAGAACACTGGGCCATAGCCTGTAACCACTACAATAAAAAGGAAAAGAAATGGAGCTTTGATTTATCAAATGGGGTTGCGACCCAATATCTTGCACACCATTATGCCCTGTGATATAGTAAATGCTCTGGAACAGTTATATAGTGCAGTCACGAAAATATTTTTCTCTTTAAATTGACTTTAAGATTAGCTAGTAAAATTAGTGCAAATTTGTTTGTGTAAATTATCGGGTTGTACCAGTGAGAACTCTTAACCATAAGCCTGTAACCATTACAACAAAAAGGAAAAAAAATGGAGCCTTCCTTCTATCAAATGGGGTTGTGATCCTGTATCTTGCACATAATTGTGCCCTGTCATGTAGTAAATGCTCTAGAACATTTATACAGTGCGAATTTGTTTGTGTAGATGGATATAGAGAGAAGTAGTTTTTGAAATAAAATGTGGACCAGGCATATATTATCATTCTTAAATGTTTGATGCCGGAGTCTGAATTGTTTGTTCCTTGCCTTAGACTGATCTCATTTGGTTGATTGTGATTTAGGCGAAAAGTTCTCGTTTCTAAAACGTGATGTTCATCAGTTACTTATGTGCAATTTTGACTGATGAATATGCATGTTCGTTGATTTGGGGTTCTCTGAACTTCATTTGACAATGCCGAATCCACTTGTGAGTTCTGGAATAAACCACAGTGGTGAGAATTCATTAGGCTTGTACCCTGTAGTAAGATGGCATGATATTGCATTATGGTGCCATTGCTTGCTGTTGTAGGTTATGTACGACTTGATTGTGTTTTTAACATCATGTGTGAACTGTGAAGACTAGCAATTGACAAAGTGAGAGCACAGCTTGTCCTGGTGGTCGAAGCTTGATGAACATGTAGGCTTTTTTTCTGCTTACGGTGAGAGGTCTTTGATTTCTCTTCTCCTATCTTTTGGGGTACATGAGGGATCTCAGATGTCTTTTCTTTCTTTCTTTCTTTTCCTGAACCTTGCTAGTTAGACTGATGTCTCCAAGTATGCAATGGGCTGCTGCAAGTGGTGGAAAAAGGGAGATTGAGAGTGATAATTTGCCGTAACCCTTACCTCAACATTGAATCATGGTCTGAGGGTACTTAGGATACAATAACTTTACCAATCATAAAGATAAATTATGACAACTTGGATTAATGGAGGGAAAGAGTGACAAATTCTGACTTGCATTTATTTTTATTTCTTGTTGTTGATGCTTTCAGTTCTTTATAAGTTTTTAGTAGATCAAAATCCCCAAGTGTACCCTCTGGTCCGAAAATACATACTGGCAAGCTGTCCTTGTGGAACTGTTTGTTGTAGGCATTTGGCCCTTTGGAAAATATACCACAACATAAACCATGGTTTTTGACGTGCCCCACATGTTTGTTATTTTACTCTTATTTGCAGAATTTTAATTAAAAGGGAAATAAGCTTCTCTTTGATTTTTCTCTGTGCTTTCAGTTGTGCTCACAAAAAGTTCAGCAAGTTTTGTTTTACTTATTGCATGTTATGTTAAGAGTTTGTTGCAGTTTCGCTGTCGTCAGATTTTGTTTGGGAATTCAGAATTCATCCTTTATGTTTTCACTTTCCATGACCTTGTTGAATCCAATACTTGTTTGCTTTTACATAAATCTTTTATTATTGACTTGTCTTGTTGATTGATTTGTCTTGTTGTCTGGCTTCTTTATTCAGTTGGGCCCCACAACGGCCGTTTTCGCCAACCCCACTGGGCCACCATCAGAAGGCACAATGCCCTTCCACCGCCTCCTCAAGTCCATAGACATGGCCACCCTCTCCCAATCTGAACTCCTCGCCTTCTCCTCCCTTTCCTCCACCAAAAACAGTGCCGTACAGCCGTCCCCCACGGAATCTGCCGCCATCGACCACTCCACCTTCAACGAGAGCTCCGGTTCCCGCCGCCAATCATACTCTCGCCCCTCCCCCCACCACCACCATCGCCACCACCGCCTAACCGCTGCTCTGCCAAACCCTAACCCTAATCCTAATCCATCCCCCTCCCTGCCCCCCGAGCTCGACCCGGACCACCTTGATTGCCACTCCATCCTCGCCTCCCTCAAGCGCCTCCTCTCCTCCCACCCGGATTTCCAGTCCCCCGACCCCGTTGACTTGATTGGGTTCTCCCAGTTCTACGGCTATGACCCCGCAGCGGGTTTCTCTGTAGGGGAGAGGAGCAACAGGAAGCGAGGGAGGAAGCCGAGGGCGATAGGGGTAGGGGTGCTAGTGAACAGGGATGGGGTTGTGGTGGACTTAGCAGCCCTTGCGAGCAAGGAGGACCCCTACGCGGGGGCATTGGCGCAGAGGACATCGGGGATGGATGGGGAGGAGAAGCTGCTGGAGTTCTTCGCCGGGTTGAGTGGAGAGTGGTGCAGTAGGAGGAAGAGGAGGAAGGTGGTCGATGCATCGGAGTTCGGGGATGCTTTGCCTCGTGGTTGGAAGCTGCTTCTTGCGCTTAGGAGAAAAGAGGGCCAGGCTTGGGTCTATTGCCGTAGATATGTGAGGTGTGTTTGGCATTTCCGTTTTTTGAGGTTTCCTTTTAATTGATGCTAAGAGTTGATCAAAGCTATTGAGTAGGAAGGGAAGGAAGAACATATCTAATTTAGTTAAGTGACTGCCACAAGCTTATTTGTGTGGTTGGATATTGTAAAAATGTTTGCCAAAGTTTGTTAGCGGCATGTTTCCTCTTGTATTTAGATCTCCGAATTAATTCTGGGTGTATATTTGCTGTTAATTCTGCAGTAGGGAGATTCAATTGGGCTTTTGATCCGCTGGGTCAGTAGCTTATTTTGGTAAACAGGATATATTTTCTTCTATGCTTATCAATTTTCTTAATTCTGTTGTTTCTAGCCCTGATGGACAGCATTTCATATCCTGCAAGGAGGTGGCCGAGTATTTGCAATCATTCACCAGATCTTATGGTGTTCAGCCGGGAAAGGACTACCCCGGTGACAGTTTTTGGCAAGTTACGTATGAAAATGTAAGTGCATTGCATAAATATGTGTCTAAGTTAATCTTTTCCGAAATGCTTACAATGTGCATTACAGCATGCAAACGCTACGGAAACTGAGGGGGCCCAAAAGCTCTCCATGCAACATGATAATGACATCACTATGCTTGATTTGGATAACTTGGTGGAAGTTCAAGTTCACGATCTATTTCAGTGCTTTAAATGCAATATTTCATTCGATGAAAAAGAGTCCTACTTGCAGCATCTATTGTTGGTTCACCAGCAAAGCACAGGGAAGCCCAGAGGTGGTCCTGTTGGGGAAGGTGTGATAATTAAGGATGGAAAATATGAATGCCAGTTCTGCCACAAGATTTTCAATGAAAGGCGCCGGTATAGTAGTCATGTCGGGATACATGTAAGGAATTATGTGAGAGGGGTTGAAGATGCTCCTGGTGTTCGAATCGCTTTAGAAAGGAGTGACGAGCCACAAATAACAGATGAGTCTCCTGCTAGAATATCCAAGATGGATGCCTTGGTTGAAATTGCCCAAAATTCCATTCATGACAGATCATCTTCTGGGCCAAATCACGACCTACTTGGTGGTTCTAATTCTGATAAACCGAACATGAATTCTACTCAAGAGCTTCCTCGTCCTCAGTGCGATAATGAAATAAATAGTTTTGCTCCTCCGCGGAAACCAGAAATTGAAAATGGAGAGTCTGACAGCTCTGCGCACACTGAAACAGACCAAGAGAATGACGACCACATGGACATATGTGGAGAGACGCAGAAGTTGGATGGTACTTGTGATGTTGTAGATGTGATGGTAGAAAATGATCATGCTTTTGGCACCACTGAGAGTATTGAATCCGCCAAACAGCTTGAACCAGATGAAGAGCGTGCTGTCTCCCTTATGAGTACTCATGAGATATCCATGATTGAGAACTCGGCAAGGTCCAGTGGGACAAAAGTTGGCTTTGATATCTGTAGTGGTGTTTGTGATGACCAGACAGAATTTAATTATCCACATCAACTTTGTGAGAAGAAAGGGCTTGAAAGTCTGAGTCTTGAGATACCTACTACGTCATTACAACCACTCCATGGAATTTTGTACAACGCGGACATGGACAAGGTATCTTCAATTTGCTATAATTTTCTTCATTAATTCTTGTTCGTTTGACTTGTGATGGAGCATATAGTAACGTTCACTAATTTAGCGACAAATTAAGGAAGATCCTCAAAATTTCGCTTCTTGCATACAAGAATTCTGGAGCTTTTCTATTCCAACCCGAAAGTAGAATTTTTCACATAATCTCGCCCCACAGTAACGCTTGTTTTCCAGAATGTACACAGGCCATGGATGGAAGTGTACATATCTGTCGGTTGGCTACATCTTGGATTATATTGATGGTTTAATGCAGTTTAGTGAATAGTGATTAATATTTTTGTTGTTGAAATGGATGGTTTAAACATTATAATGCATTATAGTGTACTATCGTCTACTCATTGTTGATAGAGGCCCAAATGTAGGATCTGTTTCTTCTACCTCTGCAGCCCGATTCATTTTGCTGTTCTTGCTGAGCAAGCTCAATTTGTTGCGTCTCCTTTTTGCAGGGAGGAAATTCGTTGGGGACTAGCTACCATGAACCACTGAAGATGTCAGGGTTTGAGGAACTAGGGGTGGAGGAAATAGATCAATTGAAGTTTAGTTCCGAGACTGGACATGCAAGTATGTCTCTGCAAGATGTGGTCCCTGCTTTGGGAAGTGGCTGTGAGGTGAGCGGATCATACGATACGTCAATTAATTTTGCAGCGGATGACGATATGGAACCGAGCAATAGTCAACAGCACTCGACGTTGTGCGTATGGTGTGGGGTGGAGTTTGTTTACGAGAATGCGGATACTGAATTGCTATCCGATTCGGTCGGTTATATGTGTCTGACCTGCAAGGCGAAGGTCTGTGGTCAGATTGGTGCTTTAGATGATGGTTGCTCCTGAGACGACGTACCGCAGTGTTTGGTAATGTTGTTGTGTTTGGAAGTGAGGAGTGGAACTGGAACCCCTTGCAGACTTCAGGTGAAAAACTGAGATTTTAAAAATCTATATAATGTTAAATTTAATAGTTGAAAATGGTGCGATTTAAAATTCTATGATTTGCAAAAAAAATATATTATAGATGCATGTGAACTGAGATGGCTTTATTTTGAGTCTTATTGAAGTAACGTATAATTTATGGATCTATAAATAAATAAAGTTCAGATATTTCCGGGTTCAGGAGGTAAAAGAGCTAGGTGACCTGGACAAACGATGTCACACAGGACACAGTTTTTGATAATTCAGACCAAAAATCTCACGAAATAGAATGGTCAACGGATAATTTGGAATTATTTTACCAACGCTTGTCAATGGTGGCCATTATGGTGGTCGACGGCTGGTCAATAATGGTCAACGGATGTCCAACAACTGGGCCACGATGATCAGCCTACGAATTGGGCAACGCAGAGACGACTCGTCAGTATGAGAATATTTGTATAAATGTCTAAATTACTCCACTAGTTCTTCACAATAGGAAAGATGAAGGAATTTGGGTCAATCGTAACATTATGTTACCGACAGTATCAAAACTCCAAAACTGAACGTGTAGTTAGATGGCCGACCGACCTATTTAAAAGTATCTTTTGTTTAAACTAAAAATGAGTATCTATTTTCCACGCTCTTCATAATAATAATAAAAAGATTATCTTCGATAATAGAATCGAATACAAAAATAAATAAGTAAAATTTTAAATCATATGATACCTGTTTAAAAATGTCATCTCTCTAAACCGATAAAAAAAATCGAAAGGAATTTGGTTCTCCGTTTTTAGCTGCCCAAGAGCAAACCGAATATCACCAAAATTTCCACAAACGCAACTCCGTTTGGACCCCTCACCATGTACTAGTCAAAAGAGTATCATATTCTCCTAGCAATACCACTAGCTAAAATGCTGTCCCGATATCATTCACATTGTTTAAATTATACCATCTCGTATCTGTGCACTTGATTGATAGATTAATTCAGATCCCACTAAGTGTCCCATCGAGCTTTTGATATTGTTGTTACAGTTCGAACGCAATACATTTAATTTAGGTTAGAACAATTCTCTCACTTATATATACAGATTTGTATATATCGATCCATCCGAATTATGATCAAGTTATATATATAGAGCTTGTTGGCCGAATTCGAGTAGGGTAGAATATTTGAATGTAACAAACTTTCCTATCAAATATTTAAGACTAATGTGTTTCTAATAGTCGAACTCGAGACATTTTAGTTAAGATAGAATAACTCTCTCATCATTCATCATTGGTGGATATCATTCACATTTTATATAGAGAGTTGTATATAACCATCCATCCAAATTATGATCAAGCACAAACTCACTCAGCTCGGAGGAGGAAAAAAAAAAGAACCTAGTTTCTTGATATGTCTAGCAGGAGAGAGAGATGCAACTGGTGCGGGTTGCAGCTATGGCTTCCGGCCGACGCTCAAACTTTCCGATGCGGCAGCTGCCAAACCATCAACGGCATCCAGCCCTACACCTCGCCGGGCTATGCACTGGCCGCCGGGTCTGCGTACCAGCCAAACCCGGCCGCCGGGACTTATGGCCACGGTTATGGTTATGGTTATAATGGCTATTATGATCAAACTTCGATACCGTTCCCAACACCACCGAGACCAACGTTTTCTCTTCCTTCCGCGCACGGAAGGAAGAGGGCGTTGCTCTGTGGTGTTAGCTATAGGAGAATGAGATACAAGATTAAAGGAAGTGTCAACGACGTTAATTGCATGAGATACTTCTTGGTTGAGAAGATGGGATTTCCTAATAATTCCATCCTCACGCTCAGTGGTAAACCATTTTCTTCTACAGCTAATTAACTGATTCAGGTCTGTATTTATGAAAATTTGAATGAATTTGAAATTCTATAATCAATTTATTTCTTTAACTTTGATCATAAAAATAGTTATGAATTTATGAAGATTCTCTATTTGTTGACCCTCGGTGTCCGTTCTGAGAAAAAATGGTCTTGTTTTTTTATCTTTTAATTTAAATAGAGTTTACCTTTGCTTAACTTAATATATAGTTATTATATTTTATCATTTGGGTCTTTCTTTGCAGTTTAAATTGAACAAAAGGATGTGATTCAATTTTCACCGAAGAAAACTATAATTTTGATATAAAATAGAAAAAAAATAATTTGGTAGATTTTTTCCCTCAAAATAAAAAATACAAATGAGGAACTCTTTTCGTCTATCCTATTTTTATTTATCACGAATCGCGTGTAATAGAAAGAAAAAAATTTTCTGTCTCAATTCCTATCTAAATGAGTTGCACATACACCTTAATACACTTTCCTCGTTGCTAAGGACATCCCCAAAAAGTGGATTCTTGTGTTTCTAACAAGTTGTTCATGCATATTTAATTGTATGAGTGATGAGCCGATTTATTATCAATCCATTGCATTAACACTTCTGAGCTAAATATCAAGATTTTGGCGTCTGTCTCGTGGTTCATTATCCTGTCACGATTCCCATTCCCATAACACGATATCATGTTTGCATAATTTGGATGTGGAATCTTGTTGAACCTTCTAGGTTTTATTGTATTTTGGTAGGAAGCTGACAATTTAACTGAATATGACAGAGGATGAGATAAATCCACTGAGGATCCCAACAAAGGCAAACATCCGGATGGCGTTAAGATGGCTGGTGCAAGGGTGCCAACCAGGCGACTCGTTGGTGTTCCACTTCTCCGGCCACGGGTCAAGGCAGCCGGACTACGACATGGACGAGGTCGACGGGATGGACGAGACATTGTGCCCTCTCGACTTCGAGTCCGAGGGAATGATAGTCGACGACGAGATCAATGACACCATTGTTAGACCTCTGCCCAAGGGAGCCACTCTCCACGCCATTATCGACTCATGTTACAGTGGCACAGTGCTTGATTTGCCCTTTCTTTGTCGGATGAACAGGCAAGTGTCTTTGAATTCAAATCTCATAAACACAAAAATATTATTGGGAAATCTCTACATATAAACGCTCACGGTGCTCAACTTTTAATATTGTTAATATAATGTCCCGTGATTTGACAAACTATCTTCATATACTAACACAAATTTTTTCCAGCGTGTTTTGTCCTCACTCACACGCATCCTAGAAAATTTCACAAGAGGTCACCCATCCTGATCATACTCCCGGTCAAACGCGTTTAACCTTGGAGTTCTCTCAAGATGTGTGCCAGAAAAGATGGTGCACATATAAAGTTTATATGGAAAGTCAAATCAAATTACTTTAGCATTTTAGACAGTATATATCATTTACGGGGTATCACATTCATCCCTCCTTAAATACGCGACGTCCTCGTCGCGCCAGTCAGAATACAGAACAATCCCAGAACCCTTTTTTTCTCTGATACCAAATGTAACGCCACGTGATTTGACCGACTGTCTCCACATACCAACACAAGTCTTTTCCAGCGTGTTTTGTCCTCACTCATACGAATCCCAGAAAATTTTTCAGGAGGTCACCTATCCTGATCGTACTCCCGGTCAAACGCGTTTAACCTTGGAGTTCTCTCAAGATGTGTGCCAGAAAAGAAGGTGCACCTTATTTATATAGATAGTCAAATCAAATCACTTAAGTATTTCAGACAGTACATATCATTAATAATCAGTTATTGTACCAATATTCCAAAGATAATGAATGATTTATTTTGAGTTGACCACATCTGATCCCATTGACTAAGCAGGGAGGGATACTATATATGGGAGGACCAGCGCTCATCTCTCTCTTACAAAGGCACAAGCGGAGGGTTAGCGCTATCCATCAGCGCTTGTGATGACAACCAAATTAGTTTGGACACTACAGTAAGTTAATTAATCCATCCACATGCCGGGTTAATGATGTTAGAATCTTTATATCTAATCTGTATTTGAAATTTTTACATTTATAAACAAACTCTCTACTCTTGCACTTAGCAATATGATAGTCTCAATACGTCACTCAAACAGAATCCATCTGATAAAAGTTTGCACGGACTTTAACTTCATCAACGTGGGATTTAATCTTTTGGGTTGAATACAAAATTTTTAACAAATGTCCGTTCCAATAAATCATTGCTTGTAGGCATTAGCAGGAAATACTTCAACAGGTGCGTTGACCTACAGCTTTATACAATCGGTCCAAAGCGAACCTGGATTGACCTATGGCAGACTGCTCAGTTCCATGCGCCAAGCGATACGCCGATCCGGAACAGGTGGATTAAGCCTGAGTGGCCCTATTGCTTCTCTTCTCAATAGGACCTTGTTCCGGACTGAAATGTCACAGGTCTATAATGCTTATCCCCGAATCTTATTCGACTTCTACTTCTGTTTGTTTCGTCCGAAAATATTTTTTAAATTCAAACAAATATAAATTTTTTTGGGAAATAATGAAAAAAATTGTTTAACTACAGTAAGAAGTATTTGAACCTGAGTAAAGCCACGTCTAATGATTTTCTATTTCATGTGTGGGTAGCAGGAGCCTCAACTATCTTCATCAGAGAAGTTCGACGTTTACTCGAAGAAATTTGTCATGTAAACTTACTTGTTCGATTATATTCTCCAACCCCTAAGAAAAAATTATATTCTCCAACAATATTGTATGTTTCACCACTTGGATATTTAATGCCAAATAAATTTGCTTATAGCCCAGGAGCTGGCTGGAATGTAACTCGTAACAGAAATAAACAATCACCAAGCTTACTAATTAATATTGTTAAATTCTTCACATCGGGTCTACAATCTTTTGAGTGCAACGAAAGATGTGTTGTGTGAGGATAACATTGAGTATATGATCAACTTACTCTGGTATTATATTAAAATTTTTATATTTAATTCAGAACTTTAAAATAAATAACTAAAAAAAATATAAACCATGATTCTCTTAATTTGCTCTATTCGCATGATTGTTTTTATTCTCATTATTTTCTATTAAGTATCAGACCAAAAGAACGATCTTCACTTACAATGAAAGTCGTAAAATTCAATTTTCAACACTTACATTAATTTACTAATTTTGCTACCATGTTGACATAATTTTGATTTTTTTAGATTGAGTACTTGGACCTAATTATATTAAGATTTCTATGTGAACTATATTTTAAAATTTCTTTAGCTTATTAATTGGGCAAATTGCCCTCAAGTCTTTGAGATTTGCTTAATTTACTATATTAGTCCCTGCTGTTCCAAAATTGAAACTTCGGTCCCCCTAGTTTGTTTTTATTGAATTCTCAAGTTCCTCGCTCATGTCAGTGATCAATATAATTTCAAAATAATAATTTTATCCTTACAATAAAAAATAAAAAAAATTGTCTTCCCCGATTTTCGACCGGAAGTCTCCAGTAAAAATAATCGTCAATGAAAACAAATTAGGGGGACCGAAGTTTCGATTTCGGAACAGCAGGGACTAAGACAGTAATTTAAGCAAATTTCAAAAATCTGAGGACAATTTACTCTTATTAATTTGATAAAAAAACGATTCACTCAAATTATAGTGAAAAACACGTGCTAGACAAGCTAGTAGGATAAAAGCTGACTAAAACATTGTCGAAACATTTGCCCTCTTGCTAAAAACTAACTTTATAGTGTGTTTTTCACATCACAGAAAAGATAAGCCAACTTAAGCGACTTTGTAAAGCGCATTGTATTGAGCGGGAAACATCATATATGTATATAGTGTGGTTCATACTTTATACCACCTGATATCCGAGCACTTATTGGACAGAGCGGGACGTGGTGCATCTGTGAACCGTACAGAAACATAATAGAGTACAACCAGCTTACTTCTATTCGAGAATAATTAAGCAACGCTTTACCTTGAGCGGCCTCGTTATAACAGAGCAGTGATTCTCTAGCTGTTCCACGTCTCGACAATGCTTTTACATTCTGCAAGAAATCCTAAACAGATAAATACGAATTCCTTCTAGCCCCGAGTAAGTTGAGCCCAAGTTCAACGAACTTAGAGCACAACTACTATTTTTCGGACGGGGAAATGTCCTAGACGAAAAATAGTTGGAAGTCCATCCACACCTTTTTATTATCCGATTCTTAGATAATAGGAGCTTCCTCTCTCTCTTGATGGATTTACAAGCTAGGGTTAGATTTGGGAGGGTGGCTCCATGGCTTGGGTCCTTGAGATGTCTTGATATTTTGTTACAACTCCAACCTACATAACCTCTAAGATAGGCAAAATGCTTGGACACTAACCAAATTATGACGCCCTTCGAAAAAATGAGATTATTATCGTCATAATTTTCCTATTCAGTGGCGAAGTCCCCTTACGAAATAACGTCCCATTCTGTCTACTTCTATGAATTTAAAGTGTTCAGTTTAACCAGTCAGCCAAATTATAAACATTTTGTCACGACCCGAAAATAAAAGTGACAGATGTCCGAGGTATTAAATACCCCGTTAGGCTCCCGACTTTATTATGAAATACATTCCAACATTCGAAAGTAGTCATTTCTTGAAAATCAAAAGGTGGACATCAGATATCATATACCGACACTCATTATTGAAAATCAACAGTGGTGATGCGTGCAGCTAAAACCCTTTCTACTCCCGTTCCCGAGCCTCCCCTGAACGATCTGATCACATACGACTATAGTGAGTTGAATAAACTCAGTAAATGGAACATTTATAAACATAACTCACAATGAAATCAAATAGTCGATCATTCACTATAATAATTCCCTAACCGACTACTTAGCCAACTAACAAATAGGTCTCCGGAGCCTAACATATAACATATCATGACGAGGTTCTCGTGGGGCACAGATAAATACTCTTCCGTTCTCGCGATGCGAGCCCAAAAGACAGAAGAGTATCCCCTCCACGAGCCCAGATAATTTCCACACTCCCTATCCATTTGATTACATGCACCTAGAGTTATCTGGTATCCTCTTAAACAGTGCATATAAACTATAGGGCCCAAAAGGTGTGGAAATAACCCCGCATGTCAAACAGAACATAATTAACTCCATAATCACATTTACACTCATATTCAAACCTTGACGAAATCATATCCATAACAAAATCATAATTTATATTCTAACCAGACTCGAATTCAACCAAAAATAAAAAAAGATGCGAATTGAATTCCATTTCAGAAATGGGTTCAAACAAAGGATCAAAGGAAACATGAATCAGATTCGGATTTCAATCCGAATTCGAATTCGCAACAAAGCAAACACACTGATCAGATTCGGATTCCAATCCGAATTCGAATTCGCAACAAAGCAAACACACTGATCAGATTCGGATTCCAATCCGAATTCGAATTCGTAACAAAGTAAACACCAATTAGATTCGAATTCCAATAGGAATTCGAATTCACAACAGATTTGTATGTGATCAGGCCTGAATCGAGTTCAATTCCAAATTTGATTTCAGACAGACTAACAAAATGACATTCCACTTACCTCTCGTTGCCTCTAATCTCTAGTTCTTCACGAGAGATCCTCCAATAATTCTCCCGGAACTCCTTTCTTTGTGATGGATCCAACTTGTCCTCTAGGAGTTAGAATTTCTTCTCCATCTTCCAACAAGGAAAGAAATTCATGAGACTACTCAAATTCCTCTCCCTGGCACTACTTAAGGTAGCAATTCTTTTCATTTAAATTGCCATCTTTAGCTTTACTTAGTGGAAGAGTACTTAGTAGAGCACTAAGTCACCATGGTGGAGCACTAATACAAAGTGGTGGAGCACTAATTTTTTTCTCTTTAATTTTAATAATCCCAATTCTTACATTCTCCCCCCCTTAAATAAAGTTTGTCCTCAAACTTACCTGAGTGTTCAAAAAGGTTTGGGTACTTCTCATTCATTTCAGAGCTTAGTTCCCACGTGGCTTCCCTCTCTGAGTGGTTACTCCATTGAACTTTGACATATTTAATAGTTCTTCTACGGAGTTGTTGAAGTTTGACATCGACGATTCTCAAGGGTACCTCCGCATAGCTCATATTTGGGTGGATCTCAGTTGGAATATTTTTTTTTACCACCTGTCCCTCCCTTAAAATATATTTTTGTAGCATAGATACATGAAATACATCATGTACCCCAGCTAGACTTGGGGGTAAAGCCATACGATAAGCCACTTCCCTATCCGTTGGATCACGTCAAATGGTCCGACATATCGTGGGCTCAGTTTTTCCTTGACTCCGAATCTTGTAATTCCCCGTGTGGGAGATACCTTCAAGAATACATGATCTTCAATTTTGAAATCTACCTCCCTGCGATGCTGGTCTGCAAATTTCTTCTGCCAGTCCTGGGTTGCTTAAATTCGTCTTCGTATCAAGGGTACCTTTTCAGTCAGCTCCCTAAACATATCTGGACCTAAAAGTTCCTTCTCTCCTATCTCATTCCAGCTTATGGGCGACCGACATTTTCTGCCATATAGCGCCTCGTATGAGGCCATTCCTATACTCGCCTGAAAGCTGTTGTTATAGGCAAATTCCACTAATGGCTGATGTCCTTCCCAATTTCCCCCAAAATCTAGCACACACGCTCTCAGCAAATCCTCTATAGTCTGTATCGTTCGTTCAGATTGTCCATCCGTCTGTGGATGAAATGCTGTACTGAATTGTAATTTTGTTCCTAGTGCCTTCTGTATGCTACTCTAAAATTTAGAAAAAAAATCTGGTATCTCGATCCGAAATGATACTTATATGAACTCTATGTAGGCGTACTATCTCTTTTATGTACAGTTCTGCCATCTGCTCAATGGACATACCTATTTTATAAGCTAGGAAGTGAGCTGTCTTGGTGAAGCGATCTACTATTACCCACACTGCGTCCTTACCTTGGAGGTTTCTCGGAAGCCCAGTCACAAAGCCCATTGTGATCTTTTCCCATTTCCACTATGGATGTCCTGCATAGCGAGCGGTATGGGCTTCTTCCAAGAGTTTATTCTTTAGTTCCTTGGCTGCTGGCACACATATTCTGTTCTGGTAGTATAGGTAGTCATCAGCCCCAATGTGGAAATCTGCTAGCTCCCCCCGTTCAACCTGCCGTCTGAGAGCTATGAGGGTTGCATCATTGCGTTGTCCCTTACCTAATTGGGTTCGCAATGTAGGCTCTAGTTCCATGCTTGCCACTAAGCCGACCGTGTATTTAGAGTCCTGCAGCCTCAGACTTTTCAACTGTCGTAACAATCCTTCTTGTGTTGTAAGCCCGTTCCCAACTTGGTCTTTCCTGCTTAGAGCGTCCGCTACCACATTAGCCTTTCCTGGGTGGTAGTGAATCCCAATATCATAATCTTTAATCAATTCTAGCCACCTTCGTTGCCTCATATTCAGTTCCTTCTGTGTGAAGATATATTTGAGGCTTTTGTGATCCGTGTACATCTCACAACGAACCCCATATAGATAATGTCTCCATACTTTTAGCGCGTGAACCACTGCTGCTAGCTCCAGGTCATGAGTAGGGTAGTTCCTTTCGTAAGGCGTGAGTTGTCTTGATGCATAAGCGATCACTTTATCCTCTTGTATAAGTACACAACCCAACCCATTTCTTGATGCATCACTGTAGACAACATAATCTTTCCCTTCACTGGGCTGTGCCAGTATAGGGGCTGTTACCAATCTCTTCTTCAGTTCCTGAAAGCTTTGCTTGCACTCCTCTCTCCATGTAAACTTTACTCCCTTTTGGGTTAACCGGGTTAATGGCATGGCTATCCTGGAGAACCCTTCTACAAAGCGTCGGTAGTAGCCTGCCAAACCCAAGAAACTGCGCACTTCTGACACGGTACTTGGTGGCTGCCATCCTACAACCGTCTCAATCTTGCTGGGGTCTACTGATACTCCTTCCTTAGATATAACGTGTCCAAGAAAGGCAACTTTTTCGAGCCAGAATTCACACTTCTTCAACTTGGCGTATAATTGTTCCTTCCGTAATATTTGTAGGACCATCCTTAAGTGCTCCTCTTCCTAAGGTTACCCGACTCTTAATACTCAACTAGTAATGTAAAACTTCAAAGCCAACTCAAAATTTTTACATAAAACCACTTCAAATTTTTGCCTAAAACTTCAAATGGTTGTAACTTTCAAACGCTTGCGAATTAAGCCCCCAAAGTCGATCTTTCTGGCACAGCCAGAAAGTTTGTAGATCTTGAAATTCCCTTTCCGAAAAGTGGTTATAATAGAAACTCGGTTAAGCGAGTCAAAAGTTACGGCCTTTCAAAGTTTTTGGTGGTTTTGGCCACTAAAAATCACGAATTTTGACATACCAAAATCAATTTTGACACACCAAAATCATGGTTTTGCCATGATTTGCACCCCCCCTTTACCACTAGTTGTTTTCAGGCAAAAGTTTTGAAAACAAGAAATTCGTGTATTTTTTAATGCAGCGGTATGCAATGTCTACTCAAACCCATTTCCGACCCTCCTACTTCCCCAAATGCGATGTTATGCAGATGCATTTTTCGAAATTTTTTTTAAGTGCTCTGATACCATAATGTCACGACCCGAAAATAAAAAGTGACAGATGTCCGAGGTATTAAATACCCCGTTAGGCTCCCGACTTTATTATGAAATACATTCCAACATTCGAAAGTAGTCATTTCTTGAAAATCAAAAGGTTGACATCAGATATCATATACCGACACTCATTATTGAAAATCAACAGTGGTGATGCGTGCAGCTAAAACCCTTTCTACTCCCGTTCCCGAGCCTCCCCTGAACGATCTGATCACATACGACTATAGTGAGTTGAATAAACTCAGTAAATGGAACATTTATAAACATAACTCACAATGAAATCAAATAGTCGATCATTCACTATAATAATTCCCTAACCGACTACTTAGCCAACTAACAAATAGGTCTCCGGAGCCTAACATATAACATATCATGACGAGGTTCTCGTGGGGCACAGATAAATACTCTTCCGTTCTCGCGATGCGAGCCCAAAAGACAGAAGAGTATCCCCTCCACGAGCCCAGATAATTTCCACACTCCCTATCCATTTGATTACATGCACCTAGAGTTACCCGGTATCCTCTTAAACAGTGCATATAAACTATAGGGCCCAAAAGGTGTGGAAATAACCCCGCATGTCAAACAGAACATAATTAACTCCATAATCACATTTACACTCATATTCAAACCTTGACGAAATCATATCCATAACAAAATCATAATTTATATTCTAACCAGACTCGAATTCAACCAAAAATAAAAAAAGATGCGAATTGAATTCCATTTCAGAAATGGGTTCAAACAAAGGATCAAAGGAAACATGAATATTCGCAACAAAGCAAACACACTGATCAGATTCGGATTCCAATCCGAATTCGAATTCGCAACAAAGCAAACACACTGATCAGATTCGGATTCCAATCCGAATTCAAATTCGTAACAAAGTAAACACCAATTAGATTCGAATTCCAATAGGAATTCGAATTCACAACAGAATTGTATGTGATCAGGCCTGAATCGAGTTCAATTCCGAATTCGATTTCAGACAGACTAACAAAATGACATTCCACTTACCTGTCGTTGCCTCTAATCTCTAGTTCTTCACGAGAGATCCTCCAATAATTCTCCCGGAACTCCTTTCTTTGTGATGGATCCAACTTGTCCTCTAGGAGTTAGAATTTCTTCTCCATCTTCCAACAAGGAAAGGAATTCATGAGACTACTCAAATTCCTCTCCCTGGCACTACTTAAGGTAGCAATTCTTTTCATTTAAATTGCCATCTTTAGCTTTACTTAGTGGAAGAGTACTTAGTGGAGCACTAAGTCACCATGGTGGAGCACTAATACAAAGTGGTGGAGCACTAATTTTTTTCTCTTTAATTTTAATAATCCCAATTCTTACACATTTAGTCCCTACAATTACTTCAAACTTCAATAAAATGCATTTGCGTGCCCAACTTCACCCATCAGGGGATGCTTTATTTTTTTTAAAAGGTAAATTACACCAAGAATACTCCTACGTTAGGGTTTGAACCCATGACCTTCGTCAGATCTTGCTACGTCTATGTTGTTAGGCCAAATGACGTTTGGCAAAATAGGAAATTCACGGAATGCTTTATTGAATTTGCTAAATATTATAACTGTACAAAGTATTCCTTTTAAGAAAGAATCAGCTTTGCATGTACAACATAGTAATGAACCAGATCAGAAATCCCGAAAGCATACAGCTAGCACAGATACCTTTTCTTTCAGGAGTTCAGAAGTTTCGATGTTCTCAGTGGTATCTGGTAATGTTGCCGAATTGGACGCAATGCTGATAACATGTTCAGTCTTTTGCTTGGGGACCTTCCAGAACTGGAACAGATAGATCGTCAGCAAAAATTAGACATCTTTCTCATGCCAACACAAGTGTGGCGGATGGATACGGGTCAGCTCTTAAGCTTGAATTGGAAGAGATCGAATTCTAATACTATCAAAATCCCAGAAATTTAGGCCAATCCACGTAAATTTTTATTACACAAAAAAAAGACAGAAGAACATGTCCAACACGATGTAGCACAGCAGGGTCACGTGCAAGCCATCCTGACAACTTGTCATTATTACTGGAATGAGACAGGAAAAAGAAAACACATGGGACACTATGCTTTATAAAAAGTAAGTAAAACCAGGTCAAACAGAGAACTTCATACAAGAACCCCAGCAAAGCGATATCAAGAAAACCTTTCCACTAACTAGGAGTGATTAAGAAACGTAAAAGAAATCAACATCATCTGCAATATAAATATTCAAACAATTTAATCAATTTTCAAACATTGATAGGTAGAAAATTCAAGCTTATCGTGCGCAATAGGCCACGGGATATTTTTTGAAAAGAGGTTTTTAAGACAAGCAGTAATTTATAGGGGGCATTTGAGTCTTGGTATATTCATGGTATCCATGTGACGGTATCATTAATTTCCACTATAATTAAGTACAAAATAGAATAAGAGAGAGATTTCATACCAATAGTATCTGAACTTGGTGAATTAGGCAATAGTCCTATAGTAGAAGCAGACCTGTAGCCAAGTATCCCACAAAATGCAGCTGGAATTCTAATGTCCCCCTATTGTATCACCACCCGCAACATGAAAAAACTACATAATTTTTTTTGGTGGAATAGGAGGGGCAATTGCCCCTATATATTAAAAATAATGGTCAAAAATATCTTACCTAGTACGAGGTCCCTCTCGACCTCTTGCGAGGTTACTGGCCTCGTCAAAAGATATTCCAGACGATGAAACGTGAGGAACTTGAAGAGAAGTTTGTATACAAGCATAAAAAAAATCTATGCTTAGAGAAGCATTCGAATATTAATGTTATCAAATACCAATACCAACAATTGTACGATTCTTTCTCGGATGTGAAAAATGATGACGCTGTGACATATCTAAGTCCTAACACAACAAGCCAAGTTGGATAGCACATCCCAAGGAGAAAGGCATAATTCCTCCTGTCCAAGTAGCCCATCCAATTACGAATAGGAACTCAAATATTCAAGCTTTGGCGGCAGCGTGATTTGAAGTAATTAATGTTAATGAGAAATCTTATCATTGACCTAAAAGTCCATCAGGGGAATTATTCACAATTGGAATTTCATTGGTTATTCGACCTAGCTAGTGGATCGAGAGGTAGGTATATTAGGTTGTGGTTCGTAGCTAATTAGTTCTAGTTTTGACCGGTTATCGATCAAGAGCATTTATTAGTTGATTTAGAAATTTTTAGGTACTCAAATGAACTTAGTTAACCCGTAATCATGGGAACCGAGCCTATACGTTCTTGTACTACTTTTCCCACAACAGTAATGAAGTTACATCTCATTTATTAATCGATTAAGTTAATATTTGAATATCATAAGTTGTTAGTAAAATTAAATTAATTAAGAAATTATGTTAAATACTTTTTGAAAAAGATTTACCATCTTACACAAATTCCATCAAACTCAAAATTAAATTAATAGATTTTAACAATAGTACAAATAAATAAAAAAAATTTGCCTATGAAAAAAAAGGCAAGACAGAAGAGCAAGAGAGATAAGATTAGATGAGCAAGAAAAGTCAAAACGGGCACGTGACAAACGAGAACCGAAAGCCTGGCTGGCCACAAACTCAATTCGGTCACAGAAAACATAAATATTCCCTCTGAGCATTAATTTAGAAGATGCCAAAAAATGTAAATACCAAGGGATATTTAGATTGACTAGTTTTGTTTTTGTCGATTTTAGATTAACTGGTTTGAAAATTGATTTTACATTATTAAATATATCTCAAGTTTGAATTCTTGACAATATAATATGTTGAATAATTGTTGAGAAAATTTTAAAAATTGTATGCGTCTTAAAGCTAAAATAGACGATTCAATATGAACACCGAGAGATATTTAGATCAACTAATTTGAAAATTAATTTACGCTATTGAAAATATCTGGAGTTTGAAATCTTGACAACATACTAATGTTAAATACTTGTTAAGAAAATTTTGTTGTAAATATTAAACCAAAAATAATTTAGAAGGGGCCAAAAGTGGACTAATTCCTGGTTGCGATATTTATGACCATCCGACAAAAAACCAAAGAATAACAAAAGCCAAGTTCTTGGATGCTTGTTCGTGCACACGTGGCAACCCCATCCCCCTATGTGTCCTCCTTTCTCTCTCTCCACGTGTACAACGCCACCTCTCCATCCACATTCTCTGCCCCTCTCTCTTCCCCCCTCCAAGAAACCACCTTTTTTTTTTCTCTTTTCATTTTGGTATTTTCTTGTCTTCTTCCTTGGAAGGGGAGAATTGGGTTTTTTATTTTATTTTAAATTTTAGATCAATGGCATGGAGGTTGAGGGCCAAGAGCTTTGGGGAGGTTTATGGGGGAAATGGGTTTGGTTGGTGGGATGAGATAGATGAATCTGAGGATTGGCAGAGAGGGATTTTCTTTTTCCTCTCTGCTTCTTATGCATTGGTCTCTCTTGTTGCCCTGGTAATATGTTTTGATTCTTCTCTTACCAAGTTTGCATCTTTGTGTGAATTCTTCATGTGGGTCCCTTTTACCTTGAAGCTTGGCTTTTCATGTAATGATCTGTTAGATGTTTAGAGTAATTCTCTATGAGGGTGTTGCCTTGTGTGTTTAGTAATTGGTTGGTCTAGGAATTTGTGTCGAAGATTTGGATGTTGGAATCCTTTCCAATTGGGGGTGTTTCGAATGTGGGCTGTCTGCTTCCTCGTGGAACAAGGATGTTATGAAGATTTGTAGTGATTTATGCGTCGAATTTGTCTTTCGACAAGTATTTAGGATGTGTCTACGAACATTTATCGGTTTTAATTCTTCGATTTAGTGAACGAGCCTAGTTTCCGTGACATGTTTGTGCTGTTCGAGCGAATACACCTGTTAGCTTCCGTCAGCAAGTTCTGTTTCTTCCATATGATACCACCGACTGCGATTATGGAGAATTTTATATGCTCTGACAAATGTGCTTGCCATTGTTGCTAGGAAGCCGTTAATACTGTCGTTTGAAGCGAACACTTAGCCTTCTGCTATCTGTGGAGTTTCCAATGTATATGCTGGTTCCGAGTTAGTGATTGCAGAGTTCTTACATTAGTCACTAATAATCATTTGAAGTTGCATAGTTGTTATGACCTCCTTTATTGCAGAAGTCTACAAAAGATGATGGATAAACGAACCCGGAAGCGGGCTTGAAAAAGGCTAATAATTAGCACAAGAAGCTACATTGTAACTTCCATGATTCGCATAATGCGCCAAACATGCCCTTTACATAATTTTCTTTTGACTCAGGTACAACTATGCCGTATCCAATTGAGAGTTCCGGAATATGGTTGGACCACGCAAAAGGTTTTCCACTTGATGAACTTCCTAGTGAATGGATGTAAGGGTTTTGAAGTATTGTCATCATAGACTTTTACCAAACTTAGAGTTTACGAAGTTTCTGAGACCAGTTCGCACCTTTCTTTTGGCAGTGAGAGCTATCTTCTTCGGCTTTTACAAGGATGTCTTTTCAATTAGGCCAAAGGTATGTGCCTTATCGCATTACTTTATTATTGTGCTGCATATCACTCTCGTCTTTCATCCCTGATTAATTATATCGGACATAGTTAAAACCTTGATAACGTATCTTTAGATAAGAGTTCTGAAATTTTTTATCATGATTTCATAAACTTCTCAGAAAACTTTTCTTCACAGAGTAAGCCTGGTACGATCGCAGCACTCTATATTCTTGATTAGCACCATTTATTAACTCCAATGGGAGATTTGCATAGTTATTATATGCTAGATATCGAAGTCCTCCAGTATTTGTCATTGATGGTTACTGTGTTTAGCCACGACAATGTGATCTGAGTTGCCATGCATGAGCTATTACTTGCGCTAACCTCTATGGCATTTACTGTAACCTTTGCGCAGGCACTTGAAATTGTGCTTCTGGATCTTCCAAGCCTCCTATTCTTCTCAACATATACGCTACTCGTTCTGTTCTGGGCAGAGATTTATCATCAGGTACAAAGTACAACCCTCTTTTGTAATGGAAAGCCAGTGTCTGCTTCCTATTGAAGCTGAATGTCGATCCTTCATGTGTTTAAGGCCAGAAGCCTTCCTATTGACAAACTCAGGCCTGCTTATTACATCATCAATGGAGTAGTATACTTGACACAAGTAAGAAAAATGTTCTGATTGCTGCAATATGCTAACTTATTTGCAAGTTCTATTTATTAGACACGAAGTTTAAGTTCTCTTGTATAGAATTAATGTTCTGACAAAAAACAGGCATGCATCTGGATATACATACGTGTAAGTGAAAGTCACGTCGCAGAGGAAGTTGCCAAACTTTTCTTTTCAGGTGGGCTTTTCTTGTGGGAATCTTTTGATTAAGATCTGTTTTGTGAGCTTTTAGCAACCTGAAGTTCAGAAATGGATAAGTCTAGCTTTATCCTAAGAGTTCTTCTTCTTCTATATGCAGTCATCTCCTTATGTGCTGCTGTAGGATTCCTGATTTACGGTGGAAGGTGAGTTTATTAAAATCAAATTAGTGGTATTTTCGTTAACGTTACATTCCTGTGTAGTCACTTCAGTTATTTTTCATTTTTCAGGTTGTTCATGATGTTGCGGAGATTCCCAATCGAATCTAGAGGTCGACAAAAGAAGCTTTATGAGGTGAGCAGGTGTCTCCTTGTTTCTCGATATGGCTTGATCAGGCATCCAGGATATGCGCTTGTAAATTGCATTTACTTATAACTCATGGTCATTCATTGTCGAACATATTCTTATAGAAGCATTTTAAGAGGTTGAATCAAACTTCAAACTTCACTACTTCAGATCACTACACACTTCTGTCTGATTGAAGTGGTCGTTAATCAAGTTTGTCGACTTTATTGGTTATAATTGGCCAGATGATCGTTGCAGGTTGGCTGCGTGACTGGAATTTGCTGTACTTGTTTCCTTATAAGATGCCTTGTGGTGAGTGCAATTTGACCGGAAATAATCCGTCTACAGGTGCGGGGAAAATTTCCTTTAATTCACCCGGTGACTAATGAATGGCTTTCGGTACAGGTCGCCATCTCAGCGTTTGACGTGAATGCCGATCTTGATGTACTTGATCATCCCCTACTGAATCTCATTTATTACACCGTAAGTTCAATGGTCTTTCGATATTGGAACGGCGTCATTGAATCTATAATTACTGTTCCATGCCAATCTCAGGCACTCTTGAGTTGATAATGCTAATTATCTCATCCTTTTTTTTTACATGACAACTTACAGCTGGTGGAGATTGTACCATCTTCTCTGGTACTTTTCATATTGCGGAAGTTACCACCAAAGCGGGTTTCGGACCAGTATCACCCGATCCGATAAGGTATGCCACGAGCTATTTTACAAGCATCGTCATCTGCTTATAAGATAAAAGGAGAGAAGAACAGCGCGACGAAAGTATGGGAAGCCAGACACAAGGTTTTGCAGATTAACAGATTTTTTTTCGTACTTTCGAGAAGACTGATTATCATTCCATTCTCTTGTATAGTCCATGTTCATTTGGCTTGTGCTGTGCTAAGATTTGAGAGCATTCTTTTTTCTGCAATAATTACGTACATGGACTGTCCTAACTATGTGATAAACTGTTGCATCTTCTCGTTTTTTAATTGCCGGTGCTCGATATGCTACGAGTTCTGGTTATGCAGCGCGTCAATACGGTGTCCCTAGTCGCAAGTTGGAGGCTGACAATGGCCTCAAAAGAATAGCTTTTGAGCTGGAATTTTGATGACTCATAACAAGTAAGTTCATTTTTCGGTTGGTCAAGTGAACCTCCTCAATCATTGAATCTGTTACACTTCGAATTGTTGCCCGTGTCTTATACTGAAGGTATTTTTACATATGGAACGGGAAGTACTTAAATCAGTACAAGTGCAACTAGTGCATGATCTTTAGGCGTCATTCCCTGATGAACAACTCCCAGTTTAAGACCATGCCACTTTTATCTGGACTTGAACAAAAACAAAGACAAACGAGGGGACCTGTTGCGGTGTAGAATGTCGGACAAACCTAGGATGGTTTCAAGTCGAGACGTCTTGAAGTAGAGCTCCTCTTTCGAGCGGCTGCTTTCCCGACCACCCAAAATTTCATTACGATGCATACTATAGTCAATTGTCTCCTTGCTATCCAAAGCGAAAAGTTCGAGAGGACGTCGTCGAATTGCAGATCATCCGACATGCTGGCCTGATGAAGACCTGCAAGAGGTGATGCAAAAATATTCTCTTCATCGATTTCTGAAGAGAAATCAATGTTGCAGAGACGAGAGGTTGGTGTTTCTGCCAGGATTCTCATGCTGTTGCTGGTTCCAGGTCCCGAAGCTCCGGTATCCTGAAAGCCATGATCATTCCAGCCGGACGCATATGAAGGATATTCAAGGTAGCCTAAAAGAGGCATCTTGTCATTCTCAACTCCTTCCTGGAAGGCAAATCCAGCAGCCGCCGAGTTCACCGGAAGATGGTCAAACTACATTATGAAAAGCCAGCCTTAATGCACGGTGATGCGAATCGAAACAGTATACTAGGCGAAGAATAGGAGAGAAGCATACGTATCCTTTGTCTGATGGAGATTCTGAGATATCTATTGGCATGCTGGTAGCATTCCTGAAACTGTATCGGCTAGTTTCCAGCTGCAGCTGACCGTCACCCCAAGGTGGGATGGAACCTTGCAGAGTTCTCTTAAATGTTTCATCCCAGTCTTCAGGTTTTAGTACTAATGTTGATGACGATGATGGGTCCGGCAAAACTGCAGGCAAGGCCAACGCGCTGCTTGTGCAAGCTATCTGCAACGCATCGAACGTAGCCGTCGTATGAAGTTCATCATGACCACAAAGTAAATGAGCAGTTTTCGACAAAGCTTTATCTACACTTTCAAAGCCACAGATGAATTAACAATATCAAGAATTAGCTGAGAGCCAATCATATAGAAATGGGGCAGAATTTCTTGAGTCTCTGCTTAAGCAAGAGATTGTTTGGTCATGTGAAGAAAATATGGTTCGTTCGTTCATCCGCATTTTCCGTTCCGTTTACTCATGGAAAAAGGTAGGACCAGAGTTACCTTCACATCCAAGTAGTGGACAAACACTATGTGCATAAATTCCCTGTGAAAATTTAAGAAAAACATGAGCTGCATCAGAAAGTGAACTTTGATACTGCAAGAAACCTCGTAAATCTGTAAGATCAAGGAGGAAATCGATGCTATGCTAATGTCCGAAAGGACGATTACTCCTTCGCGTAACTTACCGTTCAAGCATCGAGTAGCACCGCCTCCGAAAGCTGGGATTTTCTTTTCCTTTAGCGTAGTAACAGTTCAGCATATATTTATCTCCAACCTGCAATTTTTTTTTCTCTCAACTGTTAGCTTGAAGGAAACGAATCCATAAATCATGTAAAAGGAACCCTTTTCTATTCGCCTATCGCGGTCATTTACGTATCAGAAACCCGAACAATGTCTAGCGCAACATTAAACTTTTAGCAGTCCTATTGCATATACCTTGAGTTTCTCATGTGCTTCATTGATTGTCTTCCCGTTCTTGCGCTTCTTCCATTCGAGTCCGTCTTTTCGGAAGTTACGAGTCACGCATCGATCATAGAAAAACACCGATCCACCTAACACAGGTAATTTGCATCAACTGCTAAATTGGAAACAAATATAGCAAATGGTTCTGTTTAAGGAAGTTGATCAATCAGAAGAGTAATATACTGCAAGGCAGCAGAGGAGGCTTTTCTGAGATCGTCAATGCTGAATGACTGAGAAGCGTTTGATGATTGAGAAGCATTCGAACTATCTCATCCGCGCGAAGCCATCTGCGACGAGCTTCAGACGATAACCACTGCATATCTGCAAACGAGCCGTTCGGATTCCGTTTAGAAACAGAAATCGAACACAACCCAAATATGACACCAAGTATCCATCCCCTTGCACGAGGCGTAACGAAATTCCAACACAAACGAGCATGACCCCTTCCATTCTCCGCCAACTGACCAACTAATACAAGTTCGAGCCGGGTGAGACCACCGCTTACTAATCGAACAGACACATAAACCATGACAAGCACACTTCCTAACAACAGAGTAGCAAGAAGCTACAGATCATACAGCTTAGAACTGGAATTGATAAGAAAAAGTTGAAGAATTTAAACAAAATTGTAACTTCAAAGAAGAAGATTAGAATACCAGGTAGATCTGCCATTATAAGCAACTTAAGCAGCCGGAACTCACTGGTACTGTCTCACATGCTAGAGCTCAACCCCAAATATATATGGAGATTTTAGGCTGTGATTATACCCGCTCTCTTTTTTTTTCTTCCCTAAATCTGTTAATTATTATCATTATCTTTCTCCTTTTTTTTTTACCAAAACTGTTGTCGTCATATTGGATTACGCGTCCGATTGTAGAAACTGTCGCAGTCACCACAATACGCGTTGACAAAGAAGAACCCAATTACTTGTAGAACTAGAATTCGAGCATGTCATAATATCGAATAATTTATTTTATATTCATAAGATCTAAATATGGATTAAATTTTTTTTAAACTACTCCTCGCAGTGGACAATTTGGGAATGTCACAATGCTTGTTAATGGGAGGACAAAGACAATCCGTACCCTTGTTCTTGGTAGACGATCCGTACATTCAACTCTTCTTTTGATCGTGCCAATTCGCATCACAATTTACCCTTTTTTTTAATAAACAATAATAAATACGCATGATGCAAACGCTATTCTATTTCAAAATCTGCAAAATATATCTTTTAATATTTTTTTAAGCTGTACAAAAATAAAAAAGAACGGGGTCGGGGTCCGTGGTCGGGTCCAGAGTCCGGTGGTCCAGGGGTTCGGGGGTCCGGCGGTACGATTGTCCAGGGGTCCGTGGCTTGGGAGTTCGACGATTGTGGCTTAGGGGTCCGACGGTCTGGGGATTCATGGTCCGATTGTCCGGGGGTCCAGTAGTCTTGTTGTCTGGGGTCCGTGGTTCCGTGGTCCGGGGTCCGGGGTCCGTGGTCCGGTAGTTCGGGGTCTGGGGGTCTGGTGGTACGGGAGTCTGTGATCAAGTGGTCCACGGCCCGGGGGGTTTGGGGGTTCGGTGGTCCGGGATCCGTGGTCCGTGGTCCGGTAGTTCGGGGTCTGGTGGTCCGGGAGTCTGTGATCAGGTGGTCCGCGGTCCGGGGGATTTGGAGGTTCGGTGGTCCGGGGGTCCTAGGGTCCGGAGGTCCAAGGTCACGGTCCAGGGATCCGTGGTTCGGTGGTCCGAGGCTACGGTCCAGGGTTCTGTGGTTCGGTGGTCCGATGGTTCGGGATCCGTGGTTCGGTGGTCTGCGGTCTGGGTGTTCGGTGGTCAGAGTCCAGGGTCCGGGGTTTGGGGTTTGGTGTTGCGGGAGTCCTAGGGTCCAGTGTCCTGGGGTCCGTGGTCCGGTAGTCCAGGGTCTGGGGGTCCCGTGGTTTTGTGGTCCGAGCGTCCGAGGGTCGATGGTCCTGGGTCGATGGTCCAGGGTCTGGGGATCCACTGGTTTAAGGTCCGGGGGTCCGTGGTCCGAGAGTTCGGTGGTCCATGGTCCGGGGGTTAGTGGTCCGCGGATCCGGGTGTTCGGTGGTCCGAATCCGCGGTCCGTGGTTTGGTGTTGCGGGGGTCCTAGGGTCTGGTGGTCTAGTCTGGTGTCCGGGGGTCCGTGGTCTGGTGGTTCGAGGGTCCGGTGGTCCAGGATTCGGGGGTCCGAGGGTCAGTGGTCCAGGGTCCGGGGGTCCGTGGTCCTGGGGTTCGGTGGTCCAGGGTCTGTGGTTCAGTGGTCTAGGGGTCCAGTGGTCCTGTGATCCGTGGTCCGGGGGTCCGTGGTTAGGTGGTCTGATGGTCCGGGGTCTGGTGGTCTACGGTCCGGGGTCCGTGGTTCGGTTTTTCAGGGGTCTAGTGGTCCGTGGTCCGGACGTCCGTGGTTCAGTGGTCTGGTGGTCCCGGGTCCAGTGGTCTGGGGGTCTGTGGTCTGGTGGTCCGCGCTCCGGGGGTCCGATGGTTCGGGGTCCGGGGGTCAGGTCGTGCGTGGTCTGGGGTCCGTGGTCCGGTGATCCAGGGTCCGATGATCCAGGGTCCGAGGCCCAGGGGTCTGGTTGTTCTGTGGTCCGGGAGTCCGTGGTCCGCGGTCCGCTGTCTGTGTTCTTAGTGTCCATGGTTCGGTGGTCCGATGGTCCGGAGGTCGGTGATTTTAGGTTTGAGTTTTGGGTTTTGTGTTTGGGTTTTGGGTTTTGGATTTGGGTTTGGAGTATAAGTTTTGGGTTTGGGATTTAAATTTGGGAATAGTTTGAACATTTCTACGTGACACACCAAACCAAAAAATGATGTTTCCTAGAATGTATATCTCTCAATGATACACATTTTTGTAAAAGTTTTATGCGTAGATTTGAATAGATCAAATAAAAATTATATAAGCAGAAATTCTCTACCAGGAGAAGATATTTATGATGTGCATTAGATTTCTCGGTAAAAGCGTGAAAGATGTGAATTCGATCATATGCACATTTATATTATATTTTTGAATAACATTTTTGTGTGTAATGTTAAATCAACTAAATAAATGGCGGATGACAGATATTGTTACTTTCTTAAAAAAAACAGAAATAAATTGTTGATTCCGTGCTTAGTATATTATAGTGAATAACATAATATGCGAGTATAACCCAATTATACTCCCGAGTGCCGTACAATTTTTTGACAAATTGTACCAGATAAAAGTTTGGAACAAGTATAAGGATTAATATATTAATTAAAAATATTTTTTAGATTATTGAATTTATTATTTATATGGTAAAGATGAAAGGATGGAAAACATCATAAAATAAGGTATTTATACTTGTTTTATGCGTTGAATAGAATTAATATAGCTATTTAATTGAAATTATCAAACTAATATCATATTACATATGAATATGATTTTTTAAAAATACTATGCATAGGTGCATGATACCAATATATTTTGTGTTTAAAGTGAAAAACTATGGTTCCAAGTATATAATTTGCACGGAAAATACTCCCTGCAATCACTTATCCAAAAAAAAAAGACTCCTTGCAATCATTGGTGCAAATACTAGGTCTGTTGCTGAATGGGCCTAGGACTAAGCCAAGAATTGGGCTCATACTTCGATGACTTCAATTGTTTGAAAACCAAATTTGTTTCGGTTGTCTTTTTTTTAGGGAAAAATCCACGTTAGTGTTTGTAGTATTACCGATTCTTATTTGGATATCCTATATTTTAAAACCTATAGAAGTGATTTAACTTATTTTAATTTTTATCACTTAGGTCCACTCAGGTCCGGTTTGTCCTTTTTTGGGGCAAACAACATCGTTTAGACGCTTACGTGGAGTGCCATGTGGTAATGACTGAATTTCTCGATGTTGACGTGGCAGTGGATAAATTAATACTAAATTTGTTTATTATAAAAAAAATCCTATCTTCCCCTCTCTCTTTCTCTCTCTTCTTCCATTCATCTTCAATCTCCATATCTCCTAATCTTCCCTCTTCAACCTCTACCCCCATCTTCAACCTCCATGCAACAAACGCAACACCCAAAATCAAACAACAAGAACCCAGAAAATTCAATTCTCCATCTCCACCAATAACCCACCAATCCGGATTTAGCCAAAACTCCAGATCTAAATTAGGGTTTCCACCATTGAGCACCACGGCCTATAAGGGTTTGAACTTGTAGAGCATATATTTAATGAGAAAACTAAGCCCTAATTCAATAGAATTATGCAGAAGGGAAAATTAGGGTTTCTACGTTTCCATATCTAAATTGTTGGGAACCGGGAGGACCCACACAATGCCCACAAACACACAAGCGAACCATAATCACAACGAGAAGCACGAACTCACAAGAAACCAAAGGAAAAGTACAAGAGATAAGATATTTGGTTACCCCGTTTGATCCACAACGATCTATGTCCAAGGGCGTACCAAGCCAGGAGAGAGTTCACTATGCTCTTGAACTTCACTTGCTCTTTATAAGAAAAGACCACACTTTTGGCACCCACACTCACCTAGGATTTTCTCTTTTCTCTCTAGCCACACACTCTCTCTTCTATTCTTGTTCTTAGGGGTTACAAATGAGTTACAAGGGGTATATATAGAGCCAACAACCATAGAAAGCAAAAGCAATATACAGGGGCAAACTTGTCCAAAGTCAGCCAAAATTTGTGGCGGCCGCCAGACATGCGCCGGGTTCGAGCCGATTTCCATACCTCTGCCTGCCAGCCACTTGCTCGCCTCTTCGTCTCATCTTTTCGGCTTTAGTTCTTGACCCGATTGAACTCTCCAACCCCACCCCACCCCACCCTCCCTCCCCACCTCCCCCCAGCGTCCCTGAGCACCAGATCACTTCAATCAACTCTCAAACCGCCTCTCAGGCTCCATACCCAACATACATTACTTTTCTAAACCCTAATTCCATCGCTTTGAAAAAATAAACACGTAAAAGGTACCGGGAGCGAGCCACGTTGCAGCATTAGATACACTTGGGCTTGTTGAGGCCGTGACGGCGGTGTTGGAGGTCGTTGCGTCTGAACTGTTATTGCTCGGCGCAGGCGACGGGGACGAGGCACTAATTTGGTAATTTATCTACCGGCACGTCAATATCGAGTAATCCAGTCACTACCGCATGGCACTCCATGTAAGCGTCTAAACGACGTCGTTTGCCCAAAAATGGCGAACCAGACTTGGGTGGACCTAAGTGATAAAAATTGAAATAAGTTGACCTGTTTTATGAGTTTCAAACCACATGGTACCCAGTGAGAATCAGTGATACCACAGAGTACTAAGGTAAATTTTTCCCTTTTTTATAGCTATGGTATTCGGAGTTAATGTCCGGTCCTATTTAAGAATTTGAGTATTCCAATAAAAAATTTTACATTCTTAAAGTTTGAAAATCTGTTTCAGTGAATCCAAATTTTTTACCATTTAGACGAACACAATTTATTTTATTATTAATCCGTTACTTAAAATTGGACATGAATGAACATAGTGCGCGCTTCAGGTACGAGAGATGCGCCAGCTGCAATTTTGTATTTTCTGCTATCAATACGTTCTACCGAACATAGTCTCAATTGTATAACCCACTCCATCATTTACATGAAAAGCTCTTCGAATTTTTTAAGCAAATTAAAAACACTTGAATGTTTTGTTCTAATGATCTACTAAATTTCCAAAAGTTACATTTTTTTCATGGAATGCCATCAAACACCAAACAAACATCTTTCTCTCCCTACTATTATATATGAGGAATGAAGGAAATACTACTATTTGAAGTTCACCCAAGAGAGCTCTTCTAAGCCCAACAAACTATAACATTTAAAAGATCCCACCAAGTTTTGTTTAATACCAATTGATATCTGGACATCCGTATAAGATTTTGAAAGACGACAAAGTTCTCCCGACAATTATTTAACAATGTCCCATTCTCAATGGGTCGAATTCAATAACTCTTAGTTAAGCTAGATAACTTTTTTCAAGTATTAAATAGATTTCCACCAAAAAATGTACTAAATAGATAATCATAAAAAACAAGGAAGAAATCTAAACAGATTAAGACTGACTTGGTAAAGCCGCATTCCCGACTAATCCACAAAATTTACTTTTCTTTACCGCCACTAGTTTAGCCAATAAGACTTGATCGTAGATGAATGTATTATAATAAAAGTAACTTATCTAAGCAAGTCCATGTATAGTATTAGGTCTCGGTGACAAAGATCCGAAATGGGTTAGGTCAATTATTGATCTCCGTTCTTTCAAAAAAAAAAATTCATCTACTGAATCTGCAATTATGAAAGTTGTATCGAAAAGAAAATACTTTAAATAAAATAGAGTAAGGCTTTGTTTGGTTGTGGAATTGTGCTGATTGCTGATTCACCCATAACCAGCACTTTCAAGTTTCGGCTTGTTTGATAAGGTCCTCCAATCAGTTCGTGATAGCTAGATTGGGGCTAATAAGCTCATGATTTGGAAAAGATTTAAAATGTAAAATTTTTTTTCTATTCTGTAATTGCTGATTATCCATATTGGCTTTAAAAAATGATTTATCTATATGATAGCTTAATATCCTAATTAACTTATAAAAATAAATAATTGCTATTTTCAATTACAATTTATAAGTGCTAAAATTTTATTTTAATCTTTTTTAATATGAAATGTTCATAATTAATGTAGGAATATAAATTAATTAATAGATTTACATAATTGTAATTCATATTTATGCAACAATTATTTTATTTTAATAATTTATCTTACATAATTCCATGATAACCTTATGGAAATATATATTATTAGTCACTAAATAAACAATACATATATCTATTAAATTTCACAAAAAATACCCTTACATGTAATACAACACCTAAAACAAACTACGAGTACGAGGATGGATTGGGTGATGCTAAGCTTTTGGCAGCACCAAAAGGACAAGGGGAGGGTGGTTTTATATGGAAAACTTGTAATATCACGAAAAAATAAGGTCACGTAAGACAATAAGAAAAAGGGCACATTAGTTTTCGGCGGTAAAAATACAATAACACATTAGTTTCAAAGGCAAAAATATAACGGCCCATCGATTTTCATATGCAAAAATACAATGGTACACCGGTTTCAATGACAAAAATACAACAACACAATAGTTTTCAAAGAAAAATAAATCGACACATCAGTTTTAAAGGCAAAAATATAACGACATGCCCGTTTTTGAAGGCATTACAATGGTACATTAGTTTTCAAAGGCAAAACTACAATGACATATCAGTTTTTAAATGCAAAAAATACAACGACACATCAATTTTCAAAGGATAAAATACAACAGCGTATCAGTTTTCAAAGGCACATGAAATTGTCGTTACAAAATTGCCGATGAACATCATATCGTTCAAGTATTTGGTGAAGGAGACCTGCTCCTTGTAGACTCCGGCCTTGATGTAGACGATGTACGTGTCGTTCAAACATAAAATTACCTCTACCAAAATTGGCACGTCGTCCTGTGCTACAACAACCTGAAATTGCCGCAGCCGTCCTGCGTGACGACGACCTAAAATTGACGCTCACCTTGGGGATAGTGTCAATGGCAACAACAATGATATAGAAATTGATGTTACCATCTTGTGTGACAAAGATGTAGGATATCAGAGACAGGGATGGTGAGAAGGTGCCTCTTCCCGACGGTGACTCAGAAAGGGAACCCATCCTCGACCTCCAAGAGGTGGCCGCCTTAGATCTGAAGCTCCTCAAAGATGCTGGAAAGGTCGTCGATCATGGCGAGGCTGTTGCTGGTGAGCTGACTGGACAGCCCGAGGAGCTGCTTCATCTTGTCGTCGACGTCGTTGTGAAGGCACGTCTGCTGGTAAATAACCAGGAGGGGCAAAACAGGAAATAAACGTGAATAAGGAAGAGGGATGCACACTTGTTTTTTCAGCCGTCATGTTAGAAATTCAGCAACTAGAGAACAAGATCGCACAAAGAACACGAAACAAGAGAATTACGTGGTTCGGCTCAAGATGAAGGAGGGCTCGGATTTGAGCCAACATATTAATGATTTCAGTCAACTTGTGAGCGACTTGAGAAAGGTTGATGTAAAGTTCGAGGAAGAAGATAAGGCATTGTTGCTGCTGAATTCTTTACCTGGCTCCTACGAAAATTTGGTTACAACTCTAACTTGGGGGAAGGAGTCCCTGGTGTTGGAAGATATCACAAGTGCTCTGCTAGGGTTTCATGAAAGAAGGAAAATTGACGATGAACAAGCGGAAGGGCTAGTTGTGAGGGGTAGCCATGATGATCGTAGTGGGGCAAAAGATAGGAAGGGATCCAAGTGGTGGTCAAGGAGGTTCAAGGGAAATTGCTTCGAATGCGGAGAAAAAGGGCACGTGAAGAAGGATTGTCAAAAAAGAACTCGGGATCGCGAGAAAAAAAGATCAGGTTCTGTGAATGTGGCCTCACATTCGGACGGGTCAGATGGTGATCTTCTTTCTATTTTGTCAAGTCCAAAGCATTCTGATTCCTAGATTTTGGATAGCGCTTGCTCTTTCCACATGACGCCTAAGAGAGGGTGGTTCTACACCTACAAGTTCGTTGATTCAGGTATGGTGACTATGGCTGATGGTTCTACTTGCAGAATTGCTGGCATAGGTGATATCCAAATCAATATGTGTGATGGTGTTGAGAGAAAATTGTGTGGGGTTAGGCATGTTCCGAACTTGGAGAGGAATTTGATCTCGTTAGGAGCCTTGGATTATAGTGGGTACAACTATAATATTGTAGGTGGGTTAATGGAGGTGGAGAAGGATGCTGTGGTGGTGATGAAGGGTGAAAGGAATGCTAGGAATACCTATAGGTTAGTGAAGAACACGGTTGTAGATAGAGTCACATCGTTGGGTTCCGATAGAGGGGAGAAAAGCTCTTGTGTGATGGAGCAAAAGCTTGACATGAATGGTTTGAGTGGAGTTGGGATTCGCGGAGATAAAGTTAGCAAGTTCCCGCTATGATTGTCTAAAGAGACGTGCACGTCAAAGGTGTTGGGTAGGTTTTGCATGGGAAATGCAAAGCCGTTGGTAGCACCACAGGCAAATCGGGTATCTCACTCAAGGCCGAACGGTAGAGTTCGTGGCATGTCAAGGGTTCTACTTGGTAGAAAAAAAGGTTGCCCTTTGTATGCTATGGCATGTAGCATTGGTATGAGGCAAGAAGGTCCAGCGGAGAAGCAGTTCGAGGTTGCGGAGCATGGGGTTGACCGAAAAATAGAGAGTGCATCTATTGGTCACAAGTTTACTTCAGCAGGTGGACTTGCTAGTTGAAGTTTGATGGAGATTGGAGGAAAGACGCCAAGCAAGCTCGGAAGCTCGAACTTGAGGGCTAACTCCATGTGATTGAACGGAAAAAAGTGGTGAGAAAGTTGAGATGGTATTATTGATGGTGGTATATCTATGGTCAAGGTGGAGCTGATAGAGTCAGTTTGGTTTCTCAAGTTCTCATGGTTCTTCATGCGGCGGTATTTTATCAAGATGGAGTTTGTTGAAGTTCGGATGGAGCTTCATGTTTCGTCCACATGATGATTTCTCACCAATGTGGAGATTGTTAGAGATGTCGAGAAATTAAAGAGGAAATAATTTGTGGACTTGTTTCCTATTATATTTGGACTAGCTTTTGGACTCCTAATTTGACCTAGATAGCTTACTTGATGTACAAAGGTTTGCCTCTATATAAAGACATGTTACCCTAAGGTTTTGTATAGCTTTGTGACTCGGATCCATCAATAAAATTTCTCTTTTCTCACCGTGGACGTAGGCATTATGCCGAACCACGTAATTCTCTTGTTCCGTGTTCTTTGTGCGATCTTATTCTCTAGTTGCTGAATTCATAACACGTTACAAGTCCAAATTTGAGTAGGACGATACTACTATTCTTCGTTGCTAGCACCCAATCTGTTTCCTATGAGTACATATTTTTTACGAAACACTAACTTATTCGATCATCACGAATTACCAACCAAAACCAACTACCAACACTAACACCAGCTGTTTTCAATTAACCAGACCAAATAGAACCACAAATTGTTTTTTTAAAGGGAAGCATACATTGTTCTTATTGAAAGTGTTGTATGAATTATTCACCAAAAAACAAGTGTTTTATGAATTTCAAACCACTTAGATTTGATCGCGTACTTATGGAGTCAGCCAGGACTATGCAATGTTGAAGTGAAGGGCCCTGGGTGACTTTGAACTTTTCTGATAGCGACTTTCTCAGAGTGGGCCAACTTGATCTGTTATGCATACGAGACTATATAACTTTTTTTTTGGTAGGTGAGAGACTATATAACTTCTTTTCGAAGATTTTTTTCGGGCCAAACTATCTAATTTTTGGATATTACTCGTTAAACCAAACTAACTTCAAATTCGATCAGACTATAAGGAGTTATAAAAGTTTTTCTGACCTAATTTTAACATAGATGTATTTCAAAAAATTAAAATTGAGACTTCTTATTAAATTAGAATAAGAAATCGTACAATTGGTTCTTGCAAAGGATGATGTTTAGCTGATGAGAAAACCTGTACACCGGGAAAAGGCATAAGTACCCCTCCTTGTGAGAAGAATTGGTCCAGTCAACGTGAAATTTTAACTATACCATCTCATTAAATGAGTACATACTTAGCATTTGCACCCACTGAAAGGCGCGCTTTTTTTGGTGAAAAAAGAGGCGATTTTACACCAAAAGAAAAGTATGAGATTAATTTATTTAGAGTCGAGTCGCCGAATTTTATTTTCCATTCATAAGATTTGATCTCATTCGTACAATAAATCGACTGAAAAAAAAAACATAAAACATTGGCTAAGGACACCGAAAAGTTGCGTAATAAAGACATGTAAGATGGGTTGTCATGTTTTATGGTAGGTGACTAAAAAACCACCTTTGAGACCTCACATGCTATTCTTGTGTTTCCATTATAAATATTTTTTCCACTTTATCTTGGTCATGACTTCCCACATCCAATCCATAATTTTCCAACACCTCACTCATTTACCCTTCACTGCTAAGGAAAAATAGTTTACCAGATAAAAAAGGTAAAAGTAACAATCACCCTTTTTTCTTTTTTCAAAAATGTGAGAACCAATAAGGAAATTGGAATATCTCAGTGCAAGCAAGCTCTTTTTCTCAGGATACAGCAATAATCTGCCTGAATTTGCAGCAGGTAACACTTATTTTGGCTATAACAAAAAAGACACAAAATTGGTAATTGGAAACGCAATAGTGTTAAATATATGTTGCAAGAATTTGTCACCGTTCAAAGATCATATTCGACTCAAACTTGGATTAGTCAGTCAGCGAGTGACCAAATATCAAGTGGTATAAACGAAAAATAGTAGCACAAGCAATCCAATGCATATGCAAAAATTTAAAACCTGGAAAAAATGAATGAATCTGTATAATCTTATGGAGGAAATTAATACAAGGAGAACTCAGTTAGAGATCAATCCAAGCAGTGGCTCACAGTTAAGGTTGCTTCCAAGCCACCATGGATTGAAACCCACCAGTCCATTGCTCTCTTCCTCAACAGGAGCAGGAAGATTGAGGTCAAGGATGATTTGTTCTTGTGGTGCTGCAACTAAATGAGCCCTCTTGTGGCCTCCCAATGCTTGTCCTGATGGGAACACCCTGAGGCAGATCGCGCACTCGTGCGTTCTACTCTTTCGTGTCGTGTTGCTCGTCTCGGCCCTGTCTTCGCAATCCATAGCCAGCACCTGATCAGCTTGGACCTGGTCAGGAGAGCTCTCAGTTTCGATGCTGTTCTCGCTGCTGTCGATTTTCGAAGCGAAGCAGCCTTTGGTCTTCCTGTGGCTTGCTCTGTGGCCGCCTAGTGCTTGGTAGGAATGGAACGCCTTGTTGCAAGTAGTGCACTCAAAGTTGGTGCTCCCACCTTCACCATCCAAGGCCTTGAACTTCTTCGAGGTCTCGGGTTCAATCTCCGGATCGAAAGAATCAATGAACTTCCTCTTGATCAGCTCATCAGCTTCACCAAGAGACACGGAATTATTATTATCCGATGAATCCAAGGCCGGAGAATTCGATCCGCCCCATTGACCAACATCCCTGGAGAGCAGGATCAAGCACATAGCAACCTCCTCCTGTTGCTGGTCAGTCTCAGAAGCAGAGGATGAAGCATTGTTTGCGAAAGACATCGACGAAGAATTCGCAGGCCCCGTGTACCTTGTCCTCCGCCTCTTCGATCTCTTCCTTTTGCGAGGAGCAGCTGTTTCATTGTCAGATTGGCTGTCCATGATGACCATAGATGACAAGTCAGGAGGAGGATCAGAGAGCTTCGAGCTCGGCCTCGGGTTCTCCCTCAGGACATAGCCAGGAGGAGTTGCAGGGCCACAGATGGTGTTAAGACTCTTCTTCTTGGTGATGAGGTAAGTGGAGAGAGGAGGGAGCTTCTTCCTGGTGAGCTTGGAACCATCAGCAGCCATAGCTGAGGTGTCATTGATCATGTGGGACCTCATGTGTCCTCCCAATGATCTCCCACAACCAAACCTCTTGCTGCAAAACTTGCACACATGCCTCAGCTCTTCCATGGTCCCTCCAAAAATAAAAGACTAAATCTTTGGCTTCCCAAGAGACTGATCCTTGAAATCTGGGAATTGGGTTGAGTTCTAAAGAGGTGGAAGGAAGTTGGTTTCTTGTTTGAGTTGTGTTTTGGATGCTAAGGAAAGGAGTTGACAAATAGCCACCAGATGTGTATGTGTTGGTGTTGTGTGTAGAGAAGAAAGGACACGCTTTTAGTGTGTTGGGGACATCGGTAAGGTGGGAAATGAAGAGAGATAGAGAGAGAGAGAGAGAGAGTGATTAATTGAATATAAAAGTCTAAGGGACGGATTAATACCAAAGGGAGCGGTAAAAAATATAATACGGTATGGTATGACGAAAGTGCAGGGTTCAAATATAGGGAGAAGATTGATTAATCCTTTTGTTTTGTGAACCGGAAATCGTTGTTTCTCTTTGCGTGGAGGGACTCAGCTCATTCTAGCTAGAGTGGGCAATGGATCCCCGGATTTTTTGGTGTAAGAAGTTATAGGAAATTCTCAAAATGGGCAACAAAACTAAGATTTTTTTTCTAAATGAGTATTTTTTTGAAAAGAAAAAGAAAAAAATAATTATAGAGGAGACGAACGTAATGGTCGATACGTACCGACTGTTTCATAAAATTTTAAAAAATTGAAAATAAATAAGAGACAATCTGATAATAGGCCATCTTCTCCTCGGAGGTCGCCGGATGGTGCACCCAGAAAAGAGACGACATGCTAACTGGTGGTCTCCAATTTTTTTTTTTCAATTTGTCAAAACTTAAAAAGGTTAAGAAAAAATATATGGTTTTTTACTATTAATTTGTATAACTAAATGAAAGTAAAATAGTTGATTTAGCATTACATAAATAAGAATTTTATTAAAGAACTCATTAATACATATAATTACACTGACAATATTGTCCAATTATTTATTATTTTTTATGTAAAAATTTGATACATATTATAACATCTTTTTTAGACAAATAAAGTCATCTCATAAAATACTTTTTTTGGTTAATAATTTTATTGCTCCAAAAAGATTACAACCAACAAGGCGTAAAAGCCAATGCGACAGGAGCCAAGGTCGAACACCACAACAATGCAGCAGGAGCACAAAATTGGAAAAAAATCAGAGTGATACAAGCTAAGCAAGCGAATCAAGAAACAGGAGAAAATCTTGGCCAGCAAGGTTGGAGATGCACCTCGACCAAGTAAGCCATTCATTGGCCCGCAAGTTGATTGTAAGATGGAGAAGGTCAGAATTGAAGATCCGTTCTTCAAAAATCATACGATTTCTCATCGTTCAAGTACACCACATAATAGCACCAAAGATTAAAAATCAGACCTTCCCGATCGTGCAATCATTAACCAAATACAACCAAGCCGGAATAGAATTAGCGACAGAAGGACCAATGTACCAAGAGACGCCCAAACGACGGACGAAGACATTCTAGATACACCAAATAGGGCGGCAATGCAAAAGCAAGTGCGAGCCCGATTCATCTCATAAAATACTTTTAACAACAAATTTTCATCGGATATAAGAGATTGTTAACATATGCTCAATCTACGCTAAAAGTTTATATGAAAGGAATATATCCTCATTTTCAGATATATAATATACTAGAAGAGAGCTTATGTACGTCTGGGCCAAAACTCGTGTCAGCCAATGTGGCAAATGTCGATCAGCTCCAACAAATTTAAAGGTTCTGTAAATAAGTCCAATAAATCTGCAGATCTTTGCGCTTTAGTCTAATTTTTCTCGGTATCGTAGAAATTATTAAGTGCAATACATAAAACACATCAAATTCTATAAAAAACATTAATATAGCAATGACATTCCATAACTACATAGTATCAATGACACCAATAAGATACCTTAAGTGGACCGACACGAATTTCAGAGTGCAATTCGTGATATATAGGCACTAATTTCCTTCAAAAATAACAATATTTTTACTTGACTAATTATATTTGTCAATTTGATGAAAACTTGTGGAGCAACACAATAAGAATATTCACTAAAAGAATCTGAAATTCCAAAAAAAAATAGCTGGAAATAGTTTTAGTCCCCATAGAAATTCTTTTTTAGCATTTGAGTAGAAAAGCTCTTCTATATGATCCGCAATTACGAAAAACAAACAAGGCTTAAGCTCTTCTATTTATATCTAAAAGAAAGCTAGAAAAGGTTGTAGGATTTGCATTGACAACCTAGCCTAGTATACGGAGGGTCCTAATTAAAGTGGAAGGAAAGCAACAATGTCTTTACATGAACCAATTGATATTGGATTATAACACCCACATGGGCTTGGATAGGGAATATGCAACATATAGCTAACCAAAAGCACACCAATAAAAGTATTCAAATCAAGCTTGGGGTGTTTGTGTGTATATATATATATTATATAACTGACTCGAACCTAAATTAATCGATCCAATGAGTATCTGGATGTGATCCCAAAAGAAAATATGTGGTGAGTGGTAGTGCTGGTGTGCTAACTCCAAACTACCTCAGAAGACTAGCTGAGCAATTGGAATTCTTTAATTTCACGCAGTTGCTCTCTTCCTCTCTTTGCGGATTCTTGTAGTTGTTTTGTGTATTTCCCAAGTACTTGGTGGAGCAAACTTGCTCAGAACACATGCACATTGTCGGCTAAGAAAAACATGCATACTTATGATTGAGGTGATTTAATCTATGGAATGTGGTGGATGCGTGGAATAAATTATTTGTATGTGTCAGATTTAATTTAGCGGGCAATTGGTTAATGTGATTCACCAAATCATTGGGATAGGCAAAATTAAATGTACCAATCAGGTCACGGCCATAGCACATTCGATCTCGTAAATGTAAATGTCACTGATTTTTTATGAAATTGCAGTTAGTCCCTATCATTTTTTTATTTTCAAATTACCACTCCCCTTAAAAACCATAAGAAGTATTTTAAAAAATAAACCCTTTTACCAAATTCCTAATTGGTTTTAAATGTACTTAAATAAACATTTTTGTTATAAGAAATTCACAACCAAAAACTAAAAGTACTTTTAATGTGATTGGGAGGGGTATTATGGAAAGAAAAAAAATGACAAGGACTAGAATAAACATTATTCAGACCTTAAACTGTTCAAATATTTTGGAACATGGTCTAAATTGTATATTATGATAAACTATAAAGATTAAAATGTATTTTACTCTTTCTATCTTTCAGAAGTAGATAGTGCGATAAAAGATCGCCACTTGCTCAAGTGGTAAATAGGTTAGATTTACTAATTGAGATCAAGTAAAAAAATTATAATTTTCTAAAATAGAGTTTGACAATATTCAACTCTGAATACGAAAGATTTGAAAAAATCTCCACTGGCATTTTACTATATTAGCATTAATATAAGTTCAACCTAAAAATCACTTATTACTTATGTAATACTTTTAAATCAACACAAAAATTTTATAGTACGCTCGTAAAATGTTTCGCTAAAAAAATCATACACACCAAGCTACCATTTCCTAGATACTCTCCATCTGCGAGGTAGCTTCACCCTTTCTTTCCTCAAAGTAAGGTAGCTATTAGCTCATTACACATGATTGTGAAGCTAACTAGTCATCTAACTTAACCCATAAACGAGCAGTTGAGTAAAAAAATATTGCCCCAACTCCCAAGATTGCTAAGCATCATGATGTCATTAAAAGCTTAATCAACATGCTTATAATTGAAGTTATTCTAGTTTGACTAAGATGTCTCGACTTTGAGCCATTAAGAACGTAGTAGTATTAAATACTAGTCATCTAACGTAGTAGTTTGACTAAGATGTTAAATACTTGTTGGGAGAGCTTTCTCACATTTCAAAGGTACTACCCAGCTCAAACCTAAATTAGTCGGTTAAGTGAGTATCGAATGTCAAGACGGTAAACATGCTTATAATTGATGCAACCCTTCAATCATTTAATTATCACTCACTACCCAATGTAGGTGAGAAGCTAAATGATGGATCCATCAACCCAAAACAAATCTCTAGATGAAATATGGAAGTGAGGGTAGAGCATGTTTGCTTTTGATTGGTGAAGGTAGCCACATAGTTAATAATAATTCATCATTAGAATATCATTTCAAATAGCTAGGTGTACAATATCGTTTACATCTTCAACCACTGAATAATATTTTATTTCTTGTGTGCTTTGATAGTTGTTCAACTAGATATATTACAATCTAAGATATATTATAACTCTTCAGCCTGCCTTTGTTGTCTCAGAAATGGGTGGTTTAAAAGGCAGGGAACCAATTAGATCATCTTATAATTTTATTCTAATTTAACCACATATTTCGAGTTCGAATCTTGGAGTATAACGGTCCACTAAAAATTGTTCGGATACAAGTTGATTTCGAACAAGTTGACCCGGCGCCTCTCTTTCTCGAATTGCGACTATGTTCAATTCTCCCGGGGGCGAACAAGTTGAATTAGCTTACCGAAGCTAGGAGTCGCCCACGACTAAATTTTAACACAGAGAGACAGCCGTAGAGAGCGGCACGAAGGGCCAGTTTAATTAGGGCGTCGACCAAGAGAAAAAGAAAGAGTAAAAACTTGTTCTTTTATAACCGAGTTTGACCTAAATTTCCGCTGCCATCATCTGGCTGACCATCAAATTCCAAGTAGATAATTATTTTTTTGTGGACACTGATTTGAGCTTGCTCGGTCCAAAATATCTTGCTAATAGTTGGTAATAATTTTTAGAGAAATAACACATTATATATATATATATATATATATATATATATATATATATGTGTGTGTGTGTTGTGTCGAGAAATTGGTGTACAGTACTGTAATTAACTCCGATGAAGAATGCCGTACCCAATTGGGTGCACATAATTTTAAAATAAAGATTGCCGTTACCCAATTGATCACTGCACTGCATTCACCGTACACGGAATAAACCTAAGTTTGTACAGCGCAGATTTCCTAAGTTCTAATCTAGTTACAACTGCAATGTTCTCTACCCTCCAACTATTGATTTCACATTGACATAATCAACGGAAAACTTGCAATCGGAGAGAATGTGGGACAATATTACCAAAGTTGGACTTAATCAGCTTCAAGGCAAATTGTATTGTCAAATTTCAGCTTCTAATGACGAGTTCGCCCTCATAAAAGAAATCAGATTAGAGACGAATTTGTTGTCTAAGAACGATACCATATATGGATGAGAGGCAAAAGAGTGACTTGGTACAGAATGAAAATAATGGTATACAAATTTTTTCTTTTTTTATTGTAACGGGTTTCTCTTTTCTTTTTTGTAAATCTATCTTTTTTTTGGCGAAAAGAAACTTCATTACTCAAAGAAACGAAAATATTACAAGAAGGAGAAAAAGGAAATGGAAGACAAGCCAAACACATAGGCCGAATAGGAAACCGCAAAACAGCAAGCCTATCGCCATAAAGAAGAACTCGACCCTACAAACTTGAGGGATAGCAAGGCCGATGAAGAAACCAATGATCTAAAGCGATCATTTCTTCTTTTTCTTCGCGTTCCTCTTCCTAGCCCGCGGGGACAAGTTGGAGGAAGACGGGTAGGGGTACCCACAACACGGGTAGTCCAGAGTGATAAATCAGCCGCGGCGCATCAAAAGTCTACCTCATACTCTAACCAACGTAGATCCTTACTTGCATAGGTAGTCCCAGTCTTCTTCCTCGCTTGAAATCGAGTGTTCTTGGCAGGTGGTAGATGAAAGTCCTCCAAGTCCGGCTGTGAATCCGCCTCGTCCGCCCAATTGTTCTTCATCTTCTTCGTAATCGAACCCATGAACTTCAACGAGTCCGGAAGATCATCGTTGTCAGAAAAAATAAAAAGTAAAAGATTTTTGTAAATCTATCTTATTCTAATATAATATCAACTTATCAAAAAAAAAAAGAACTTGGTTAGGGAAGAAAAAAAATGCTAGATCATAATTAAAAAAAAGAACTTTATTTTTTCCTCTCTTTTTTCTCCTTGTAAGTCATTTTTTCTATAATAAAGTATATTTACCTATAAAAAAAAAGATAAGCAAAATTCTGGCAAAGTACTCATATCAAATTTATGCTTGGTCAAACATCTACTGCATCAATTAATGCAAGTTAATTCATATTGGGCATGATTTTAAATAGTGACAAAATATCCATATCAAATTTTAATACAACTATATATTAAAATTTAACTCAAAATTTATGATTAAACTAGAATAACTATACCCAACTTCTTAGCTTAGGTGACACCACCAAAACCTACAGTGCTGACTTTCTATTGTGCGCATGAGGATGAATAATGAATATGCGCATGAGCTTGACCAAGCATTTAAGCCAAAGTAGGGCATCTTATCTTTTATAAATCATGAATTGAATGTTACAAGAATTGGCAAAACATTATTTATTGCTGTGACAAAAAAAATCCCTCCCATGATGTCTACTATTGCCCATTAATATATTTGAGATTCACCTTCTTTGAAGAGCCAGCACTCTTCACTCTCAAGTGAAGTTTTTTGTTGGCATTGACCTTATTTTTTTTTTCTTCTTTTTTTCCCGAAAGGTATATGCCAATATATGTGTTTATATATAATTGTAGTGCTACCTGTGAATATATGTTTTTCTCTGTATATTTGTTTGGGAAACATATTTTCCTTTTTCAAACAAACAATGAGAATATACTTTTATAATGAAAACTGTTTAAATTGTGTGTAAAAATGTAGGAAGTCACTTTCGGGTGAAACAAAGGGAGCCTAATTGATATTATCTCAAAATTCCAAAAATCGTTAATAATTAATTGAGGAAATCGCTTACATAAATTTAATGTCCGAAATGGGTTTCCAAATTAACTTAATAAAAGCATATTAGTTTAAGATAATCATCCAACTCAAGTAAAATCCAAAATCAATAGTATAGGCACTAGATTTATGCTCGAGGAATAGCTTCACATATTATACCGATAATCATTCATATTTTGACTTCTATAATTTAGTCAAACATTCATATCTTTCAGTACTATTTGGAGACGCGCCCGCTGGGTGTAGTTAAATCTTGTAACTGCTCTCAGTTGCTTACTTGTTGATAGAATTCTCGCGTATTGACTTGGAGCATAGAATTGAGTATTCGCTTATCGCTCCGTATTTTTTTCTTATCATATTTTTTTCACTGAATTTTATCGTAGTTGGGTTTTGATGAAACCAACAACTACAACCTCATTTCATTTTCAACTAGAGAGAGAATTTATACTCGCTTTACAAATGGCGATTAATAAAATTTACATTAAAAAAATAGGTACACATGAATCACTGGTTGTCCAGCTACCATATACCCAACACACAAAGAGTGACAATGCTCACCAATAATGCCAAAGGCAAGTGATCTTCCCCTGAGATTTCTCTCCAATCACTTTCTCTTTCATCACTCACATAAACAACGTTGTGCTAGAGGTGGCGCCGGCAAGAAAGACACAAAGGAAGGAACTTTGTCCCAATTAAGAAGGCACTTACAATCAAATTTTAGTCAATATTGCTTACAAATAAGACATCCGCATTTCCGGTTATAGCAATGCTAGGGCCGGCCAGCTCAGTGGCCGGCACACTTGCTAGCTAGACCTAAAGTTTCTAAGTTTGTACTATTACTTCAATTGTGCCAATACTAGTTATTATGTAATAGCTAATTAAAAACTCAAGATAAAAATACACTTACATATACTATGGTTTGAGCTATTTTACTTTCATATATTTTAGTATAAAACAAATAAAATAAGTGAACAAGTTTTGGAGTTTTGACATTTTAATGTCATGGACAGATTTCATGAGTGAGTGCTCCACATTATCTCAGATATCCAACGTGGAGTGTCACATCTGGTCCACGTGAAATATTCGAATTGATGCGTTGTGTTATGTGATCGGGCAGCAAGAGAAAATTTACATGTGTAATTAAAGTGTCAAAATTTTAAATCTTAGTTACTAATTTTATAAATTTTAAGCTGTAAAATAAAATAAAAAATTGATTCGAGTGAAATTTTCCAAATACTAAAAGGGTCACTTTTAAGTCGTACCAGTTGCTCAAAAATAAAAGTACTGTCAATCGAGTATGTTAAGTGGCACAAAATTTTTAGCTGATCCCGAGGGCTCGACGTTTTAGATATATAATATAAGTCCCCTGAGCATGTTATTGTATACATCTCGATAATTGTTGGTTTAGGAAAAAATAATAGGAAAGAAGACCTAGCTAGCTAGCTGGTCAAGTTAATTATTTGAGCGATAATACAAGGCTGGACATGGATAAACATGCATGTGGTTGGGACTCATCGACAAAGGATGTCACATAATTAAGAACAATTTAGCTGTGTCCAACTAATCATAGTAATGTTCCGTACTTTGTTGCCAATGTTCTGTTTGATACTGTTATTAAAAATAAAAGGAAAAGTCTACTTTCGTACCCTGTGGTATCGACCAAAATCACTTTAGTACCCTGTGCTAAAAAACTGATCAATCGAGTCATACTTATTCCAATTAACATCAAAAAGGGCCTCGGGCAGCTGCCCGGAGCTGCCCGAACCTACCCGCCCGCTGTCCGGGCCACGTGGTCAGCCACGTCACCAATTTTGGTGACGTGGCGCCATGTCACCAAGAGGAGGAGGAGGAGGCGGGGAGGGGGAGGAGGAGGAGGAGGAGGAGGAAGAGGAGGGGGACGCGGGGAGGAGGAGGAGGAGGAGGAGGACGCGGGGAGGAGGAGGAGAGGAGGAGGACGCGGGGAGGAGGAGGAGAGGAGGAGGGGGACGCGGGGAGGAGGAGGAGAGGAGGAGGGGGAGGAGGACGCGGGGAGGAGGAGGAGAGGAGGAGGGGGACGCGGGGAGGAGGAGGAGGGGGAGGAGGGGGACGCGGGGAGGAGGAGGAGAGGAGGAGGAGGAGGAGGAGGAGGGGAGGAGGAGGAGGAGGAGGAATGCGGAGGAGGAGGAGGAGAGGAGGAGGGGGGCGCGGGGAGGAGGAGGAGGAGGAGGAGGAGGAGGAGGAGGAGGGGAGGAGGAGGAACGCGGAGGAGGAGGAGGCGGAGGAGGAGGAGGAGGAGGAATTGGTGACGTGGCGCCACGTCACCAAAATTGGTGACGTGGCTGGCCACGTGGCCCGGGCAGCGGGCGGGTAGGTTCGGGCAGCTCCGGGCAGCTGCCCGAGGCCCTTTTTGATGTTAATTGGAATAAGTATGACTCGATTGATTGGTTTTTTAGCACAGGGTACTAAAGTGATTTTGGTCGATACCACAGGGTACGAAAGTGGACTTTTCCCAAAATAAAAAGATTTATCCAAGAAAGAAGACGACAACGGTTAGACACCCCTTCATAATGCTGCCTACTTAGACTATTCCATGGCAGCAAAGATGATCTTAAAAGTAATTTTACCGTATTTAATTGCCAATGCTCTATTTAGTACTTTAATTAAGGAGTTGAGAAGTTGGCTTCTAGTGATTTAATTTGATTTTCATTCAAAATTCATGTTAATTTGGGTAAGAAAGAGAAGAAAAAAGAAGAACCGAACAATATGCAATTGAAAGTTTCTCACTCATATCATTCTCTATCTAATTTAGAAAAGATTGTGTTGCTTGCATTTTACTACGGAATTCGGCCATCAGAATTTAATTTTTTATATGGAACATGTTAAGTTTTTTTGTTGATATAAATGGAATATGTTAAGTGAGATTGACTTTTACAATTACATCCTTCATTTAATTAGCATAGTCTTGTGTGAGTATCTATCTAGGAGTAATCTTTTGGTAGTATATACATAACCAACCCATTTATATGAAAAAGAAAAAGTAGTAGAAATAAACATAATCGAATAAACTGATAAAATATTCAGTATATGTAAATACTCATCACTCTGGTTGTTTCGCATGATCAAGCACAATCAAATTGTCCACTAAAACAAACACAATCAAATTGGCAACTACCGTTTTGCATTGGATGATACATGTGAACCATCACATAAATGGTGCTTTTGGAGTCTGGATCTATCTTGTCTTTTTTGAAGTTGGAATCCGAAATATCATTTCACATCTCAAGAATAAAATTTATTATCATATCCCATATGAGTTTGTTCCTTTAACTGTTTATCCACAAGACTTAATTCAAGTTTTTGTCAATAATTATTTTCATTATTTTTTTCCAATCCGACTAATTTTGTTGTATAGCTACAATTTGTCCTAATTAGCTAGCTAGATTGAATCAATATATCCTGAGGCCGTTGGCTGTTGGCTGAACCATGTTGGCCCTTGTAGTTGCAAGAAAGTGTTTTTTAGCTATGTTGTAAAATTCTAGTACATTGCCATTGACATTGAGATACATAACAAGGCTCCAAGCAGTTGCCAATTTTATTGAATTAAATAAGAACAAAGTGGAGGCCAAGTTTAGATCACAAGGGAAAGTACCGTGAGAGACCATTTAGAGGGTCACACATACTTTTTTTTGTTTATATTATTTGTATCCCGAAAAGATATTAAACCATGTAACGAGTTATTATTAGGAATGAGTCAATAGAAAGTCGGAGTTCATTATGTATGTTTATATGTTGTTTATTATAAATTTTTAAATAACCATGGAACTAATAAGTAAGCAGAAATTTATTACTTGCCAAAACATAGAAATTTATCACTCTGAAGTTTTTGGAAACAAATTCCATCGGCTTTAAATATTGCGATCCAGTCCATTTAAGAATGAGTCTATGACTCTATATATAGAAAAGTCATCATCAAGACAATGTAATTTAACCGCATCACCAAAGCTTGCTTATCAATCCGAATTTTTTAAGTAGATAAAATTTATTAACCGTGCAAATATTACACCATACTATTCTGCCCTATTTCATTCATTGGAATTCAAACCACAAATTAATAATCATCAACCTGCAGCTCTTTTTACTAAAAAATGAGAGGTAGAGTCCAAAATCCGCTAATCTATATCCCCTTATGCTAAAAAAACACATGCTAAATGATTAATAGTGTTCATACTTTATATGCATAAGTTAAGTGATGTAAAACTACATAAAAGCACATTCATTTTCAAAAATTCATAATGCTTAAACTTGTTTTTAAAAGCATATAGAGATAAAAGTCTTTTAATTAATGTACATTTATTTTTGCATCCAGGTTCCATTTTTGGATCTAGATAAATCGATAAAAGTTTGTTTAAATGGTAAAAGATTTATTCTATTAAACATATTTTGATTTTAAATTGAGTGAAAAAAAGTCATTAGGTAAATAAAACAACTAAATAGGATATTATAGTTTTTTCTGTTGAGAATCTCACATAGTTTAGTACAAGAATGTGGTACAAGTTTATAGTTGTGAAAAATCTATCAACTCATTGTCTTAAGATTTTGGGTTAGATATGGCTATTGTAACATAAACACAAAAATAATGTGATATTTCAATGTATTTTTGAGTTAACTATTGAATTGTTATTAAGATGAAAAAATAAGAAATTGGACGATAAAACAACAAACTAAAGGTAAAAACTAGAAGACATGCTTGAGACAGTAACTCGACCCAGAAAACTTCTGCTGTAATCAGCACACAGGCAAGCTTCCTGTAAAAAAAAAAGCACAGGCAAGCACGGAAAAGTACGAAGAGAATGATGGCCGGCGAGTGGAAACCTTTTCATAACATTTCTTCTTCCCAAAGAGATGGAACCTCTTTTAAAAATAAATTACAAAAACATGAAAGTTTGGTTTTTTTAATCTATAGGTATTAAGAGTCGAGAATTATTGATTCTGATGACAATACTCCCAGACGTAGTTAGTTTGATAAAATAGTTCACCAATTTTTTTGATAAAATAGTTCACCAATTTTTCTATCTTTTCTTTTGCTCTTTCGATATTTCTTGCATAAATGCAGCTAGATTCGGAACAACTGGTATCTAAGCTTATAGGTTAAGGGAGCGGTCATGATGAGTGAAGGAAAGTAACCATTTGAAAAATTTGATAGAGTAGACTTTAAGTTTTTGGAAGATGCAGATCAAGGATTACCGATAGGTAGACTTGACCATTTTTCAAATTCGAATCGAATTAGTTCGAATTTGAATGAATTCAAATTGAATTAATTCAAATTCAAATTCAAATTTATCAAAATTTTGAACTGTATGCAATTCATCCAAGGATGAATCGTATACAAATTATGAACTGTTGAATTCGAACAAATTCAAATTAATTATTTAAATTTTAAATAAAAAATCATAATATTCCAATTTTTTGAAAAATTTCAAAAATTTCATAATTTTTTTGAAAATGTTGAAATTTATCGATTTTTTAAATTTTCAAAAATTTTGAATTCTTTTGAAATATTACAAAATTAGAAAGATTTCGGGGCACTCGAAACAGGAGTTTTAAATTTCAATCCCCCTCACGTTTCTACTATTTATTTTATTATTATTTTTACATAATATGGACGAATTGAAATCGAATGTGACACGAATTTGACTCGAATCAAATTCGCATTGAATTCATCGGTTCGTTGAATTATTGAAATCTTGAACCATATTCAATTTGTATTATGATGAATTCAAAGAAAATTTTTGACGAATCAAATTCTTGACGAATTGGATCAATTTTTTGACGAATCGAATCTAATCACGAATCAGATTCTAATTACTACTATATCATCACATTTAAATTGTAAACAACTCTGGTAAAAGGGGTACTCTCCGATCATCTTCTCCAATTAGACCAACACCAAGACAAGCTTCAACATCCAATTCCGAAAAACAAAAAACAATGAAAATGGTAAGGATTTCTATGCTGGGACAGTCCTGAATCGAGCAAACATGAATCCTTATTGGGTAATCGATGGATTTGGGAAACATCCTTGTCCCCAACTCAGGCAGAGAGGCCAGAAACCCATACCCGGAAACAAGGTCAACCGTGACCCAACCTCGTCCCCGACGGTGAGACAGATTTAGGCGATGTGGTCACCTGCTCTTGCAATCGACAGCGAGCCAGATTCTGGTCGTCTTCAAAACTTTATCTCCTCGTCATCTTCAAAACCTTGTTTCCATGATGTCTTCAACTCACCGAAAAACCCAAATCCTTGTTTTTGCCTTCAAACATAGATTCTCCAAGCTGCGCATGTCTATGGTGTCTCTGGATGTGCTCTTGGGTCATGGAAGACGAAATAGATGAGAGACTAAGAGAGAAAGTGTGATAATTTGGTGCGATGATGGGCCCGATTCTGTCGGAGAGCGAGTGAGGAGTGACCTCAATAGTTTTGTAGTTCAGGTTGCAACCAGGTTGTCGAGGCCGGAGTTGTCGAAGGTCAGAGTGTGGTCGGAGTTGTCAAAGGTTGGAGTGTGGCCGGAGGTTGGGGTTGAACCGGAGTCGGCGTCAATATTGGAAGTTGGGGAAGATGAAACGGAGGAGAGACATGGTTTCTATTTTTTTTGTGAGGACGTAATTGTCATTTTCAAAATAAATTGAATCATGACGTTAGCAAGGAACTTGAACTAGGGGGAACCGTTCGACCGGCAAACCGGAAATCACAGTAGGCCGCTCTTCACGTCGTTTTTTAAACCTTATAATTTTCTAGCTCCGCCCTTGTCGACAAAGACTAGCCGAGCCTTAGAAAAAAATCAAAATGATCTTTATTGTTTGAAATATTCTGTTCATACACTTTTTAGATATATGTCATGTGAGATCTTGTAGGTGGTGAATTTATCTAGGACTAAGCACAACGAAAAGGGTTTTCTTTGAGATGAGAAATGAAAATAATTTGGGCCACACAAAATTCGTGAATAAATTATTATCCGATAATAAGAAGTTATATCTGGGATCAGATTTGGTCATGGATGGATCTTTCCAGCAGAGTCTTGGTAGCAGGGGTAGAATGGAAAAAATAAAAGGGAGAAATTGGGTTTTTGCCCAAAATGGTGTTACTGTAGATGTATAATACCCAAAATGGTGTTACTGTTGAAAAAATTCCGGAAATGGTGTTCCTTTTCAAAATCGAAAAATTTTTTCGACCTAGGAACCTCAGGTCGAAATTTTTTTTCGACTTGGGACCAAAATCGAAAAAACATTTCGACTTCCGAGGTCGAAAATTTTTTTCGATTTGGACCCAGGTCGAAAAATTTATTCGACTTGGGGACCCATCTAGGATTCCCTATCCAAACACAATCTAGTTGGATAGATCGCGGAAGATCTTATTGGTCCCAGATCGAACCAATTTTTCGACCTGGGTCCTCACTATAAGTACCACCGAACACGACAAATTTTTCGACCCCCGCCTTCTTGTTCTTCCCCGCTTCCTCGCCGTCCCCCGCTTCCTCGCCGTCATCACCGTCTCGCTTCCTTGCCGTTCCCGACTCGCCGTCTCCGTCGCGTCCTCGCCCCGTCGCCGTACGGTATGTATTTGAATTAAATTGGAACGTGAATTTAATTGGAACGTGATTATTTTTTATTTAATTAATTGGATCATTGGCTCGTCCTTGCCGTTAGTTAATTGTTTGATTTAATTGAAGCGTTAATTGATTGGATTGTTGGCTCGTCATCATCGTCAATTAATAGTTTGATTTAATTAAACCGTTAATTGAACGGTTAAATTTTTGATTTAATGAATTGGACCGTTAATTAATCCATCAGGTCTGACCATCCGGTCTCACCATCCGGTCTGACCACTCGGTCTAACCACCCAGTCTGACCCAGATCATCTGACAGACCGGTCCGATCAACCGGTCTGACCACCTGGGTCGGACCCAAATCATTATATATTTTTGATTTAAAATGGGATTTTTTAATTTTTTGGTTTGGGTTGGGCAAAATCCGATCTGACCACCCGAACCGAGCCAGAAAAAGTGACTGACCTACCCCATCCTAGTGATTCTACAATTATAATGATGGCTTCACCATTCATATTTTTACAGTACTATTTGGTAAATATTTAATTAATTTATTGATTTGAAATTTTTATTTAATTTTGTTACGTTACGATTTTAGATATGGCTTCACAATCAGACATATCTCAATATTTGGGGAATGGAGGACCCATAGATGACACTCTGTTACGTTACCAGAATGTGCACCGTTCTCAGGAAATTTAGAATTGTGAGGTACGTAATTGTGAGGTAGTAAATATTTTTACAAAAATATATAAATATATTTTTATTATTGATTATTTTGTGTAGGTTGAGAACCAAAGTCCAAACAATGCGCCGTTGAGCTTTCGTCGTCGCACCCTAAGAACAGGAGGTGTGAGAAACCAGAAATTTATTGAGTACATGAAGGATGCTGGATTTTGGGATGTATGGCGCATTAGCAATGTCGTTGTCGATACTGCACTGGTTACCGCCCTGGTGGAGAGATGGAGGCCAGAAACACACACTTTTCACATGCCTGAGGGGGAGATGACCATTACTCTCCAAGATGTGTCTGTGTTGCTCGGTCTTCCTATCGATGGAAAACCAGCAACGGGATCACAGACACCTTCCCAGTGGAAGGAAATGTGTTATGGCCTATTTGGCATAAGCCCACAGGATACTCAAGGAGGTTTCACAGGCAATAGAATTGCAATGGATTGGTTTGACACCAATTTTTTTCCTTCTGCTCTTCAAGATGATGCTGATGATGAGCTAGTGCAGCGATATGTTCGAGCAAACATAATGCGACTTATTGGATGCACGCTTTTTCCTGAGTCCTCAGACAGATTGGTCCACGTCTGCTGGTTGCCATTACTTGTTGATGTTGCAGAAATTGGCACATATAGTTGGGGTAGTGCGTGTTTGGCACACGTGTACCACCAGTTATGCAAAGCCACAAGTCCAAACGCAACATTAGTTTGCGGGGCTATGCAACTGGTTTGTATGTGGGCTTACGAAAGGATAATCTCGACTTGCCCCATTTACCGTGAGCCTCGAAGGCAAGCTGATGATGAGCCACTGGGCATCAGGTACTCGTTTAACTATTTATTTTCAAATAATGGGTTGATGTATTAGTATCCAATGCATAATTACTAAGTTTCGCAGGTGGACAGGCCCTATAGATCGATGTAAGACCAGAAAAATTACCAACGTCTCCTACTACCGCCGCCTGTTCGACGAGTTAAAAGATTCAGATGTAAGTAAGTTTTGCAAAATTTTAATTTTCTAATTCTGCGTATCTGGACATATTATTATAAAAGTTTTTTTCATCTTGTTGGCGTGCTTGAATCGTAGGTGGTTTGGATGCCGTATACTGAAGATATCATTGCTAAGTTACCCCCCGTATGCCACCGGGATCAGGCTTTGTGGTTGGCACGAGTCCCGTTGATAAGCTTTTTTCATGTGGAGTGGCATTATCCTGACCGGGTGTTGCGACAATTTGGAATGATGCAGTATATTCCGGTAGAACCTGAGAACGATGAGGGGACACATGGTAGTTCAGACCGTCGTAACCAAACTGCTCAAGATTGGGCAAAATTTTATAGCAGCCACGTGGCTGTATGGCAGGATCGCTTACGCTACGTGCTTCCAACAGTTCCTGCACCGCCAGACTTGCATTATCATGATGGCTATATGGATTGGTTCAGGAGAAGTACCCGGCGTTTCATTACCCCTTCTGGCGCTAGGCTTTATATGACTGTAAGTATTGTACAAGATTATACGAATTATATTTTATATTAAATGTGTAATGATCTTTAATAATTGTAATGGTATAATATTATTTTGCAGGCTAATGTTGTTGAGCGTATACGCCACTCATCTGACAATTCTTATATTAGATCATTGTCTGAGGTGGCACTGGGACGTGCTGGAGAGAGGAGACGGTATCTTGATTTACCGGACTCCCAACCAACTATGACACGGGCAGAGATACCATCATACGCTATTCGACAGGAAGAGAGGCGAGCCCGAAATAAAGGGGGTAAGACCCTTCTCAGCAGGAGGACACCATTGCCTATGATTGAGACGATGCATCATTTAGCTGTGCGACCTATGGAATGGGGAGATTATCATTTCACGGCCGAGATCCAAGCCGAAGGGTCGAGCTCGTCATAGCAAGTACCTATGCCGTCAACCCAAGTTGGAAACCAGATGTCGGCCAACCCATACGAGATTGCACCCCCTGCCTGGGAGCACCATATGAGGCCAAGGATGCCTTCTGCCGAGGATGGCATCTACCGTCCACAAATGGACTACTCCTTTGAGCATCAGAACCCCTACCAGACTCTGCCTCCCTACGGTTTCCAGACTCCGATAGGTGCCAGTGGAAACCCAAACTATTACCAATACCGAACTCCGGTATCTGATGTTCGAGCGAGTGGTTCATCGGCAACAATTCACGTATCGTATGAAGATAGGCCAGACTTGCGATCAGACGAAGGGCAACCTCAGCCTCCTCTGCCCCGCCAACATTTAGATCGTGCAGCAAGACATGCGATCAGACGATGTCTGAATGGAAGTACTTTAGATGTTCGTGGCCGACATCGTAGACAGAACTAGTTTATGTCCATGGATATTTTTCTGGTACCGAACTTTATGTTTTTACATTGACTCCTGTTTCTTTACTTTTGTTATCACGGATGTTCAATTTTTTCACAGCTGTCATCTGAATTAAAAACATCTTGTAATCGTCTTAAAAAATACGACATAGTATATGACAATAACCTGCAATAAGATAACAACACGTTTACCACACACAAATTTTAAATAATTCAAGGAACAATCTCTATATTCTTTCGAGTTGACGAAGTTTCGCCCTTCTTGCTGAAGATTTTGACCACGTTCTCTTCAGTAATCATTAAGATTTTGTTGTTCGCGTACAAATTCGACGAGTCCACTGCTACCTGATAAACAACCATTGAAATCAGTGAACAAGTATTTGGTACTATTGTGTTAAAAAGGATAATAAGCTATGCTCACATTATTTAGTAGCAACACACTTCCAGCGTCAACAATACCGGTTGAGTGATTTATGCTACCATAAATCCAACCAGTGGGATCCTTCAATATGTAACAGATTAATTAAGATAGAAACCACAAATACTTCATAATTATTAAAAATTATTTGAATTCTACCTGAAATGTGGCAGTTGTACTTTCACCGATACGTTTTAGACGGGTCACGTACACAACCATCTGCGAGGAAAAATAAATTACCGCTAATTAAAATAACTATATGATATTAACTAAATTAAAAAAGATATTTTAGGAACTCTTACCGGCAACACTGTAGTACCACTATGGGTATCTTTGAAGTTTTGAATGCTTGACCCTTGAAAATAGTTTCCAATCATCATACCTATAAAAAATAATTAAAACCAACTAAAAAATATTAGGTTATTGAAGTTACAAACATAGAATACCTTCAGTTCTTAAAAAGTCTATGGCTCTCTTCCACGGTTCTGGAACTCTCTTGAAAATGTCTTCATCACAGATACTTTTAATAGATTTTTTAGGAGGGACTTCCGATCTAGCATTGGTTGGTCTCTTTAATTTTTTGAAAATATACCCATATTCAGAGCCACAAAACGCATCCCAATCAATGTGAGAATCATTAGGATATGGTGCTGGAGGTGGTGCTAGAAAAGTGTGTTCTTCATCGTGCGAGATGTGCTCTTTGCTGCTTCTCCTCATCGTTGTACACCTGAAAATGTTGACAGTAGACGAAAAATACACAATTATAATTTTTGGATAATTAGCAACACAAGTTTGATGCGCACGAGAATCGAGCAATATTTTTACAGCGCGTATACTTGAGTTGCAACGTCAGCGACCTCGTCTTCTAGCATTAGCCGCTTCAGCACCTCTTATATTAATACAATTGTGCCGAGTGTGGCCCACTGTATTACACGATGTACAACGAACGCTAGTAGCCTCATCCATTTCGTTCCGTATGCGATGTTGTGGGCGTCCTCTTGTCCTCAAGGTTCTTTCGTCAGGAATGAGCTTTACAACACTGGGGTCTTCTGGAGGTGGCCAATATGATGCACTGCCAAACGGAACAAATTTATGTTCGTAGCAACGTAGCGTAGTTTTCAGGTGATAATGCTCATCAACAAACATCTTGTATTCGAGGCCCCCAAGTTCAGTACAAACTGCAATTACATGTGAACAAGGGAAGTGGAAAGCTTGGAATTTTCCGCAGGTGCATGTTCCCCCCCACAAATTGACTACGTGTTTTTGACGCCCCTTTCTTCTTTCATTAATGTATCCGGTTTCTACTTCGCCAACCCCAACTTCATCAGCATACATTTTTACTTTATGTCGTCCGGCCTTCTTCGCCCACTTATCTAACTGCTTTTCCAACTTCTTTGCTAAAATAATTTGGCCACCACCACTCTCTTGAATGCACTTACTTGACCTCTCGTTAAAGTAGGTGGCTAGCTTTTCAAATGTCTCGGCCACAATGGCAGCTACCGGCAAATGACGAACTTTCTTGAAGACCTTATTAACGCACTCCGCAACATTCGTCGTCATATGACCATAGCGCCGCCCACCATCGTAAGCTAAGGTCAACTTCGATAAAGTCACATCTGTAGCTAAAATCCAATCGTATATCTCTTGCTTGGCACTCCTCATTTTATGCAGATTAGCATGTAATTTCTTCGGTTGTGCTTGCATGCCTACAACAAAAAAGTCATACAAATAAAAACTGGTTGTATATAAATTTTTTGACTTGACAAGTTATTAATGTTACCTGCAATCATCATCACATTCTTAATAGCGTCGTTCTTGAAGCGCCTGTTGAGATTGCTTGCAATGTGTCTAAGACAATATCGATGGGCTGTCCCCGTACTTTCTCCCCAACCATTGTCATCCACCATTGCTCTTAATATGCCTTTGTGTCGATCAGAAATAACACAAATGTCACGTCGGTTATGAGCCACATGTAGCCTGATTTGTCTCATAAACCAGAGCCAACTACTGATGTTCTCGCTCTCAACGAGGGCAAATGCAATTGGAATTATAGAATTATTCCCGTCAACAGCAGTGGCGATCAAAAGGGCATGCTTGTACTTTCCATACAGGAATGTCCCATCAATCTCCAATACAGGGATGCAATGTTGGAAAGCTATAATGCAGGGCTTGAAACTCCAGAAAACTCGTCTGAAGATTTTTGTCCCTGATTCAAGAGGAACCACATTGTCTATGCCTGGGTAACAGTGATAATATTCCCATTTTACAACCGTTCCAGGATTCTTAGCCTTGCATGCCGCAAACCATTGTGGAAGGCGATTGTATGATTCATCCCAATCCTCCCATAAATGCTGTAATGCCCTCTCTCTTCCCCACCAAGCTTTCTTATAAGAGGGTTGGAATCCAATTCAGTCTTGTATCTCAGTAATTATAAACCCGATTGGAATGTCTGGTTGTTCAGCAACTATATTCATAATAACTTCTGCAATGTGAGCAGAACAGAGTTGTCGATGATCTTTTGAAGGTCGTTCTGCGCTACAGGTATGCAGGTAGGTGTATTTCACTATTCGCCACGTAGGAAGTATTAGTCCTTTTGCTGAGACACGGATCTTCCATTTACATCCTTCTTCCCATTTTTTACACTTCATAGCATAAGTGCGGGGTCTTGTTTTCTTAAGCTTCAACTCACGCCGCACTTTCATTGAGAATCTCTCGATCTCCCTCTTTGCATCTTCTTTGGTATTCCAAATCGTACCCTCCTTCAATTCACCGTCATAACTTCCATCCATTTCGGTCTGAGGTCCCCAATCTTCATCATAAATGCTCATCGATGCTTATTCACCATGCTCAGTTGCAGGAACTTCATAGTGACCTCCAAACTGTGGATCTCCGTATTGTTCTTCTTCTTGTTCTTGTTCTTCTTCTCCTTCTCCGTATAGTTCTTCTTCTTCTTCTTCTCTATGTTGTTGTTCTTCTTCTTCTTCGGTATGGAAATTTGTAGTTGCATACGGATGTACTTCTGTAGGATCATATTCAAACCAATCTCGTAGGACTTCATAATCATCAACATCAGGATCCCTTATGAAAGGAACAACAAAGGGCGTCACCCTTGACGGCCCAGCTCCATGACCATAGGGCGTCACCCTTGACGGCCTAGCTCCATGACCATCCCTTATGGAAGGAACTACTAGTGGCATCACTCTTGACGGACCAGCTCGATGACCATCCCTTGTGGAAGGAACTACAAGTGGCGTCACTCTTGACGGACCAGCCCCATCACTACTAAGTAACTGGCTTTCATGAACATCCAACATTTGGTAATTACTCGACACCGTCTTCTCCACAATTATTTCTAAATAAATCACACTCCTATACGGTCCTACAAAGCTGATCATTGTGTGAACCATATTCCTAACATCTCCATCATTGTCAATAGGCATTTGATGAAATTTCTCTCTGTCAATAGGATATCTAAATAGCAGCCTACGAACTTCTTCACCAGGACCAACAGTCTTTTAATATACTTTTGTCAATAACAAATCATAGGAGAAATCTTCATAACACTTGAACTTTTTTTCTAACCCACCCATGTAATAAAAACCGATTTCACTGTTGTAGTACATTTCTCCACCATATTTGAAAGTTATTCGTACATTCCGTAAAGCCATTTTTAACACTATAACAAAAGAAGTTGACACATAATTAGAGTGGCTTCATTCATAAGTTCACAAAATAAAGTTACATAAATTGATCTACTAAAACAAAATTTTTGGCAAATATAAATTATTTTAATTACAAGTGGCATAGTCCATAAAATTTTATTGACATATTGGCGAATGAATTCAATAGACATCCAAACAAGACACATGTTCTTTTCAAATGAAACCACAAAATTTTATAGTATCTACTGAATTTATTATTACTAAAAAAATTTCCTAGGATTTTTTTCTTATGAACTAATAATAATATTTCATGATGACATAATTCATCGTCATAAGTTCACTAATTAAATAGCAAAATAATGTACACAGAATTGAATTTATAACAAGTATTAGTGCAAAATACGTACCTGAGGAATGAAGGGACGGTTGCTTCAAATATTCGCAGTTGAGGATTTCTGGGCTCGGAGAGGTATATATAGGACCCAGATCGAAATTTTTGTTCGATCTGGGTCGACCCAGGTCGAAATAATTTTTCGATCTGGGCCTTTTCCGGACAGAAATCGCGGGATTTCCGGGGATGACCCCAGATCGAAATTTTGGTTCGATCTGGGTCGACCCAGGTCGAAATAATTTTTCGATCTGGGCCTTTTCCAGTCAGAAATCGCGGGATATCCGGGGATGACCCCAGATCGAAATTTTCCTTCGATCTGGGTCGACCCAGATGACCCAGATCGAAATTTTCCTTTGATCTGGGTTAACCCGGGTCATTTAGATCTGAAGAAAGCGGAGGAACCCAGGTCGAAATTTTTTTTCGATCTGGGTCCCCAAGTCGAATAAATTTTTTGACCTGGGTCAACCCGGGTCATTTAGATCCGAAGAAAGCGGAGGAACCCAGGTCGAAAATTTTTTTCGATCTGGGTCCCCAAGTCGAATAAATTTTTCGACCTGGGTCCAAATCGAAAAAAAATTTCGACCTCGGAAGTCGAAAATTTTTTTCGATTTTGGTCCCAAGTCGAAAAAAAATTTCGACCTGAGGTTCCTAGGTCGAAAAAAATTTTCGATTTTGAAAAGGAACACCATTTCCGGAATTTTTTCAACAGTAACACCATTTTGGGTATTATACATCTACAGTAACACCATTTTGGGCAAAAAACCGAGAAATTTTATTAAAGGAGGGACACGCTAGGAGGGGATTAATGGAAGAGGGCCCACGTGAACTTTATTTATTTTTCTTTGGGAATAAGGGTGGGTCCCGCTGTTCACTTTATTTTTTTTCCTTAGACTTATTTTTTTAAATAGATAATAGGTAACAAATAAAAGAATTGTTAACATACCATTTAATATAATCGAATATACCATTTCATATAACCGGATATACTATTTGATATATAATTTAATTAATTATTTAACTTTTTTATTATAAGTATTTTAAATAATCGGACATACCATTCGATATAATTGAGAATACCATTCGATATAACTGATCACACCATTTAATATAATCGGATATAGTATTTAATATAATCGGACATACTAGTCGATGTATAATTTAATTAGTTATTTAATAACCGAATATACCATTAAATATAATTGAGCATACCATTTGATATAACCGAACATACCATTTAATATAACCTCGTAGATCATTTGATATAACAAAACATACTATTTGATATAATCTCGTAGACCATTTGATATTACCGAATATACCATTTAATATATCCGGGCATACCATTTAATATAACCTCTACCATTTGATATAAACTATTTTAACATACCTGTACAAAATCTTATAAACAGTTTTAACAAAACTGACAAACCATTTTAACATAACCGTACAAACCATTCTAACAAAATCGTATAAACTATTTTAACATAATCAGACAAAACCATTTTAACATACCCAATCTGTCAGCAACATATCTAAACTATTTTAACGCCCGTAGCATGTTTAGAACCATATTATCTATTTCTTTTCCTATTCACCTTTGGGCAACCTAAAAGTACAAAAGTACACTACCGATCAAAGCACCACCTCCTTTAAAAAAAAAAACAAAGCACCACCGAGCACGTCAGCAAAATTATTAATTTTCAGTTTCCTATTTTACAAATAATCAAGAGAACTGTGAAGTAGAATAATTCAATCACAGAGATACAACAATTTAGATCAAAAACAATAGAACATTCTTTGACCATGTTTTTCCAACTTCCAATGGTGTTCAACAATATCACACATCCGAATCACTTGAACAACCTTACAATTTAGATAAAAATAGTATAGCATCCTCTCCTGTCACGCATCTCTCTTCTTCCTTAAGAAGAAGGGAGCTGTTACCGGATGGCGACGGTTCCGGTACGATAACGGCGAGGCTTTTTGACTCCGTCGGTGGTGGGAGCCGATTTCCTCACAGCCTATACAAATGAATCATCCAATTGGCGACGGTTCCGGTACGATAACGGCGGACCTCAAGGCGGAGCTCTCTTTACTCCGCGTTGCTAAAGCGGAACCCTAATTTTGTGTGAATGTTTTGGCTGAGAGACGTGGTGGTTTTGGTGTGCAGCTCCGACGACGATGACCTGACACAGCCACCGAGGTCGCCTCTCGCCGCCGACCGATGGCTCCCTCACGACGGGCTACGGGTCGGATCTGAAGGTGACGGTCATAGTGGCGGCAGTCGGGTTAGTTCGTCGGTGGTCCGGATTGCAATTATGGGTCATCAGCTTTAAGCTCCACTACTTCCACTGTGTAACTAAAAAAAATAAGAAATCCCATAAAAAAATCGTCTCTTTCCCAACAAAAAAGATTAGAACTTTATAAGCCATTAAAGAGGAATAAAGAAAAAGGATGTTAAACAGAAACATTGCAAAGGCGGAAGCTTGATGTCTCCTCCTTTTGAGGAATTAACCGCTCGTTGCTCATATTTGTGGTTATTGTTTAGAAGAGAGTTTTTTTTGGGAGGAAGAGAGAGAGAAAGGAGGAGGAAAAGTTGGTGAGAGGGAGGTAAAAAAAGGACGAAAATACCCCATTTGATTAGGGATGGCAATTTGACCCTTATCCTGAGGGTCTACCCGGATCCAGACTCGATGGATCCAAGACCCGTTGACTTTGACCGGGTCTAGACCCGGATCCTACCCGGATCCTTATTTTTTAAAAGGATAAGGGCATGGATATGGACTTATAGGATCCTACCCGGATCCTACCCGGATTTTTTAAAAAATATTAAAATAATATATATAAATATATTAATTACTAAAATTAGTACCACATTCTCATCACAAGCTATCCAATTTAGAAATTTTTATAAGTAAATTTTATTCAACCAAGTTGTTATAAGTACCAAAATATTAAAGTATCAAAGTTACATCTTAATTGGTAAAGATACCGAAGTATCAAATATCAATATATTATAATCGGTAAAGAAAGTGAACACATATTCAACCAAAAGAAGCACTCGTTCAGTAGGCTAGTATTGTTGTCTGTGACGCTTTAAATATCCAAAAATAATAATAAATTGCCAAAGGAAGAATGATGAAAAAGCTTTAACCTACATAATATCAATCCAAGTTTTCAACCTTCTAATACATTCTACCATTCAATTATTATATCAACTTGAAATTTTGTATTTGTTTTTTTATATTAACTTATTTTAGCAAACTAATAAATTGTATTCTCATTTTTCGAATGCTTCGCTATTGCAAACAAGTATGGCTTAATTTTTGTAAAATTATTTAATTTTTAAATAATACGGACCCGCGGGTCGCCCTGATCCTGCCCGGTATTTTAGGACCCGAATCCTACCCGGATCCGTATTTTTAAAGAGGATAAGGGTAAGGATCTGGGTTGACCTTCAAAAAAGAGGGTAAGGATCTGGGTCCTATAGATCCTACCCGGATCCTGCCCATTGCCATCCCTACATTTGATTCTTATCCGTCAGATCAGCTTTTAATTTATTTGAATTTATCTGACGGCTGTAATAAGAACCAATACGGTTCTGGACAAAAAGATGAGTCCAGGACTGAATCCAATTCAGTTATATCTACCTTTTTTCCTAAACATGACGTGTTGAATTCATAAATCCTACACCCCTTCTTTCCAATGAACCAATCTCTAATTGGCAAATGCAAACTCTATTTTGGTACCATGGTATATTATCCTTTAATAAGTTTAAATAACTCTCCCACTCGGGTTTATTTCTACCTCAAGACTAACCTAATTAATAAGAGAAAAGAATTGAAAACACCCTACTATATTTGTTGGAAACAAGAGAGTGAGATATGGTTAATATTTAATAAGAAGACAAAGCAAGGAATAGTTAGGGAGGTGGGTATCTGTGTGTGTGTGTGTGGAGGCAGGCAGTTTTTTTTGTGTGGACATATCGAACGACAAATACATGTTCGAGTAAAATTTTTGGAAAATAACAACCTTTTACAATAAGTATTTACTACCATTGTATTCGACTTCAACTTAGATCTCTTATTTAAAAGGGGTAAGTTCATTTTAGTATCATGTAGTATCACCTGTTTCGCCTAGAGTACCATGTAGTTCTAAATTGGTATTTTAGTACCCTGTGGTTGACCACTAATTTTTTGGGCAGGTCCAGGGCAGCTACCCGTCAAAACCCGCCCGAAATGACGTCATTTTGAGACGACGTGGAAGACACGTGGCGCCAGAGTGGGCTTGTTTAAAGCTGACGTGTAATATGATAAATTACTTATAGATCCCAATTTGTTTATAATTTTTCTAAAAACCCAATTATTTAAATACTATAAAAAATTTGTCCTTCTCTCTCATCTCCCTCACTCCCCTTCCCTCTCTCCTCCCACCTTTCTCCCTCCTTCGACCCCATTTCTCTCATTCCCTCTCTCTATAATTACAACCAGTATTGGTCCTTCTTCCGCCGCCCAAAAGAGATCGAGACCGCCGACAAGGTCCCCGACTTCGTCGACATGTTCTACAACCTCGTCACAGACATCTACAAGTGGGGTTGGGACAGATCCACGACCATCAATCTTGTCACAGATCCACGAAGGAGGAAGAGATACAGGGGTCGGCGGTGTACCAGTCCTCGTGCTCCATGTCCAAGAACAATCCTTGCTAGGCTAGGAGCTCACCGCTGACGACTTAACCGCTGACACAGCGAAGAAGTCCAAGGAGCTCATCGCCGATGTCAACCCCAACCGACTTCCTCTGCTTATCTCTTCTCATCTTCACCATTTGCATCAATCGAACAAGTCTAGGGTTAAATTGGGGCAAGATTGTGGATGATGCCATTTCTTGGTTTTGGTTTAGGATGCTGCAATTATTGTCTACCCTGGACCTCCAACCCTCGACGATAAAGCTGCCGTCGACGAGCTCGACTAGGAGCAGGTCCCACGCCACTGCGCATGTGGCTCCCATGCCTCTTGCTCCTCCGATGGCACACATTGAGGTAAAGGTCATGCCCCCGTGGCTCCCCGGCCTCCTGCTCCTCCCCTAACCTTTGGTGCCCATCGATTGGAACCCTAAATTTAGGGTTATGGAATGAGCTAAGGGGAGGTAGGAGGCGAGAGCGACAAGAGAATAGGAGGAAGAAGTAGGCGAGGGAGGTAGAAGGAGATGAAAGAGATTAATTCAGTTCATGGATTGGAAGAGTTAGTTGTTTGATTTCACAATGTGTTTTGAGTAATCTGGATTTTGAGATTGTTTGTGGTTGTTTAATCTGATGTTATTAGTTGTTTAATTCAGTTCATGGATTGGAAGAGTTGATTTTTTGGGTGTTCATATAGTATTCTTAAGGTTGAAGATGGAAAAATTGGTTTTTGAAAAAATTATAAACAAATTAGGATCTACAAGTAATTTACCATATTACACGTCAGATTTAAACAAGCTCACTCTGGCGTCGCGTGTCTTCCATGTCATCCCAAAACGACGTCATTTTGGGCGGGTTTGGACGGGTAGCTACCCTGGACCTGCCTGAAAAATTGGTGGTCAACCACAGGGTACTAAACTACCAATTTAGAGCCACATGGTACTCCACGCGAAAAGGTTGAAACTACAAGGTACTAAAATGAACTTATCTCTATTTAAAATAGAACAACTCTCGTACTATTTGATATCGAGTATTTGTTGATAGTTAGTTGCAAGTAGGCTTCCCTGCATGGATTTCTCCTCCCTGCACCCCTAAAAATAGTGACTTGTAGTTGTTGTGGACATGTATAGAGAGAGAGAGAGAGACTGTGATTTATAGAAGCAAAGAAAGAGTCACTTGGTCTTTATTTTCTATCCTATACTCTCTCTCTTCCTCTGTCTTAGTTCCTTCATCCACATCATTAGGCACAAAAAAAACATTTGTGCATCTTTTCTTCACTTTCACAATACACACTTGAGCTCATTAGAATTCCACAGAGAACTGATATATGGGTTCATCTCCAATTACTACAAGACGAACCATGTTGGTCCAATCCATTATCTGAAAAGCTTAAAAAGCTTGCTCATCTAGTCTGGATTTTGGTCAACTGATCTGGAGAGACCATGGAGTTGGAAGATCATCATCATCATCATGATCAAGAGATGAGGCATGTGTGCAAGTTTTGCAGCAAGAGGTTTGGTTGTGGGAGATCATTGGGAGGACACATGAGGTCCCACATGATCAATGACACCTCAGCTATGGCTGCTGATGGTTCCAAGCTCACCAGGAAGAAGCTCCCTCCTCTCTCCACTTACCTCATCACCAAGAAGAAGAGTCTTAACACCATCTGTGGCCCTGCAACTCCTCCTGGCTATGTCCTGAGGGAGAACCCAAGGCCGAGCTCGAAGCTCTCTGATCCTCCTCCTCCTGACTTGTCATCTATGGTCATCATGGACAGCCAATCTGACAATGAAACAGCTGCTCCTAGCAAAAGGAAGAGATCGAAGAGGCGGAGGACAAGGTACACGGTGTTAGGAAACACGAGGGCCCCAAACACCACGCGAACAACACCGGAGCAAGATCTACGAACACAACGAGGAGATCGACCACAACTATGAATAAAGAAAACTCACAGCCAAACAAGAACAACAGATTTGGTCACCCGGTTCGATCTTAACCGATCTACGTCCGGGGGCGTACCAAGCCAGGAGATTTCACTTGCTCAACAATGGTGTTTCTCTCTCCTCTTCTCTCTTTGTCTCTCTCTCTCTCTACACAAGGAAGAAGATACAGAAATAGTGACTGAGAGGTGGGTATTTATAGTGCCCACAGCCTAGGACTATTTGGTGTCGGCAGGGGCAAAATCGTCCACCAGAAATCACATTTCTAGCCCCGGATGAATAGTGAAAAGTACGAACAGTAACTCCGTATATTCAACGCATGAACAGTAACTCCGTATAGTACGAAGTCTCCATACCCAACAATCTCCCACCTGGAGACTGACCTCAACACTTGTCACCATTCACTTGATGACCTCCTTCTCCTCTTCACTTCTTGGTACGCCGGGTCTCTTCTCTAGTTTACTAGACCCGCTGAAGCCATGTTGAGCTTCAGCTTCTCTAAGGTAACCACCTTGGTCAACATATCAGCAGGATTCACTTTCTCGTCAATCTTTTCAAGCCTTAGGTTCTTCCTTTCGAAGAGATCACGTATGTAGTGATACTTCAACTCAATGTGCTTTGTCCTTGAGTGGAAGGCGGGATTCTTTGCCAAGTGTATCACACTTTGGCTATCACTGTGGAGCACACTCTCACTTTGCTCTTTCCCCAACTCCCCCAAGAAACTTTGCAACCATACCATCTCTTTACTTGCTTCTGTCACAGCCACGTACTCACTTTCTGCTATTGACAAAGCTACCACCTTTTGCAATCTCGAGGCCCAAGATATCGCTGTCCCTCCCAGCGTAAAGACATAACCACTTGTGCTCCTCTTCTCATCATGGTCATTGGACCCCAAGTCTGCATCACAATATCCGAGGAGCTTCACCTCTTTGCCCTCAAAACAAAGACACTTCTCAGTGGTACCTCTCAAGTAGCCGAGGATCCATTTGACTGCGACCCAATGTTGCTCACCCGGATTGCTCATGAACTTGCTCACTACTCCCACCGCATGTGCTATGTCTGGCCTCGTACAAATCATAGCATACATCAAGCTACCCACCGCCGATGCATAGGGAGTCTTCTCCATTTTAGCCTCCTCTGCCTTAGTCTTAGGCGAGTCCTTCTTGGACAATTTGAAGTGTCCAGCTAAAGGAGTCAACTTGGGGTTGGCATATTGCATACTGAACCTCTCCAGTACCTTCTCAATGTACTCAACTTGTGAAAGAAATAGCTTCCCTACAGCTCTATCTCTCTCAATCCTCATTCCAAGGATTTGCTTAGCCTCACCCAAGTCTTTCATGGCAAACCTTTCGGATAATTGCTTCTTCACCTTGCTCACCTCACTTGCACTGGTGCCTGCTATCAACATGTCATCAACATAAAGCAGGAGGATGATATAGCCATTATCCAGCTTCTTCATATAACAACAATGATCCGATCCACAACGAGAAAATTCAATCTCGCGAATGAATCCATCAAACTTCTTGTACCATTGTCTTGGAGCTTGCTTCAACCCGTACAAGCTCTTCCTCAACCTGCACACAAGCTTACTGTTACTTTGCAAGAACCCCTCTGGTTGCTCCATGTAGATCTCTTCCTCTAGATCACCATGAAGAAATGCCGTTTTCACATCCATTTGCTCTAGCAATAGATCTTCAGCAGCCACCATACTTAGCACCATCCGGATGGTGGTCATCTTCACAACAGGAGTGAAGATGTCAGTGAAGTCAATACCATACTTCTGCTGAAATCCCTTTACAACCAGTCTTGCTTTGTAACGTTCGGTGCCATCCGCCTCTTTCTTCACTCTATAGACCCACTTGTTCTGCAGTACTTTCTTGCCTTTGGGAAGTTGAACTAACTCCCATGTCCCGTTGCTCCTCAAGGACTCCATCTCATCATCCATGGCAAGTTTCCACTTGTTCACTTGCTCACTTTCTAGAGCTTCTGCAAAATCTTCAGGTTCACCTCCATCGGTCAATAAGAGATAGAAATTTGCTGGCGAATATCTATCCGGAGATCCACATTGTCTAGTGGACCTCCTCAATGGAACCACTGTTAGTGGTGATCTTGGCTCCATCTCCACTTCGGCTTCTTGGCCATCAAGTATTCTGCTCCCACCCGAGTTTGAGATGTCTAACTCGACCACCTCACTGCTAGAACCCACCTCGTCGGATACACTCCCCCTGTCCTTGTACAAAACCTTCTCATTGAATATGACATCTCGGCTTCTAATCACCTTGCGGTTCTTCTCATCCCAAAACCTAAAACCGAAATTATCTCCACCATATCCAATGAATGTGCACCTTTTGGACTTAGCATCCAGCTTGCTTCTATCACCTGCATCAATATGAACATATGACACACAACCAAATACTCGAAGGTAAGAAAGATCAACCTCCTTCCCACTCCAAGCCTCCTCCGGTATCCCATTATCCAAAGGAGTTGATGGTCCTCTATTGATCAAGAAAGCCGCGGTGTTCACTGCATCCGCCCAAAACATCTTTGGTAAGCCACACTTCAGTCTCATGGCCCTAGCTCTCTCATTGATTGTTCTGTTCATCCTCTCTGTGATGCCATTTTGCTGGGGGGTTCCAGCTACTGTCTTCTCCATGCGAATCCCATTTGCTGCACAGTAATCCTTAAACTCTTGGAGCTCATACTCTCCGCCATTGTCAGATCTCAAACACTTCACATTGAGACCTGTCTCATTTTCCACAAGGGCTCTCCACTTCTTGAAGGCATCGAAGGCTTCAGACTTATGTTTCAAGAAGTACACCCACAGCTTCCTCGTAGAATCATCAATAAAGGTCATGTAATACAACGAACCACCCAAGGATGCCACTGGTGTTGGTCCCCACAAATCACTGTGGACCAACTCAAGCTTCTGCTCCTTTGGAGATCTACCAGTTCTCGAAAAACTCACTCTCTTCTGCTTTCCGAGAACACAATCCTCACAGAGTTCCACTTCCACTGTCTTGAGGCCTGGTAGCTTCCCCTTCGAGCATAGCACCCTCATTCCCTTCTCACTCATGTGGCCAAGGTGACTATACCACAAATCTGCATCATCCGTTGCACCTGCAACATTAATGCTCTCATTGGTGTTCTTCGTCATATACAAAGTACCCTCCTTCAAACCTCGAGCTACCACCCTAGCTCCTTTGGTAATTTTCCATGTCTTGCAACCAAAGGTCACTGTGTAACCTTCATCATCTAGTTGCCCCACGGATAGCAAATTCCTCTTCAACCCATGAATATGCCTCACCCCTTTCAACAACAACAAAGATCCATTAGGAGTATTGATCCGAACATCTCCCATGCCCACAATTTTCAAAAGGTCATCATTCGCTAGATAGACTTTGCCATAATCACCTAGGACATACTTCTCCATCATCCCTGCATCGCTACAAGAATGAAATGATGCTCCCGATTCCAATACCCACTCCTCCAATGGACTGCTCACACTCAAGATCAACGCGTCCCCGTGATCTTCCGTTGTCGCATTTGCAGATTTTTCCTTCTTTGGTTCCGTGCATTGGTCTCTGAAATGACCATATTGTTCACAATTCCAACATTGCACCGAGCTCTTGTCCTTCTTCGGACCACCCTTCGATTTAGATCTTGACCTACCCCGGTCCTTCTTCCCCTTCCACTTATTCTCAGACCTTCCCCTGTTACCCATGCTCAAAGCTGAACTTGAGGCTACTCCGGATTCCTTTCTACGAATCTCCTCACTCATAATCAAATCCCTCACCTCATCTAGCTTGAGTGTTACTTTCCCCGCCGAGGCACTCACTGCCGTGACCGTGCCATTCCAACTATCGGGTAAAGAACTTAGTAAAATTAGAGCTTGTACCTCATCATCGAAGACGATCTTAACCGAGCTCAATTGGGCTATCGTTGCATTGAACTCGTGAAGATGCTTGGTCACCATCGTACCTTCTGCCATCCGAAGGTTGAACAACTTCCTCATCAAGTGAACCTTGTTGGCCGCCGATGGCTTCTCGTACATCTCAGACAACGTCTCCAACATCTCCTTCGTGGTCTTTGACTTTACTGTGTGCAAGGCCACGTTCCTAGACAAAGACAAGCGCACCACGCTCATCGCTTTCCGATCTAGGAGCTTCCACTCCTCTTCCTTCATGTCCTCAGGCTTCTTCCCATCAAGCGGCAAGTGCAAATCTTTGCCATACAAGTAGTCCTCTACTTGCATCTTCCAGAAGCCATAGTCGACGCCATCGAACTTCTCCACGGGCGATCTCACATCACCCATCGTGATTGCTCCCACCACGCCCTAAACCCGGGCTCTGATACCAATTGTTAGGAAACACGAGGGCCCCAAACACCACGCGAACAACACCGGAGCAAGATCTACGAACACAACGAGGAGATCGACCACAACTACGAATAAAGAAAACTCACAGCCAAACAAGAACAACAGATTTGGTCACCCGGTTCGATCTTAACCGATCTACGTCCGGGGGCGTACCAAGCCAGGAGATTTCACTATATCAAGCTCGATCTACACTTTGGAGCTTCACTTGCTCAACAATGGTGTTTCTCTCTCCTCCTCTCTCGCTGTCTCTCTCTCTCTCTACACAAGGAAGAAGATACAGAAATAGTGACTGAGAGGTGGGTATTTATAGTGCCCACAGCCTAGGACTATTTGTGTCGGCAGGGGCAAAATCGTCCACCAGAAATCACATTTCTGGCCCCGGATGAATAGTGCCGAGTCAATATGTGAACAGTAACTCCGTATATTCAACGCATGAACAGTAACTCCGTATAGTACGAAGTCTCCATACCCAACACACGGGGCCTGCGAATTCTTCGTCGATGTCTTTCGCAAATAATGCTTCATCCTCTGCTTCTGAGATTGACCAGCAACAGGAAGAGGTTGCTATGTGCTTGATCCTGCTCTCCAGGGATGTTGGTCAATGGGGCGGATCGAATTCTCCGGCCTTGGACTCATCGGATATATAGGAAAATAAATAAGCAATTCTTAACCTAGTTGGAAAAGCTAGACGTGCGCATCAAGCTTTGGAAGCTCTTAGTAGCTTCCAAAGTCGATAGCTCTTTCGGAGAGCGAGAGAGGATTGACCTCAATAGTTTCGTATTTCAGGTTGCAACCAGGTTGTCAAGGCCGGAGTTGTCGAAGGTCAGAGTGTGGTCGGAGTTGTCAAAGGTTGGAGTGTGGCCGGAGTTTTGGAGGTTGGTGTGTGGCCGGAGGTTAGGGTTGAACCGGAGTCGGCGTCAAAGTTGATATTGGAAGTTGGGGAAGATGAAATGGAGGAGAGAGAGAGAGCTTCTATTTTTTTGTTGTGGGGACGTAATTGTCATTTTTTAAATAAATTGAATCATAACGTTAGCGAAGAACTTGAACTTGGGGGACTGTTTGACCCGCAGCCCGGAAATCACAGTAGGCTGCTCTTTACGTCATTTTTTAAACCTTGTAATTTTCTAGCTCCGCCCTTGTCGACAAAGACTAGCCGAGCCTTAGAAAAAAATCAAAATGATCTTTATTGTTTGAAATATTCTGTTCATACACTTTTTAGATATATGTCATGTGAGATCTTGTAGGTGGTAGATTTATCTAGGACTAATCACAACGAAAAGGGTTTTCTTTGAGATGAGAAATGAAAATAATTTGCATCACACCAGATTCGTGAATAAATTATTATCTGATAATAAGAAGTTATATCCACCTTTTTTCTAAACATGACGTGTTGAATTTATAAATCCTACACCCTTATTTCCAATGAACCAATCTCCAATTGGCAAATGCAAACTTTATTTTGGTACCATGGTAAGTATAATTTATCCTTGAATAAGTTTATATAACTCTCCCACTCGAGTTTATTTCTACCTCAAGACTAACCTAATTAATAAGAGAAAAGAATTGAAAACTCCCGACTATATTTGTTGGCAACACAAGAGAGTGAGAGAGAGTGAGATATGGTTAATATTTAATAAGAAGACAAAGCAAGAAATAGTTAGGGAGGTGGGTATCTGTGTGTGTGTCGAGGCGGGCAGTTAGTTGCAAGTAGTTTTTTTTTTACATCATAGGCATCTAGACATATCGAACGATAAATACATGTTCGAGTAAGACTTTGAAAAATAACAATCTTTTATATTAAGTATTTAGCACCATTGTATTCAACTTTAACCTAGATCTCTTATTTAAAATAGAATAACTCTCGTACTATTTGATATCAAGTATTTGTTGATAGTTAGTTGCAAATAGGCTTCCCTGCATGGATTTCTCCTCCCTGCACACCTAAAAATAGTGACTTGTAGTTGTTGTGGACATGTAGAGAGAGAGAGACTGTAATTTATAGAAGCAAAGAAAGAGTCACTTGGCCTTTATTTTCTATCCTATACTCTCTCTCTCTCTCTCTCTCTTCCTCTGCCTTAGTTCCTTCATCCACATCATTAGGCCCCAAAAAAAAACATTTGTGCATCTTTTCTTCACTTTCACAATACACACTTGAGCTCATTAGAATTCCACAGAGAACTGATATATGGGTTCATCTCCAATTACTACAAGACGAACCATGTTGGTCCAATCCATTATCTGAAAAGCTTAAAAAGCTTGCTCAGCTGATCTGGATTTTGGTCAACTGATCTGGAGAGACCATGGAGTTGGAAGATCATCATCATCATCATGATCAAGAGATGAGGCATGTGTGCAAGTTTTGCAGCAAGAGGTTTGGTTGTGGGAGATCATTGGGAGGACACATGAGGTCCCACATGATCAATGACACCTCAGCTATGGCTGCTGATGGTTCCAAGCTCACCAGGAAGAAGAAGCTCCCTCCTCTCTCCACTTACCTCATCACCAAGAAGAAGAGTCTTAACACCATCTGTGGCCCTGCAACTCCTCCTGGCTATGTCCTGAGGGAGAACCCAAGGCCGAGCTCGAAGCTCTCTGATCCTCCTCCTCCTGACTTGTCATCTATGGTCATCATGGACAGCCAATCTGACAATGAAACAGCTGCTCCTAGCAAAAGGAAGAGATCGAAGAGGCGGAGGACAAGGTACACGGGGCCTGCGAATTCTTCGTCGATGTCTTTCGCAAATAATGCTTCATCCTCTGCTTCTGAGATTGACCAGCAACAGGAAGAGGTTGCTATGTGCTTGATCCTGCTCTCCAGGGATGTTGGTCAATGGGGCGGATCGAATTCTCCGGCCTTGGATTCATCGGATAATAATACCGTGTCTCTTGCTGAAGCTGATGAGGTGGTTCCTGATAGCTGCAACCACTCGATCAAGATGAAGTCCATTGATATTACTTTTGATCCTGAGATTGAACCCGAGACCTCGAAGAAGTTCAAGGCCTTGGATGGTGAAGAGGGAAGCACCAATTTTGAGTGCACCACTTGCAACAAGTTGTTCCATTCCTACCAAGCACTAGGTGGCCACAGAGCAAGCCACAGGAAGACCAAAGGCTGCTTCGCTTCGAAAATCGACAGCAGCGAAACGGAGAGCTCCCCTGACCAAACATCAGACAGCAACAAGTTGACCACCACCAATGAGGTCCACACTGATCAGGTGCTGGCTACGGATTGCCAAGACAGGGCCGAGATGAGCAACACGACACGAAAGAGTAAAGCGCACGAGTGCCCGATCTGCCTCAGGGTGTTCCCATCAGGACAAGCATTGGGAGGCCACAAGAGAGCTCATTTAGTTGGAGCTCCTAATGATCTCCATCATCAGTCTCAAGCCATCCTTGACCTTAATCTTCCTGCTCCAGTTGAGGAAGAGATCAATGGGCTGGTGGGTTTTAATCCTTGGTGGCTTGGAAGCAACCACAACTGTGAGCCACTGCTTGGATTGATCTAAGAGTGTACAGATTCATTCGTTCTTTTACGGATTCTAAACTTTTTTCCCAAGGCATTGGATTTTTCCATGCCAACTTGTTACTTTCACTTCACTTCACTTCCTATATGTTTACAATTTTCATTTTCTTTTCTTAGTTATAATAAAATAATTTTTGTTACATGCAATAAAAATACAAAATCACGTTTAATAATATAGTAGGTGAAAGTGTCAAGTATGTGCTCATTTAATTACTTGGTTTAGCTGAAACTATCACGGTGAGTGGACCACTTCATCTTGATTTTTGTGGTGTGATTAATTAAATTGTTGTGTACCGTAATTTAAGTGAAATCATGAAGATATGCAGCGAGAAATGGAAGTGTAACCATCACCATGCACTTCAATCAAGATTTCATCTTAACTAAAAATCTCGAGTTCGAAAATCATAAAAATAATCAAAAAATTTATCCAAATTTGAGGTTCCGTCGGATCCAAACTGGATTGATTTTTGAAAAATGTCTGGATATCAATTAGAACCCGTAATCTAAGAGAGTATTTATGAAAAAGTGTACCAAAGTCCAACATAGGCATTGCCGTCCCTTGATTGCCATTACAACCAAATGGTACCAAATTTGACGTTTGGTCAAGAAATTGAGCATCGCTAACCTGCTTTTTTAGTCTATTAAAATAATATTTACATCCTAGGAAGTGTAAAATTTTCTATAACGAGACTGCGACTGTTAGCCTAGTCAAAATTCGACCGCGATAAAATTTAGCCGAAAAAATCGCGGTCGGAAAAAAATACCCCATAAAAAATTCCAATATCTCTAACCTACTAGTAAGTGCCTGGCCGCGATCGACTAAATATATTCTCATTTCAGCTAAAGACTTTGAGACTTTGAACTTACATAAAAAAAATCCTCATTTCAGCTAAAGACTTTGAGACTTTCTAGAGAAGTCACCAAAAAGATTCCATGTTTTGTTTTACATTAGTGGAAGTTCTTTAGCCTATGATCGAGTTTATCTATATTAGAACAAATTGTTTTTTTTGAAATTTAATGAAATATAGGGCTAGGACTCGGAGAGATTTTAACTTTTGTTATTTACCGAATAATAATGATATAAATTTACATATGTACGCAAATTAATTTACTAATTTTAAACGTACAGTAAAAAATTTGGACGTAGCTACAAAAATTTGTAAAATTAGAGAGTGATTTTGTAACTGATAACTGCGCTCAAAATATTCTACATATTGGATCCGGCCTAAAATCAACAGAAAGATAAAAATGTTTTCTTGCCAGTATGAAAATTTTAATAAACTACAGAAAATATGTGAGTCCATCATTTTTCTCTAGACAAAGTAATTGGACGGTTTTACCGGCTCCAGCCTCCAGGAGGTGGCAGTTGGTGCCTCTTTATCGGATAAAGTTTTCAAGTAGAATCAACGACTAATGAGCTTTAGACTAATTGTATTAGGCAATCGGTTCAAAGGGCGTTTGGTCGAACGATACAAGACGTGACATAATTTGACAGAGGTTTATAATTCAGGCACTGATAATGTATAACGGGGTATCATGGGTCTTTTACAAATGTTAAATACATCGTTAAGAAATTCACTCCTAAATAGAAATAATACTACTGGACTTTGAATATCGAACATTAAATTTAAATCGGCTTAAAAAATGACAGAGCTGCCAGGTGTCTAGGAAGGCACTGCTTTAATTAGTGTGATATTCACGCCATCAATTATTTTTTTATTATAAAATTTTGGGGTGGGATTTTTCAGATCCAAGCAAAGAGCTGGAAAGATGATGTTTTAGCCTTGAGTCAACTTTACAGCCAAGTCAACCAGACCAACCAACTTAACTATGGACGCCCATTTGTTTCTACTTACTTGAAGCCGGATTGTTTGGTTGGTTTCAACCGCCAGAATATTTGGTTCCTTTTTTTTTAATTTTCCTTTATGGAATCCTGAATGGACATACTTGGACACATTGGACGGAAAAAGGATAGTGAGAGAGCAATATAATCGTCGTATTGCTAGGCGAACCGGTGGATACGTAGATCGATTAAACCTTGATTAATCACTAGAAGATAAAATTTCATTTTTTTATTAATCTCTTTATTCTTTTCTCAGAAATGAAATATCATAAATTTAATAATTTTATGTGTATATTGTTCTATCCTACCCAAATCTACCGTGGTTGATAGTGCGTATTAATATATATATTGATCTGTAGAAGGAAGCAACAGTGCATAATTACAAGAAACAAATGGCCAAGGAATTGTTTAGAAACATCCTTCAAAGATAGGAATTGTTCAATCTATGAAAACAACAATTTATAGTTTATTACAATACTTAGTTTATGTTGAATAAGTTAGAAGACATCCCCCGGCTTGTTTGTCCGTTTGAATTTCCCAAGTGGTGGTGTAACTACTTGGAAGTTGGTCATAAGCTATGCACTTTCGGTCAGTATTTTATTATAGAGAAAAGTTGATATTTTTTTTATCACCTGCACTAAATAATTTAGATTTATGCAGGGTAAATTTTTTGAACAGTGAAATAATTTTCCAACAAAAAAAATGCATCAAGAGGTTTTTACGATTTTGACACTTTAATTACATAGACATTTTTCTATATGTTCGTCCAGGTGGCATGGCACATCATTTGACCTTGTCCATGTGGCATCCCAAACAATTTTCTTTGCTTTTTTTGTCAAAAAGCATGGGTTAGGAGTGAGATTCAGGTTCTCGCAACCAAAAATGTTTATACATTAATTAGCATCATCAACGAGGGAAAAATCCCAGTTTTTTCGATAAGAAATAATATACAAAGAACTTTCAGTTTTTAAGTATGGTGTACCTACCCAATTAAGCTTTTAGGACGACTCCAATTTAATAGGTAAAGAATTGATAATAATGTACTTCTGGAGTTGAAGTATTTGATGGAGGCCAGTGTTCGATGTCTGACATGTGTAATTATTGGTGTAAAAATTTACTTTAAAAAATTTAGCTTTTGTAATTAGTGAAAGATGGGACTATAATCATTTTTATTAATCACTAGTACACACTGTTAGACCACTCGTAATATTCACGAGTAGATTTCTAATTGTGTTTTCTCCGTTCATTAAGGTTTGAATGTGTTGGGATGGCGAGAAATAGGAAAGACTTATTTCATATTCCTATTCCTATTCTGACTAGGTTTTGGACTCCTAATCTGACCTAGATAGGTTATTTGTACACCAAGGGTTTGTTTCTATATAAAGACATGTTACCATAAAATTTTGTATGACTTTGTGACTCGAGTCCATCAATAAAACTTATCTTTTCTCTCCGTGGATGTAAGCATTAAGCCGAACCACGTAAACTCTTGCGTCCGTGTTCTTTGCGCATTTTGTTCCCTAGTTGTTGAATTCCTAACAAGTGGTATCAAGAGCTAAGGTTGGAGGATGTCGAATCACGGCGCAAAGTTTGCTCTTGTGAAGTTCGATGGTTCATTGAATTTCGGGTTATGGCAAAGGCGTGTCAGGGATCTCCTCGTGCAGCAAGGGATGGTTATTGTGCTCTCGGAGAAGAAGTCCGAGAAGATGGAGGAGCAAGAGTGGGAAGAGTTGGAGGCTAAGGCGGTAGCGAAGATTCGCTTGTGCTTGGCGGATGATGAGGAGCCACCAGCTGGGTTGTTGAAGAGGATCCAGGTCGGAGTCAAAAAAGTTCAATGGAAGTGGCTTCAAGTGCTGAGAAGAGCGCATGAAGGGGACTATTTAGGACAAACTTGGGATCAAGACAACGAGGAGGGATCTGCATCCACAACCATGGCCACATGTTCAGACGGGTCGGATGGTGACTGGCTTTCTGTCTCATCAAGTCCAATGCATCCTGGTAATCTCTTTTTGTTAGGGATCTTGAATTATAACAATGATAGTTATAAAGGTAGGCTAAAAAAGATGGATAAGGATGCGATGGTCGGGATGAAGGGTGAAAGGAAATACCTATAGGTTAGTGGGAAATATTATTGTAGCTGAAGTCACATCATTGGGTCTGATGAAGTGGAAAAAAGCTCAAGTCATATGAGGTTGGTTCGTATGAGGGAGCAAAGGCTTGACATTGATGGTTTGAGTGTAGTTGGGATTCGCAAAGACATGGATAGCAAGCTATGGTTATTTCGTGGAGGCATGGTTAGCAAGGAACCATGGTTGTCTCGGAGAAGCATTGTTAGCTGGGCCCTGCTATGGTTGTCTAAAGGGACGTGCACGTCAAAGGTGTTGGATAGATTTTGCATTAGGCATGCGAAGCCATTGGTGACACCACGGACGAATCGGGTATCTCACTCAAGGCCAAACAGTAAAGTTCGAGGCATGTCGAGGGTTTTACTTAGTAGAACAAAAGGTTGCCCTTTGTATGCTATGGCGAGTAGCATTGTTTTGAGGCAAAAAGATCCAACGGAAGAGCGGTTCGAGGTTGCGGAGCATAGGGTTGATCGAAAAATAGAGGGTACGTCTATTGGTCGCAAGATTACTTCAGAAAGTGGACTTGCTAGTTAGAATTCGATAGAGGTTGGAGAGAATAGGCCAAGCAAGCTCAGAAGCTCGAGTTTGGGGGCTGGCTCTAAGTGATTGAACAAAAGGTGAAGAGAAAGTTGAGATGGTCTTATTGATGCAGTTATCTATGGTCCGAGATGGAGTCAGTAGAGTCGCATTAGTTTTGCAAGATGGGATTCGATGGAGGTTGGAGAGAATAGGCCAAGCAAGCTCAGAAGCTCGAGTTTGGGGGCTGGCTCTAAGTGATTGAACAAAAGGTGAAGAGAAAGTTGAGATGGTCTTATTGATGCAGTTATCTATGGTCCGAGATGGAGTCAGTAGAGTCGCATTAGTTTTGCAAGATCTCATAGTTCTTCATGGGGTGGTGTTTTGTCAAGGTGGAGTTTGTTGAAGTTCGGGTGGAGCTTCATGGTTCTTCCACGAGATGATTTCTCGCCAAGGTGGAGATTGTTGGGATGGCGAGAAATAGGAAAGACTTATTTCCTATTCCTATTCCTATTCTGACTAGGTTTTGAACTCCTAATCCGACCTAGATAGGTTATTTGTACACCAAGGATTTGTCTCTATATAAAGACATGTTACCCTAGGTTTTTTGTATGGCTTTGTGACTCGAGTCCATCAATAAAAGTTATCTTTTCTCTCCGTGGATGTAGGCATTAAGCCGAACCACGTAAACTCTTGCGTCCGTATTCTTTGCGCGTTTTGTTCCCTAGTTGCTGAATTCCTAACAAAATGTAATATATCTTTAAGATAATCCATGTCTCTAGCTCCCAGTGTACTATAATAATATGGATTATAATCATAGTTACTCATTCAATCAGTTATAACGCCATCATATTTACTTGGAACCAAAGCGCAATTCCTTCAATTATAATAACAATAAAATTAGAGTTTTATAACGAAAGTCAACATTGCCTAGATAAACGAAAACAAATCGTTTTTTACCCAAAGAAAAGTTATAAACCAAACTAGGAAAAAGGGTAAAATCGAGAGAACGAAAAATAAGAGAAAAAAAGCTCTCTTTCCAAATTAAAAATTTTTTTTCAATAGGAGAGAAGTGAGAACTGAGGAGAAAGAAAATTCAATCACACGCCAGATTACTAAATAACAACGTTGTCCTTAATTATAGAAAATCTTAAGTTGAATATGTTATCTTTTATAAAAATAACAAGTTTTTTCTTATTTTATTTTTATATGAATATTATTTGCATAGTATCTTTTCCTCTTAGCATAATCAAGCACGGGACGAGATAAATAGAGTAGGAAGGATGTTTTTTTAGATTCAATAGATGATGATATTTGAGAATTGTAGGACTGTTGAAGAAGTTACGAGCGACGGTTGGGAAAGATACTAAAGAAATGTTTTGGGAAGAAAGTTGTAAGCGACCCTAAGGTAATTTGATATTATTTTTTTAAGGTAAAATTTTATACCATGTGTCAGGGTTTGAACTCTGAACCTTCTTGAATTTGTACACGATTTTTATCGCTATACTAAATACCTTTTCACAATTTGATATTCATCTTACCATGTTCCTGTTGTAGTTTTTCGATTTCAATAGAAACTACGAAAAATTCACTTACTTAACAAAGATTAAACTTCGAAGTAAATTTGAGAAAGGTGATTTAATCACTATCTTTAAAGTATTATTTGCCCACATTTAATATTATAATGGATCTATATAAGTATATTTCTAGGATTATTCCAAAATACTAGAAGATCGAAGGAATAACAACTTCTTTAATTTTCAAACCTCAAGAACTACAAGCAAAATATTTTAATAGAGATGGAGAAATAAGAGAGATAGAGAGATAATTCAAAGTAAATTGAGACAGCAATGATATGATCCTTTTATAACAAACCAAAAATAATTCCGAGTTCTAGCGAGTCCAATGGCTACAACTTTGTATGAAGAAACTCATCACTCATATATATTACAAAGATTAATAAAATTTTACTTATAAAAAAAATTCAATAATCACTTCAATTTTTGTTCCAATGACTACTATTTGCAGTAAACTTCCAAAGGTCCATATATTCTCCATGAAATGCCACCAAGTATCAAATTAAAGGTTATTTATCTTCGTCATAGAAGGCCACCAAGTACCACACACATGGAAAGACACATTTATCTACCTCCCTCTTTTCCTTCCTAGTTCAAATTGGTTAACCACTTAGTTTACTAAACAACATCAACAGTTACATGAGTATTTGCTAATTCAGCATTGGTGTCAGATTTGTATTTGTTATTTGTGATTATTATTGTGATGTAATGTTATGAATGGCTTTGGATATGAAATCATTTTAGATAAGTGCCTTGGGAGAGTGCATGTTGGTACCCTATTGTGCAGGGGTGCTATATATATATGTGTGTATGTATAGATAAGACCCAAAGTGTATTGATATATAATATTATAGGTTAAATATATAGTTTTCCCATCTAAAAGATTTTATTGATATTCGGCACTTATCATTTTTAACAGGCTTACGACAAAGTCAAGAATATATGTGGTCAATGAAATATAGTGACGAGAGTATGGTTTTGGGACCAAAGCTTGACTTTGTCCACCAATAAAGTGCATCCTATATGTTTGTGATTGGCAATGGGTTTCACTTAGATTATATTAATTAAATGTTTCAAATAACGAGATGGGTATTTACAATGGACAAGAAAACCTTGGTTTTGTGCACAAAAGACCAAAATAACCCTCCAAAAAGTTTTGATTAACCTACAAGGTCGTGGCTAGAAATGTTTAAGCTTCTGATCGAGCAGGTGTTGCCTACAGCTGCGTCTAGATAGACTGACTAGAATCCACGCTCTCCGAGCTGAAAGTTATGGCCATCGGAAGTTGACAAAACAAAATCCAGACTTCTTACGAGTTCGTCTAGATATATAGACCCGAACAAAGAGAGGAAAAAGGTAAACAAAAACAAACTCACTGCAATCAGATCCGTCCTCTACTCTACACATCCTCAAGCCGCCCCCCCCCCCCCCCCCCCCCCCCCCCCCCTTATGTATAACAGTACCCTTTTCTTTCCTACAGTGGTTAGACGATTTAGATATAAAGGCCGAATCGGAGTTAGGAGCCTTCGTTTATGCACCGCTAAGGGAAGGGTTCTCGAATGCTATTGACATGAATGTGTCATCGTCTAAAAGTGAATCAAAATCAATAAGGTCCTCATCACCGTCAGCTACTTCCTCTGGTGTGTTAATCACCATATCAGATCCCGGTGAGGAAAAATTGTTAAGAGAGGTATATTCGTTGGGAAAAACAAGACTTCAAAAATAGCTATGTCGAGGGAAAACATGAAACTGCATAGAATTCCATAGCCTCGTACCTTGTGTTCGCGAATTCCATCCTGTCTTCATTTTGTTTCCTTCCTTCCGGGAAATGGAAGAAGCTCTGTTAGTGGCAATCTGCTAAAATGGAGGAGGACATCGTAAGCATCCTCTGGTGGGGGGCAGGGCTTGCGTACTTTGCTCCTTGGTAAGAGCATCGCGGCGGAACCCTCGTAGACCGCTTCCTTTACGTCTCCAGCGCAATATAACCTTCTCCAGAATTCCGACTGACCATATGATTGGTTTGTATTGCTTTCTTACCTGGTGTCCTCTAACATGAGCCTTCACATAAGACGATGAGCTCTTTGTCCCCTAGCATTGTTTACATGTATTAATGAAATACACTACTAGACGATGACCCAGCGAGAAAAGCTGTCAACTTTTTTCAATCCTTCTTCTGTTAATAACGACTGTTTCATGTTGGGAAACACGAGGGCCCCAAACACCACACGAACAACTTCAGGAGCTAGGGATCGATGACAAGCACAAAGGAAACTCACGCACACAAGAATACGACACAAAAATTTGGTCACCCGGTTCGATCTAAACCGATCTACGTCCGGAGGCGTACCAAGCCAGGAGATTTCACTATATCAAACTCGATCTACACTCTAGAGCTTCACTCGCTCAACAATGGTGTTTCTCTCTCTCCTCTTCTCTCTCTGTCTCTCTCTCTCTCTACACAAGGAAGAAGATTCATAAATAGTGACTGAGAGGTGGGTATTTATAGTGCCCACAGCCTGAGACTATTTGGTGTCGGCAGGGGCAAAATCGTCTACCAGAAATCACATTTCTGGCCCCGGATGAATAGTGCCGAGTCAACATATGAACAGTAACCCCGTATAGTCAACATGTGAACAGTAACTCCATATAGTACGAAGTCTCCATACCCAACATTTCATAACAAAAGTATGCTTGCCATTTCCTTCCAATAAACTATCATCAAAATTTGACACGGTTGGTTATTGAGATTCTGTGCTAGCAAGCTGCATATGAAAGTTCTCCGGGCCGAGCGGCAGAGTTTGCTGATCAGGAACAGAATAAAAGAACTGTAATCCATTTTGCTTACTCAGATCTTGTGCCCTTTGCTCAAATAATCCTAGAATTCCAATCATATGCCTAGCCTGTATTAAACGACGGGTGCACCAAACCATCAGATAGGTGCAAAGAGCCCCTCTCAGCTGGAATCTGAAGCTGGCATTAAAAAAGGTAGGTTACAGGAAGTCACGCGCAGGTCTGCTGAAGCAAAAGGTTGTTGAACAAAGAAACAGATCATGCTTTGAGCACACAGGACGTTAGGACCAAGGAGCACAACATTAATCAGTCACTCAAGACAATCTTTAGAGCATTTACAATGAATGTACTACTAAAACTCTTCTTCTTTTTTTGTGGCTATCCGCTGCATTCAATTGAAAATAATAATTTAAGGGATGGTAAACGTGGCTAGGTATAGAAATAACAAATTTAGCAATCACATTCATACGATACCTGAATCAGCATCTTCATATAAAGATGAAAGAGTGCTAGTCGGACTAGTAGAATCAGTATTTCCCGAAGGCTCATTAATGTGATATGCAGAGAAACTGTTCAAAGGGCTGCAACTTGTCCTATTACCCTGAAAAGAAGAAAATTGGGATCAGATGTAAAGCACATTGACAAAGATGATTAGCCATTCGACTATCCTGATAAAGATAACCCACCACAAAACACAGATAATCAATTGCAATGCTCAAAGACAGCCTTCAAAGGAGAAAACTAATAGCAGAAAATTCTTTAAGCATAGAACTGTTAGGTTCAAACCACCGAAAATTCCTCCAATTATCAAATATTCTGCGAAGGACTTGGTCAAATACAATAGTAAATAATTGAAATTTTCAAAGCACCAATTGATTCAAAGAACCATCAGATCCAAGCATAGACCTAAAATGCCAATATAGAGCCACAAGTACTAAACCATGGCAACATCTTCCAATTTACGCAACCATATAGGTGTAGAATTACAGCAAAAGAATTGTTCCTGTCCAGTCAGATGATGAAAAATTACCTAAATGGAAAAAACACCCAAAGAACTTTAAGATCAGACACTGTTCTATCGTGAAGCCAAACTGAGGACAAAGTGAACTGAGAGTTACATGGGTTGGGAACAAGATAGGACTACCTTTACTTCCAAGTAGTGAACAAAAACAATGTGTGTCAAGTCCCTGCAGCAGCAAAGGCCATCAGTCTCACAAAGGCAAAAAATGGGAACAAGAAATTACAAAAATCACTTAAATAACTAGATTAAACAAGCTGGATTTTAAGTCGTATCCAAGAAAGAAACCACATGCATGTCCAGGTATAAATAGCACAATGAAATTCATCAGGGGACCATATCAAAGATTGAGGGATAACTCAAAACAGAAAGACAGAGGGGAAGGGTAGAAGACTGGAAGCCACTTGGGTAATACCATTCACTTTATAGAAGGATAAGGAAAACTGGAAAAGTACAACTATTAGAAAACCATGCATTTGGGAATTTCGCCCAATGGCTCGTCGATAGAAGATAAACTTATTTAAGAAATGACGCGTCTAAGCAAGTTGTATTAAACTGGAGAGACCTAGAGCGTACTGGAATTGCAGGACTCGTGCATGGTAAAGAAGCAGTGAATAAGGTACTAGCATATTTGGTGGGCTTCTTTGTAAACCAAATCCAATCAGCTCCAGTCAGGAAAGTTTTATCAAATGAAGAGACCAGACCAAAGGACAGGCATGTAATATATAAGCGACAGACAAGGCAGAGCCTATATGGTGGCTGCTTAACGGACAAAATTCAACTAGGCAATCAGTTCACACTTACTGTTCAAGCATCAAGTAGCTCCGCCTTTGAAAGATTTCATTATCTTCCCCATGAGCATAGTAACAATGTAAAACATCTATGCTTCCCACCTGTTATTGTTTACAGCAAAATTCATAACAGGACAGTATGAAAACATGTTGCAAAGAGCTGGTATCCAAAACTACGGAAGAAACATGATCAACCTTGAATGCAAAACATTCCGAGTCACAATTTCCAGGTCTAAATAGACTTGATCGTGACAGCAATCAAGGATTGTAACTTACAGACGTACCTTCAACTTCTCATGAGCTTCCTTCACAGTTTTTCCATCCTTTTTCTTCCTCCAATTATGGCCATCCTTTCGAAAGTACCTCAGGACCTTCACAGTCCTAAAGTTTCTAAGTTTGTACTAACAATTCAATTGTGCCAATACTAGTTATTATGTAATAGCTAATTAAACACTTAAGATAAAAATACACTTACATATACTATAGTTTGAGCTAATTTACTTTCATATATTTTAGTATAAAACAAATAACATAAGCGAACAAGTTTTGGAGTTTTGACAATTTAATGTCATGGACAGATTTCATGAGTGAGTGCTCCACATTATCTCAGATATTCAACGTGGAGTGGCACATCTAGTCCACGTGAAATATTCGAATTGATGTAGTGTGCTATGTGATCGGGCAGCAAGAGAAAATTTACATATGTAATTAAAGTGTCAAAATTTCAAATCTTAGTTACTAACCAGCGTTTAGCGTAGTACAATGGCTGAGATATCATAGGCAATGAACCATCGAAAGTTTTCCTTGAGACTCCCCAGCTACGGTGAATGTTGCTGCAAATGCCACCGTTGCTATCAGGATGGCGATCTTGATAGCAACGGTGGCATTTGCAGCAGCGTTCACCGTAGCTGGGGGTCTCATAAGTGACAGCAACAATCCAAGACAAGGAACTCCCATGCTCCTTCAAAAGGAATACTTTCGATGGTTGCAGCGGTTGGATGTCCCCTTCAACTGCAGCTCTTTGTACATTTTGGGATCCATGAACACCTAACAATCCGGAAAAAGCCGTTAAGGCCTGACTCGAGTGATAAATGATATAGCACAGATATCCCCCCTCCCATTGCAGTGTCACTAATATTATCAATTTAGAGTTGAGTATAATTTTTTATTAAGAGAATTAATAAAAAGTAAAGCCTAAGTGGTCGGCCCGATGCGTTTGCCCAATCTTTTCCATTCTCAGACCTAAAAGCCCTTAACAATTTCACCAAACCACCAATGTACTACAATTCAACTTCGGAAAATATATACAACAAAAAAGCAACTGCAATTTCCATATCAGCAACCAAACCACAAGAAAATATTTAATAAAAAAAGAAAAAAAAAATTGGGAAGATGTAAAACTGTAAGATGAGAACCTCGATCCGGAAGTGTGTGTAATTCCCTTTTTTGTCACTCTTTTTTTAATCCTCTCTAAAAAGAACCCTAACTTTTAAAAGAGGAAAGAAAAACAGAGAGCGCGAGGAAGAGAAGGGGAATAGAGATGAGGTCTTTGTTTTTCTGTGGGTTTGGTTAAAAAAACGGGTTGTTTAATTTTCAACACAAGAGTTTTCAAAAAAAAAAAATTCAACACACGTGTCCCACTAGGTTTGTGAATAAATTATTGTCTCATAATGAACAAGTTTTATATCTGCCTTTTTCCTAAACATGATGTATTGAAATTATAAGCCCTAAACCCTTCAATTTAAAGAACCAATCTTCAATTGGCAAATCCAAACTCTATTTTGGTACCATGGCAAGTATAACCTATCTTCAATAAGTTTATATAACTCTCCCACTCGGGTTTTTTCTACCTTAAGACTAACCTAATTAATAAGAGAGAAGAATTGAAAACATCAAAACAACTCCCGACTATATTTATTGGCGATACAAGAGAGAGAGATATGGTTAATATTTAGGGCAAATTACTCTCAAATCCCTAGCCTTTGGTCACCCTCCCCCTAGGGTCCCTGACTTTTGGAAAAAGATTATCCCATCCCTAAGTTTTGATGATAATAGACTCTCGAGTCCCTGGGGCCGGAATATTCTCTTTTCTTCGGTGAGCCCCTACTTAAAATGACCAAAATACCCTTCCATTAAAAAAAACTTTCCTTCCCCTTCTTCTTCCTCCCACCTTCAACCAAAATCAAAACTAAAAAACACATCTAAACATCTTCATCCTTCTACCTAAAGAACATCAAGAATCCAACCCAGAAATTCAAATTAAACATGAACCCTTCTTCAACCTCTGAATTGCAGAAAAAAATCAACCACACTAACCCAAAAATATTAAATTAAACAAGTAGAATACTCAATTAATTTGAACCGCAACTTGGGTTTGTATTCTTTACCTTTTATTTTCCTCTATTCTCAAATCACAATTTATCCCAAATATAATAGGACCTAGAGTTTTGTACTAGGAAACAAGTTTATGTCCATTTAAGCATGTACCAAATTCCACATTCTAGCAAATGTATCCAGGTAATATATTACGCAAGGAAGTGCTAATTAACTACACATTGGCTCCTTCACAGAATCAGCCACCGACTTGACAGACGGCTTAGGGTTGGACTCTTCCAAATCGCCAGTTTTGACTTCCCCTCGACCGACCTCACCCATGACCACCTGGGCCCAAGGCAGGCTCTTCTCTTTCCTTTTTAAAATGAGGACCATGGTCCCAAAATGAAATCCCATAATGTGGGTTTCTAAAGAGAAGAAATCAGGTCCCTATGGGATGAAATCCCAGAATATGGTGTTCAAATCTGGGTTCGGGTCGGATGACCTGGTCTGCCTCGAGACCCTCAAATCTGGGTCTGAGTCGGATGACCTGGTCTGCCTCTCCCATCGTGTACAAAATCAAAGGATCAGCTCGGGGATCGATTTTCCCTCTTTCAGAATTAGGGTTTCTTCAAATTTTGGTTTTGAGTTATGGTTGAAGGTTGGGAGGATGTAGATAAGGTGTGTGGAAGAAGAAGGGGAAGAAAAATGAAAGAAATTTTTTGTTTTTAAGTGGGAGGGGTATTTTGGTCATTTCAAGTGAGGTATCGTCGGAGAATATGGAATATTCCGGCTCCAGGGACCCGAGAGTCTATTATCATCAAAACTTGGGGACGGGATAATCTTTTTCCAAAAGTCAGGGACCCTAGGGGGAGGATGACCAAAGGCCAGGGACTTAAGAGTAATTTGCCCTAATATTTAATAAGGAGACAAGGAATACTTAAGGAGGTGGGTACCTGTGTGGGAGTGTGTGGGGCAGGCAGTTAGTTGCAAGGGAAATGGATTCGGATGGGGTTTATTTAATTTTGTACCTGATCGAACGGTTCGGATGGAGCGAGGGTTTATTTGTCTTTTTACCCATCTTAGACCCCATATCTCCTTTTGATTTGTTTGGCGCGGATACTGGAGAGAGAAATGTTGAATCTGTTTAAAAATAAAATCTCTGTAATTTCGCCAGAGAATTGTTTGGGGATTTGATAGCCCAAATAAATATATATATAGTGAGGTTTGGTTATTAGTTGAAGTCGACGATTAATTTATATATATATATATACACGGTTAGTTTATATACAAACTAACCCATCCATATAGCTCTTGATTAACTATTTGAATTTAAAATGGTTAATCATGTTATGATTAAATGGTTCATGATATTATGATTAAATAGATTAAATTAAATGATTTAATAGTTTGTGATGTTATCATTAAAATGTACGCCCGTTTATATTAAATGGTATGACCAGTTATATTAAATAGTATGTCCGGTTAAATCAAATAGTATGCCCGGCAATATCAAATGGTATGCCCGATTATATTGAGCGGTATATCCGTTTATATTAAATGTTATGTCCGGTTAAACTAAATGGTACACCCAAATATATTAAATGGTACGACCTGTTATATTAAATGGTAGGACCGATTTAATTAAATGGTATGTCCGAATATTTTAAATAGTATGCCCGGTTAAATTAAATAGTATTTCTGGTTATATCAAACGGTATGCCAAATTATATCAAACGGTATAATCGTTATATTAAATAGTACGAACAGTTATATTAATTGTACGGTTGTTTAAATTAAATATATATATATATATATATAATAAAAGGACACTAATAACAGTTAAATTAAATGGTACGAACAGTTATATTAATTGTACGGTCGATTTTTTTTATCTGGACTAAATTCACGTTTTTCTTTAAAATATAATCGCAGTTTATATGTCACATATAGGGTTTTATTTAGATGGCATCACCCATAACAGTTTCTTTATTTGACTTTAATTATGATTAAGAGGATCCCTTAATTCTAGCTTCTCAAAATGGTCCAGGTCCTCATTTGTCGCGATCCACTTCCTTCTTAAACTAGGGAGTGATTACTATACTGCCCCCTACCTTTTAATCCAGGCCCGTCCTGGAGATACTTGTACATGACCGAATCCTGTACCTAGTTGCAAGTAGTTTTTTTTATAGGGTAAATTACCCCTCGTTTCCGATGTTTGATCATCCTATCTCTCGGGTCCCTTGGTTTCAAAAAATAATTTTATCATCTTTCATTTTTGGTTTTAGATACTCTCGGGTCACTGTTGCCAGAATATGTCATTTTATCCGACAAACCCCCACTTGAAATGACCAAAATACTTTCCCACTTAACAAACAAAAAAATTGACAACCTTTTTCAACAGAAATTTAGTAATGTTGCATTCGACCTACATCTCTTGTATTAGTTGATATTAAGTTTTCGTTGATTGTCAGTTGCAAGTAGGTTTGTCTCTAACAAGTCCACAGTGAACCGAACTCAACTCCAACACCAAACACAAGCCGTTGGATTCGTAATGGCGTAGGATTCTCCACTTGGGTTTTGCCTCTTCCTTTTGTATCTTTGCTTGCTTCCTTGCATGGATTTCTCCTCCCTCCCACCCCTAAAAATAGTGAATTTGAAAGTCTTTATTTTCTATCATTAGGCCCCAAAAAAAAAAACCATTTGTGCATCTTTTCTTCACAATCACAATACACACTTGAGAGCTTATTAGGCTTGCCATTATACCACATTCACTCCCTTTGGCCTACTTTTGTTCTGGTGCATCTGGATCGTCCTCTTGCTTTTAGAATTCCACAGAAAACTGATATGGGTTTTATCTCCAATTACTCCTAGAAGAACCAGGTTGGTCCAATCCATGATCTGAAAAGCTTAAGAAGCTTGTTCATCTGATCTGGGAACAGGGGGGTCCCCTGTTTCTTATAATTCTTGTTGGTGCAATTCTTGATCTGGGGAGACCATGGAGTTGGAAGATCATCATCATAAAGAGATGAGGCATGTGTGCAAGTTTTGCAGCAAGAGGTTTGGTTGTGGGAGATCATTGGGAGGACACATGAGGTCCCACATGATCAATGACACCTCAGCTATGGCTTCTGATGGTACCAAGCTCACCAGGAAGAAGAAGCTCCCTCCTCTCTCCACTTACCACCTCATCTCCAATCCCACCTCCAACAACAAGAATTGTCTTAACACCATCTCTGGCCCTGGAACTCCTGGCTATGTCCTGAAGCTCTCTGATCCTCCTCCTCCAAGTGATGATCACAATGATCTTGACAGGTCATGTATGGACAGCCAATCTGACAATGAAACTACTCCTCCTGGAAAAAAGAAGAGATCGAAGAGGAGGCGGACAAGGTACACGGGGCCTGCGAATTCTTCGTCGATATCTTTCGCAAACAATGCTTCATCCTCTGTTTCTGAGATTGAGCAGGAACAGGAAGAGGTTGCTATGTGCTTGATCCTGCTCTCCAGGGATGTTGGTCAATGGGTCGGATCGAATTCTCCGGCCTTGGATTCATCGGATAATAATAATTCCGTGTCTCTTGGTGAAGCTGATGAGCTGATCAAGAGGAAGTTCATTGATTCTTTCGATCCAGAGATTGAACCCGAGACCTTGAAGAAGTTCAAGGCCTTGGATGGTGAAGGTGGAAGCACCAAATTTGAGTGCACCACTTGCAACAAGGTGTTCCACTCCTACCAAGCACTAGGTGACCACAGAGCAAGCCACAAGAACACCAAAGGCTGCTTCGCTTCGAAAATCGACAGCAGCGATAACAGCATCGAAACTGAGAGCTCCCCTGACCAAACTTCAGACAGCAACAAGCTCACCAACAAGTCCACCACCACCAATGAGGTCCAAGCAGATCAGGTGCTGGATATGGATTGCGAAGACAGGGCCGAGACGAGCAACGGGACCCGAAAGAGTAGAACGCACGAGTGCGCGATCTGCCTCAGGGTGTTCCCATCAGGACAAGCGTTGGGAGGCCACAAGAGGGCTCATTTAGTTGGAACTCCTTATGATCACAATCATCAGTCTAAAGCCATCCTTGACCTTAATTTTTCTGCTCCAGTTGAGGAAGAGATCAATGGGCTGGTGGGTTTCAATCCTTGGTGGCTTGGAAGCAACAAAACTGTAAGCCACTGCTTGGATTGATCTCTAACCGAGTTCTGCTCTAGTCCTCGTCATCACGAGGCCTGCGGCCGCAATCTCTAACGAGGGTATTCTACACTCGCTACTCAATACAAAGATCATTAAAATTATACTTATAAAAAAGTCCTCATCATCACTGAGCTGTGGTTTCCCTGATAAGTTTGATCTAAGAGAGTACAGATTCATTCATTCTTTTACAAATTCTGAAAAATTTCTAAGGAGTTGGGATCTTACCATGTCAATTTGTTTCTTTCACTTCACTTCCTATATGTTCACATTTTCCAATTGTTTCTTCTTAGTTATGCTAAGAATAATTTTTATTACTTGCAGTAAAAATACAAAATCACATCTAATATAGTAGGTGCAAGTGTCAAGTATGTGCTCATTTAATGACATGCTTTAGCTGAAACCATCACGGTGAGTGGACCACTTCATACTTGAATTAACTTAACTACAGATTCCGAGTTCAAAAATTCTAAACACGGCAATGTTTGAACTTAGTAGAAATTTTTTTGTTACGATTCGAGATTTTTTCCTACTCGAATCTAAGTTAAATTACGAAAAATGTCCAAAAGGGTACTTACGAAAAGATACACCAAAGTCCAACATAATAATTTGCCGTCCCTTAATTGCCGCTACAACCAAATGGTACCAAATTTGAAGCATCGCTAACCCACTAGTTAGTGCCTTGGCGGCAATTTCCTAATTTCAGCTAAAGACTTTTAGACTTTCTAGAGAAGTCACCAAGAAGATTCCATGTTTTGTTTTGCATTAGTGGAAGTTCTTTAGCCTAAGAACGAGTTTTAGCTAAATTATAGCAAATGGATTTCAGTAATTTAAAGAAATATAGGGCTGGTACTCGGAGAGATTCCTTGTTTTGTTATTATTTACCGAATGATAACGATATAAATTTTTACATGGGTACACAAATTTTGTACCTCCTTTTGAATTTACAATAAAAATTTTGGCGTAACTACAAAAATTTTGTAAGATTAGAGTGATTTGTAAATGATACAAGTGGGCTCATGATATTCTAGTTATTGAATCCTGCCTAAAATCAACAGAAAGATATAAAAAAAATTGCCAGCTGGAAAATTCGAATAAACTACAGAAAATATTGAGTCCATCATTTTATTTTACAAGATAATTTTTTTACACCCAATTATACCTTCCAGGAATTAAAGTATAGACATTTGTCAATTCATAATATTTATGGTGTCATTAAGTCAAATGTAGATTCTATAATTTTATTAATAAACATTACTTATAAAAAATGACTTTTGGCGAGTCCATCATTTTATCTCGAGACAAAGTAGCTTAAGGCCAAATTGGACGGTTTTGCCGGCTCCAGAAAGTGGCAGTTGATGCCTCTTTATTCGAAGTTTCCAAGTAGAACCAACCACTAATGAGCTTTGGACTAATTGTATTAGGCAATGAGCAACAAGGGGTGTCATGGTTATTAAGTCTTAATCGAACTCAATAACAACGTTATTCAAGTGATAAAAGATTTGAATTCTTATAAATATGTTATGAATTCAAGTTATACGAATGTAAATAAATCATTGAAAAGCTACTCCGAAATAGAAATTTTGGACCGACCAATCGACCATACTCGACTCTAAATATGACTTTTTTTTAATCGGCTTGAAAAATGACAGAGCTGCTAGGTGTCAAGGAAGCATGCTTTAATGAAGTGTGATATTCACGTCATCAATTTTTTTTTATTATAAAATTATGGGGTGGGATTTTTCAGATCCAAGCAAAGAGCTGGAAGATGATGCTTTGGGCATGTCAGTTGAGTCAACTTTACAGCCGAGTCAACCGGACCAACCAACTTAACTATAGATGCCCATTTGTTTCTACCTATTTGGAAGCCGGATTATTTGGTTGGTTTTAACCGCAAGAATATTTGGTCCGTTTTTTATTTTTCCTATATGGAATCCTTAATGGACATCCTTC